>CAWUFW010007217.1:0-600000 GCA_963921515.1 Calotriton arnoldi
TTGCATGTGTCACCCCGAGTGGGACGGGTATGCCCAGACGTAGGTCCCGTGCTCTCCATGCCACTGGAGTCAAGCTATCCTGGCTGATGAGGGCTGAAAGCCTGAAACTGGTCCTAGGATGCTTGTTTCGAGGCCAGGGAGGACCTGGCCTGGCAGTTCAGGCTGGACTATTCCCATTGGTTGCAGGGTCAAGACTGATTTGCATATGGCTGGATCCAAACTGGAATGGCATGGTGAGCAACAAAACGATGGATTTAGGCCCAGATCTCTGTACTGGGGTGAATGTATGAAATTGTTCTGCATTCTGTCCAATTGTTCTTTTTGCATTTGTCACCCCGAGTGGGACGGGTATGCCCAGACGTCGGCCCCGTGCTCTCCGTGCCACTGGAGTCAAGCTATTCTGGCTGATGAGGGCTGAAAGCCCGAAACCGGTCCTAAGATGCTTGTTTCCAGGCCAGGAAGGACCTGGCCTGGCAGTTCGGGCTGGACTGTTCCCATTGGGCGCAGGGTCAAGACTGATTTGCATATGGCTGGGTCCAAACTGGAATGGCATGGTGAGCAAAAAAACGATGGATTTAGGCCCAGATCTCTGTACTGGGGTGAATGTATGACATTGTTCTGCATTCTATCCATCAATTGTTCTTTTTGCATTTGTCACCCCGAGTGGGACGGGTATGTCCAGACGTGGGTCCCGTGCTCTCCATGCCACTGGAGTGAAGCTATCCTGCCTGATGAGGGCTGAAAGCCCGAAACCGGTCCTAGGATGCTTGTTTCCAGGCCATGGAGGACCTGCCCTGGCAGTTCGGGCTGGACTGTTCCCATTGGGCGCAGGGTCAAGACTGATTTGCATATGGCTGGGTCCAAACTGGAATGGCATGGTGAGCAAAAAATGTATGGATTTAGGCCCAGATCTCTGAACTGGGGTGAATGTATGACATTGTTCTGCATTCTGTCCATCAATTGTTCATTTTGCATTTGTCATCCCGAGTGGGACGGGTATGCCCAGACGTGGGTCCCGTGCTCTCCATGCCACTGGAGTCAAGCTATCCTGGCTGATGAGGGCTAAAAGCCCGAAACCGGTCCTAGGATGCTTGTTTCCAGGCCAAGGAGGACCTGGCCTGGCAGTTCGGGCCGGACTGTTCCCATTGGGCGCAGTTTCAAGACTGATTTGCATATGGCTGGGTCCAAACTGGAATGGCATGCTGAGCAAAAAAACGATGGATTTAGGCCCAGATCTCTGTACTGGGGTGAATGTATGACATTGTTCTGCATTCTGTCCCTCAATTTTTCTTTTTGCATTTGTCACCCCGAGTGGGACGGGTATGCCCAGACGTGGGTCCCATGCGCTCCATGCCACTGGAGTCAAGCTATCCTGCCTGATGAGGGCTGAAAGCCCGAAACCGGTCCTAGGATGCTTGTTCCCAGGCCAGGGAGGACCTGGCCTGGCAGTTCGGGCTGGACTATTCCCATTGGGATCAGGGTCAAGACTGATTTGCATATGGCTTGGTCCAAACTGGAATGGCATGGTGAGCAAAAAAACGATGGATTTAGGCCCAGATCTCTCTACTGGGGTGAATGTATGACATTGTTCTGCATTCTGTCCATCAATTGTTCTTTTTGCATGTGTCACCCCGAGTGGGACGGGTATGCCCAGACGTGGGTACCGTGCTCTCCACGCCACTGGAGTCAAGCGATCCAGGCTGATGAGGGCTGAAAGCCTGAAACCGGTCATAGGATGCTTGTTTCCAGGCCAGGGAGGACCTGGCCTGGCAGTTCGGGCTGGACTGTTCCCATTGGGCGCAGGGTCAAGACTGATTTGCATATGGCTGGGTCCAAACTGGAATGGCATGGAGCAACAAAACGATGGATTTAGGCCCAGATCTCTGTACTGGGGTGAATGTATGACATTGTTCTGCATTCTGTCCATCAATTGCTCTATTTGCATTTGTCACCCTGAGTGGGATGGGTATGCCCAGACGTGGGTCCCGTGCTCTCCATGCCACTAGAGTCAAGCTATCCTGGCTGATGAGGGCTGAAAGCCCGAAACCGGTCCTAGGATGCTTGTTTCCAGGCCAGGGAGGACCTGGCCTGGCAGTTCGGGCTGGACTGTTCCCATTGGGCACAGGGTCAAGACTGATTTGCATATGGCTGGATCCAAACTGGAATGGCATGGTGAGCAAAAAAACGATGGATTTAGGCCCATATCTCTGTACTGGGGTGAATGTATGACATTGTTCTGCATTCTGTCCATCAATTGTTCTTTTCGCATTTGTCACCCCGAGTGAGACGGGTATGCCCAGACGTGGGTCCTGTGCTCTCCATGCCACTGGAGTCAAGCTATCCTGCCTGATGAGGGCTGAAAGCCCGAAACCGGTCCTAGGATCCGTGTTTCAAGGCCATGGAGGACCTGGCCTGGCAGTTCGGGCTGGACTGTTCCCATTGGGCGCTGGGTCAAGACTGATTTGCATATGGCTGGGTCCAAACTGGAATGGCATGGTGAGCAAAAAAATGATGGATTTAGGCCCAGATCTCTGTACTGGGGTGAATGTATGACATTGTTCTGCATTCTGTCCATCAATTGTTCTTTTTGCATTTGTCACCCCGAGTGGGATGGGTATGCCTTCGTCGAGAGGGGTTCGTGCTCTCCATGCCACTGGAGTCAAGCTATCCTGGCTGATGAGGGCTGAAAGCCCGAAACGGGTCCTAGGAGGCTTGTTTCCAGGCCAGGGAGGACCTGGCCTGGCAGTTTGGGCTGGACTGTTCCCATTGGGCGCAGGGTCAAGACTGTTTTGCATATGGCTGGTTCCAAACTGGAATGGCATGGTGAGCAAAAAAACGATGGATTTAGGCCCAGATCTCTGTACTGGGGTGAATGTATAACATTGTTCTGCATTCTGTCCATCAATTGTTCTTTTTGCATTTGTCACCCCGAGTGGGACAGGTTTGCCCAGACGTAGGTCCCGTGCTCTCCATGCCACTGGAGTCAAGCGATCCAAGCTGATGAGGGCTGAAAGCCCGAAACTGGTCCTAGGATGCTTGTTTCAAGGCCAGGGAGGACCTGGCCTGTTAGTTCGGGCTGGACTGTACCCATTGGTCGCAGGGTCAAGACTGATTTGCATATGGCTGGGTCCATACTGGAATGGCATGGTTGGCAAAAAAACGATGAATTTAGACCAGATATCCGTACTGGGGTGAATGTATGACATTGTTCTGCATTCTGTCCATCAATTGTTCTTTTTGCATTTGTCACCCTGAGTGGGATGGGTATGCCCAGATGTGGGTCCCGTGCTCTCCATGCCACTGGAGTCAAGCAATCCTGGCTGATGAGGGCTGAAAGCCCGAAACCGGTCCCAGGATGCTTGTTTCCAGGCCAGGGAGGACCTGGCCTGGCAGTTCGGGCTGGACTGTTCCCATTGGGCGCAGGGTCAAGACTGATTTGCATATGGCTGGGTCCAAACTGGAATGGCATGGTGAGCAAAAAAACGATGGATTTAGGCCCAGATCTCTGTACTGGGGTGAATGTATGACATTGTTCTGCATTCTGTCCATCAATTGTTCTTTTTGCATTTGTCACCCCGAGTGGGACGGGTATGCCCAGACGTCGGTCCTGTGCTCTCCATGCCACTGGAGTCAAGCGATCCTGGCTGATGAGGGCTGAAAGCCCGAAACCGGTCCTAGGATGCTTGTTTCCAGGCCAGGGAGGACCTGGCCTGGCAGATCGGGCTGGACTGTTCCCATTGGGCGCAGGGTCAAGACTGATTTGCATATGGCTGGGTCCAAACTGGAATGGCATGGTGAGCAAAAAAACGATGGATTTAGGCCCAGATCTCTGTACTGGGGTGAATGTATGACATTGTTCTGCATTCTGTCCATCAATTGTTCTTTTTGCATTTGTCACCCCGAGTGGGATGGGTATGCCTTCGTCGAGGGGGGTTCGTGCTCTCCATGCCACTGGAGTCAAGCTATCCTGCCTGATGAGGGCTGAAAGCCCGAAACCGGTCCTAGGATCCGTGTTTCCAGGCCATGGAGGACCTGGCCTGGCAGTTCGGGCTGGACTGTTCCCATTGGGCGCTGGGTCAAGACTGATTTGCATATGGCTGGGTCCAAACTGGAATGGCATGGTGAGCAAAAAAATGATGGATTTAGGCCCAGATCTCTGTACTGGGGTGAATGTATGACATTGTTCTGCATTCTGTCCATCAATTGTTCTTTTTGCATTTGTCACCCCGAGTGGGATGGGTATGCCTTCGTCGAGGGGGGTTCTGGCTCTCCATGCCACTGGAGTCAAGCTATCCTGGCTGATGAGGGCTGAAAGCCCGAAATGGGTCCTAGGATGCTTGTTTCCAGGCCAGGGAGGACCTGGCCTGGCAGTTTGGGCTGGACTGTTCCCATTGGGCGCAGGGTCAAGACTGTTTTGCATATGGCTGGTTCCAAACTGGAATGGCATGGTGAGCAAAAAAACGATGGATTTAGGCACAGATCTCTGTATTGGGGTGAATGTATGACATTGTTCTGCATTCTGTCCATCAATTGTTCTTTTTGAATTTGTCACCCCGAGTGGGACGGGTATGCCCAGACGTGGGTCCCGTGCTCTCCATGCCACTGGAGTCAAGCTATCCTGGATGATGAGGGCTGAAAGCCCGAAACCGGTCCTAGGATGCTTGTTTCCAGGCCAGGGAGGTCCTGGCCTGGCAGGTCGGGCTGGACTGTACCCATTGGGTGCAGGGTCAAGACTGATTTGCATATGGCTGGGTCCAATCTGGAATTGCATGGTGAGCAAAAAAACGATGGATTTAGGCCCAGATCTCTGTACTGGGGTGAATGTATGACATTGTTCTGCATTCTGTCCATCAATTGTTCTTTTTGCATTTGTCACCCCGAGTGGGACAGGTATGCCCAGACGTAGGTCCCGTGCTCTCCATGCCACTGGAGTCAAGCGATCCTGGCTGATGAGGGCTGAAAGCCCGAAACTGGTCCTAGGATGCTTGTTTCCAGGCCAGGGAGGACCTGGCCTGTTAGTTCGGGCTGGACTGTACCCATTGGTCGCAGGGTCAAGACTGATTTGCATATGGCTGGGTCCATACTGGAATGGCATGGTTGGCAAAAAAATGATGAATTTAGACCAGATATCCGTACTGGTGTGAATGTATGACATTGTTCTGCATTCTGTCCATCAATTGTTCTTTTTGCATTTGTCACCCCGAGTGGGATGAGTATGCCCAGATGTGGGTCCCGTGCTCTCCATGCCACTGGAGTCAAGCGATCCTGGCTGATGAGGGCTGAAAGCCCGAAACCGGTCCCAAGATGCTTGTTTCCAGGCCAGGGAGGACCTGGCCTGGCAGTTCGGGCTGGACTGTTCCCATTGGGCGCAGGGTCAAGACTGATTTACATATGGCTGGGTCCAAACTGGAATGGCATGGTGAGCAAAAAAACGATGGATTTAGGCCCAGATCTCTGTATTGGGGTGAATGTATGACATTGTTCTGCATTCTGTCCATCAATTGTTCTTTTTGCATTTGTCACCCCTAGTGGGATGGGTATGCCCAGACGTTGGTCCCGTGCTCTCCATGCCACTGGAGTCAAGCTATCCTGGCTGATGAGGGCTGAAAGCCCGAAACCGGTCCTAGGATGCTTGTTTCCAGGCCAGGGAGGACCTGGTCTGGCAGTTTTGGCTGGACTGTTCCCATTGGGTGCAGGGTCAAGACTGATTTGCAAATGGCTGGGTCCAAACTGAAATTGCATGGTGAGCAAAAAAACGATGGATTTAGTCCCAGATCTCTGTTCTGGGGTGAATGTATGACTTTGTTCTGCATTCTGTCCATCAATTGTTCTTTTTGCATTGTCACCCCGAGTGGGATAGGTATGCCCAGATGTGGGTCCCGTGCTCTCCATGCCACTGGAGTCAAGTGATCCTGGCTGATGAGCACTGAAAGCCCGAAACCGGTCCTAGGATGCTTGTTTCCAGGCCAGGGAGGACCTGGCCTGGCAGTTCGGACTGGACTGTTCCCATTGGACGCAGGGTCAAGACTGATCTGCATATGGCTGGGTCCAAACTGGAATGGCATTGTGAGCAAAAAACGATGGATTTAGGCCCAGATCTCTGTACTGGGGTGAATGTATGACATTGTTCTGCATTCTGTCCATCAATTGTTCTTTTTGCATTTGTCCCCCCGAGTGGGACGGGTATGCCCAGACGTGGGTCCCGTGCTCGCCATGCCACTGGAGTCAAGCTATCCTGGCTGATGAGGGCTGAAAGCCTGAAACTGGTCCTAGGATGCTTGTTTCCAGGCCAAGGAGGACCTGGCCTGTTAGTTTGGGCTGGACTGTTCCCATTGGTCGCATGGTCAAGACTGATTTGCATATGCCTTGGTCCAAACTGGAATGGCATGGTGAGCAACAAAACGATGGATTTAGGCCCAGATCTCTGTACTGGGGTGAATGTATGACATTGTTCTGCATTCTGTCCATCAATTGTTCAATTTGCATTTGTCACCCTGAGTGGGACGGGTATGCCCAGACGTGGGTCCCGTGCTCTCCATGCCACTGGAGTCAAGCTATCCTGGCTGATGAGGGCAGAAAGCCTGAAACTGGTCCTAGGATGCTTGTTTCCAGGCCAAGGAGGACCTGGCCTGTTAGTTCGGGCTGGACTGTTCCCATTGGTCGCATGGTCAAGACTGATTTGCATATGGCTGGGTCCAAACTGGAATGGCATGGTGAGCAAAAAAACGATGGATTTAGGCCCAGATCTCTGTACTGGGGTGAATGTATGACATTGTTCTGCATTCTGTCCATCAATTGTTCAATTTGCATTTGTCACCCTGAGAGGGACGGGTATGCCCAGACGTGGGTCCCGTGCTCTCCATGCCACTGGAGTCAAGCTATCCTGGCTGATGAGGGCAGAAAGCCTGAAACTGGTCCTAGGATGCTTGTTTCCAGGCCAAGGAGGACCTGGCCTGTTAGTTCGGGCTGGACTGTTCCCATTGGTCGCATGGTCAAGACTGATTTGTATATGGCTTGGTCCAAACTGGAATGGCATGGTGAGCAACAAAACGATGGATTTAGGCCCAGATCTCTGTACTGGGGTGAATGTATGACATTGTTCTGCATTCTGTCCATCAATTGTTCTATTTGCATTTGTCACCCTGAGTGGGACGGGTATGCCCAGACGTGGGTCCCGTGCTCTCCATGCCACTAGAGTCAAGGTATCCTGGCTGATGAGGGCTGAAAGCCCGAAACCGGTCCTAGGATGCTTGTTTCCATGCCAGGGAGGACCTGGCCTGGCAGCTCGGGCTGGACTGTTCCCATTGGGCACAGGGTCAAGACTGATTTGCATATGGCTGGGTCCAAACTGGAATGGCATGGTGAGCAAAAAACGATGGATTTAGGCCCAGATCTCTGTACTGGGGTGAATGTATGACATTGTTCTGCATTCTGTCCATCAATTGTTCTTTTTGCATTTGTCACCCCGAGTGGGATGGGTATGCCCAGACGTTGGTTCCGTGCTCTCCATGCCACTGGAGTCAAGCTATCCTGGCTGATGAGGGCTGAAAGCCCGAAACCGGTCCTAGGATGCTTGTTTCCAGGCCAGGGAGGACCTGGTCTGGCAGTTTGGGCTGGACTGTTCCCATTGGGTGCAGGGTCAAGACTGATTTGCAAATGGCTGGGTCCAAACTGAAATTGCATGGTGAGCAAAAAAACGATGGATTTAGTCCCAGATCTCTGTTCTGGGGTGAATGTATGACTTTGTTCTGCATTCTGTCCATCAATTGTTCTTTTTGCATTGTCACCCCGAGTGGGATAGGTATGCCCAGATGTGGGTCCCGTGCTCTCCATGCCACTGGAGTCAAGTGATCCTGGCTGATGAGCACTGAAAGCCCGAAACCGGTCCTAGGATGCTTGTTTCCAGGCCAGGGAGGACCTGGCCTGGCAGTTCGGACTGGACTGTTCCCATTGGACGCAGGGTCAAGACTGATCTGCATATGGCTGGGTCCAAACTGGAATGGCATTGTGAGCAAAAAAACGATGGATTTAGACCCAGATCTCTGTACTGGGGTGAATGTATGACATTGTTCTGCATTCTGTCCATCAATTGTTCTTTTTGCATTTGTCCCCCGAGTGGGACGGGTATGCCCAGACGTGGGTCCCGTGCTCGCCATGCCACTGGAGTCAAGCTATCCTGGCTGATGAGGGCTGAAAGCCTGAAACTGGTCCTAGGATGCTTGTTTCCAGGCCAAGGAGGACCTGGCCTGTTAGTTTGGGCTGGACTGTTCCCATTGGTCGCATGGTCAAGACTGATTTGCATATGCCTTGGTCCAAACTGGAATGGCATGGTGAGCAACAAAACGATGGATTTAGGCCCAGATCTCTGTACTGGGGTGAATGTATGACATTGTTCTGCATTCTGTCCATCAATTGTTCAATTTGCATTTGTCACCCTGAGTGGGACGGGTATGCCCAGACGTGGGTCCCGTGCTCTCCATGCCACTGGAGTCAAGCTATCCTGGCTGATGAGGGCAGAAAGCCTGAAACTGGTCCTAGGATGCTTGTTTCCAGGCCAAGGAGGACCTGGCCTGTTAGTTCGGGCTGGACTGTTCCCATTGGTCGCATGGTCAAGACTGATTTGCATATGGCTGGGTCCAAACTGGAATGGCATGGTGAGCAAAAACGATGGATTTAGGCCCAGATCTCTGTACTGGGGTGAATGTATGACATTGTTCTGCATTCTGTCCATCAATTGTTCAATTTGCATTTGTCACCCCGAGAGGGACGGGTATGCCCAGACGTGGGTCCCGTGCTCTCCATGCCACTGGAGTCAAGCTATCCTGGCTGATGAGGGCAGAAAGCCTGAAACTGGTCCTAGGATGCTTGTTTCCAGGCCAAGGAGGACCTGGCCTGTTTGTTCGGGCTGGACTGTTCCCATTGGTCGCATGGTCAAGACTGATTTGCATATGGCTTGGTCCAAACTGGAATGGCATGGTGAGCAACAAAACGATGGATTTAGGCCCAGATCTCTGTACTGGGGTGAATGTATGACATTGTTGTGCATTCTGTCCATCAATTGTTCTATTTGCATTTGTCACCCTGAGTGGGACGGGTATGCCCAGACGTGGGTCCCGTGCTCTCCATGCCACTAGAGTCAAGGTATCCTGGCTGATGAGGGCTGAAAGCCCGAAACCGGTCCAAGGATGCTTGTTTCCATGCCAGGGAGGACCTGGCCTGGCAGCTCGGGCTGGACTGTTCCCATTGGGCACAGGGTCAAGACTGATTTGCATATGGCTGGGTCCAAACTGGAATGGCATGGTGAGCAAAAACGATGGCTTTAGGCCCAGATCTCTGTACTGGGGTGAATGTATGACATTGTTCTGTATTCTGTCCATCAATTGTTCTTTTCGCATTTGTCACCCCGAGTGGGACTGGTATGCCTAGACGGGGGTCCTGTGCTCTCCATGCCACTGGAGTCAAGCTATCCTGCCTGATGAGGGCTGAAAGCCCGAAACCGGTCCTAGGATCCGTTTTTCCAGGCCATGGAGGACCTGGCCTGGCAGTTCGGGCTGGACTGTTCCCATTGGGCGCTGGGTCAAGACTGATTTGCATATGGCTGGGTCCAAACTGGAATGGCATGGTGAGCAAAAAAACGATGGATTTAGGCCCAGATCTCTGTACTGGGGTGAATGTTTGACATTGTTCTGCATTCTGTCCATCAATTGTTCTTTTTGCATTTGTCACCCCGAGTGGGATGGGTATGCCCAGACGTGGGTCCTGTGCTCTCCATGCCACTGGAGTCAAGCTATCCTGGCTGATGAGGGCTGAAAGCCCGAACCGGGTCCTAGGATGCTTGTTTCCAGGCCAGGGAGGACCAGGCCTGGCAGTTCGGGCTGGACTGTTCCCATTGGGCGCAGGGTCAAGACTGATTTGCATATGGCTGGTTCCAAACTGGAATGGCATGGTGAGCAAAAACGATGGATTTAGGCGCAGATCTCTGTACTGGGGTGAATGTATGACATTGTTCTGCATTCTGTCCATCAATTGTTCTTTTTGCATTTGTCACCCCGAGTGGGACGGGTATGCCCAGACGTGGGTCCCGTGCTCTACATGCCACTGGAGTCAAGCTATCCTGGATGATGAGGGCTGAAAGCCCAAAACCGGTCCTAGGATGCTTGTTTCCAGGCCAGGGAGGACCTGGCCTGGCAGTTCGGGCTGGACTGTTCCCATTGGGCGCAGGGTCAAGACTGATTTGCATATGGCTGGGTCCAAACTGGAATGGCATGGTGAGCAAAAAAACGATGGATTTTGGCCCAGATCTCTGTACTGGGGTGAATGTATGACATTGTTCTGCATTCTGTCCATCAATTGTTCTTTTTGCATTTGTCACCCCGAGTGGGATGGGAATGCCCAGACGTCGGTCCCGTGCTCTCCATGCCACTGGAGTCAAGCAATCCTGGCTGATGAGGGCTGAAAGCCCGAAACCGGTCCTAGGATGCTTGTTTCCAGGCCAGGGAGGACCTGGCCTGGCAGTTCGGGCTGGACTGTTCCCATTGGGCGCAGGGTCAAGACTGATTTGCATATGGCTGGGTCCAAACTGGAATGGCATGGTGAGCAAAAAAATGATGGATTTAGGCCCAGATCTCTGTACTGGGGTGAATATATGACATTGTTCTGCATTCTGTCCATCAATTGTTCTTTTTGCATTTGTCACCCCGAGTGGGATGGGTATGCCCAGACGTGGGTCCCGTGCTCTCCATGCCACTGGAGTCAAGCTATCCTGGCTGATGAGGGCTGAAAGCCCGAAACCGGTCCTAGGATGCTTGTTTCCAGGCCAGGGAGGACCTGGTCTGGCAGTTCGGGCTGGACTGTTCCCATTGGGTGCAGAGTCAAGACTGATTTGCATATGGCTGGGTCCAAACTGGAATTGCATGGTGAGCAAAAAACGATGGATTTAGTCCCAGATCTCTGTTCTGGGGTGAATGTATGACATTGTTCTGCATTCTGTCCATCAATCGTTCTTTTTGCATTGTCACCCCGAGTGGGATAGGTATGCCCAGACGTGGGTCCCGTGCTCTCCATGCCACTGGAGTCAAGTGATCCTGGCTGATGAGGGCTGAAAGCCTGAAACTGGTCCTAGGATGCTTGTTTCCAGGCCAAGGAGGACCTGGCCTGTTAGTTTGGGCTGGACTGTTCCCATTGGTCGCATGGTCAAGACTGATTTGCATATGGCTGGGGCCAAACTGGAATGGCATGGTGAGCAAAAAAACGAAGGATTTAGGCCCAGATCTCTGTACTGGGGTGAATGTATGATATTGTTCTGCATTCTGTCCATCAATTGTTCTTTTTGCATTTGTCACCCCGAGTGGGATGGGTATGCCCAGACGTGGGTCCTGTGCTCTCCATGCCACTGGAGTCAAGCTATCCTGGCTGATGAGGGCTGAAAGCCCGAACCGGGTCCTAGGATGCTTGTTTCCAGGCCAGGGAGGACCAGGCCTGGCAGTTCGGGCTGGACTGTTCCCATTGGGCGCAGGGTCAAGACTGATTTGCATATGGCTGGTTCCAAACTGGAATGGCATGGTGAGCAAAAAACGATGGATTTAGGCGCAGATCTCTGTACTGGGGTGAATGTATGACATTGTTCTGCATTCTGTCCATCAATTGTTCTTTTTGCATTTGTCATCCCGAGTGGGACGGGTATGCCCAGACGTGGGTCCCGTGCTCTACATGCCACTGGAGTCAAGCTATCCTGGATGATGAGGGCTGAAAGCCCGAAACCGGTCCTAGGATGCTTGTTTCCAGGCCAGGGAGGACCTGGCCTGGCAGTTCGGGCTGGACTGTTCCCATTGGGTGCAGGGTCAAGACTGATTTGCATATGGCTGGGTCCAAACTGGAATGGCATGGTGAGCAAAAAACGATGGATTTAGGCCCAGATCTCTGTACTGGGGTGAATGTATGACATTGTTCTGCATTCTGTCCATCAATTATTCTTTTTGCATTTTTCACCCCAAGTGGGACAGGTATGCCCAGACGTGGGTCCCGTGCTCTCCATGCCACTGGAGTCAAGCGATCCTGGCTGATGAGGGCTGAAAGCCCGAAACCGGTCCTAGGATGCTTGTTTCCAGGCCAGGGAGGACCTGGCCTGGCAGTTCGGGCTGGCCTGTTCCCATTGGGTGCAGTGTCAAGACTGATTTGCATATGGTTGGTTCCAAACTGGAATGGCATGGTGAGCAAAAAAACAATGGATTTAGACGCAGATCTCTGTACTGGGGAGAATGTATGACATTGTTCTGCATTCTGTCCATCAATTGTTCTTTTTGCATTTGTCACCCCGAGTGGGACGGGTATGCCCAGACGTGGGTCCCGTGCTCTCCATGCCACTGGAGTCAAGCTATCCTGGATGATGAGGGCTGAAAGCCCGAAACCGGTCCTAGGATGCTTGTTTCCAGGCCAGGGAGGACCTGGCCTGGCAGTTCGGGCTGGACTGTTCCCATTGGGCGCAGGGTCAAGACTGATTTGCATATGGCTGGTTCCAAACTGGAATGGCATTGTGAGCAAAAAAACGATGGATTTAGGCGCAGATCTCTGTACTGGGGTGAATGTATGACATTGTTCTGCATTCTGTCCATCAATTGTTCTGTTTGAATTTGTCACCCCGAGTGGGACGGGTATGCCCAGACGTGGGTCCCGTGCTCTCCATGACACTGGAGTCAAGCTATCCTGGATGATGAAGGCTGAAAGCCCGAAACCGGTCCTAGGATGCTTGTTTCCAGGCCAGGGAGGACCTGGCCTGGCAGTTCGGGCTGAACTGTTCCCATTGGGTGCAGGGTCAAGACTGATTTGCATATGGCTGGGTCCAAACTAGAATTGCATGGTGAGCAAAAAAACTATGGATTTTGGCCGCGATATCTGTACTGGGGTGAATGTATGACATTGTTCGGCATTGTGTCCATCAATTGTTCTTTTTGCATTTGTCACCCCGAGTGGGACAGGTATGCCCAGACCTGGGTCCCGTGCTCTCCATGCCACTGGAGTCAAGCTATCCTGCCTTATGAGGGCTGAAAGCCCGAAACCGGTCCTAGGATGCTTGTTCCCAGGCCAGGGAGGACCTGGCCTGGCAGTTCGGGCTGGACTGTTCCCATTGGGATCAGGGTCAAGACTGATTTGCATATGGCTGGGTCCAAACTGGAATGGCATGGTGAGCAAAAAAACGATGGATTTAGGCCCAGATCTCTCTACTGGAGTGAATGTATGACATTGTTCTGCATTCTGTCCATCAATTGTTCTTTTTCCATGTGTCACCCCGAGTGGGACGGGTATGCCCAGACGTGGGTCCCGTGCTCTCCATGCCACTGGAGTCAAGCTATCCTGGCTGATGAGGGCTGAAAGCCTGAAACTGGTCCTAGGATGCTTGTTTCGAGGCCAGGGAGGACCTGGCCTGGCAGTTCAGGCTGGACTATTCCCATTGGTTGCAGGGTCAAGACTGATTTGCATATGGCTGGGTCCAAACTGGAATGGCATGGTGAGCAACAAAACGATGGATTTAGGCCCAGATCTCTGTACTGGGGTGAATGTATGACATTGTTCTGCATTCTGTCCATCAATAGCTCTATTTGCATTTGTCACCCTGAGTGGGATGGGTATGCCCAGACGTGGGTCCCGTGCTCTCCATGCCACTAGAGTCAAGCTATCCTGGCTGATGAGGGCTGAAAGCCCAAAACCGGTCCTAGGATGCTGGTTTCCAGGCCAGGGAGGACCTGGCCTGGCAGTTCGGGCTGGACTGTTCCCATTGGGCACAGGGTCAAGACTGATTTGCATATGGCTGGGTCCAAACTGGAATGGCATGGTGAGCAAAAAAACGATGGATTTAGGCCCATATCTCTGTACTGGGGTGAATGTATGACATTGTTCTGCATTCTGTCCATCAATTGTTCTTTTCGCATTTGTCACCCCGAGTGGGACGGGTATGCCCAGACGTGGGTCCTGTGCTCTCCATGCCACTGGAGTCAAGCTATCCTGCCTGATGAGGGCTGAAAGCCCGAAACCGGTCCTAGGATCCGTGTTTCCAGGCCATGGAGGACCTGGCCTGGCAGTTCGGGCTGGACTGTTCCCATTGGGCACTGGGTCAAGACTGATTTGCATATGGCTGGGTCCAAACTGGAATGGCATGGTGAGCAAAAAAATGATGGATTTAGGCCCAGATCTCTGTACTGGGGTGAATGTATGACATTGTTCTGCATTCTGTCCATCAATTGTTCTTTTTGCATTTGTCACCCCGAGTGGGATGAGTATGCCTTCGTCGAGGGGGGTTCGTGCTCTCCATGCCACTGGAGTCAAGCTATCCTGGCTGATGAGGGCTGAAAGCCCGAAACGGGTCCTAGGATGCTTGTTTCCAGGCCAGGGAGGACCTGGCCTGGCAGTTTGGGCTGGACTGTTCCCATTGGGCGCAGGGTCAAGACTGTTTTGCATATGGCTGGTTCCAAACTGGAATGGCATGGTGATCAAAAAAACGATGGATTTAGGCGCAGATCTCTGTACTGGGGTGAATGTATGACATTGTTCTGCATTCTGTCCATCAATTGTTCTTTTTGCATTTGTCACCCCGAGTGGGACGGGGATGCCCAGACGTGGGTCCCGTGCTCTCCATGCCACTGGAGTCAAGCTATCGTGGATGATGAGGGCTGAAAGCCCGAAACCGGTCCTAGGATGCTTGTTTCCAGGCCAGGGAGGACCTGGCCTGTTAGTTCGGGCTGGACTGTACCCATTGGTCGCAGGGTCAAGACTGATTTGCATATGGCTGGGTCCATACTGGAATGGCATGGTTGGCAAAAAAACGATGAATTTAGACCAGATATCCGTACTGGGGTGACTGTATGACATTGTTCTGCATTCTGTCCATCAATTGCTCTTTTTGCATTTGTCACCCCGAGTGGGACGGGTATGCCCAGACGTGGGTACAGTGCTCTCCATGCCACTGGAGTCAAGCTATCCTGGCTGATGAGGGCTGAAAGCCCGAAACTGGTCCTAGGATGCTTGTTTCCAGGTAAGGGAGGACCTGGCCTGGCAGTTCGGGCTGGACTGTTCCCATTGGGCGCAGGGTCAAGACTTATTTGCATATGGCTGGGTCCAAACTGGAAGGGCATGGTGAGCAAAAAAACGATGGATTTAGGCCCAGATCTCTGTACTGGGGTGAATGTATGACATTGTTCTGCATTCTGTCCATCAATTATTCTTTTTGCATTTGTCACCCCGAGTGGGATGGGTATGCCCAGACGTGGGTCCCGTGCTCTCCATGCCACTGGAGTCAAGCGATCCTGGCTGATGAGGGCTGAAAGCCCGAAACCGGTCCCAGGATGCTTGTTTCCAGGCCAAGGAGGACCTGGCCTGTTAGTTCGGGCTGGACTGTTCCCATTGGTCGCATGGTCAAGACTGATTTGCATATGGCTTGGTCCAAACTGGAATGGCATGGTGAGCAACAAAACGATGGATTTAGGCCCAGATCTCTGTACTGGGGTGAATGTATGATATTGTTCTGCATTCTGTCCATCAATTGTTCTATTTGCATTAGTCACCCTGAGTGGGACAGGTATGCCCAGACGTGGGTCCCGTGCTCTCCATGCCACTAGAGTCAAGCTATCCTGCCTGATAAGGGCTGAAAGCCCGAAACCGGTCCTAGGATGCTTGTTTCCATGCCAGGGAGGACCTGGCCTGGCAGCTCGGGCTGGACTGTTCCCATTGGGCACAGGGTCAAGACTGATTTGCATATGGCTGGGTCCAAACTGGAATGGCATGGTGAGCAAAAAAACGATGGCTTTAGGCCCAGATCTCTGTACTGGGGTGAATCTATGACATTGTTCTGCATTCTGTCCATCAAATGTTCTTTTCGCATTTGTCACCCCGAGTGGGACGGGTATGCCCAGACGTGGGTCCTGTGCTCTCCATGCCACTGGACTCAAGCTATCCTGGCTGATGAGGGCTGAAAGCCCGAAACGGGTCCTTGGATGCTTGTTTCCAGGCCAGGGAGGGGCCTGGCCTGGCAGTTCGGGCTGGACTGTTCCCATTGGGCGCAGGGTCAAGACTGATTTGCATATGGCTGGTTCCAAACTGGAATGGCATGGTGAGCAAAAAAACAATGGATTTAGGCGCAGATCTCTGTCCTGGGGTGAATGTATGACATTGTTCTGCATTCTGTCCATCAATTGTTCTTTTTGCCTTTGTCACCCCGAGTGGGACGGGTATGCCCAGACGTGGGTCCCGTGCTCTCCATGCCTCTGGAGTCAAGCTATCCTGGCTGATGAGGGCTGAAAGCCCGAAACCGGTCCTAGGATCCTTGTTTCCTGGCCAGGGAGGACCTGGCCTGTTAGTTCGGGCTGGACTGTACCCATTGGTCGCAGGGTCAAGACTGATTTGCATATGGCTGGGTCCATACTGAAATGGCATGGTTGGCAAAAAAATGATGAATTTAGACCAGATATCCGTACTGGGGTGAATGTATGACATTGTTCTGCATTCTGTCCATCAATTGTTCTTTTTGCATTTGTCACCCCGAGTGGGATGGGTATGCCCAGACGTGGGTCCTGTGCTCTCCATGCCACTGGAGTCAAGCTATCCTGGCTGATGAGGGCTGAAAGCCCGAAACCGGTCCTAGGATGCTTGTTTCCAGGCCAGGGAGGACCTGGCCTGGCAGTTCGGGCTGGACTGTTCCCATTGGGCGCAGGGTCAAGACTGATGTGCATATGCCTGGGTCCAAACTGGAATGGCATGGTGAGCAAAAAAACGATGGATTTTGGCCCAGATCTCTGTACTGGGGTGAATGTATGACATTGTTCTGCATTCTGTCCATCAATTGTTCTTTTTGCATTTGTCACCCCGAGTGGGATGGGAATGCCCAGACGTCGGTCCCGTGCTCTCCATGCCACTGGAGTCAAGCGATCCTGGCTGATGAGGGCTGAAAGCCCGAAACCGGTCCTAGGATGCTGGTTTCCAGGCCAGGGAGGACCTGGCCTGGCAGTTCGGGCTGGACTGTTCCCATTGGGCGCAGGGTCAAGACTGATTTGCATATGGCTGGGTCCAAACTGGAATGGCATGGTGAGCAAAAAAATGATGGATTTAGGCCCAGATCTCTGTACTGGGGTGAATATATGACATTGCTCTGCATTCTGTCCATCAATTGTTCTTTTTGCATTTGTCACCCCGAGTGGGATGGGTATGCCCAGACGTGGGTCCCGTGCTCTCCATGCCACTGGAGTCAAGCTATCCTGGCTGATGAGGGCTGAAAGCCCGAAACCGGTCCTAGGATGCTTGTTTCCAGGCCAGGGAGGACCTGGTCTGGCAGTTCGGGCTGGACTGTTCCCATTGGGTGCAGGGTCAAGACTGATTTGCATATGGCTGGGTCCAAACTGGAATTGCATGGTGAGCAAAAAAACGATGGATTTAGTCCCAGATCTCTGTTCTGGGGTGAATGTATGACATTGTTCTGCATTCTGTCCATCAATTGTTCTTTTTGCATTGTCACCCCGAGTGGGATAGGTATGCCCAGACGTGGGTCCCGTGCTCTCCATGCCACTGGAGTCAAGTGATTCTGGCTGATGAGGGCTGAAAGCCTGAAACTGGTCCTAGCATGCTTGTTTCCAGGCCAAGGAGGACCTGGCCTGTTAGTTTGGGCTGGACTGTTCCCATTGGTCGCATGGTCAAGACTGATTTGCATATGGCTGGGGCCAAACTGGAATGGCATGGTGAGCAAAAAAACGAAGGATTTAGGCCCAGATCTCTGTACTGGGGTGAATGTATGATATTGTTCTGCATTCTGTCCATCAATTGTTCTTTTTGCATTTGTCACCCCGAGTGGGACAGGTATGCCCAGACATGGGTCCCGTGCTCTCCATGCCACTGGAGTCAAGCGATCCTGGCTGATGAGGGCTGAAAGCCCGAAACCGGTCCTAGGATGCTTGTTTCCAGGCCAGGGAGGACCTGGCCTGGCAGTTCGGGCTGGACTGTTCCCATTGGGCGCAGGGTCAAGACTGATTTGCATATGGCTGGTTCCAAACTGGAATGGCATGGTGAGCAAAAAAACGATGGATTTAGACGCAGATCTCTGTACTGGGGTGAATGTATGACATTGTTCTGCATTCTGTCCATCAATTGTTCTGTTTGCATTTGTCACCCCGAGTGGGACGGGTATGCCCAGACATGGGTCCCGTGCTCTCCATTCCACTGGAGTCAAGCGATCCTGGCTGATGAGGGCTGAAAGCCCGAAACCGGTCCTAGGATGCTTGTTTCCAGGCCAGGGAGGACCTGGCCTGGCAGTTCGGGCTGGACTGTTCCCATTGGACACAGGGTCAAGACTGATCTGCATATGGCTGGGTCCAAACTGGAATGGCATTGTGAGCAAAAAAACGATGGATTTAGGCCCAGATCTCTGTACTGGGGTGAATGTATGACATTGTTCTGCATTCTGTCCATCAATTGTTCTTTTTACATTTGTCACCCCGAGTGGGACGGGTATGCCCAGACGTGGGTCCCGTGCTCTCCATGCCACTGGAGTCAAGCTATCCTGGCTGATGAGGGCAGAAAGCCCGAAACCGGTCCTAGGATGCTTGTTTCCAGGCCAGGGAGGACCTGGTCTGGCAGTCCGGGCTGGACTGTTCCCATTGGGTGCAGGGTCAAGACTGATTTGCATATGGCTGGGTCCAAACTGGAATTGCATGGTGAGCAAAAAAACGATGAATTTAGGCCCAGATCTCTGTACTGGGGTGAATGTATGACATTGTTCTGCATTCTGTCCATCAATTGTTCTTTTTGCATTGTCACCCCGTGTGGGACAGGTATGCCCAGGCGTGGGTCCCGTGCTCTCCATGCCACTGGAGTCAAGCGATCCTGGCTGATGAGCGCTGAAAGCCCGAAACCAGTCCTAGGATGCTTGTTTCCAGGCCAGGGAGGACCTGGCCTGGCAGTTCGGACTGGACTGTTCCCATTGGACGCAGGGTCAAGACTGATCTGCATATGGCTTGGTCCAAACTGGAATGGAATTGTGAGCAAAAAAACGATGGATTTAGGCCCAGATCTCTGTACTGGGGTGAATGTATGACATTGTTCTGCATTCTGTCCATCAATTGTTCTTTTTGCATTTGTCACCCCGAGTGGGATGGGTATGCCCAGACGTGGGTCCCGTGCTCTCCATGCCACTGGAGTCAAGCTATCCTGGCTGATGAGGGCTGTAAGCCTGAAACCGGTCCTAGGATGCTTGTTTCCAGGCCAAGGAGGACCTGGCCTGTTAGTTCGGGCTGGACTGTTCCCATTGGTCGCATGGTCAAGACTGATTTGCATATGGCTGGGTCCAAACTGGAATGGCATGGTGAGCAAAAAACGATGGATTTAGGCCCAGATCTCTGTACTGGGGTGAATGTATGACATTGTTCTGCATTCTGTCCATCAATTGTTCTTTTTGCATTTGTCACCCGAGTGGGACGGGTATGCCCAGACGTGGGTCTCATGCTCTTCATGCCACTGGAGTCAAGCTATCCTGGCTGATGAGGGCTGAAAGCCTGAAATTGGTCCTAGGATGCTTGTTTCCAGGCCAGGGAGGACCTGGCCTGGCAGGTCGGGCTGGATTGTTCCCATTGGTCGCAGTGTCAAGACTGATTTGCATATGGCTAGGTCCAAACTGGAATGGCATGGTGAGCATAAAAACGATGGATTTAGGCCCAGATCTCCGTACTGGGGTGAATGTATTACATTGTTCTGCATTCTGTCCATCAATTGTTCTTTTTGCATTTGTCACCCCGAGTGGGAGGGGTATGCCCAGACGTGGGTCCCGTGCTCTCCATGCCACTGGAGTCAAGCTATTCTGGCTGATGAGGGCTGAAAGCCCAAAATCGGTCCTAGGATGCTTGTTTCCAGGCCAGGAAGGACCTTTCCTGGCAGTTCGGGCTGGACTGTTCCCATTGGGCGCAGGGTCAAGATTGATTTGTATATGGCTGGGTACAAACTGGAATGGCATGGTGAGCAAAAAAACGATGGATTTAGGCCCAGATCTCTGTATTGGGGTGAATGTATGACATTGTTCTGCATTCTGTCCATCAATTGTTCTTTTTGCATTAGTCACCCCGAGTTCGACGGGTATGCCCAGACGTGGGTCCCGTGCTCTCCATGCCACTGGAGTCAAGCTATCCTGCCTGATGATGGCTGAAAGCCCGAAACCGGCCCTAAGATGCTTGTTTCCAGGCCAGGGAGGACCTGGCCTGGCAGTTCGGGCTGGACTGTTCCCATTGGGCGCAGGGTCAAGACTGATTTGCATATGGCTGGGTCCAAACTGGAATGGCATGGTGAGCAAAAAAACGATGGATTTAGGCCCAGATCTCTGTACTGGGGTGAATGTATGACATTGTTCTGCATTCTGTCCATCAATTGTTCTTTTGCATTTGTCACCCCGAGTGGGATGGGTATGCCCAGACGTGGGTCCCGTGCTCTCCATGCCACTGGAGTCAAGCTATCCTGGCTGATGAGGGCTGAAAGCCCGAAACCGGTCCTAGGATGCTTGTTTCCAGGCCAGGGAGGACCTGGCCTGGCAGTTCGGACTGGACTGTTCCCATTGGACGCAGGGTCAAGACTGATCTGCATATGGCTGGGTCCAAACTGGAATGGCATTGTGAGCAAAAAAACGATGGATTTAGGCCCAGATCGCTGTACTGGGGTGAATGTATGACATTGTTCTGCATTCTGTCAATCAATTGTTCTTTTTGCATTTGTCACCCCGAGTGGGACAGGTATGCCCAGACGTGGGTCCCGTGCTCTCCATGCCACTGGAGTCAAGCTATCCTGGCTGATGAGGGCTGAAAGCCTGAAACTGGTCCTAGGATGCTTGTTTCCAGGCCAAGGAGGACATGGCCTGTTAGTTTGGGCTGGACTGTTCCCATTGGTCGCATGGTCAAGACTGATTTGCATATGCCTTGGTCCAAACTGGAATGGCATGGTGAGCAACAAAACGATGGATTTAGGCCCAGATCTCTGTACTGGGGTGAATGTATGACATTGTTCTGCATTCTGTCCATCAATTGTTCAATTTGCATTTGTCACCCTGAGTGGGACGGGTATGCCCAGACGTGGGTCCCGTGCTCTCCATGCCACTGGAGTCAAGCTATCCTGGCTGATGAGGGCAGAAAGCCTGAAACTGGTCCTAGGATGCTTGTTTCCAGGCCAAGGAGGACCTGGCCTGTTAGTTCGGGCTGGACTGTTCCCATTGGTCGCATGGTCAAGACTGATTTGCATATGGCTGGGTCCAAACTGGAATGGCATGGTGAGCAAAAACGATGGATTTAGGCCCAGATCTCTGTACTGGGGTGAATGTATGACATTGTTCTGCATTCTGTCCATCAATTGTTCAATTTGCATTTGTCACCCCGAGAGGGACGGGTATGCCCAGACGTGGGTCCCGTGCTCTCCATGCCACTGGAGTCAAGCTATCCTGGCTGATGAGGGCAGAAAGCCTGAAACTGGTCCTAGGATGCTTGTTTCCAGGCCAAGGAGGACCTGGCCTGTTTGTTCGGGCTGGACTGTTCCCATTGGTCGCATGGTCAAGACTGATTTGCATATGGCTTGGTCCAAACTGGAATGGCATGGTGAGCAACAAAACGATGGATTTAGGCCCAGATCTCTGTACTGGGGTGAATGTATGACATTGTTCTGCATTCTGTCCATCAATTGTTCTATTTGCATTTGTCACCCTGAGTGGGACGGGTATGCCCAGACGTGGGTCCCGTGCTCTCCATGCCACTAGAGTCAAGGTATCCTGGCTGATGAGGGCTGAAAGCCCGAAACCGGTCCAAGGATGCTTGTTTCCATGCCAGGGAGGACCTGGCCTGGCAGCTCGGGCTGGACTGTTCCCATTGGGCACAGGGTCAAGACTGATTTGCATATGGCTGGGTCCAAACTGGAATGGCATGGTGAGCAAAAAAACGATGGCTTTAGGCCCAGATCTCTGTACTGGGGTGAATGTATGACATTGTTCTGTATTCTGTCCATCAATTGTTCTTTTCGCATTTGTCACCCCGAGTGGGACTGGTATGCCTAGACGGGGGTCCTGTGCTCTCCATGCCACTGGAGTCAAGCTATCCTGCCTGATGAGGGCTGAAAGCCCGAAACCGGTCCTAGGATCCGTTTTTCCAGGCCATGGAGGACCTGGCCTGGCAGTTCGGGCTGGACTGTTCCCATTGGGCGCTGGGTCAAGACTGATTTGCATATGGCTGGGTCCAAACTGGAATGGCATGGTGAGCAAAAACGATGGATTTAGGCCCAGATCTCTGTACTGGGGTGAATGTTTGACATTGTTCTGCATTCTGTCCATCAATTGTTCTTTTTGCATTTGTCACCCCGAGTGGGATGGGTATGCCCAGACGTGGGTCCTGTGCTCTCCATGCCACTGGAGTCAAGCTATCCTGGCTGATGAGGGCTGAAAGCCCGAACCGGGTCCTAGGATGCTTGTTTCCAGGCCAGGGAGGACCAGGCCTGGCAGTTCGGGCTGGACTGTTCCCATTGGGCGCAGGGTCAAGACTGATTTGCATATGGCTGGTTCCAAACTGGAATGGCATGGTGAGCAAAAAACGATGGATTTAGGCGCAGATCTCTGTACTGGGGTGAATGTATGACATTGTTCTGCATTCTGTCCATCAATTGTTCTTTTGCATTTGTCACCCCGAGTGGGACGGGTATGCCCAGACGTGGGTCCCGTGCTCTACATGCCACTGGAGTCAAGCTATCCTGGATGATGAGGGCTGAAAGCCCAAAACCGGTCCTAGGATGCTTGTTTCCAGGCCAGGGAGGACCTGGCCTGGCAGTTCGGGCTGGACTGTTCCCATTGGGCGCAGGGTCAAGACTGATTTGCATATGGCTGGGTCCAAACTGGAATGGCATGGTGAGCAAAAACGATGGATTTTGGCCCAGATCTCTGTACTGGGGTGAATGTATGACATTGTTCTGCATTCTGTCCATCAATTGTTCTTTTTGCATTTGTCACCCCGAGTGGGATGGGAATGCCCAGACGTCGGTCCCGTGCTCTCCATGCCACTGGAGTCAAGCGATCCTGGCTGATGAGGGCTGAAAGCCCGAAACCGGTCCTAGGATGCTTGTTTCCAGGCCAGGGAGGACCTGGCCTGGCAGTTCGGGCTGGACTGTTCCCATTGGGCGCAGGGTCAAGACTGATTTGCATATGGCTGGGTCCAAACTGGAATGGCATGGTGAGCAAAAAAATGATGGATTTAGGCCCAGATCTCTGTACTGGGGTGAATATATGACATTGTTCTGCATTCTGTCCATCAATTGTTCTTTTTGCATTTGTCACCCCGAGTGGGATGGGTATGCCCAGACGTGGGTCCCGTGCTCTCCATGCCACTGGAGTCAAGCTATCCTGGCTGATGAGGGCTGAAAGCCCGAAACCGGTCCTAGGATGCTTGTTTCCAGGCCAGGGAGGACCTGGTCTGGCAGTTCGGGCTGGACTGTTCCCATTGGGTGCAGAGTCAAGACTGATTTGCATATGGCTGGGTCCAAACTGGAATTGCATGGTGAGCAAAAAAACGATGGATTTAGTCCCAGATCTCTGTTCTGGGGTGAATGTATGACATTGTTCTGCATTCTGTCCATCAATCGTTCTTTTTGCATTGTCACCCCGAGTGGGATAGGTATGCCCAGACGTGGGTCCCGTGCTCTCCATGCCACTGGAGTCAAGTGATCCTGGCTGATGAGGGCTGAAAGCCTGAAACTGGTCCTAGGATGCTTGTTTCCAGGCCAAGGAGGACCTGGCCTGTTAGTTTGGGCTGGACTGTTCCCATTGGTCGCATGGTCAAGACTGATTTGCATATGGCTGGGGCCAAACTGGAATGGCATGGTGAGCAAAAAAACGAAGGATTTAGGCCCAGATCTCTGTACTGGGGTGAATGTATGATATTGTTCTGCATTCTGTCCATCAATGGTTCTTTTTGCATTTGTCACCCCGAATGGGATGGGTATGCCCAGACGTGGGTCCTGTGCTCTCCATGCCACTGGAGTCAAGCTATCCTGGCTGATGAGGGCTGAAAGCCCGAACCGGGTCCTAGGATGCTTGTTTCCAGGCCAGGGAGGACCAGGCCTGGCAGTTCGGGCTGGACTGTTCCCATTGGGCGCAGGGTCAAGACTGATTTGCATATGGCTGGTTCCAAACTGGAATGGCATGGTGAGCAAAAAACGATGGATTTAGGCGCAGATCTCTGTACTGGGGTGAATGTATGACATTGTTCTGCATTCTGTCCATCAATTGTTCTTTTTGCATTTGTCATCCCGAGTGGGACGGGTATGCCCAGACGTGGGTCCCGTGCTCTACATGCCACTGGAGTCAAGCTATCCTGGATGATGAGGGCTGAAAGCCCGAAACCGGTCCTAGGATGCTTGTTTCCAGGCCAGGGAGGACCTGGCCTGGCAGTTCGGGCTGGACTGTTCCCATTGGGTGCAGGGTCAAGACTGATTTGCATATGGCTGGGTCCAAACTGGAATGGCATGGTGAGCAAAAAACGATGGATTTAGGCCCAGATCTCTGTACTGGGGTGAATGTATGACATTGTTCTGCATTCTGTCCATCAATTATTCTTTTTGCATTTTTCACCCCAAGTGGGACAGGTATGCCCAGACGTGGGTCCCGTGCTCTCCATGCCACTGGAGTCAAGCGATCCTGGCTGATGAGGGCTGAAAGCCCGAAACCGGTCCTAGGATGCTTGTTTCAAGGCCAGGGAGGACCTGGCCTGGCAGTTCGGGCTGGCCTGTTCCCATTGGGTGCAGTGTCAAGACTGATTTGCATATGGTTGGTTCCAAACTGGAATGGCATGGTGAGCAAAAAAACAATGGATTTAGACGCAGATCTCTGTACTGGGGAGAATGTATGACATTGTTCTGCATTCTGTCCATCAATTGTTCTTTTTGCATTTGTCACCCCGAGTGGGACGGGTATGCCCAGACGTGGGTCCCGTGCTCTCCATGCCACTGGAGTCAAGCTATCCTGGATGATGAGGGCTGAAAGCCCGAAACCGGTCCTAGGATGCTTGTTTCCAGGCCAGGGAGGACCTGGCCTGGCAGTTCGGGCTGGACTGTTCCCATTGGGCGCAGGGTCAAGACTGATTTGCATATGGCTGGTTCCAAACTGGAATGGCATTGTGAGCAAAAAAACGATGGATTTAGGCGCAGATCTCTGTACTGGGGTGAATGTATGACATTGTTCTGCATTCTGTCCATCAATTGTTCTGTTTGAATTTGTCACCCCGAGTGGGACGGGTATGCCCAGACGTGGGTCCCGTGCTCTCCATGACACTGGAGTCAAGCTATCCTGGATGATGAAGGCTGAAAGCCCGAAACCGGTCCTAGGATGCTTGTTTCCAGGCCAGGGAGGACCTGGCCTGGCAGTTCGGGCTGAACTGTTCCCATTGGGTGCAGGGTCAAGACTGATTTGCATATGGCTGGGTCCAAACTAGAATTGCATGGTGAGCAAAAAAACTATGGATTTTGGCCGCGATATCTGTACTGGGGTGAATGTATGACATTGTTCGGCATTCTGTCCATCAATTGTTCTTTTTGCATTTGTCACCCCGAGTGGGACAGGTATGCCCAGACCTGGGTCCCGTGCTCTCCATGCCACTGGAGTCAAGCTATCCTGCCTTATGAGGGCTGAAAGCCCGAAACCGGTCCTAGGATGCTTGTTCCCAGGCCAGGGAGGACCTGGCCTGGCAGTTCGGGCTGGACTGTTCCCATTGGGATCAGGGTCAAGACTGATTTGCATATGGCTGGGTCCAAACTGGAATGGCATGGTGAGCAAAAAAACGATGGATTTAGGCCCAGATCTCTCTACTGGAGTGAATGTATGACATTGTTCTGCATTCTGTCCATCAATTGTTCTTTTTCCATGTGTCACCCCGAGTGGGACGGGTATGCCCAGACGTGGGTCCCGTGCTCTCCATGCCACTGGAGTCAAGCTATCCTGGCTGATGAGGGCTGAAAGCCTGAAACTGGTCCTAGGATGCTTGTTTCGAGGCCAGGGAGGACCTGGCCTGGCAGTTCAGGCTGGACTATTCCCATTGGTTGCAGGGTCAAGACTGATTTGCATATGGCTGGGTCCAAACTGGAATGGCATGGTGAGCAACAAAACGATGGATTTAGGCCCAGATCTCTGTACTGGGGTGAATGTATGACATTGTTCTGCATTCTGTCCATCAATAGCTCTATTTGCATTTGTCACCCTGAGTGGGATGGGTATGCCCAGACGTGGGTCCCGTGCTCTCCATGCCACTAGAGTCAAGCTATCCTGGCTGATGAGGGCTGAAAGCCCAAAACCGGTCCTAGGATGCTGGTTTCCAGGCGAGGGAGGACCTGGCCTGGCAGTTCGGGCTGGACTGTTCCCATTGGGCACAGGGTCAAGACTGATTTGCATATGGCTGGGTCCAAACTGGAATGGCATGGTGAGCAAAAAAACGATGGATTTAGGCCCATATCTCTGTACTGGGGTGAATGTATGACATTGTTCTGCATTCTGTCCATCAATTGTTCTTTTCGCATTTGTCACCCCGAGTGGGACGGGTATGCCCAGACGTGGGTCCTGTGCTCTCCATGCCACTGGAGTCAAGCTATCCTGCCTGATGAGGGCTGAAAGCCCGAAACCGGTCCTAGGATCCGTGTTTCCAGGCCATGGAGGACCTGGCCTGGCAGTTCGGGCTGGACTGTTCCCATTGGGCGCTGGGTCAAGACTGATTTGCATATGGCTGGGTCCAAACTGGAATGGCATGGTGAGCAAAAAAATGATGGATTTAGGCCCAGATCTCTGTACTGGGGTGAATGTATGACATTGTTCTGCATTCTGTCCATCAATTGTTCTTTTTGCATTTGTCACCCCGAGTGGGATGAGTATGCCTTCGTCGAGGGGGGTTCGTGCTCTCCATGCCACTGGAGTCAAGCTATCCTGGCTGATGAGGGCTGAAAGCCCGAAACGGGTCCTAGGATGCTTGTTTCCAGGCCAGGGAGGACCTGGCCCGGCAGTTTGGGCTGGACTGTTCCCATTGGGCGCAGGGTCAAGACTGTTTTGCATATGGCTGGTTCCAAACTGGAATGGCATGGTGATCAAAAAAACGATGGATTTAGGCGCAGATCTCTGTACTGGGGTGAATGTATGACATTGTTCTGCATTCTGTCCATCAATTGTTCTTTTTGCATTTGTCACCCCGAGTGGGACGGGGATGCCCAGACGTGGGTCCCGTGCTCTCCATGCCACTGGAGTCAAGCTATCGTGGATGATGAGGGCTGAAAGCCCGAAACCGGTCCTAGGATGCTTGTTTCCAGGCCAGGGAGGACCTGGTCTGGCAGTTCGGGCTGGACTGTTCCCATTGGGTGCAGGGTCAAGACTGATTTGCATATGGCTGGGTCCAAACTGGAATTGCATGGTGAGCAAAAAAACGATGAATTTAGGCCCAGATCTCTGTACTGGGGTGAATGTATGACATTGTTCTGCATTCTGTCCATCAATTGTTCTTTTTGCATTGTCACCCCGTGTGGGACAGGTATGCCCAGACGTGGGTCCCGTGCTCTCCATGCCACTGGAGTCAAGCTATCCTGGCTGATGAGGGCTGAAAGCCCGAAACCGGTCCTAGGATGCTTGTTTCCAGGCCAGGGAGGACCTGGCCTGGCAGTTCGGGCTGGCCTGTTCCCATTGGGTGCAGTGTCAAGACTGATTTGCATATGGCTTTTTCCAAACTGGAATGGCATGGTGAGCAAAAAAACAATGGATTTAGACGCAGATCTCTGTACTGGGGAGAATGTATGACATTGTTCTGCATTCTGTCCATCAATTGTTCTTTTTGCATTTGTCACCCAGAGAGGGACGGGTATGCCCAGACGTGGGTCCCGTGCTCTCCATGCCACTGGAGTCAAGCTATCCTGGATGATGAGGGCTGAAAGCCCGAAACCGGTCCTAGGATGCTTGTTTCCAGGCCAGGGAGGACCTGGCCTGGCAGTTCGGGCTGGACTGTTCCCATTGGGCTCAGGGTCAAGACTGATTTGCATATGGCTGGTTCCAAACTGGAATGGCATTGTGAGCAAAAAAACGATGGATTTAGGCGCAGATCTCTGTACTGGGGTGAATGTATGACATTGTTCTGCATTCTGTCCATCAATTGTTCTTTTTGCATTTGTCACCCCGAGTGGGACGGGTATGCCCAGACGTGGGTCCCGTGCTCTCCATGCCACTGGAGTCAAGCTATCCTGGATGATGAGGACTGAAAGCCCGAAACCGGTCCTAGGATGCTTGTTTCCAGGCCAGGGAGGACCTGGCCTGGCAGTTCGGACTGGACTGTTCCCATTGGACGCAGGGTCAAGACTGATCTGCATATGGCTGGGTCCAAACTGGAATGGCATTGTGAGCAAAAAAACGATGGATTTAGGCCCAGATCGCTGTACTGGGGTGAATGTATGACATTGTTCTGCATTCTGTCAATCAATTGTTCTTTTTGCATTTGTCATCCCGAGTGGGACGGGTATGCCCAGACGTGGGTCCCGTGCTCTCCATGCAACTGGAGTCAAGCTATCCTGGATGATGAGGACTGAAAGCCCGAAACCGGTCCTAGGATGCTTGTTTCCAGGCCAGGGAGGACCTGGCCTGGCAGTTCGGACTGGACTGTTCCCATTGGACGCAGGGTCAAGACTGATCTGCATATGGCTGGGTCCAAACTGGAATGGCATTGTGAGCAAAAAACGATGGATTTAGGCCCAGATCGCTGTACTGGGGTGAATGTATGACATTGTTCTGCATTCTGTCAATCAATTGTTCTTTTTGCATTTGTCATCCCGAGTGGGACGGGTATGCCCAGACGTGGGTCCCGTGCTCTCCATGCCACTGGAGTCAAGCTATCCTGGCTGATGAGGGCTGAAAGCCTGAAACCGGTCCTAGGATGCTTGTTTCCAGGCCAGGGAGGACCTGGCCTGGCAGTTCGGGCTGGCCTGTTCCCATTGGGTGCAGTGTCAAGACTGATTTGCATATGGCTGGTTCCAAACTGGAATGGCATGGTGAGCAAAAAAACAATGGATTTAGACGCAGATCTCTGTACTGGGGAGAATGTATGACATTGTTCTGCATTCTGTCCATCAATTGTTCTTTTGCATTTGTCACCCAGAGTGGGACGGGTATGCCCAGACGTGGGTCCCGTGCTCTCCATGCCACTGGAGTCAAGCTATCCTGGATGATGAGGGCTGAAAGCCCGAAACCGGTCCTAGGATGCTTGTTTCCAGGCCAGGGAGGACCTGGCCTGGCAGTTCGGGCTGGACTGTTCCCATTGGGCGCAGGGTCAAGACTGATTTGCATATGGCTGGTTCCAAACTGGAATGGCATTGTGAGCAAAAAAACGATGGATTTAGGCGCAGATCTCTGTACTGGGGTGAATGTATGACATTGTTCTGCATTCTGTCCATCAATTGTTCTTTTTGCATTTGTCACCCCGAGTGGGACGGGTATGCCCAGACGTGGGTCCCGTGCTCTCCATGCCACTGGAGTCAAGCTATCCTGGATGATGAGGACTGAAAGCCCGAAACCGGTCCTAGGATGCTTGTTTCCAGGCCAGGGAGGACCTGGCCTGGCAGTTCGGGCTGGACTGTTCCCATTGGGCGCAGGGTCAAGACTGATTTGCATATGGCTGGTTCCAAACTGGAATGGCATTGTGAGCAAAAAAACGATGGATTTAGGCGCAGATCTCTGTACTGGGGTGAATGTATGACATTGTTCTGCATTCTGTCCATCAATTGTTCTTTTTGCATTTGTCACCCCGAGTGGGACGGGTATGCCCAGACGTGGGTCCCGTGCTCTCCATGCCACTGGAGTCAAGCTATCCTGGATGATGAGGACTGAAAGCCCGAAACTGGTCCTAGGATGCTTGTTTCCAGGCCAGGGAGGACCTGGCCTGGCAGTTCGGACTGGACTGTTCCCATTGGACGCAGGGTCAAGACTGATCTGCATATGGCTGGGTCCAAACTGGAATGGCATTGTGAGCAAAAAACGATGGATTTAGGCCCAGATCGCTGTACTGGGGTGAATGTATGACATTGTTCTGCATTCTGTCAATCAATTGTTCTTTTTGCATTTGTCATCCCGAGTGGGACGGGTATGCCCAGACGTGGGTCCCATGCTCTCCATGCCACTGGAGTCAAGCTATCCTGGCTGATGAGGGCTGAAAGCCTGAAACTGGTCCTAGGATGCTTGTTTCCAGGCCAAGGAGGACCTGGCCTGTTAGTTCGGGCTGGACTGTTCCCATTGGTCGCATGGTCAAGACTGATTTGCATATGGCTGGGTCCAAACTGGAATGGCATGGTGAGCAAAAAAACGATGGATTTAGGCCCAGATCTCTGTACTGGGGTGATTTTATGACATTGTTCTGCATTCTGTCCATCAATTGTTCTTTTTGCATTTGTCACCCCTAGTGGGACAGGTATGCCCAGACGTGGGTCCCGTGCTCTCCATGCCACTGGAGTCAAGCGATCCTGGCTGATGAGGGCTGAAAGTCCGAAACCGGTTCTAGGATGCTTGTTTCCAGGCCAGGGAGGACCTGGCCTGGCAGTTCGGGCTGGACTGTTCCCATTGGGCGCAGGGTCAAGACTGATTTGCATATGGCTGGGTCCAAACTGGAATGGCATGGTGAGCAAAAAAACGATGGATTTAGGCCCAGATCTCTGTACTGGGGTGAATGTATGACATTGTTCTGCATTCTGTCCATCAATTGTTCTTTTTGCATTTGTCACCCCGAGTGGGATGGGTTTGCCCAGACGTGGGTCCCGTGCTCTCCATGCCACTGGAGTCAAGCTATCCTGGCTGATGAGGGCTGAAAGCCCGAAACCAGTCCTAGGATGCTTGTTTCCAGGCCAGGGAGGACCTGGTCTGGCAGTTCGGGCTGGACTGTTCCCATTGGGTGCAGGGTCAAGACTGATTTGCATATGGCTGGGTCCAAACTGGAATTGCATGGTGAGCAAAAAAACGATGAATTTAGGCCCAGATCTCTGTACTGGGGTGAATGTATGACATTGTTCTGCATTCTGTCCATCAATTGTTCTTTTTGCATTGTCACCCCGTGTGGGACAGGTATGCCCAGACGTGGGTCCCGTGCTCTCCATGCCACTGGAGTCAAGCTATCCTGGCTGATGAGGGCTGAAAGCCCGAAACCGGTCCTAGGATGCTTGTTTCCAGGCCAGGGAGGACCTGGCCTGGCAGTTCGGGCTGGCCTGTTCCCATTGGGTGCAGTGTCAAGACTGATTTGCATATGGCTGGTTCCAAACTGGAATGGCATGGTGAGCAAAAAAACAATGGATTTAGACGCAGATCTCTGTACTGGGGAGAATGTATGACATTGTTCTGCATTCTGTCCATCAATTGTTCTTTTTGCATTTGTCACCCAGAGTGGGACGGGTATGCCCAGACGTGGGTCCCGTGCTCTCCATGCCACTGGAGTCAAGCTATCCTGGATGATGAGGGCTGAAAGCCCGAAACCGGTCCTAGGATGCTTGTTTCCAGGCCAGGGAGGACCTGGCCTGGCAGTTCGGGCTGGACTGTTCCCATTGGGCGCAGGGTCAAGACTGATTTGCATATGGCTGGTTCCAAACTGGAATGGCATTGTGAGCAAAAAAACGATGGATTTAGGCGCAGATCTCTGTACTGGGGTGAATGTATGACATTGTTCTGCATTCTGTCCATCAATTGTTCTTTTTGCATTTGTCACCCCGAGTGGGACGGGTATGCCCAGACGTGGGTCCCGTGCTCTCCATGCCACTGGAGTCAAGCTATCCTGGATGATGAGGACTGAAAGCCCGAAACCGGTCCTAGGATGCTTGATTCCAGGCCAGGGAGGACCTGGCCTGGCAGTTCGGGCTGGACTGTTGCCATTGGGAGCAGGGTCAAGACTGATTTGCATATGGCTGGGGCCAAACTGGAATGGTATGGTGAGCAAAAAAACGAAGGATTTAGGCCCAGATCTGTGTACTGGGATGAATGTATGACATTGTTCTGCATTCTGTCCATCAATTGTTCTTTTTGCATTTGTCACCCCGAGTGGGACAGGTATGCCCAGACATGTGTCCCGTGCTCTCCATGCCACTGGAGTCAAGCGATCCTGGCTGATGAGGGCTGAAAGCCCGAAACCGGTCCTAGGATGCTTGTTTCCAGGCCAGGGAGGACCTGGCCTGGCAGTTCGGGCTGGACTGTTCCCATTGGGCGCAGGGTCAAAACTGATTTGCATATGGCTGGTTCCAAACTGGAATGGCATGGTGAGCAAAAAAACGATGGATTTAGACGCAGATCTCTGTACTGGGGTGAATGTATGACATTGTTCTGCATTCTGTCCATCAATTGTTCTGTTTGCATTTGTCACCCCGAGTGGGACGGGTATGCCCAGACATGGGTCCCGTGCTCTCCATGCCACTGGAGTCAAGCTATCCTGGATGATGAAGGCTGAAAGCCCGAAACCGGTCCTAGGATGCTTGTTTCCAGGCCAGGGAGGACCTGGCCTGGCAGTTCGGGCTGAACTGTTCCCATTGGGTGCAGGTTCAAGACTGATTTGCATATGGCTGGGTCCAAACTAGAATTGCACGGTGAGCAAAAAAACTATGGATTTTGGCCCCGATCTCTGTACTGGGGTGAATGTATGACATTGTTCGGCATTCTGTCCATCAATTGTTCTTTTTGCATTTGTCACCCCGAGTGGGACAGGTATGCCCAGACCTGGGTCCCGTGCTCTCCATGCCACTGGAGTCAAGCTATCCTGCCTGATGAGGGCTGAAAGCCCGAAACCGGTCCTAGGATGCTTGTTCCCAGGCCAGGGAGGACCTGGCCTGGCAGTTCGGGCTGGACTGTTCCCATTGGGATCAGGGTCAAGACTGATTTGCATATGGCTGGGTCCAAACTGGAATGGCATGGTGAGCAAAAAAACGATAGATTTAGGCCCAGATCTCTCTACTTGGGTGAATGTATGACATTGTTCTGCATTCTGTCCATCAATTGTTCTTTTTGAATGTGTCACCCCGAGTGGGACGGGTATGCCCAGTCGTGGGTCCCGTGCTCTCCATGCTACTGGAGTCAAGCTATCCTGGCTGATGAGGGCTGAAAGCCTGAAACTGGTCCTAGGATGCTTGTTTCGAGGCCAGGGAGGACCTGGCCTGGCAGTTCAGGCTGGACTATTCCCATTGGTTGCAGGGTCAAGACTGATTTGCATATGGCTGGGTCCAAACTGGAATGGCATGGTGAGCAACAAAACGATGGATTTAGGCCCAGATCTCTGTACTGGGGTGAATGTATGACATTGTTCTGCATTCTGTCCATCAATTGCTCTATTTGCATTTGTCACCCTGAGTGGGATGGGTATGCCCAGACATGGGTCCCGTGCTCTCCATGCCACTAGAGTTAAGCTATCCTGGCTGATGAGGGCTGAAAGCCCGAAACCGGTCCTAGGATGCTGGTTTCCAGGCCAGGGAGGACCTGGCCTGGCAGTTCGGGCTGGACTGTTCCCATTGGGCACAGGGTCAAGACTGATTTGCATATGGCTGGGTCCAAACTGGAATGGCATGGTGAGCAAAAACGATGGATTTAGGCCCATATCTCTGTACTGGGGTGAATGTATGACATTGTTCTGCATTCTGTCCATCAATTGTTCTTTTCGCATTTGTCACCCCGAGTGGGACGGGTATGCCCAGACGTGGGTCCTGTGCTCTCCATGCCACTGGAGTCAAGCTATCCTGCCTGATGAGGGCTGAAAGCCCGAAACCGGTCCTAGGATCCGTGTTTCCAGGCCATGGAGGACCTGGCCTGGCAGTTCGGGCTGGACTGATCCCATTGGGCGCAGGGTCAAGACTGATTTGCATATGGCTGGGTCCAAACTGGAATGGCATGGTGAGCAAAACAACGATGGATTTTGGCCCAGATCTCTGTATTGGGGTGAATGTATGACATTGTTCTGCATTCTGTCCATCAATTATTCTTTTTGCATTTGTCACCCCGAGTGGGATGGGTATGCCCAGACGTGGGTCCCGTGCTCTCCATGCCACTGGAATCAAGCGATCCTGGCTGATGAGGGCTGAAATCCCGAAACCGGTCCCAGGATGCTTGTTTCCAGGCCAGGGAGGACCTGGCCTGGCAGTTCGGGCTGGACTGTTCCCATTGGACGCAGGGTCAAGACTGATTTGCATATGGCTGGGTCCATACTGGAATGGCATGGTTGGCAAAAAAACGAAGAATTTAGACCAGATATCTGTACTGGGGTGAATGTATGACATTGTTCTGCATTCTGTCCATCAATTGTTCTTTTTGCATTTCTCACCCCGAGTGGGATGGGTATGCCTTCGTCGAGGGGGGTTCGTGCTCTCCATGCCACTGGAGTCAAGCTATCCTGGCTGATGAGGGCTGAAAGCCCGAAACGGGTCCTAGGATGCTTGTTTCCAGGCCAGGGAGGACCTGGCCTGGCAGTTTGGGCTGGACTGTTCCCATTGGGCGCAGGGTCAAGACTGTTTTGCATATGGCTGGTTCCAAACTGGAATGGCATGGTGATCAAAAAAACGATGGATTTAGGCGCAGATCTCTGTACTGGGGTGAATGTATGACATTGTTCTGCATTCTGTCCATCAATTGTTCTTTTTGCATTTGTCACCCCGAGTGGGACGGGTATGCCCAGACGTGGGTCCCGTGCTCTCCATGCCACTGGAGTCAAGCTATCCTGGATGATGAGGGCTGAAAGCCCGAAACCGGTCCTAGGATGCTTGTTTCCAGGCCAGGGAGGACCTGGCCTGTTAGTTCGGGCTGGACTGTACCCATTGGTCGCAGGGTCAAGACTGATTTGCATATGCTGGGTCCATACTGGAATGGCATGGTTGGCAAAAAAACGAAGAATTTAGACCAGATATCCGTACTGGGGTGAATGTATGACATTGTTCTGCATTCTGTCCATCAATTGTTCTTTTTGCATTTGTCACCCCGAGTGGGACGGGTATGCCCAGACGTGGGTCCCGTGCTCTCCATGCCACTGGAGTCAAGCTATCCTGGCTGATGAGGGCTGAAAGCCCGAAACTGGTCCTAGGATGCCTGTTTCCAGGTAAGGGAGGACCTGGCCTGGCAGTTCGGGCTGGACTGTTCCCATTGGGTGCAGGGTCAAGACTGATTTGCATATGGCTGGGGCCAAACTGGAATGGTATGGTGAGCAAAAAAACGAAGGATTTAGGCCCAGATCTGTGTACTGGGGTGAATGTATGACATTGTTCTGCATTCTGTCCATCAATTGTTCTTTTTGCATTTGTCACCCCGAGTGGGACAGGTATGCCCAGACATGTGTCCCGTGCTCTCCATGCCACTGGAGTCAAGCGATCCTGGCTGATGAGGGCTGAAAGCCCGAAACCGGTCCTAGGATGCTTGTTTCGAGGCCAGGGAGGACCTGGCCTGGCAGTTCAGGCTGGACTATTCCCATTGGTTGCAGGGTCAAGACTGATTTGCATATGGCTGGGTCCAAACTGGAATGGCATGGTGAGCAACAAAACGATGGATTTAGGCCCAGATCTCTGTACTGGGGTGAATGTATGACATTGTTCTGCATTCTGTCCATCAATTGCTCTATTTGCATTTGTCACCCTGAGTGGGATGGGTATGCCCAGACGTGGGTCCCGTGCTCTCCATGCCACTAGAGTCAAGCTATCCTGGCTGATGAGGGCTGAAAGCCCGAAACCGGTCCTAGGATGCTGGTTTCCAGGCCAGGGAGGACCTGGCCTGGCAGTTCGGGCTGGACTGTTCCCATTGGGCGCTGGGTCAAGACTGATTTGCATATGGCTGGGTCCAAACTGGAATGGCATTGTGAGCAAAAAAACGATGGATTTAGGCCCAGATCGCTGTACTGGGGTGAATGTATGACATTGTTCTGCATTCTGTCAATCAATTGTTCTTTTTGCATTTGTCACCCCGAGTGGGACAGGTATGCCCAGACATGTGTCCCGTGCTCTCCATGCCACTGGAGTCAAGCGATCCTGGCTGATGAGGGCTGAAAGCCCGAAACCGGTCCTAGGATGCTTGTTTCGAGGCCAGGGAGGACCTGGCCTGGCAGTTCAGGCTGGACTATTCCCATTGGTTGCAGGGTCAAGACTGATTTGCATATGGCTGGGTCCAAACTGGAATGGCATGGTGAGCAACAAAACGATGGATTTAGGCCCAGATCTCTGTACTGGGGTGAATGTATGACATTGTTCTGCATTCTGTCCATCAATTGCTCTATTTGCATTTGTCACCCTGAGTGGGATGGGTATGCCCAGACGTGGGTCCCGTGCTCTCCATGCCACTAGAGTCAAGCTATCCTGGCTGATGAGGGCTGAAAGCCCGAAACCGGTCCTAGGATGCTGGTTTCCAGGCCAGGGAGGACCTGGCCTGGCAGTTCGGGCTGGACTGTTCCCATTGGGCGCTGGGTCAAGACTGATTTGCATATGGCTGGGTCCAAACTGGAATGGCATTGTGAGCAAAAAAACGATGGATTTAGGCCCAGATCGCTGTACTGGGGTGAATGTATGACATTGTTCTGCATTCTGTCAATCAATTGTTCTTTTTGCATTTGTCACCCCGAGTGGGACGGGTATGCCCAGACGTAGGTCCCGTGCTCTCCATGCCACTGGAGTCAAGCTATCCTGGCTGATGAGGGCTGAAAGCCCGAAACCAGTCCTAGGATGCTTGTTTCCAGGCAAGGGAGGACCTGGTCTGGCAGTTCGGGGTGGACTGTTCCCATTGGGTGCAGGGTCAAGGCTGATTTGCATATGGCTGGGTCCAAACTGGAATTGCATGGTGAGCAAAAAAACGATGAATTTAGGCCCAGATCTCTGTACTGGGGTGAATGTATGACATTGTTCTGCATTCTGTCCATCAATTGTTCTTTTTGCATTGTCACCCCGTGTGGGACAGGTATGCCCAGACGTAGGTCCCGTGCTCTCCATGCCACTGGAGTCAAGCGATCCTGGCTGATGAGCGCTGAAAGCCCGAAACCGGTCCTAGGATGCTTGTTTCCAGGCCAGGGAGGACCTGGCTTGGCAGTTCGGACTGGACTGTTCCGATTGGACGCAGGCTCAAGACTGATCTGCATATGGCTTGGTCCAAACTGGAATGGCATTGTGAGCAAAAAAACGATGGATTTAGGCCCAGATCTCTGTACTGCGGTGAATGTATGACATTGTTCTGCATTCTGTCCATCAATTGTTCTTTTCGCATTTGTCACCCCGAGTGGGACGGGTATGCCCAGACGTGGGTCCTGTGCTCTCCATGCCACTGGAGTCAAGCTATCCTGGCTGATGAGGGCTGAAAGCCCGAAACGGGTCCTAGGATGCTTGTTTCCAGGCCAGGGAGGACCTGGCCTGGCAGTTCGGGCTGGACTGTTCCCATTGGGCGCAGGGTCAAGACTGATTTGCATATGGCTGGTTCCAAACTGGAATGGCATGGTGAGCAAAAAAACGATGGATTTAGGCGCAGATCTCTGTACTGGGGTGAATGTATGACATTGTTCTGCATTCTGTCCATCAATTGGTCGTTTTGCATTTGTCACCCCGAGTGGGACGGGTATGCCCAGACGTGGGTCCCGTGCTCTCCATGCCACTGGAGTCAAGCTATCCTAGATGATGAGGGCTGAAAGCCCGAAACCGGTCCTAGGATGCTCGTTTCCAGGCCAGGGAGGACCTGGCCTGGCAGTTCGGGCTGCACTGTTCTCATTGGGTGCAGGGTCAAGACTGATTTGCATATGGCTGGGTCCAAACTGGAATGGCATGGTGAGCAAAAAAACGATGGATTTAGGCCCAGATCTCTGTACTGGGGTGAATGTATGACATTGTTCTGCATTCTGTCCATCAATTATTCTTTATGCATTTGTCACCCCGAGTGGGACAGGTATTCCCAGACGTGGGTCCCGTGCTCTCCATGCCACTGGAGTCAAGCGATCCTGGCTGATGAGGGCTGAAAGCCCGAAACCGGTCCTCGGATGCTTGTTTCCAGGCCAGGGAGGACCTGGTCTGGCAGTTCGGGCTGGCCTGTTCCCATTGGGCGCAGGGTCAAGACTGATTTGCATATGGCTGGTTCCAAACTGGAATGGCATGGTGAGCAAAAAAACAATGGATTTAGACGCAGATCTCTGTACTGGGGAGAATGTATGACATTGTTCTGCATTCTGTCCATCAATTGTTCTTTTTGCATTTGTCACCCCGAGTGGGACGGGTATGCCCAGACGTGGGTCCCGTGCTCTCCATGCCACTGGAGGCAAGCTATCCTGGATGATGAGGGCTGAAAGCCCGAAACCGGTCCTAGGATGCTTGTTTCCAGGCCAGGGAGGACCTGGCCTGGCAGTTCGGGCTGGACTGTTCCCATTGGGCGCAGGGTCAAGACTGATTTGCATATGGCTGGTTCCAAACTGGAATGGCATTGTGAGCAAAAAAACGATGGATTTAGGCGCAGATCTCTGTACTGGGGTGAATGTATGACATATTTCTGCATTCTGTCCATCAATTGTTCTTTTTGCATTTGTCACCCCGAGTGGGACGGGTATGTCCAGACGTGGATCCCGTGCTCTCCATGCCACTGGAGTCAAGCTATCCTGGAGGATGAGGGCTGAAAGCCCGAAACCGGTCCTAGGATGCTTGATTCCAGGCCAGGGAGGACCTGGCCTGGCAGTTCGGGCTGGACTGTGGCCATTGGGTGCAGGGTCACGACTGATTTGCATATGGCTGGGGCCAAACTGGAATGGCATGGTGAGCAAAAAAACGAAGGATTTAGGCCCAGATCTCTGTACTGGGGTGAATGTATGACATTGTTCTGCATTCTGTCCATCAATTGTTCTTTTTGCATTTGTCACCCCTAGTGGGACAGGTATGCCCAGACATGGGTCCCGTGCTCTCCATGCCACTGGAGTCAAGCGATCCTGGCTGATGAGGGCTGAAAGCCCGAAACCGGTCCTAGGATGCTTGTTTCCAGGCCAGGGAGGACCTGGCCTGGCAGTTCGGGCTGGACTGTTCCCATTGGGCGCAGGGTCAAGACTGATTTGCATATGGCTGGTTCAAAACTGGAATGGCATGGTGAGCAAAAAACGATGGATTTAGACGCAGATCTCTGTACTGGGGTGAATGTATGACATTGTTCTGCATTCTGTCCATCAATTGTTCTGTTTGCATTTGTCACCCCGAGTGGGACGGGTATGCCCAGACGTGGGTCCCGTGCTCTCCATGCCACTGGAGTCAAGCTATCCTGGATGATGAGGGCTGAAAGCCCGAAACCGGTCCTAGGATGCTTGTTTCCAGGCCAGGGAGGACCTGGCCTGGCAGTTCGGGCTGAACTGTTCCCATTGGGTGCAGGGTCAAGACTGATTTGCATATGGCTGGGTACAAACTGGAATTGCATGGTGAGCAAAAAAACTATGGATTTTGGCCCCGATCTCTGTACTGGGGTGAATGTATGACATTGTTCTGCATTCCGTCCATCAATTGTTCTTTTTGCATTTGTCACCCCGAGTGGGACAGGTATGCCCAGACCTGGGTCCCGTGCTCTCCATGCCACTGGAGTCAAGCGATCCTGGCTGATGAGGGCTGAAAGCCCGAAACCGGTCCTAGGATGCTTGTTTCCAGGCCAGGGAGGACCTGGCCTGGCAGTTCGTGCTGGACTGTTCCCATTGGACGCAGGGTCAAGACTGATCTGCATATGGCTGGGTCCAAACTGGAATGGCATTGTGAGCAAAAAAACGATGGATTTAGGCCCAGATCTCTGTACTGGGGTGAATGTATGACATTGTTCTGCATTCTGTCCATCAATTGTTCTTTTTGCATTTGTCACCCCGAGTGGGATGGGTATGCCCAGACGTGGGTCCCGTGCTCTCCATGCCACTGGAGTCAAGCGATCCTGGCTGATGAGCGCTGAAAGCCAGAAACAGGTCCTAGGATGCTTGTTTCCAGGCCAGGGAGGACCTGGCCTGGCAGTTCGGACTGGACTGTTCCCATTGGGCGCAGGGTCAAGACTGATTTGCATATGGCTGGGTCCAAACTGGAATGGCATGGTGAGCAAAAAAACGATGGATTTAGGCCCAGATCTCTGTACTGGGGTGAATGTATGACATTGTTCTGCATTCTGTCCATCAATTGTTCTTTTTGCATTTGTGACCCCGAGTGGGATGGGTATGCCCAGACGTGGGTCCCGTGCTCTCCATGCCACTGGAGTCAAGCTATCCTGGCTGATGAGGGCTGAAAGCCCAAAACCGGTCCTAGGATGCTTGTTTCCAGGCCAGGGAGGACCTGGTCTGGCAGTTCGGGCTGGACTGTTCACATTGGGTGCAGGGTCAAGACTGATTTGCATATGGCTGGGTCCAAACTGGAATTGCATGGTGAGCAAAAAACGATGAATTTAGGCCCAGATCTCTGTACTGGGGTGAATGTATGACATTGTTCTGCATTCTGTCCATCAATTGTTCTTTTTGCATTGTCACCCCGTGTGGGACAGGTATGCCCAGGCGTGGGTCCCGTGCTCTCCATGCCACTGGAGTCAAGCGATCCTGGCTGATGAGCGCTGAAAGCCCGAAACCGGTCCTAGGATGCTTGTTTCCAGGCCAGGGAGGACCTGGCCTGGCAGTTCAGACTGGACTGTTCCCATTGGACGCAGGGTCAAGACTGATCTGCATATGGCTTGGTCCAAACTGGAATGGAATTGTGAGCAAAAAAACGATGGATTTAGGCCCAGATCTCTGTACTGGGGTGAATGTATGACATTGTTCTGCATTCTGTCCATCAATTGTTCTTTTTGCATTTGTCACCCCGAGTGGGATGGTTATGCCCAGACGTGGGTCCCGTGCTCTCCATGCCACTGGAGTCAAGCTATCCTGGCTGATGAGGGCTGTAAGCCTGAAACCTGTCGTAGGATGCTTGTTTCCAGGCCAAGGAGGACCTGGCCTGTTAGTTCGGGCTGGACTGTTCCCATTGGTCGCATGGTCAAGACTGATTTGCATATGGCTGGGTCCAAACTGGAATGGCATGGTGAGCAAAAAAACGAAGGATTTAGGCCCAGATCTCTGTACTGGGGTGAATGTATGACATTGTTCTGCATTCTGTCCATCAATTGTTCTTTTTGCATTTGTCACCCCTAGTGGGACAGGTATGCCCAGACATGGGTCCCGTGCTCTCCATGCCACTGGAGTCAAGCGATCCTGGCTGATGAGGGCTGAAAGCCCGAAACCGGTCCTAGGATGCTTGTTTCCAGGCCAGGGAGGACCTGGCCTGGCAGTTCGGGCTGGACTGTTCCCATTGGGCGCAGGGTCAAGACTGATTTGCATATGGCTGGTTCAAAACTGGAATGGCATGGTGAGCAAAAAAACGATGGATTTAGACGCAGATCTCTGTACTGTGGTGAATGTATGACATTGTTCTGCATTCTGTCCATCAATTGTTCTGTTTGCATTTGTCACCCCGAGTGGGACGGGTATGCCCAGACGTGGGTCCCGTGCTCTCCATGCCACTGGAGTCAAGCTATCCTGGATGATGAGGGCTGAAAGCCCGAAACCGGTCCTAGGATGCTTGTTTCCAGGCCAGGGAGGACCTGGCCTGGCAGTTCGGGCTGAACTGTTCCCATTGGGTGCAGGGTCAAGACTGATTTGCATATGGCTGGGTCCAAACTGGAATTGCATGGTGAGCAAAAAAACTATGGATTTTGGCCCCGATCTCTGTACTGGGGTGAATGTATGACATTGTTCTGCATTCTGTCCATCAATTGTTCTTTTTGCATTTGTCACCCCGAGTGGGACAGGTATGCCCAGACCTGGGTCCCGTGCTCTCCATGCCACTGGAGTCAAGCGATCCTGGCTGATGAGGGCTGAAAGCCCGAAACCGGTCCTAGGATGCTTGTTTCCAGGCCAGGGAGGACATGGCCTGGCAGTTCATGCTGGACTGTTCCCATTGGACGCAGGGTCAAGACTGATCTGCATATGGCTGGGTCCAAACTGGAATGGCATTGTGAGCAAAAAAACGATGGATTTAGGCCCAGATCTCTGTACTGGGGTGAATGTATGACATTGTTCTGCATTCTGTCCATCAATTGTTCTTTTTGCATTTGTCACCCCGAGTGGGATGGGTATGCCCAGACGTGGGTCCCGTGCTCTCCATGCCACTGGAGTCAAGCGATCCTGGCTGATGAGCGCTGAAAGCCAGAAACCGGTCCTAGGATGCTTGTTTCCAGGCCAGGGAGGACCTGGCCTGGCAGTTCGGACTGGACTGTTCCCATTGGGCGCAGGGTCAAGACTGATTTGCATATGGCTGGGTCCAAACTGGAATGGCATGGTGAGCAAAAAAACGATGGATTTAGGCCCAGATCTCTGTACTGGGGTGAATGTATGACATTGTTCTGCATTCTGTCCATCAATTGTTCTTTTTGCATTTGTGACCCCGAGTGGGATGGGTATGCCCAGACGTGGGTCCCGTGCTCTCCATGCCACTGGAGTCAAGCTATCCTGGCTGATGAGGGCTGAAAGCCCGAAACCGGTCCTAGGATGCTTGTTTCCAGGCCAGGGAGGACCTGGTCTGGCAGTTCGGGCTGGACTGTTCCCATTGGGTGCAGGGTCAAGACTGATTTGCATATGGCTGGGTCCAAACTGGAATTGCATGGTGAGCAAAAAACGATGAATTTAGGCCCAGATCTCTGTACTGGGGTGAATGTATGACATTGTTCTGCATTCTGTCCATCAATTGTTCTTTTTGCATTGTCACCCCGTGTGGGACAGGTATGCCCAGGCGTGGGTCCCGTGCTCTCCATGCCACTGGAGTCAAGCGATCCTGGCTGATGAGCGCTGAAAGCCCGAAACCGGTCCTAGGATGCTTGTTTCCAGGCCAGGGAGGACCTGGCCTGGCAGTTCAGACTGGACTGTTCCCATTGGACGCAGGGTCAAGACTGATCTGCATATGGCTTGGTCCAAACTGGAATGGAATTGTGAGCAAAAAAACGATGGATTTAGGCCCAGATCTCTGTACTGGGGTGAATGTATGACATTGTTCTGCATTCTGTCCATCAATTGTTCTTTTTGCATTTGTCACCCCGAGTGGGATGGTTATGCCCAGACGTGGGTCCCGTGCTCTCCATGCCACTGGAGTCAAGCTATCCTGGCTGATGAGGGCTGTAAGCCTGAAACCTGTCGTAGGATGCTTGTTTCCAGGCCAAGGAGGACCTGGCCTGTTAGTTCGGGCTGGACTGTTCCCATTGGTCGCATGGTCAAGACTGATTTGCATATGGCTGGGTCCAAACTGGAATGGCATGGTGAGCAAAAAACGAAGGATTTAGGCCCAGATCTCTGTACTGGGGTGAATGTATGACATTGTTCTGCATTCTGTCCATCAATTGTTCTTTTTGCATTTGTCACCCCTAGTGGGACAGGTATGCCCAGACATGGGTCCCGTGCTCTCCATGCCACTGGAGTCAAGCGATCCTGGCTGATGAGGGCTGAAAGCCCGAAACCGGTCCTAGGATGCTTGTTTCCAGGCCAGGGAGGACCTGGCCTGGCAGTTCGGGCTGGACTGTTCCCATTGGGCGCAGGGTCAAGACTGATTTGCATATGGCTGGTTCAAAACTGGAATGGCATGGTGAGCAAAAAAACGATGGATTTAGACGCAGATCTCTGTACTGTGGTGAATGTATGACATTGTTCTGCATTCTGTCCATCAATTGTTCTGTTTGCATTTGTCACCCCGAGTGGGACGGGTATGCCCAGACGTGGGTCCCGTGCTCTCCATGCCACTGGAGTCAAGCTATCCTGGATGATGAGGGCTGAAAGCCCGAAACCGGTCCTAGGATGCTTGTTTCCAGGCCAGGGAGGACCTGGCCTGGCAGTTCGGGCTGAACTGTTCCCATTGGGTGCAGGGTCAAGACTGATTTGCATATGGCTGGGTCCAAACTGGAATTGCATGGTGAGCAAAAAAACTATGGATTTTGGCCCCGATCTCTGTACTGGGGTGAATGTATGACATTGTTCTGCATTCTGTCCATCAATTGTTCTTTTTGCATTTGTCACCCCGAGTGGGACAGGTATGCCCAGACCTGGGTCCCGTGCTCTCCATGCCACTGGAGTCAAGCGATCCTGGCTGATGAGGGCTGAAAGCCCGAAACCGGTCCTAGGATGCTTGTTTCCAGGCCAGGGAGGACATGGCCTGGCAGTTCATGCTGGACTGTTCCCATTGGACGCAGGGTCAAGACTGATCTGCATATGGCTGGGTCCAAACTGGAATGGCATTGTGAGCAAAAAAACGATGGATTTAGGCCCAGATCTCTGTACTGGGGTGAATGTATGACATTGTTCTGCATTCTGTCCATCAATTGTTCTTTTTGCATTTGTCACCCCGAGTGGGATGGGTATGCCCAGACGTGGGTCCCGTGCTCTCCATGCCACTGGAGTCAAGCGATCCTGGCTGATGAGGGCTGAAAGCCCGAAACCGGTCCTAGGATGCTTGTTTCCAGGCCAGGGAGGACCTGGTCTGGCAGTTCGGGCTGGACTGTTCCCATTGGGTGCAGGGTCAAGACTGATTTGCATATGGCTGGGTCCAAACTGGAATTGCATGGTGAGCAAAAAAACGATGAATTTAGGCCCAGATCTCTGTACTGGGGTGAATGTATGACATTGTTCTGCATTCTGTCCATCAATTGTTCTTTTTGCATTGTCACCCCGTGTGGGACAGGTATGCCCAGGCGTGGGTCCCGTGCTCTCCATGCCACTGGAGTCAAGCGATCCTGGCTGATGAGCGCTGAAAGCCCGAAACCGGTCCTAGGATGCTTGTTTCCAGGCCAGGGAGGACCTGGCCTGGCAGTTCAGACTGGACTGTTCCCATTGGACGCAGGGTCAAGACTGATCTGCATATGGCTTGGTCCAAACTGGAATGGAATTGTGAGCAAAAAACGATGGATTTAGGCCCAGATCTCTGTACTGGGGTGAATGTATGACATTGTTCTGCATTCTGTCCATCAATTGTTCTTTTTGCATTTGTCACCCCGAGTGGGATGGTTATGCCCAGACGTGGGTCCCGTGCTCTCCATGCCACTGGAGTCAAGCTATCCTGGCTGATGAGGGCTGTAAGCCTGAAACCTGTCGTAGGATGCTTGTTTCCAGGCCAAGGAGGACCTGGCCTGTTAGTTCGGGCTGGACTGTTCCCATTGGTCGCATGGTCAAGACTGATTTGCATATGGCTGGGTCCAAACTGGAATGGCATGGTGAGCAAAAAAACGAAGGATTTAGGCCCAGATCTCTGTACTGGGGTGAATGTATGACATTGTTCTGCATTCTGTCCATCAATTGTTCTTTTTGCATTTGTCACCCCTAGTGGGACAGGTATGCCCAGACATGGGTCCCGTGCTCTCCATGCCACTGGAGTCAAGCGATCCTGGCTGATGAGGGCTGAAAGCCCGAAACCGGTCCTAGGATGCTTGTTTCCAGGCCAGGGAGGACCTGGCCTGGCAGTTCGGGCTGGACTGTTCCCATTGGGCGCAGGGTCAAGACTGATTTGCATATGGCTGGTTCAAAACTGGAATGGCATGGTGAGCAAAAAAACGATGGATTTAGACGCAGATCTCTGTACTGTGGTGAATGTATGACATTGTTCTGCATTCTGTCCATCAATTGTTCTGTTTGCATTTGTCACCCCGAGTGGGACGGGTATGCCCAGACGTGGGTCCCGTGCTCTCCATGCCACTGGAGTCAAGCTATCCTGGATGATGAGGGCTGAAAGCCCGAAACCGGTCCTAGGATGCTTGTTTCCAGGCCAGGGAGGACCTGGCCTGGCAGTTCGGGCTGAACTGTTCCCATTGGGTGCAGGGTCAAGACTGATTTGCATATGGCTGGGTCCAAACTGGAATTGCATGGTGAGCAAAAAAACTATGGATTTTGGCCCCGATCTCTGTACTGGGGTGAATGTATGACATTGTTCTGCATTCTGTCCATCAATTGTTCTTTTTGCATTTGTCACCCCGAGTGGGACAGGTATGCCCAGACCTGGGTCCCTTGCTCTCCATGCCACTGGAGTCAAGCGATCCTGGCTGATGAGGGCTGAAAGCCCGAAACCGGTCCTAGGATGCTTGTTTCCAGGCCAGGGAGGACATGGCCTGGCAGTTCATGCTGGACTGTTCCCATTGGACGCAGGGTCAAGACTGATCTGCATATGGCTGGGTCCAAACTGGAATGGCATTGTGAGCAAAAAAACGATGGATTTAGGCCCAGATCTCTGTACTGGGGTGAATGTATGACATTGTTCTGCATTCTGTCCATCAATTGTTCTTTTTGCATTTGTCACCCCGAGTGGGATGGGTATGCCCAGACGTGGGTCCCGTGCTCTCCATGCCACTGGAGTCAAGCGATCCTGGCTGATGAGCGCTGAAAGCCAGAAACCGGTCCTAGGATGCTTGTTTCCAGGCCAGGGAGGACCTGGCCTGGCAGTTCGGACTGGACTGTTCCCATTGGGCGCAGGGTCAAGACTGATTTGCATATGGCTGGGTCCAAACTGGAATGGCATGGTGAGCAAAAAAACGATGGATTTAGGCCCAGATCTCTGTACTGGGGTGAATGTATGACATTGTTCTGCATTCTGTCCATCAATTGTTCTTTTTGCATTTGTGACCCCGAGTGGGATGGGTATGCCCAGACGTGGGTCCCGTGCTCTCCATGCCACTGGAGTCAAGCTATCCTGGCTGATGAGGGCTGAAAGCCCGAAACCGGTCCTAGGATGCTTGTTTCCAGGCCAGGGAGGACCTGGTCTGGCAGTTCGGGCTGGACTGTTCCCATTGGGTGCAGGGTCAAGACTGATTTGCATATGGCTGGGTCCAAACTGGAATTGCATGGTGAGCAAAAAAACGATGAATTTAGGCCCAGATCTCTGTACTGGGGTGAATGTATGACATTGTTCTGCATTCTGTCCATCAATTGTTCTTTTTGCATTGTCACCCCGTGTGGGACAGGTATGCCCAGGCGTGGGTCCCGTGCTCTCCATGCCACTGGAGTCAAGCGATCCTGGCTGATGAGCGCTGAAAGCCCGAAACCGGTCCTAGGATGCTTGTTTCCAGGCCAGGGAGGACCTGGCCTGGCAGTTCGGACTGGACTGTTCCCATTGGACGCAGGGTCAAGACTGATCTGCATATGGCTTGGTCCAAACTGGAATGGAATTGTGAGCAAAAAAACGATGGATTTAGGCCCAGATCTCTGTACTGGGGTGAATGTATGACATTGTTCTGCATTCTGTCCATCAATTGTTCTTTTTGCATTTGTCACCCCGAGTGGGATGGTTATGCCCAGACGTGGGTCCCGTGCTCTCCATGCCACTGGAGTCAAGCTATCCTGGCTGATGAGGGCTGTAAGCCTGAAACCTGTCGTAGGATGCTTGTTTCCAGGCCAAGGAGGACCTGGCCTGTTAGTTCGGGCTGGACTGTTCCCATTGGTCGCATGGTCAAGACTGATTTGCATATGGCTGGGTCCAAACTGGAATGGCATGGTGAGCAAAAAACGATGGATTTAGGCCCAGATCTCTGTACTGGGGTGAATGTATGACATTGTTCTGCATTCTGTCCATCAATTGTTCTTTTTGCATTTGTCACCCGAGTGGGACGGGTATGCCCAGACGTGGGTCCCATGCTCTTCATGCCACTGGAGTCAAGCTATCCTGGCTGATGAGCGCTGAAAGCCCAAAACCGGTCCTAGGATGCTTGTTTCCAGGCCAGGAAGGACCTGGCCTGGCAGTTCGGGCTGGACTGTTCCCATTGGGCGCAGGGTCAAGATTGATTTGCATATGGCTGGGTCCAAACTGGAATGGCATGGTGAGCAAAAAAACGATGGATTTAGGCCCAGATCTCTGTACTGGGGTGAATGTATGACATTGTTCTGCATTCTGTCCATCAATTGTTCTTTTTGCATTTGTCACCCCGAGTTCGACGGGTATGCCCAGACGTGGGTCTCGTGCTCTCCATGCCACTGGAGTCAAGCTATCCTGCCTGATGATGGCTGAAAGCCCGAAACCGGTCCTAGGATGCTTGTTTCCAGGCCAGGGAGGACCTGGCCTGGCAGTTCGGGCTGGACTGTTCCCATTGTGCGCAGTGTCAAGACTGATTTGCATATGGCTGGGTCCAAACTGGAATGGCATGGTGAGCAAAAAACGATGGATTTAGGCCCAGATCTCTGTACTGGGGTGAATGTATGACATTGTTCTGCATTCTGTCCATCAATTGTTCTTTTTGCATTTGTCACCCCGAGTGGGATGGGTATGGCCAGACGTGGGTCCCGTGCTCTCCATGCCACTGGCGTCAAGCTATCCTGGCTGATGAGGGCTGAAAGCCCGAAACCGGTCCTAGGATGCTTGTTTCCAGGCCAGGGAGGACCTGGTCTGGCAGTTCGGGCTGGACTGTTCCCATTGGGTGCAGGGTCAAGACTGATTTGCATATGGCTGGGTCCAAACTGGAATTGCATGGTGAGCAAAAAAACGATGAATTTAGGCCCAGATCTATGTACTGGGGTGAATGTATGACATTGTTCTGCATTCTGTCCATCAATTGTTCTTTTTGCATTGTCACCCCGAGTGGGACAGGTATGCCCAGACGTGGGTCCCGTGCTCTCCATGCCACTGGAGTCAAGCGATCCTGGCTGATGAGCGCTGAAAGCCAGAAACCGGTCCTAGGATGCTTGTTTCCAGGCCAAGGAGGACCTGGCCTGGCAGTTCGGACTGGACTGTTCCCATTGGACGCATGGTCAAGACTGATTTGCATATGGCTGGGTCCAAACTGGAATGGCATGGTGAGCAAAAAAACGATGGACTTAGGCCCAGATCTCTGTACTGGGGTGAATGTATGACATTGTTCTCCATTCTGTCCATCAATTGTTCTTTTTGCATTTTTCACCCGAGTGGGACGGGTATGCCCAGACGTGGGTGCCATGCTCTTCATGCCACTGGAGTCAAGCTATCCTGGCTGAGGAGGGCTGAAAGCCTGAAATTGGTCCTAGGATGCTTGTTTCCAGACCAGGGAGGACCTGGCCTGGCAGTTTGGGCTGGACTGTTCCCATTGGGAGCAGGGTCAAGACTGATTTGCATATGGCTGGGTCCAAACTGGAATGGCATGGTGAGCAAAAAAACGATGGATTTAGGCCCAGATCTCTGTACTGGGGTGATTTTATGACATTGTTCTGCATTCTGTCCATCAATTGTTCTTTTTGCATTTGTCACCCCGAGTGGGACAGGTATGCCCAGACGTGGGTCCCGTGCTCTCCATGCCACTGGAGTCAAGCGATCCTGGCTGATGAGGGCTGAAAGCCCGAAACCGGTTCTAGGATGCTTGTTTACAGGCCAGGGAGGACCTGGCCTGGCAGTTCAGGCTGGACTGTTCCCATTGGGCGCAGGGTCAAGACTGATTTGCATATGGCTGGGTCCAAACTGGAATGGCATGGTGAGCAAAAAAACGATGGATTTAGGCCCAGATCTCTGTACTGGGGTGAATGTATGACATTGTTCTGCATTCTGTCCATCAATTGTTCTTTTTGCATTTGTCACCGTGAGTGGGATGGGTATGCCCAGACGTGGGTCCCGTGCTCTCCATGCCACTGGAGTCAAGCTATCCTGGCTGATGAGGGCTTAAAGCCCGAAACCTGTCCTAGGATGCTTGTTTCCAGGCCAGGGAGGACCTGGTCTGGCAGTTCGGGCTGGACTGTTCCCATTGGGTGCAGGGTCAAGACTGATTTGCATATGGCTGGGTCCAAACTGGAATTGCATGGTGAGAAAAAAAATGATGAATTTAGGCCCAGATCTCTGTATTGGGGTGAATGTATGACATTGTTCTGCATTCTGTCCATCAATTGTTCTTTTTGTATTGTCACCCCGTGTGGGACAGGTATGCCCAGACGTGGGTCCCGTGCTCTCCATGCCACTGGAGTCAAGCGATCCTGGCTGATGAGCGCTGAAAGCCCGAAACCGGTCCTAGGATGCTTGTTTCCAGGCCAGGGAGGACCTGGCCTGGCAGTTCGGACTGGACTGTTCCCATTGGACGCAGGGTCAAGACTGATCTGCATATGGCTTGGTCCAAACTGGAATGGCATTGTGAGCAAAAAAACGATGGATTTAGGCCCAGATCTCTGTACTGGGGTGAATGTATGACATTGTTCTGCATTCTGTCCATCAATTGTTCTTTTTGCATTTGTCACCCCGAGTGGGACGGGTATGCCCAGACGTGGGTCCCGTGCTCTCCATGCCACTGGAGTCAAGCTATCCTGGCTGATGAGGGCTGAAAGCCTGAAACCGGTCCTAGGTTGCTTGTTTCCAGGCCAAGGAGGACCTGGCCTGTTAGTTCGGGCTGGACTGTTCCTATTGGTCGCATGGTCAAGACTGATTTGCATATGGCTGGGTCCAAACTGGAATGGCATGGTGAGAAAAAAACGATGGATTTAGGACCAGATCTCTGTACTGGGGTGAATGTATGACATTGTTCTGCATTCTGTCCATCAATTGTTCTTTTTGCATTTGTCACCCGAGTGGGACGGGTATGCCCAGACGTGGGTCCCATGCTCTTCATGCCACTGGAGTCAAGCTATCCTGGCTGATGAGGGCTGAAAGCCTGAATTTGGTCCTAGGATGCTTGTTTCCAGGCCAGGGGGGACCTGGCCTGGCAGGTCGGGCTGGACTGTTCCCATTGGTCGCAGGGTCAAGACTGATTTGCATATGGCTGGGTCCAAACTGGAATGGCATGGTGAGCATAAAAACGATGGATTTAGGCCCAGATCTCCGTACTGGGGTGAATGTATTACATTGTTCTGCATTCTGTCCATCAATTGTTCTTTTTGTATTTGTCACCCCGAGTGGGAGGGGTATGCCCAGACGTGGGTCCCGTGCTCTCCATGCCACTGGAGTCAAGCTATTCTGGCTGATGAGGGCTGAAAGCCCAAAACCGGTCCTAGGATGCTTGTTTCCAGGCCAGGAAGGACCTGGCCTGGCAGTTCGGGCTGGACTGTTCCCATTGGGCGCAGGGTCAAGATTGATTTGCATATGGCTGGGTCCAAACTGGAATGGCATGGTGAGCAAAAAAACGATGGATTTAGGCCCAGATCTCTGTACTGGGGTGAAGTATGACATTGTTCTGCATTCTGTCCATCAATTGTTCTTTTTGCATTTGTCACCCCGAGTGGGATGGGTATGCCCAGACGTGGGTCCCGTGCTCTCCATGCCACTGGAGTCAAGCTATCCTGGCTGATGAGGGCTGAAAGCCCGAAACGAGTCCTAGGATGCTTGTTTCCAGGCCAGGGAGGACCTGGCCTGGCAGTTAGGGCTGGACTGTTCCCATTGGGCGCAGGGTCAAGACTGATTTGCATATGGCTGGTTCCAAACTGGAATGGCATGGTGAGCAAAAAAACGATGGATTTAGGCCCAGATCTCTGTACTGGGGTGAATGTATGACATTGTTCTGCATTCTGTCCATCAATTGTTCTTTTTGCATTTGTCACCCCTAGTGGGACAGGTATGCCCAGACATGGGTCCCGTGCTCTCCATGCCACTGGAGTCAAGCGATCCTGGCTGATGAGGGCTGAAAGCCCGAAACCGGTCCTAGGATGCTTGTTTCCAGGCCAGGGAGGACCTGGCCTGGCAGTTCGGGCTGGACTGTTCCCATTGGGCGCAGGGTCAAGACTGATTTGCATATGGCTGGTTCAAAACTGGAATGGCATGGTGAGAAAAAAAATGATGAATTTAGGCCCAGATCTCTGTACTGGGGTGAATGTATGACATTGTTCTGCATTCTGTCCATCAATTGTTCTTTTTGCATTGTCACCCCGTGTGGGACAGGTATGCCCAGGCGTGGGTCCCGTGCTCTCCATGCCACTGGAGTCAAGTGATCCTGGCTGATGAGCGCTGAAAGCCCGAAACCGGTCCTAGGATGCTTGTTTCCAGGCCAGGGAGGACCTGGCCTGGCAGTTCGGACTGGACTGTTCCCATTGGACGCAGGGTCAAGACTGATCTGCATATGGCTTGGTCCAAACTGGAATGGAATTGTGAGCAAAAAAACGATGGATTTAGGCCCAGATCTCTGTACTGGGGTGAATGTATGACATTGTTCTGCATTCTGTCCATCAATTGTTCTTTTTGCATTTGTCACCCCGAGTGGGATGGTTATGCCCAGACGTGGGTCCCGTGCTCTCCATGCCACTGGAGTCAAGCTATCCTGGCTGATGAGGGCTGTAAGCCTGAAACCTGTCGTAGGATGCTTGTTTCCAGGCCAAGGAGGACCTGGCCTGTTAGTTCGGGCTGGACTGTTCCCATTGGTCGCATGGTCAAGACTGATTTGCATATGGCTGGGTCCAAACTGGAATGGCATGGTGAGCAAAAAAACGATGGATTTAGGCCCAGATCTCTGTACTGGGGTGAATGTATGACATTGTTCTGCATTCTGTCCATCAATTGTTCTTTTTGCATTTGTCACCCGAGTGGGACGGGTATGCCCAGACGTGGGTCCCATGCTCTTCATGCCACTGGAGTCAAGCTATCCTGGCTGATGAGGGCTGAAAGCCCAAAACCGGTCCTAGGATGCTTGTTTCCAGGCCAGGAAGGACCTGGCCTGGCAGTTCGGGCTGGACTGTTCCCATTGGGCGCAGGGTCAAGATTGATTTGCATATGGCTGGGTCCAAACTGGAATGGCATGGTGAGCAAAAAAACGATGGATTTAGGCCCAGATCTCTGTACTGGGGTGAATGTATGACATTGTTCTGCATTCTGTCCATCAATTGTTCTTTTTGCATTTGTCACCCCGAGTTCGACGGGTATGCCCAGACGTGGGTCTCGTGCTCTCCATGCCACTGGAGTCAAGCTATCCTGCCTGATGATGGCTGAAAGCCCGAAACCGGTCCTAGGATGCTTGTTTCCAGGCCAGGGAGGACCTGGCCTGGCAGTTCGGGCTGGACTGTTCCCATTGTGCGCAGTGTCAAGACTGATTTGCATATGGCTGGGTCCAAACTGGAATGGCATGGTGAGCAAAAAAACGATGGATTTAGGCCCAGATCTCTGTACTGGGGTGAATGTATGACATTGTTCTGCATTCTGTCCATCAATTGTTCTTTTTGCATTTGTCACCCCGAGTGGGACGGGTATGGCCAGACGTGGGTCCCGTGCTCTCCATGCCACTGGAGTCAAGCGATCCTGGCTGATGAGCGCTGAAAGCCAGAAACCGGTCCTAGGATGCTTGTATCCAGGCCAAGGAGGACCTGGCCTGGCAGTTCGGACTGGACTGTTCCCATTGGACGCATGGTCAAGACTGATTTGCATATGGCTGGGTCCAAACTGGAATGGCATGGTGAGCAAAAAAACGATGGACTTAGGCCCAGATCTCTGTACTGGGGTGAATGTATGACATTGTTCTCCATTCTGTCCATCAATTGTTCTTTTTGCATTTGTCACCCCGAGTGGGACGGGTATGCCCAGACGTGGGTGCCATGCTCTTCATGCCACTGGAGTCAAGCTATCCTGGCTGAGGAGGGCTGAAAGCCTGAAATTGGTCCTAGGATGCTTGTTTCCAGACCAGGGAGGACCTGGCCTGGCAGTTTGGGCTAGACTGTTCCCATTGGGAGCAGGGTCAAGACTGATTTGCATATGGCTGGGTCCAAACTGGAATGGCATGGTGAGCAAAAAAACGATGGATTTAGGCCCAGATCTCTGTACTGGGGTGAATGTATGACAGTGTTCTGCATTCTGTCCATCAATTGTTCTTTTTGCATTTGTCACCCCGAGTGGGATGGGTATGCCCAGACATGGGTCCCGTGCTCTCCATGCCACTGGAGTCAAGCTATCCTGGCTGATGAGGGCTGAAAGCCCGAAACCAGTCCTAGGATGCTTGTTTCCAGGCCAGGGAGGACCTGGTCTGGCAGTTCGGGCTGGACTGTTCCCATTGGGTGCAGGGTCAAGACTGATTTGCATATGGCTGGGTCCAAACTGGAATTGCATGGTGAGAAAAAAAATGATGAATTTAGGCCCAGATCTCTGTATTGGGGTGAATGTATGACATTGTTCTGCATTCTGTCCATCAATTGTTCTTTTTGTATTTGTCACCCCGAGTGGGACAGGTATGCCCAGACGTGGGTCCCGTGCTCTCCATGCCACTGGAGTCAAGCTATCCTGGCTGATGAGGGCTGAAAGCCCGAAACCGGTCCTAGGATGCTTGTTTCCAGGCCAGGGAGGACCTGGCCTGGCAGTTCGGACTGGACTGTTCCCATTGGGCGCAGGGTCAAGACTGATCTGCATATGGCTGGGTCCAAACTGGAATGGCATTGTGAGCAAAAAAACGATGGATTTAGGCCCAGATCTCTGTACTGGGGTGAATGTATGACATTGTTCTGCATTCTGTCCATCAATTGTTCTTTTTGCATTTGTCACCCCGAGTGGGACGGGTATGCCCAGACGTGGGACCCGTGCTCTCCATGCCACTGGAGTCAAGCTATCCTGGCTGATGAGGGCTGAAAGCCTGAAACCGGTCCTAGGTTGCTTGTTTCCAGGCCAAGGAGGACCTGGCCTGTTAGTTCGGGCTGGACTGTTCCCATTGGTCGCATGGTCAAGACTTATTTGCATATGGCTGGGTCCAAACTGGAATGGCATGGTGAGCAAAAAAACGATGGATTTAGGCCCAGATCTCTGTACTGGGGTGAATGTATGACATTGTTCTGCATTCTGTCCATCAATTGTTCTTTTTGCATTTGTCACCCCGAGTGGGATGGGTATGCCCAGACGTGGGTCCCGTGCTCTCCATGCCACTGGAGTCAAGCTATCCTGGCTGATGAGGGCTGAAAGCCCGAAAAAGGTCCTAGGATGCTTGTTTCCAGGCCAGGGAGGACCTGGCCTGGCAGTTAGGGCTGGACTGTTCCCATTGGGCGCAGGGTCAAGACTGATTTGCATATGGCTGGTTCCAAACTGGAATGGCTTGGTGAGCAAAAAAACGATGGATTTAGGCGCAGATCTCTGTACTGGGGTGAATGTATGACATTGTTCTGCATTCTGTCCATCAATTGGTCTTTTTGCCTTTGTCACCCCGAGTGGGACGGGTATGCCCAGACGTGGGTCCCGTGCTCTCCATGCCACTGGAGTCAAGCTATCCTGGCTGATGAGGGCTGTAAGCCTGAAACCGGTCCTAGGATGCTTGTTTCCAGGCCAAGGAGGACCTGGCCTGTTAGTTCGGGCTGGACTGTTCCCATTGGTCGCATGGTCAAGACTGATTTGCATATGGCTGGGTCCAAACTGGAATGGCATGGTGAGCAAAAAAACGATGGATTTAGGCCCAGATCGCTGTACTGGGGTGAATGTATGACATTGTTCTGCATTCTGTCAATCAATTGTTCTTTTTGCATTTGTCACCCCGAGTGGGACGGGTATGCCCAGACGTGGGTCCCGTGCTCTCCATGCCACTGGAGTCAAGCTATCCTGACTGATGAGGGCTGAAAGCCTGAAACCGGTCCTAGGATGCTTGTTTCCAGGCCAGGGAGGACCTGGTCTGGCAGTTCGGGCTGGACTGTTCCCATTGGGTGCAGGGTCAAGACTGATTTGCATATGGCTGGGTCCAAACTGGAATTGCATGGTGAGCAAAAAAACGATGAATTTAGGCCCAGATCTCTGTACTGGGGTGAATGTATGACATTGTTCTGCATTCTGTCCATCAATTGTTCTTTTGCATTGTCACCCCGAGTGGGACAGGTATGCCCAGACGTGGGTCCCGTGCTCTCCATGCCACTGGAGTCAAGCGATCCTGGCTGATGAGCGCTGAAAGCCCGAAACCGGTCCTAGGATGCTTGTTTCCAGGCCAGGGAGGACCTGGCCTGGCAGTTCGGACTGGACTGTTCCCATTGGACGCAGGGTCAAGACTGATCTGCATATGGCTGGGTCCAAACTGGAATGGCATTGTGAGCAAAAAAACGATGGATTTAGGCCCAGATCGCTTTACTGGGGTGAATGTATGACATTGTTCTGCATTCTGTCAATCAATTGTTCTTTTTGCATTTGTCACCCCGAGTGGGACGGGTATGCCCAGACGTGGGTCCCGTGCTCTCCATGCCACTGGAGTCAAGCTATCCTGGCTGATGAGGGCTGAAAGCCTGAAACTGGTCCTAGGATGCTTGTTTCCAGGCCAAGGAGGACCTGGCCTGTTTGTTCGGGCTGGACTGTTCCCATTGGTCGCATGGTCAAGACTGATTTGCATATGGCTGGGTCCAAACTGGAATGGCATGGTGAGCAAAAAAACGATTGACTTAGGCCCAGATCTCTGTACTGGGGTGAATGTATGACATTGTTCTGCATTCTGTCCATCAATTGTTCTTTTTGCATTTGTCACCCCGAGTGGGACGGGTATGCCCAGACATGGGTGCCATGCTCTTCATGCCACTGGAGTCAAGCTATCCTGGCTGATGAGGGCTGAAAGCCTGAAATTGGTCCTAGGATGCTTGTTTCCAGGCCAGGGAGGACCTGGCCTGGCAGTTCGGGCTGGACTGTTCCCATTGGGAGCAGGGTCAAGACTGATTTGCATATGGCTGGGTCCAAACTGGAATGGCATGGTGAGCAAAAAAACGATGGATTTAGGCCCAGATCTCTGTACTGGGGTGAATGTATGACATTGTTCTGCATTCTGTCCATCAATTGTTCTTTTTGCATTTGTCAACCCGAGTGGGACAGGTATGCCCAGACGTGGGTCCCGTGCTCTCCATGCCACTGGAGTCAAGCGATCCTGGCTGATGAGGGCTGAAAGCCCGAAACCGGTCCTAGGATGCTTGTTTCCAGGCCAGGGAGGACCTGGCCTGGCAGTTCGGGCTGGACTGTTCCCATTGGGCGCAGGGTCAAGATTGATTTGCATATGGCTGGGTCCAAACTGGAATGGCATGGTGAGCAAAAAAACGATGGATTTAGGCCCAGATCTCTGTACTGGGGTGAATGTATGACATTGTTCTGCATTCTGTCCATCAAGTGTTCTTTTTGCATTTGTCACCCCGAGTGGGATGGGTATGCCCAGACGTGGGTCCCGTGCTCTCCATGCCACTGGAGTCAAGCTATCCTGGCTGATGAGGGCTGAAAGCCCGAAACCAGTCCTAGGATGCTTGTTTCCAGGCCAGGGACGACCTGGCCTGGCAGTTCGGGCTGGACTGTTCCCATTGGGTGCAGGGTCAAGACTGATTTGCATATGGCTGGGTCCAAACTGGAATTGCATGGTGAGCAAAAAAATGATGAATTTAGGCCCAGATCTCTGTACTGGGGTGAATGTATGACATTGTTCTGCATTCTGTCCATCAATTGTTCTTTTTGCATTTGTCACCCCGTGTGGGACAGGTATGCCCAGACGTGGGTCCCGTGCTCTCCATGCCACTGGAGTCAAGCGATCCTGGCTGATGAGGGCTGAAAGCCCGAAACCGGTCCTAGGATGCTTGTTTCCAGGCCATGGAGGACCTGGCCTGGCAGTTCGGACTGGACTGTTCCCATTGGACGGAGGGTCAAGACTGATCTGCATATGGCTGGGTCCAAACTGGAATGGCATTGTGAGCAAAAAAACGATGGATTTAGGCCCAGATCTCTGTACTGGGGTGAATGTATGACATTGTTCTGCATTCTGTCCATCAATTGTTCTTTTTGCATTTGTCACCCCGAGTGGGACGGGTATGCCCAGACGTGGGTCCCGTGCTCTCGATGCCACTGGAGTCAAGCTATCCTGGCTGATGAGGGCTGAAAGCCTGAAACCGGTCCTAGGTTGCTTGTTTCCAGGCCAAGGAGGACCTGGCCTGTTAGTTCGGGCTGGACTGTTCCCATTGGTCGCATGGTCAAGACTGATTTGCATATGGCTGGGTCCAAACTGGAATGGCATGGTGAGCAAAAAACGATGGATTTAGGCCCAGATCGCTTTACTGGGGTGAATGTATGACATTGTTCTGCATTCTGTCAATCAATTGTTCTTTTTGCATTTGTCACCCCGAGTGGGACGGGTATGCCCAGACGTGGGTCCCGTGCTCTCCATGCCACTGGAGTCAAGCTATCCTGGCTGATGAGGGCTGAAAGCCTGAAACCGGTCCTAGGATGCTTGTTTCCAGGCCAGGGAGGACCTGGTCTGGCAGTTCGGGCTGGACTGTTCCCATTGGGTGCAGGGTCAAGACTGATTTGCATATGGCTGGGTCCAAACTGGAATTGCATGGTGAGCAAAAAAACGATGAATTTAGGCCCAGATCTCTGTACTGGGGTGAATGTATGACATTGTTCTGCATTCTGTCCATCAATTGTTCTTTTGTCACCCCGAGTGGGACAGGTATGCCCAGACGTGGGTCCCGTGCTCTCCATGCCACTGGAGTCAAGCGATCCTGGCTGATGAGCGCTGAAAGCCAGAAACCGGTCCTAGGATGCTTGTTTCCAGGCCAGGGAGGACCTGGCCTGGCAGTTCGGACTGGACTGTTCCCATTGGACGCAGGGTCAAGACTGATCTGCATATGGCTGGGTCCAAACTGGAATGGCATTGTGAGCAAAAAAACGATGGATTTAGGCCCAGATCGCTTTACTGGGGTGAATGTATGACATTGTTCTGCATTCTGTCAATCAATTGTTCTTTTTGCATTTGTCACCCCGAGTGGGACGGGTATGCCCAGACGTGGGTCCCGTGCTCTCCATGCCACTGGAGTCAAGCTATCCTGGCTGATGAGGGCTGAAAGCCTGAAACTGGTCCTAGGATGCTTGTTTCCAGGCCAAGGAGGACCTGGCCTGTTTGTTCGGGCTGGACTGTTCCCATTGGTCGCATGGTCAAGACTGATTTGCATATGGCTGGGTCCAAACTGGAATGGCATGGTGAGCAAAAAAACGATTGACTTGGGCCCAGATCTCTGTACTGGGGTGAATGTATGACATTGTTCTGCATTCTGTCCATCAATTGTTCTTTTTGCATTTGTCACCCGAGTGGGACGGGTATGCCCAGACGTGGGTGCCATGCTCTTCATGCCACTGGAGTCAAGCTATCCTGGCTGATGAGGGCTGAAAGCCTGAAATTGGTCCTAGGATGCTTGTTTCCAGGCCAGGGAGGACCTGGCCTGGCAGTTCGGGCTGGACTATTCCCATTGGGAGCAGGGTCAAGACTGATTTGCATATGGCTGGGTCCAAACTGGAATGGCATGGTGAGCAAAAAAACGATTGACTTAGGCCCAGATCTCTGTACTGGGGTGAATGTATGACATTGTTCTGCATTCTGTCCATCAATTGTTCTTTTTGCATTTGTCAACCCGAGTGGGACAGGTATGCCCAGACGTGGGTCCCGTGCTCTCCATGCCACTGGAGTCAAGCGATCCTGGCTGATGAGGGCTGAAAGCCCGAAACCGGTTCTAGGATGCTTGTTTCCAGGCCAGGGAGGACCTGGCCTGGCAGTTCGGGCTGGACTGTTCCCATTGGGCGCAGGGTCAAGATTGATTTGCATATGGCTGGGTCCAAACTGGAATGGCATGGTGAGCAAAAAAACGATGGATTTAGGCCCAGATCTCTGTACTGGGGTGAATGTATGACATTGTTCTGCATTCTGTCCATCAAGTGTTCTTTTTGCATTTGTCACCCCGAGTGGGATGGGTATGCCCAGACGTGGGTCCCGTGCTCTCCATGCCACTGGAGTCAAGCTATCCTGGCTGATGAGGGCTGAAAGCCCGAAACCAGTCCTAGGATGCTTGTTTCCAGGCCAGGGACGACCTGGTCTGGCAGTTCGGGCTGGACTGTTCCCATTGGGTGCAGGGTCAAGACTGATTTGCATATGGCTGGGTCCAAACTGGAATTGCATGGTGAGCAAAAAAATGATGAATTTAGGCCCAGATCTCTGTACTGGGGTGAATGTATGACATTGTTCTGCATTCTGTCCATCAATTGTTCTTTTTGCATTGTCACCCCGTGTGGGACAGGTATGCCCAGACGTGGGTCCCGTGCTCTCCATGCCACTGGAGTCAAGCGATCCTGGCTGATGAGCGCTGAAAGCCCGAAACCGGTCCTAGGATGCTTTTTTCCAGGCCATGGAGGACCTGGCCTGGCAGTTCGGACTGGACTGTTCCCATTGGACGGAGGGTCAAGACTGATCTGCATATGGCTTGGTCCAAACTGGAATGGCATTGTGAGCAAAAAAACGATGGATTTAGGCCCAGATCTCTGTACTGGGGTGAATGTATGACATTGTTCTGCATTCTGTCCATCAATTGTTCTTTTTGCATTTGTCACCCCGAGTGGGACGGGTATGCCCAGACGTGGGTCCCGTGCTCTCGATGCCACTGGAGTCAAGCTATCCTGGCTGATGAGGGCTGAAAGCCTGAAACCGGTCCTAGGTTGCTTGTTTCCAGGCCAAGGAGGACCTGGCCTGTTAGTTCGGGCTGGACTGTTCCCATTGGTCGCATGGTCAAGACTGATTTGCATATGGCTGGGTCCAAACTGGAATGGCATGGTGAGCAAAAAAACGATGGATTTAGGCCCAGATCTCTTTACTGGGGTGAATGTATGACATTGTTCTGCATTCTGTCCATCAATTGTTCTTTTTGCATTTGTCACCCGAGTGGGACGGGTATGCCCAGACGTGGGTCCCATGCTCTTCATGCCACTGGATTCAAGCTATCCTGGCTGATGAGGGCTGAAAGCCTGAAATTGGTCCTAGGATGCTTGTTTCCAGGCCAGGGAGGACCTGGCCTGGCAGGTCGGGCTGGACTGTTCCCATTGGTCGCAGGGTCAAGACTGATTTGCATATGGCTGGGTCCAAACTGGAATGGCATGGTGAGCATAAAAATGATGGATTTAGGCCCAGATCTCCGAACTGGGGTGAATGTATTACATTGTTCTGCATTCTGTCCATCAATTGTTCTTTTTGTATTTGTCACCCCGAGTGGGAGGGGTATGCCCAGACGTGGGTCCCGTGCTCTCCATGCCACTGGAGTCAAGCTATTCTGGCTGATGAGGGCTGACAGCCCAAAACCGGTCCTAGGATGCTTGTTTCCAGGCCAGGAAGGACCTGGCCTGGCAGTTCGGGCTGGACTGTTCCCATTGGGCGCAGGGTCAAGATTGATTTGCATATGGCTGGGTCCAAACTGGAATGGCATGGTGAGCAAAAAAACGATGGATTTAGGCCCAGATCTCTGTACTGGGGTGAAGTATGACATTGTTCTGCATTCTGTCCATCAATTGTTCTTTTTGCATTTGTCACCCCGAGTGGGATGGGTATGCCCAGACGTGGGTCCCGTGCTCTCCATGCCACTGGAGTCAAGCTATCCTGGCTGATGAGGGCTGAAAGCCCGAAACCGAGTCCTAGGATGCTTGTTTCCAGGCCAGGGAGGACCTGGCCTGGCAGTTCGGGCTGGACTGTTCCCATTGGGCGCAGGGTCAAGACTGATTTGCATATGGCTGGTTCCAAACTGGAATGGCATGGTGAGCAAAAAAACGATGGATTTAGGCGCAGATCTCTGTACTGGGGTGAATGTATGACATTGTTCTGCATTCTGTCCATCAATTGGTCTTTTTGCCTTTGTCACCCCGAGTGGGACGGGTATGCCCAGACGTGGGTCCCGTGCTCTCCATGCCACTGGAGTCAAGCTATCCTGGCTGATGAGGGATGTAAGCCTGAAACCGGTCCTAGGATGCTTGTTTCCAGGCCAAGGAGGACCTGGCCTGTTAGTTCGGGCTGGACTGTTCCCATTGGTCGCATGGTCAAGACTGATTTGCATATGGCTGGGTCCAAACTGGAATGGCATGGTGAGCAAAAAAACGATGGATTTAGGCCCAGATCTCTGTACTGGGGTGAATGTATGACATTGTTCTGCATTCTGTCCATCAATTGTTCTTTTTGCATTTGTCACCCGAGTGGGATGGGTATGCCCAGACGTGGGTCCCGTGCTCTCCATGCAACTGGAGTCAAGCTATCCTGGCTGATGAGGGCTGAAAGCCCGAAACCGGTCCTAGGATGCTTGTTTCCAGGCCAGGGAGGACCTGGTCTGGCAGTTCGGGCTGGACTGTTCCCATTGGGTGCAGGGTCAAGACTGATTTGCATATGGCTGGGTCCAAACTGGAATTGCATGGTGAGCAAAAAACGATGAATTTAGGCCCAGATCTCTGTACTGGGGTGAATGTATGACATTGTTCTGCATTCTGTCCATCAATTGTTCTTTTTGCATTGTCACCCCGAGTGGGACAGGTATGCCCAGACGTGGGTCCCGTGCTCTCCATGCCACTGGAGTCAAGCGATCCTGGCTGATGAGCGCTGAAAGCCAGAAACCGGTCCTAGGATGCTTGTTTCCAGGCCAGGGAGGACCTGGCCTGGCAGTTCGGACTGGACTGTTCCCATTGGACGCAGGGTCAAGACTGATCTGCATATGGCTGGGTCCAAACTGGAATGGCATTGTGAGCAAAAAAACGATGGATTTAGGCCCAGATCGCTGTACTGGGGTGAATGTATGACATTGTTCTGCATTCTGTCAATCAATTGTTCTTTTTGCATTTGTCATCCCGAGTGGGACGGGTATGCCCAGACGTGGGTCCCGTGCTCTCCATGCCACTGGAGTCAAGCTATCCTGGCTGATGAGGGCTGAAAGCCTGAAACTGGTCCTAGGATGCTTGTTTCCAGGCCAAGGAGGACCTGGCCTGTTAGTTCGGGCTGGACTGTTCCCATTGGTCGCATGGTCAAGACTGATTTGCATATGGCTGGGTCCAAACTGGAATGGCATGGTGAGCAAAAAAACGATGGACTTAGGCCCAGATCTCTGTACTGGGGTGAATGTATGACATTGTTCTGCATTCTGTCCATCAATTGTTCTTTTTGCATTTGTCACCCGAGTGGGACGAGTATGCCCAGACATGGGTGCCATGCTCTTCATGCCACTGGAGTCAAGCTATCCTGGCTGATGAGGGCTGAAAGCCTGAAATTGGTCCTAGGATGCTTGTTTCCAGGCCAGGGAGGACCTGGCCTGGCAGTTCGGGCTGGACTGTTCCCATTGGGAGCAGGGTCAAGACTGATTTGCATATGGCTGGGTCCAAACTGGAATGGCATGGTGAGCAAAAACGATGGATTTAGGCCCAGATCTCTGTACTGGGGTGATTTTATGACATTGTTCTGCATTCTGTCCATCAATTGTTCTTTTTGCATTTGTCACCCCTAGTGGGACAGGTATGCCCAGACGTGGGTCCCGTGCTCTCCATGCCACTGGAGTCAAGCGATCCTGGCTGATGAGGGCTGAAAGTCCGAAACCGGTTCTAGGATGCTTGTTTCCAGGCCAGGGAGGACCTGGCCTGGCAGTTCGGGCTGGACTGTTCCCATTGGGCGCAGGGTCAAGACTGATTTGCATATGGCTGGGTCCAAACTGGAATGGCATGGTGAGCAAAAAAACGATGGATTTAGGCCCAGATCTCTGTACTGGGGTGAATGTATGACATTGTTCTGCATTCTGTCCATCAATTGTTCTTTTTGCATTTGTCACCCCGAGTGGGATGGGTATGCCCAGACGTGGGTCCCGTGCTCTCCATGCCACTGGAGTCAAGCTATCCTGGCTGATGAGGGCTGAAAGCCCGAAACCAGTCCTAGGATGCTTGTTTCCAGGCCAGGGAGGACCTGGTCTGGCAGTTCGGGCTGGACTGTTCCCATTGGGTGCAGGGTCAAGACTGATTTGCATATGGCTGGGTCCAAACTGGAATTGCATGGTGAGCAAAAAACGATGAATTTAGGCCCAGATCTCTGTACTGGGGTGAATGTATGACATTGTTCTGCATTCTGTCCATCAATTGTTCTTTTTGCATTGTCACCCCGTGTGGGACAGGTATGCCCAGACGTGGGTCCCGTGCTCTCCATGCCACTGGAGTCAAGCTATCCTGGCTGATGAGGGCTGAAAGCCCGAAACCGGTCCTAGGATGCTTGTTTCCAGGCCAGGGAGGACCTGGCCTGGCAGTTCGGGCTGGCCTGTTCCCATTGGGTGCAGTGTCAAGACTGATTTGCATATGGCTGGTTCCAAACTGGAATGGCATGGTGAGCAAAAAAACAATGGATTTAGACGCAGATCTCTGTACTGGGGAGAATGTATGACATTGTTCTGCATTCTGTCCATCAATTGTTCTTTTTGCATTTGTCACCCATAGTGGGATGGGTATGCCCAGACGTGGGTCCCGTGCTCTCCATGCCACTGGAGTCAAGCTATCCTGGATGATGAGGGCTGAAAGCCCGAAACCGGTCCTAGGATGCTTGTTTCCAGGCCAGGGAGGACCTGGCCTGGCAGTTCGGGCTGGACTGTTCCCATTGGGCGCAGGGTCAAGACTGATTTGCATATGGCTGGTCCAACTGGAATGGCATTGTGAGCAAAAAACGATGGATTTAGGCGCAGATCTCTGTACTGGGGTGAATGTATGACATTGTTCTGCATTCTGTCCATCAATTGTTCTTTTTGCATTTGTCACCCCGAGTGGGACGGGTATGCCCAGACGTGGGTCCCGTGCTCTCCATGCCACTGGAGTCAAGCTATCCTGGATGATGAGGGCTGAAAGCCCGAAACCGGTCCTAGGATGCTTGATTCCAGGCCAGGGAGGACCTGGCCTGGCAGTTCGGGCTGGACTGTTGCCATTGGGAGCAGGGTCAAGACTGATTTGCATATGGCTGGGGCCAAACTGGAATGGTATGGTGAGCAAAAAAACGAAGGATTTAGGCCCAGATCTGTGTACTGGGGTGAATGTATGACATTGTTCTGCATTCTGTCCATCAATTGTTCTTTTTGCATTTGTCACCCCGAGTGGGACAGGTATGCCCAGACATGTGTCCCGTGCTCTCCATGCCACTGGAGTCAAGCGATCCTGGCTGATGAGGGCTGAAAGCCCGAAACCGGTCCTAGGATGCTTGTTTCCAGGCCAGGGAGGACCTGGCCTGGCAGTTCGGGCTGGACTGTTCCCATTGGGCGCAGGGTCAAGACTGATTTGCATATGGCTGGTTCCAAACTGGAATGGCATGGTGAGCAAAAAACGATGGATTTAGACGCAGATCTCTGTACTGGGGTGAATATATGACATTGTTCTGCATTCTGTCCATCAATTGTTCTGTTTGCATTTGTCACCCAGAGTGGGACGGGTATGCCCAGACATGGGTCCCGTGCTCTCCATGCCACTGGAGTCAAGCTATCCTGGATGATGAAGGCTGAAAGCCCGAAACCGGTCCTAGGATGCTTGTTTCCAGGCCAGGGAGGACCTGGCCTGGCAGTTCGGGCTGAACTGTTCCCATTGGGTGCAGGGTCAAGACAGATTTGCATATGGCTGGGTCCAAACTAGAATTGCATGGTGAGCAAAAAAACTATGGATTTTGGCCCCGATCTCTGTACTGGGGTGAATGTATGACATTGTTCGGCATTCTGTCCATCAATTGTTCTTTTTGCATTTGTCACCCCGAGTGGGACAGGTATGCCCAGACCTGGGTCCCGTGCTCTCCATGCCACTGGAATCAAGCTATCCTGCCTGATGAGGGCTGAAAGCCCGAAACCGGTCCTAGGATGCTTGTTCCCAGGCCAGGGAGGACCTGGCCTGGCAGTTCGGGCTGGACTGTTCCCATTGGGATCAGGGTCAAGACTGATTTGCATATGGCTGGGTCCAAACTGGAATGGCATGGTGAGCAAAAAAACGATGGATTTAGGCCCAGATCTCTCTACTTGGGTGAATGTATGACATTGTTCTGCATTCTGTCCATCAATTGTTCTTTTTGCATGTGTCACCCCGAGTGGGACGGGTATGCTCAGTCGTGGGTCCCGTGCTCTCCATGCCACTGGAGTCAAGCTATCCTGGCTGATGAGGGCTGAAAGCCTGAAACTGGTCCTAGGATGCTTGTTTCGAGGCCAGGGAGGACCTGGCCTGGCAGTTCAGGCTGGACTATTCCCATTGGTTGCAGGGTCAAGACTGATTTGCATATGGCTGGGTCCAAACTGGAATGGCATGGTGAGCAACAAAACGATGGATTTAGGCCCAGATCTCTGTACTGGGGTGAATGTATGACATTGTTCTGCATTCTGTCCATCAATTGCTCTATTTGCATTTGTCACCCTGAGTGGGATGGGTATGCCCAGACGTGGGTCCCGTGCTCTCCATGCCACTAGAGTCAAGCTATCCTGGCTGATGAGGGCTGAAAGCCCGAAACCGGTCCTAGGATGCTGGTTTCCAGGCCAGGGAGGACCTGGCCTGGCAGTTCGGGCTGGACTGTTCCCATTGGGCACAGGGTCAAGACTGATTTGCATATGGCTGGGTCCAAACTGGAATGGCATGGTGAGCAAAAAACGATGGATTTAGGCCCATATCTCTGTACTGGGGTGAATGTATGACATTGTTCTGCATTCTGTCCATCAATTGTTCTTTTCGCATTTGTCACCCCGAGTGGGACGGGTATGCCCAGACGTGGGTCCCGTGCTCTCCATGCCACTGGAGTCAAGCTATCCTGGCTTATGAGGGCTGAAAGCCCGAAACCGGTCCTAGGATCCGTGTTTCCAGGCCATGGAGGACCTGGCCTGGCAGTTCGGGCTGGACTGTTCCCATTGGGCGCTGGGTCAAGACTGATTTGCATATGGCTGGGTCCAAACTGGAATAGCATGGTGAGCAAAAAAATGATGGATTTAGGCCCAGATCTCTGTACTGGGGTGAATGTATGACATTGTTCTGCATTCTGTCCATCAATTGTTCTTTTTGCATTTGTCACCCCGAGTGGGACGGGTATGCCCAGACGTCGGTCCCGTGCTCTCCATGCCACTGGAGTCAAGCGATCCTGGCTGATGAGGGCTGAAAGCCCGAAACCGGTCCTAGGATGCTTGTTTCCAGGCCAAGGAGGACCTGGCCTGTTAGTTCGGGCTGGACTGTTCCCATTGGTCGCATGGTCAAGACTGATTTGCATATGGCTTGGTCCAAACTGGAATGGCATGGTGAGCAACAAAACGATGGATTTAGGCCCAGATCTCTGTACTGGGGTGAATGTATGACATTGTTCTGCATTCTGTCCATCAATTGTTCTATTTGCATTTGTCACCCTGAGTGGGACGGGTATGCCCAGACGTGGGTCCCGTGCTCTCCATGCCACTAGAGTCAAGCTATCCTGCCTGATAAGGGCTGAAAGCCCGAAACCGGTCCTAGGATGCTTGTTTCCATGCCAGGGAGGACCTGGCCTGGCAGTTCGGGCTGGACTGTTCCCATTGGGCACAGGGTCAAGACTGATTTGCATATGGCTGGGTCCAAACTGGAATGGCATGGTGAGCAAAAACGATGGCTTTAGGCCCAGATCTCTGTACTGGGGTGAATCTATGACATTGTTCTGCATTCTGTCCATCAATTGTTCTTTTCGCATTTGTCACCCCGAGTGGGACGGGCATGCCCAGACGTGGGTCCTGTGCTCTCCATGCCACTGGAGTCAAGCTATCCTGCCTGATGAGGGCTGAAAGCCCGAAACCGGTCCTAGGATCCGTGTTTCCAGGCCATGGAGGACCTGGCCTGGCAGTTCGGGCTGGACTGTTCCCATTGGGCGCTGGGTCAAGACTGATTTGCATATGGCTGGGTCCAAACTGGAATGGCATGGTGAGCAAAAAAACGATGGATTTAGGCCCAGATCTCTGTACTGGGGTGAATGTATGACATTGTTCTGCATTCTGTCCATCAATTGTTCTTTTTGCATTTGTCACCCCGAGTGGGACGGGAATGCCCAGACGTCGGTCCCGTGCTCTCCATGCCACTGGAGTCAAGCGATCCTGGCTGATGAGGGCTGAAAGCCCAAAACCGGTCCTAGGATGCTTGTTTCCAGGCCAGGGAGGACCTGGTCTGGCAGTTCGGGCTGGACTGTTCCCATTGGGTGCAGGGTCAAGACTGATTTGCATATGGCTGGGTCCAAACTGTTATGGCATGGTGAGCAAAAAAACGATGGATTTTGGCCCAGATCTCTGTACTGGGGTGAATGTATGACATTGTTCTGCATTCTGTCCATCAATTATTCTTTTTGCATTTGTCACCCCGAGTGGGATGGGTATTCCCAGACGTGGGTCCCGTGCTCTCCATGCCACTGGAGTCAAGCGATCCTGGCTGATGAGGGCTGAAAGCCCGAAACCGGTCCCAGGATGCTTGTTTCCAGGCCAGGGAGGACCTGGCCTGGCAGTTCGGGCTGGACTGTTCCCATTGGGTGCAGGGTCAAGACTGATTTGCATATGGCTGGGTCCAAACTGGAATGGCATGGTGAGCAAAAAACGATGGATTTAGGCCCAGATCTCTGTACTGGGGTGAATGTATGACATTGTTCTGCATTCTGTCCATCAATTGTTCTTTTTGCATTTGTCACCCCGAGTGGGACGGGAATGCCCAGACGTCGGTCCCGTGCTCTCCATGCCACTGGAGTCAAGCGATCCTGGCTGATGAGGGCTGAAAGCCCGAAACCGGTCCTAGGATGCTTGTTTCCAGGCCAGGGAGGAACTGGCCTGGCAGTTCGGGCTGGACTGTTCCCATTGGGCGCAGGGTCAAGACTGATTTGCATATGGCTGGGTCCAAACTGGAATGGCATGGTGAGCAAAAAAATGATGGATTTAGGCCCAGATCTCTGTACTGGGGTGAATATATGACATTGTTCTGCATTCTGTCCATCAATTGTTCTTTTTGCATTTGTCACCCCGAGTGGGATGGGTATGCCCAGACGTGGGTCCCGTGCTCTCCATGCCACTGGAGTCAAGCTATCCTGGCTGATGAGGGCTGAAAGCCCGAAACCGGTCCTAGGATGCTTGTTTCCAGGCCAGGGAGGACCTGGTCTGGCAGTTCGGGCTGGACTGTTCCCATTGGGTGCAGGGTCAAGACTGATTTGCATATGGCTGGGTCCAAACTGGAATTGCATGGTGAGCAAAAAAACGATGGATTTAGTCCCAGATCTCTGTTCTGGGGTGAATGTATGACTTTGTTCTGCATTCTGTCCATCAATTGTTCTTTTTGCATTGTCACCCCGAGTGGGATAGGTATGCCCAGACGTGGGTCCCGTGCTCTCCATGCCACTGGAGTCAAGTGATCCTGGCTGATGAGGGCTGAAAGCCTGAAACTGGTCCTAGGATGCTTGTTTCCAGGCCAAGGAGGACCTGGCCTGTTAGTTTGGGCTGGACTGTTCCCATTGGTCTCATGGTCAAGACTGATTTGCATATGGCTTGGTCCAAACTGGAATGGCATGGTGAGCAACAAAACGATGGATTTAGGCCCAGATCTCTGTACTGGGGTGAATGTATGACATTGTTCTGCATTCTGTCCATCAATTTTTCTATTTGCATTTGTCACCCTGAGTGGGACGGGTATGCCCAGACGTGGGTCCCGTGCTCTCCATGCCACTGGAGTCAAGCTATCCTGGCTGATGAGGGCTGAAAGCCTGAAACTGGTCCTAGGATGCTTGTTTCCAGGCCAAGGAGGACCTGGCCTGTTAGTTCGGGCTGGACTGTTCCCATTGGTCGCATGGTCAAGACTGATTTGCATATGGCTTGGTCCAAACTGGAATGGCATGGTGAGCAACAAAACGATGGATTTAGGCCCAGATCTCTGTACTGGGGTGAATGTATGACATTGTTCTGCATTCTGTCCATCAATTGTTCTATTTGCATTTGTCACCCTGAGTGGGACGGGTATGCCCAGACGTGGGTCCTGTGCTCTCTATGCCACTAGAGTCAAGCTATCATGGCTGATGAGGGCTGAAAGCCCGAAACCTGTCCTAGGATGCTTGTTTCCATGCCAGGGAGGACCTGGCCTGGCAGCTCGGGCTGGACTGTTCCCATTGGGCACAGGGTCAAGACTGATTTGCATATGGCTGGGTCCAAACTGGAATGGCATGGTGAGCAAAAAAACGATGGCTTTAGGCTCAGATCTCTGTACTGGGGTGAATGTATGACATTGTTCTGCATTCTGTCCATCAATTGTTCTTTTCGCATTTGTCACCCCGAGTGGGACGGGTATGCCCAGACGTGGGTCCTGTGCTCTCCATGCCACTGGAGTCAAGCTATCCTGGCTGATGAGGGCTGAAAGCCCGAAACGGGTCCTAGGATGCTTGTTTCCAGGCCAGTGAGGACCTGGCCTGGCAGTTCGGGCTGGACTGTTCCCATTGGGCGCAGGGTCAAGACTGATTTGCATATGGCTGGTTCCAAACTGGAATGGCATGGTGAGCAAAAAAACGATGGATTTAGGCGCAGATCTCTGTACTGGGGTGAATGTATGACATTGTTCTGCATTCTGTCCATCAATTGTTCTTTTTGCATTTGTCACCCCGAGGGGGACGGGTATGCCCAGACGTGGGTCCCGTGCTCTCCATGCCACTGGAGTCAAGCTATCCTGGATGATGAGGGCTGAAAGCCCGAAACCGGTCCTAGGATGCTTGATTCCAGGCCAGGGAGGAACTGGCCTGGCAGTTCGGGCTGGACTGTTGCCATTGGGTGCAGGGTCAAGACTGATTTGCATATGGCTGGGGCCAAACTGGAATGGCATGGTGAGCAAAAAAACGAAGGATTTAGGCCCAGATCTCTGTACTGGGGTGAATGTATGATATTGTTCTGCATTCTGTCCATCAATTGTTCTTTTTGCATTTGTCACCCCGAGTGGGACAGGTATGCCCAGACATGGGTCCCGTGCTCTCCATGCCACTGGAGTCAAGCGATCCTGGCTGATGAGGGCTGAAAGCCCGAAACCGGTCCTAGGATGCTTGTTTCCAGGCCAGGGAGGACCTGGCCTGGCAGTTCGGGCTGGACTGTTCCCATTGGGCGCAGGGTCAAGACTGATTTGCATATGGCTGGTTCCAAACTGGAATGGCATGGTGAGCAAAAAAACGATGGATTTAGACGCAGATCTCTGTACTGGGGTGAATGTATGACATTGTTCTGCATTCTGTCCATCAATTGTTCTGTTTGCATTTGTCACCCCGAGTGGGACGGGTATGCCCAGACGTGGGTCCCGTGCTCTCCATGCCACTGGAGTCAAGCTATCTTGGATGATGAGGGCTGAAAGCCCGAAACCGGTCCTAGGATGCTTGTTTCCAGGCCAGGGAGGACCTGGCCTGGCAGTTCGGGCTGAACTGTTCCCATTGGGTGCAGGGTCAAGACTGATTTGCATATGGCTGGGTCCAAACTGGAATTGCATGGTGAGCAAAAAAACGATGAATTTTGGCCCCGATCTCTGTACTGGGGTGAATGTATGACATTGTTCTGCATTCTGTCCATCAATTGTTCTTTTTGCATTTGTCACCCCGAGTGGGACAGGTATGCCCAGACCTGGGTCCCGTGCTCTCCATGCCACTGGAGTCAAGCGATCCTGGCTGATGAGGGCTGAAAGCCCGAAACCGATCCTAGGATGCTTGTTTCCAGGCCAGGGAGGACCTGGCCTGGCAGTTCGGGCTGGACTGTTCCCATTGGACGCAGGGTCAAGACTGATCTGCATATGGCTGGGTCCAAACTGGAATGGCATTGTGAGCAAAAAAACTATGGATTTAGGCCCAGATCTCTGTACTGAGGTGAATGTATGACATTGTTCTGCATTCTGTCCATCACTTGTTCTTTTTACATTTGTCACCCCGAGTGGGACGGGTATGCCCAGACGTGGGTCCCGTGCTCTCCATGCCACTGGAGTCAAGCTATCCTGGATGATGAGGGCTGAAAGCCTGAAACCGGTCCTAGGATGCTTGTTTCCAGGCCAGGGAGGACCTGGCCTGTTAGTTCGGGCTGGACTGTACCCATTGATCGCAGGGTCAAGACTGATTTGCATATGGCTGGGTCCATACTGGAATGGCATGGTTGGCAAAAAAACGATGAATTTAGACCAGATATCCGTACTGGGGTGAATGTATGACATTGTTCTGCATTCTGTCCATCAATTGTTCTTTTTGCATTTGTCACCCCGAGTGGGACGGGTATGCCCCGACGTGGGTCCCGTAATCTCTATGCCACTGGAGTCAAGCTATCCTGGCTGATGAGGGCTGAAAGCCTAAAACCGGTCATAGGATGCTTGTTTCCAGGCCAGGGAGGACCTGGTCTGGCAGTTCGGGCTGGACTGTTCCCATTGGGTGCAGGGTCAAGACTGATTTGCATATGGCTGGGTCCAAACTGGAATTGCATGGTGAGCAAAAAAACGATGAATTTAGGCCCAGATCTCTGTACTGGGGTGAATGTATGACATTGTTCTGCATTCTGTCCATCAATTGTTCTTTTTGCATTGTCACCCCGTGTGGGACAGGTATGCCCAGACGTGGGTCCCGTGCTCTCCATGCCACTGGAGTCAAGCGATCCTGGCTGATGAGCGCTGAAAGCCCGAAACCGGTCCTAGGATGCTTGTTTCCAGGCCAGGGAGGACCTCGCCTGGCAGTTCGGACTGGACTGTTCCCATTGGACGCAGGGTCAAGACTGATCTGCATATGGCTTGGTCCAAACTGGAATGGCATTGTGAGCAAAAAAACGATGGATTTAGGCCCAGATCTCTGTACTGGGGTGAATGTATGACATTGTTCTGCATTCTGTCCATCAATTGTTCTTTTTGCATTTGTCACCCCGAGTGGGACGGGTATGCCCAGACGTGGGTCCCGTGCTCTCCATGCCACTGGAGTCAAGCTATCCTGGCTGATGAGGGCTGAAAGCCTGAAACTAGTCCTAGGATGCTTGTTTCCAGGCCAAGGAGGACCTGGCCTGTTAGTTCGGGCTGGACTGTTCCCATTGGTCGCATGGTCAAGACTTATTTGCATATGGCTGGGTCCAAACTGGAATGGCATGGTGAGCAAAAAAACGATGGATTTAGGCCCAGATCTCTGTACTGGGGTGAATGTATGACATTGTTCTGCATTCTGTCCATCAATTGTTCTTTTTGCATTTGTCACCCGAGTGGGACGGGTATGCCCAGACGTGGGTGCCATGCTCTTCATGCCACTGGAGTCAAGCTATCCTGGCTGATGAGGGCTGAAAGCCTGAAATTGGTCCTAGGATGCTTGTTTCCAGGCCAGGAAGGACCTGGCCTGGCAGGTCGGGCTGGACTGTTCCCATTGGTCGCAGGGTCAAGACTGATTTGCATATGGCTGGGTCCAAACTGGATTGGCATGGTGAGCATAAAAACAATGGATTTAGGCCCAGATCTCCGAACTGGGGTGAGTGTATTACATTGTTCTGCATTCTGTCCATCAATTGTTCTTTTTGCATTTGTCACCCCGAGTGGGACGGGTATGCCCAGACGTGGGTCCCGTGCTCTCCATGCCACTGGAGTCAAGCTATCCTGCCTGATGATGGCTGAAAGCCCGAAACCGGTCCTAGGATGCTTGTTTCCAGGCCAAGAAGGACCTGGCCTGGCAGTTCGGGCTGGACTGTTCCCATTGGGCGCAGGGTCAAGACTGATTTACATATGGCTGGGTCCAAACTGGAATGGCATGGTGAGCAGAAAAACGATGGATTTATGCCCAGATCTCTGTACTGGGGTGAATGTATGACATTGTTCTGCATTCTGTCCATCAATTGTTCTTTTTGCATTTGTCACCCCGAGTGGGACAGGTATGTCCAGACGTGGGTCCTGTGCTCTCCATGCCACTGGAGTCAAGCTATCCTGGCTGATGAGGGCTGAAAGTCCGAAACCGGTCCTAGGATGCTTGTTTCCAGGCCAGGGAGGACCTGGCCTGGCAGTTCGGGCTGGACTGTTCCCATTGGGTGCAGGGTCAAGACTGATTTGCATATGGCTGGGTCCAAACTGGAATTGCATGGTGAGCAAAAAAACGATGGATTTGGGCCCAGATCTCTGTACTGGGGTGAATGTATGACATTGTTCTGCATTCTGTCCATCAATTGTTCTTTTTGCATTTGTCACCCCGAGTGGGACAGGTATGCCCAGACGTGGGACCCGTGCTCTCCATGCCACTGGAGTCAAGCGATCCTGGCTGATGAGGGCTGAAAGCCCGAAACCGGTCCTAGGATGCTTGTTTCCAGGCCAGGGAGGACCTGGCCTGGCAGTTCGGGCTGGACTGTTCCCATTGGGTGCAGGGTCAAGACTGATTTGCATATGGCTGGGTCCAAACTGGAATTGCATGGTGAGCAAAAAAACGATGGATTTAGGCCCAGATCTCTGTACTGGGGTGAATGTATGACATTGTTCTGCATTCTGTCCATCAATTTTTCTTTTTTTCTTCGGGATTAGGATGGCATTTTCTGAGAGCAAACCCATATCGGCCTTTCAGTGAGGTGCCTGCAACACAGTGCAGGGATTTACACAAGCTCCCATTTCTCAATGGGAGCTTATGCTACCACCGGTTTACGGCTGCAGCATAAGCTCCCATAGAGTAATGGGAGTATGCAACCACACCATGTGCAGTAGCATTGTAATTGCGGTGTCGGGATCCCCGACTGGAGGTTGGTTGTTCCTGAGACCGCTTGTATGTTCCTAGTAAACTGCCATTCCTTGTGTCCAGGGCATGCAAACTAAATGTTACTTGTGGGCCTGCACCAATGATTGTGCCACCCAGTTAAGAAGCCCTTTAAACATGTCTCAGACCTGCCATTGCAGCCTGTGTGTGCAGCTTTAAACTGCCATTATTACGAGATTCTTGTACATGATTCATCCATTTAACTGCTGGTCAAAACATTCTTGTAAGACTAACAATTTAGTCCAACCCAATACCTTTCGGGCCGATACAAGAGCCCTTCATCAGGGGTATCTTTGAAAGATCTAATCCCTGCTTGTACGGCAAAGCTGTATCTATTGCTCGGTATACATTATTAGCAAACGCTGGATTCCCAGCCGAGTGTGATCTAGGCTGTCTCTTTCGTGACGAAGCTTCGTTATGACCAGCAATTATATGGATGAATCATGTACAAGAATCTCGTCTTTGTAACAAAATAGGCTTGATTAAAGAAATCTAATTTACACAGTCAACTGTGCGCCACATTGTTAGCTGAGCATCATTTTTATTTGAGCTTATTGTTCATTCTGTTTTATAGTGCTTATCATTGTTGTATAATGTTGAAACCCTGATTGGGGACATAGTAGTGCACACTGTGTCTAGACCATTAGTTCTAGAAATCCTCACTATTTATATGTTTGGGGTAAGGGTGGAGCCCCTTCACAGAGTGCACATTAAGACTTAAAAACCTTCATAAGATTTTTTAACTTTACTCAAGCTATGAGCCAGATTTGAGTGCAACAAAACCTCTATAGCTCCCAATTTTAGAAAGTTGGCATTTTCCTGCCTTAGGCATTCAGTGCCTGCAACCTGTCTCTGGGTCACATGCCTGGATGTAGTTGGCAGCTGGCTTTGTGTATTCCTGCTAGACAGCCAGAGACATAGAGAGCTTAGATGTGCCTGATGCACCATTACTGGCAGGATGGGAGGACATAGCTAGTTACAGCCGCACGTACACCTAAAAGGGTAACATCCATTACAACACATGCCATTACAACGCATGCCATTACAACGCATACCATTACAATGCATTATAAGGTAAGTAATGGAGATTTTTTTAGTTTTAGGGTCGGTATGGGTTTTGGGGTACATGGGAATAGTAATTTTTACCCCTACACTATCCAACACCTTCCCTACTTTTGCACTCACTGGAGTGGAAATAATAATTTTTACCCCTATACTATACAACACTCAGTAATTTTTACCCCTACACTATCCAACACTTACCCTACTGTTGCACTCACTGGAGTGGGAATAGTAATTTTTACCCCTACACTATCCAACACTTACCCTACTGTTGCCCTAAAAGTATTATGTGTGGTAATGGTATGCGTTGTAATGGTATGCGTTGTAATGGAATGCTTTGTAATGGTAGTTTTTAAAAATGCTTTGTAATGGCATGCGTTGTAAAATCATGCAATGTAATGGTAGTTGTGATGTAAAAACTGCGTTGTAAAAGCATGCATTATAATTGCATGCGTTGTAACATCATATATTCCACCTAAAAAGGCTGTGTTCTGCCTTCACACAAAGGCTGCAAATCCCCTGTAATTAGTCAGGGCAGGGGAGGCAGGAACCATGTGAACTTCAAAGGGAAGCATTTAGAAGCTTCTCCCACTTCCCAGGAGGCACCAGGTATAAATACTCAACCTCAGACACCATTTATTTTCAGTCACTACCTCAGCAGTGGTTGACCATGTGTCGTGGTGGACTTTCAGCTCTGACATGGAGTAATTTGTTACTGTGTTGGGTCCATTTTTGGCTGTAGTAATTTCAGAAGGACAGTTTGTGACTAGTAATGGGCTTACTCTTTTGTGGGTGGGTACACATACCTCCCTAAAACTTTCCCTAGCCCTCCGTCAACTCCTGTCCTTTAAAAGTAGGCATTCCCCATTTTTCAGCCACTCCCACACTAACTATTAGAACATATATTTGCATGTGCTGAGACTCCACAGTCGGGATGGAGATCTCAGCATAGAAAAATGAAGGTGAAGTGGAGGCAGCGGCGGTGCCTTCATATGTGCTATGGGGCGTTGACCCTCTGCTGCTGCGAGCCACTACCTCCAAGGCTCATTTTGTCAATTCAAATTAGCCCATACATATCTGCATTCATTTTATTTCCTTATGGGCAGGGCTACGGAGCTTTCAGTGGATGGAATGAGCAGCTGTGGCTGAAACTAAGCTGATTATGTCAGATTGGCTGGTGTTTTCACTCTGGCCAGCCAGACATGCGCAGCTCAGGCTTCCAAATTGAAGACTACCATAGACCTGCCTCAACAAAGACACAGCCCCATCAGTCTTCAATGGAGCCTTGTGGTTGCATGCTCCAGCCAATCTTAGCACTGCTCTTACGCTACTTAGCATTAAATGCAGCATAAAAGCAGTGCTTGGATTGGCTGGGGAGCTCGGGCTACTGCTACGGAAGAAGTAAGTACTAGTTGGAGTGATCGCCACTCATCAGTCTCTGAGATTAATTCAAGAATACTGTCCATCAACCTTACTATTTATTGGATCGTGGACACTATGCAGATCCTAAACATCCATGTGAATCTCCTCACAGAAAAATAATGTTTTGAGGTAAGATTTGAATTTTACAGGGGAGCCTCCTATTGTGTGGCCAACCCAGTGGCGTACCCAGTGTGTAATCAACCGCACTGGATCATATTAGCGCTTGTTGTTTACAGTGCTTCGTCCTGCTAAATCTGGTAAGAAGCAATATGTATCAGCTGTAGTGCACAGTCAAGCCTAGGTGCGTGACGGGCCCACTGCTGTAAACCTTAGCTGTATGTTTTTTAACAACCGAGCTTTGTGTCAAGGGGCCATTTTCATTTCTTGCATTGGAGCCCAAGGCATCTTTGCTCTGCCACCGGAGTCCTCAACAACCTGCAACAAATCGAGATGATGGGAAATGTATTCCTTCAGAGTTATGTAGAAACAGAGTGATTACATGAAAAGCCCACTGAATGAACAGGCTGCAAACGATGACACAAGTGACTCTATGTTCTTGCCCGTCATGTTTTTAGAATGTTATAAAAACACCTACAGGGGCCCTTTTTTTCAGCAATACCGTAAAGCTGCGCTCGGGATTTCTTGTATTTTTACTGACACATTTTTAGTAAGACAGAGACTGGCATACGCACAACTATTGTCTGCCTTTGTCATTATATGTCACATTATCTACATTCAAGCATGTATGACCTCAGTAACCTGCGCATGGCCAGCAGAGCTATCCTTTCACACTGGCTCTAGAGCTGACTTGACCCCCACCCTAGTGTTGGCTTCAATGCTGTTGTTCATTGACAAAGGTTTTCATGACCTTGACCCCTCCTGCTGGCACATTTGCTAAATTATATTTGTCCACTGCTGAAGTCACTTTTCTTCCTCTTCAGCGTGTACATTACTCTTCTTTGTGACTACAACTTCTACTTTAGGGGTTGCGAACCTACACAAATTGCTTCTCAGCTGTTGAGGCAGGATTTAGTAAGGTTGGGACGTTTTTTTTAATGGTTTTGACATATTTAAAGACCACAGATCAAGAATAATTTTATGAATCTTGCTTTTCACAAAATTCTTTATTGAAATTAACTTTAAAATAAACCATTTGGCCCTCCTTTTTTTCCAAAGGTTTCTCCGGAGGAGACCCCCTTATCTTTCCATTTTGTCAGTCGGGCTCTCTCACTTTGGTCGCTCACTACTTAAAACTCATCCACAACTTTTACTCCCCACCACTTTGAAATGTCATCCGTCGCCACTGAGTGGAGGCTAAAACTCTTCATGTAGGTTTGTGAATAATGCTTTGTAGAACTTTGTAGTACTGTTGTAGTACTACAAAACATACTACAAAATCCGTTTTTCAATAGGCCCCATGGTCTTACCTCATTGCAGTATTAGTTGACCTTAACAGCTTACCACGCTTCATCAATGCAGGACACAGATTTAATTAAAATCTGTAGAAAATAATGAAATTCTCCTCAGATGTTTGCATTTGAAAAAACATTTTCAATATCTTCACAAAATCTAAACAATTATAGCTCGCTTTACAATGAAATATGTTCATTTACAGGATCTTACTATGAAGGTTTAAACCGAGGCACTTATAACAGTGGTGATGGCATATTTCAGAAAATGTTGTGCATTGCTTGTGGTCTCTGAATCCCATTACTTGCAATTATACATTAAAGCTCCGCTGTATATCACTTATCATTGTGCAAAGGGTTAATTTTCCCCTGTGCATGTAAATGTGGTCCCTTCTTCTGAATCTTGATTCTGAGTCTAGCTGTAATTTATATTGTCCATATATATGACATCATGTTTTCTCTTTTAGAGTTCTACAACGAAAAGAATACGTCAAATAAAAATCAACACTTACTCTAAAAATCAAGATGAAAGTTACAAACAAATCTACCTCAAAACGGAGAAGATGGGGCATTTCAAAACTAAAGGTATAAACATTATAACAATATTGTAGACACACTATGTAGAACATGGTGCTGTGTGACTTATTTTCCTCTTTCTTAGTCAACCCCATATTTATCAACTCTCAAATCAAGGTACTGACTTTGCAAAGCGCTGGGCAATCGTGACTATGTCTAAAGTGAGTGAGTACAAGATCAAAAGTTTGGAAAATAAAGCTGGATTGATCGCTCAGTAGAAATGGGCTGAGCTAGGGATGTCAGAGGTGAATTTAAGAGAGGGAATGTTTTCTTTTTTGTTTAGATCTGAACACACGGAATGCATGCATTAACAGTGATGATTAAGTGGTTTTGCTCTGTTGGTTTTTCAATTTTGTGCTGATCGACCAGCGCAAGTTTTCATTTTCATTCAGTTCAAATGTCACTTTTACTCTGTGTAAATATACATTTGCATTGCTGAAGATTTACATCAGTGAAAATGCTTATCAACAGCACAAAAGTGGTCAGTTACCGCTGCAGTGCATACAATACCACGGGAGGCAACAACTACAAGTTCACTATGGATGGTTAAGAGTGGTAATGCAGACGAAGGGGGAGAAGGAAGTGGGAGCGTGGACACATCCTCAAGAGAAAGGGAATGGGCGCTGAAGTGAGTCTTACAAGAAGGGTCCTGCAGTTATGGAAGTGACTACACTGTGGGTGGGAGACTGTGCAGGGTGGAAAGGAAAAGAAATAAAGAGCCATGTGAGTTCCAGATTTGACCCCCTCAGACATGCTAGTCTGTTCCATGTTTCATTCCGTCTACAGAATTGGCGGAATTTGGCGACTCCACTTTGCTCTGGGAATGCAGAATTCCAGCCAGATTTCGGTAATCGCCACGTGGTGTGATTTTTTCCCAAAAATGTAATGCGAGCGTGATTTGCCGTTCTCTGGTGCCGTTTTCTTACGCAGGCGGTCGGGGTCAGAGGGATGCTTGTTGACTAGATTTTCTCCACTCGAGCAGATTCTCTACTTGAGCGGCAGGAAAATCAACTCGAATGGTCGCACGGTTTTGCCCACTGCATGGTGCTGTTTGTGCAGATTTTACAGTGCTGCTCATGCTACTGATGCTAAATTGCAATGCGAGCTGCACGAAATGCATATTTCTGCTTGTTGGCAGAACTCCGTGGGACTTAATGGATTTTTTTTTATGTAACTCTGCGGAATTCTGCGGAGTGAAACTCCGCAAGTTCTGCTCTCCCCTAGTCACTATGTATTCTGCTTTTTTGTTACATTGGTTTGATCCGCTATCAGTTCTCATAACAAATACCACACACAGTTGAAAGATGCAGATCAGGGATCCCAGGGTTTCTAGTCTAGAGCTTCCCTCCTTGGGCACCTTCAATTCTGTGCCAGGATGCCTTTAAATTAAAGAATAGAAGCAATATAAAATCTTAAAATAATAAATATGTGAGAGTTAAATCAGTAAACCTGGGACGCTGTACCCTGAGCACATAAAGGTGCTCGCCAAGTCAGCCTTGAGGTCATAAAAACTTAGCCCTGTTGCAGTTCTCCTTTTCTCTCTCTTCAAGGATTCGGCACCCTCTATCTCCTTAAGATGGAGGTTGCAATATGATAATTTACTGCACTTGATTGCCTTCAGTGTCTTTCCTAAAATGTTCATACCGTTTTACATAGGGTAAACAAACAAAAGAAGTTACCAGAACCATGGGACATGGGTTTGCAGTGTGGGTTAACAGTAATGGAGATCTGAAGGAATCCTACTGCTTAATCCTCCCAGCTTTAGTTGCTGTAAGACATTCTGAAATGTACTCCTATTTAAAAAAAAATCAAAAACAAAAACAAAAAATCAATCTTGCATTGAAAAAGAGGCAGTGTGAATTTGCTAAAATCCATCTAGCTGTTATGTATAGGCCCAAATTATTTATTAGTCAATAACAATACATAAACTATCAGTTAATTGGACCATCAATGCGTTTTATACCTGTCAATAGGATTAATATATATGTTAACCAACAGCAATAATAATGGACCTGAGCACAGCCTTGAATTCTCACATCTCATACATTGGCATTACTCACTGTATATTTCGTAATTCTAACGTCCAAGCTTGTGGGCACATAAAATGTCAATCTACCCACAATACACCAATATTTTTGGATTTGTGTGGCAATCACAAAGACACCTTGGAATCTTCATGTACGTGTTGCCACCCTGACCCAGGACTCCTATATAGAAATATTTTTAACCTCCTAGTACCCTTGCCATTCCGGAGCCTTTGTAAACCTGACTGATTCCATGACGATATGTTTAAACATTTTAACCCAAAGTAATGTTCAATCAGGGAGAGCAGCGACTTAATAGTGATGGAGGCGAAATAACGTTCCGTGACCAATCATCATATGTGTCCTTGACTGAATCAGCTCCCTATTACATTGGCAGGCAATCGTATATCCTATTCCATGATAGTTAGAGACCAGTCACATAGTGTATGTAGCTCCTCACAAGTGAGGGACCATAAGCTTGCCTCTAGGCGGAAGAGCGTTATGAAAGAGAAGGCCGCAGAGGGCTTCCTGCCTGTGGGCTAGTATTGTGGTATAAGATTCAGGTGCCCCTCTATGCTTTTCATGCCCAAATTACCCAATCCAGGAATAATCCATCCCTGAGGGTCCCGGGTTATGAATTGCAGTTTCAGACTAAGCATGTTAAGAACCCCTTGAATAAGCGGCTTTGAGTTCAACAGGACTAGATCTCTCTAAATGTGGTCTCATGGATTGACATGCTAGTGGATATGAGTAAAGAGCGAGGAAACATGGATGCCTTAGTTTCTGACCTCATTTGTAGTAGGGCTTGTGCTAGTTATTAGTTTCAAATAAAGTGACTCCAAAAGATTACTTAACTAAATCAATTATTTTAACATGTCATTTGAGCATTATGCTATTGTAATTGGCGTGCTAGGAGGGAAACAAGCACAGAGTGCCAGACGTGGTTGTGCAGTCAGAGGTTAGGGTTCACAGAACTTTACAGCTAAAAGTGTATGATGTGCAGTGCCGCACTGGGTTAGTCGCCTAGAAGTGAGAGGTTCACATTGCCACAAGCAGTCTTGCTGTGGGTGGAAAGTCTTACAGTGTCACAAAAAGATACAAATATCTCGTTTCTTAGCCCTCTTTCTTTCCACTGCTTTTTAGCTTAGATTACCCCGAGAAACGAAAATCTGCAAGCAGCCGTCAGTGATTTGTGGCATAAAGTGCCAAGAAGCACACAGAAATTCAGTGCTACATACTGAAAACCTATATCTAGAACTTACTCCATATGATTCTGGATTTGCTCTGGACCACGTGAGTTATGTCAACTAGTGAGAACCAGCAAGATGACCTGAAAATATCTTTAAAAAAAGTTGAGATCAAAGATGTTAATTTTTTCTTAGTACTTCGAGCGAGCAGGATGAAATCAATGTCAAAATAACAGGAGTGGTAGTACACACAGACTGCACACTGCACACAGCAGAAGCAGTGTGTTCAGTATCAGCACACACAGCATGCCAGAAGCCAGGGGCACGAGGCACCATACACACTGTACAGTAGAAGCCAGGAAGGTGCATGAATAGACTGCCCATCAAGAGATATGTGTGTGTGTGTGTGTGTGTGTGTGTGAGTGTGAGTGTGTGAGTGAGTGAGTGAGTGAGTGAGTGAGTGTGTGTGTTAAACCTTCTTACATGTACACTACATCAGGAGCTACGAGTGCAGTGCCTACATTGGCCGTAAACGTTGCGCATTAAGGAGTGGCGTACACTGTCCCCACACATACCGTACATTAGGGGTGCGGGATGGAGCGTACACACACTTTACACCCGGAGGCGCAACAGTAAAGGCAATCTGCAAGCACACAGTGTACGAGACGCTATAGATACAGCGCTCGTTACAAACAGATGGCAAGGAAAGCATCATCACACATAAGTCTAAAATACTGCACATTACAACCTAGAGGGACGGTATACACTTTATACGTGAAGGAGAAAAGTAAAGATGATCCATGAACATGCAGTGCTCGAGGCGCTATAGATACAGTGCACTTCACAAATGGCAAGGAAAGCGGATCACTCAAAGATAAAAACAGTACTGCACATCACGAGCTAGAGGGACAGTGTACACTTTACACATGAAGAGAGAACCGTAAAAATAATCAGCGAACACAGTGAACGAGGCACTATAGATACAGTGCTGGGAGCTCAGATTAAAGTTTTATAGATACTGTTGAGTGCAAGAGGGAGGGTTTGCACCGGAGAACCATGATATGTTCTGTACAGATCAGACACGAAAAGGAGAGAGGCTCTTTGGTACCCATGTATTTTATTTATTTATTTTAGGACTTTTATATAGCGCTGGCACGACACAAGGGGTATCAGAGCGCTTTACAGCAAAAACAGCAAAAACATATACAACAGAGTTTTGAGCAGATTAGAAGTACATTAGTAATGAGAGATACTAGAAAGAATCCAATTCAGTATCATGCGATGAAGGCTTCCGCTCGGTCAGAGTGTAGGAGTTCAGTTGAGCAGATGAGGTAACATAGAGCTGCTATTGTTCCAGGGGGTAAAGATGACGGTCCAGCAGAAAGTCTTTTAGTAGTCTCTTGAAACTAGTGAAGGAGGGGTTGGTTCTGATATGTATGGGAAGAGAGTTCCAGATTCTAGGGGCTTTGCCTGAGAAAGAGCGTGAGAGGGTTTTTTGTTTGTGTCTTTTGGGGGGGATGAGAAGGAGCGTATTGGAGCTTCTTATGTTTCTTGATTGACCTGCATTAGTGAGTTTGGCTGTGAGGTAGTCTGGTTTGCCAGTGTATAGAGCTTTGTGGGTGAGACAGGCCATTTTGAAACAACATTGTGCTTCGATTGGGAGCCACTTTAAGTTTTGTAGCTTGGGGGTGATGTGGTCATGTTTTTAGCTCCTGTGACCATTCGTGCTGGAGCATTGAGGGTGGCTCTCATGGGGGCTACGTGTGCTTTGGGTGCTCCAGTGAGTGTGGCATCACCATAGTCTAGTCTGGATAAAACCAGAGCTTGGGTTGCTGTTTTTAGGTCATTGGGTGGAAGGAAAGGCTTGATTTTGTTGAGACGTTTTAGGCTGTAGAAGGCGCTCTTTGCAGTGGAGCTTATGTGGGATCTCATGCTTAGCTTAGAGTCCAGAGAGATCCTCAGAGATTTAGCTGAGTCGGATTGAGTAAGCTTGCAGTTTAGGGAATCCAGGTTCTTTATCCATTCTTGGATCTGTGTCTGGTGGTTCAGATTGGAGAAGGTGATCACTTAGGGGTAACTGTTCCTATGAAAAAGGATGCAACCTATTCTGGTGGCTTAGATAAACGTGTTGGAGTTGTGAGAAGTTGGCCTGGCATATGCTGTCCACTAATTATAGTGGGCACCTTGCACCAGTCCAAACAACCCCTTATTGGAGATAGGTTAAAGACAACCTTTATTGAAAGCTATCCTAGTGGTAGCTATGGAGAGCAGCCTTCAGGCTAAGTCTTGAAGGAATGTAAAGCAGCTTGTTTTACCAGTCTATAATCTCTTGAGTGACCAAATGAAAGAGGACCACACCAGGTATATATTCAAAATATATGTATTTATTACTAAACACACCCCTCTAGTCTCTTTATGAGGCTAGAGTTCGAAGTACATACGTTACGAGTTAGTTATCTACAGTAATAGCACAAATACACGTTTGAGCCCCAGGGGCGTACCAAACCATATACCAATAAAGTGGTATAAGAACCACGACTGAGCTAGACACAAGGCCTAGAGCCTGTAGAAGTGCTTGGACCACAAGGAACCACCCAAGGCAGTGACACAGGGGACCCACGGGGGACGCGTGCAGTGTATGAACACAACCGCGAACCACCGTTAACTTCTATGGGGAAAGTCGCGATTAGAATTTAAAAGAAAAGGGACACTTAGAGGAGGACTTGGAGCAAACCCTTTGAGAACTAGGCTGTTCTAGTGTCAATACCCACGGGAGCACCGGAGTACTCGAGTTACCTCACCCAGGGGAGCCGGGTGCATAGGTGTCTTTCGGGGTCGGGTTTTGTCGTCGCTTTCAATGGCGATCTGCTGCAAAGTGCTGCTGGCGGCCAAGTCGAAAGTGTTCGGGTGGATCCAAAGGTGGATCGAAGATTTGAAGAACCTGAAAGCAGAGGGGACAGAGTCTGGGTCACTAGCCAGTGACCAGGAAGGCGATGAGCAGATGCCCACCGATGTCGAGTGCTTCAGGTAGGTTGAGAGTCGTCTTGACTCTTCAGCCACGAGGTCCAGGAGGCGTCGATGACAACCAGGAGCTGGATTCGAGCTGTCCCACGACGTCTGTCGATTGCAGGGGTGTCGGCGACCGGATTGGACCCAACAAGCCTTGGCAACAGAAAGTCTCGTGGAAATCGAAGAAGGACGATGTTGCAGACCAGCAAGGTCTGGGGGACTCACCCAGCGAGGATAAGTCAGGGCACACCTGGAGCAACTAGGGAGCCCAAGCAGAAAAAGATTGGCCTTCGTGAGGGCCTACTAGCCAACGGACTAGCGACCGTGAAGGTGCAGTTGGTGCTGGATGCTGGGGCTACTGGGAGCCCAAAGCACGACTTCGTGGGAGACCCAGAAGAGGATGCACTTGCAAATGCGTTCGGTGTCCAGGGGTCATGGTTCCACGTTACCCACGACAGCTACGGGCCTCAGCTTTGCTGGGGACTCAGGGCAGCCTCGGGGAAGTCTGGAAATCCACCTCTGGGGATGCAAAGACTTCGGCGTCTGACGGGAGCTTCAGCGATGCAGACCGGACAATTGCTTCTTTGGTGCCTGCCAAGCAGGGGAGTCACTCCTTGACCCCAAGGGAGATTCTTCAGTCCTCTAATCTTAAAGTAGAGCATCGAAGGTCCAGGATTCTGTGTCAGAGTTTCGTCCAGGTAAATCTAAAGTCCTAAGGACTGGGTTCCCCTACTTATACTAAGGTAGGAGGTTGGACATACTCTGTGGCCCCACCTATGGGAGTGCCAGGGCAGAGGGGTGGTTACACCCCTTTCCCTTTGTCCAGTTTCGCACCAGAGCAGGGGCTGGAAGCCCCTGAGCCGGTTTGAACTGGGGTATGCACAGGGACACCAAATGTGCCCCCAGTGCAGGACTTCAAAGCACCAGAGAGTGCTCCCGCCCAGCCCCAATACACACTATCCTGTCTGGGGAGGTGGTCACACCTCCCTGGGACAGGAAACCTATTGTCCAGGCCTCCCCTGCCGGAGTTTCGGTCAGCAGCAGGAGGCCAGACTCGTGTCTGTGGCAGCGGCATCCATTTTGTGATGCCAGGGCTCTGGAAAGTCAGTACCGGGCATACCGGTGTGTACATGTCTTTCCCTCTAGAAGGGTGGAATGCTACTCCCGCCGCCAGAACTGGCGGGGGGTAGTATTCCAAGATGTTTGACACCAAACACGACATGTTTCCGTGCAGCCATCCCAAAGTTAGCATTTAACGCGAGGTTATAATGCGCTTAAGAGTATATGGTCAGGCTGCACTACAAACAGCATCAGAGAAGGGTCTCCGAACGCTGCAGAGGGGCCCTGCTCATGCAGGGGCACCCTCTCACATAGGAACCACGCACTCTGCCTTCAGGATTGATAAGGCCTGCCATAGGAGTGACTTATAGGTTTATATGTGTGTATGTGTATAGTGATGTAGGTAGCCTATATCACAGTAAGGGGTGCATGCACCACCTTACCCAGGCTGCAGTAGCAGACCTGTGGTGTCAGTTTGGATGGCCTTCCAGGGGTGGCACAATACATGCTGCAGCCCCTGGTAGGCCTCTGAGGTACCTATGCCCTGGGTACATAGTATACCATATACTAGGGACTTATAAGGGCACTCCAGATTCCAATCAGAGATGTGCCTAAGGCACATGGAAACCATTTTAGAGAGGAAGCAGCCAGGCTGGGGCTCTGATTAGCAGGGCCCCAGCCAGACTAAGGTCGAAAAACAGTGGAGCATCAGCAAAAAGTGGGGGTACCCATGTGAAGCAGATCCTACTCTCCTACACAACCCGCCCCAAACGTAGGGACATTAAACTAACCTTGCCCAGTTAAGTCTTCATGTTCTAAGTGGAAGTACCTAGAGAGTCCATCTGCATTGGCATGGTTACTCCCAGGTCTATGTTCCACTGTGAAGTCCATCCCCTGTAGGGAAATGGACCACCTAAGCAGTTTGGGGTTTTCACCCTTCATTTGTTTTAGCCATAAGAGGGGCTTATGGTCTGTTTGAACAAGGAAGTGAGTACCAAACAAGTATGGCCTCAACTTCTTCAGAGCCCAGACCACAGCAAAGGCCTCCCTCTCAATGGCTGACCAACGTTTCTCTCTAGGGGTCAGCCTTCTGCTAATGAAAGCTACTGGCTGATCCTGACCGTCATCATTCAATTGTGACAGTACAGCCCCTACCCCCAATTCAGATGCATCAGTTTGAACAATTAACTTCTTGGAGTAATCAGGACTCTGTAGAATGGGAGCAGTGCACATGGCCTGCTTCAGGTCATCAAATGCCTTTTGACAGCTAACTGTCCACTGAACCTTTTTGGGCATTTTCTTGGAAGTTAAGTCATTCAGGGGTGTCACTATTGATCCATACCCCTTGACAAATCTCCTATAGTACCCAGTCAGGCCTAAGAAGGCTCTCACCTGAGTCTGGGTAGTTGGAGCAGTCCAGTCCATGATGGTCTGAATCTTGCTCTGCAGTGGTTGAACCTGGCCTCCACCCACAAGGTGGCCCAGGTACACAACCTGACTCTGCCCTATCTGGCACTTGGTGGCCTTGATAGTCAGGCATGCTTTCTGCAGGGCCTGTAAAACATTTCTGAGGTGGACCAGGTGATCCTCCCAGGTGGAGCTAAAGACAGCAATATCATCTAGATATGCTGCACTATAGGCTTCCAGACCTGTAAGGACTGTATTCACCAACCTCTGAAAAGTGGCAGGTGCATTCTTCAGACCAAAGGGCATCACCACAAATTGATAATGCCCACTAGGGGTTGAGAATGCTGTCTTTGGCTTTGCATCATCAGCTAGTCTGATCTGCCAGTAGCCAGCTGTCAGGTCAAATGTGCTTAGATACTTGGCTGAGGCCAAAGTGTCTATTAGCTCATCTGCCCTTGGTATTGGATGGGCATCAGTCCTAGTGACTGCATTGAGACCCCTGTAGTCCACACAAAACCTCATCTCTCTTTTCCCACCATTGGTGTGAGGTTTTGGCACAAGGACCACTGGACTAGCCCAAGGGCTATCTGAGGGTTCAATAACTCCCAAATCCAACATCTTCTGGACTTCTGTCCTGATACAGTCCCTGACATGGTCAGGTTGCCTATAAATCTTATTTTTAATAGGCAGACTGTCCCCAGTGTCCACTTCATGAGTGCACCAGGTAGTCTGACTGGGTGTCAGTGAGAATATGTGTCTGAACTGATTGAGCACCTGTCTGCAATCAGTCTGCTGCTGGGTAGTGAGGCTGCCTGCCAAGGCTACACCATCCACTGACCCATCACCAGGGTTCTGTGAGAGCAGGTCAGGGAGTGGGTCACTCTTCCTCCTGTCCCTCATCAGTAGCCATGAGCAAGCCCATGTCTGCCCTGTCCACATATGGTTTTAACCTGTTGACATGGAGAACCCTGTGGGGACTCCTGGGTGTTCCTAGGTCCACCAAATAGGTAACCTCACCCTTCTGTTCAACAATGGTGTGGGGTCCACTCCATTTGTCTTGGAGAGCTGCTGGGGCCACTGGCTCCAACACCCACACCTTCTGTTCTGGCTGGTAAACAGTCAGTACAGCCTTTGGTCATGCCAGGCTTTTGAAGTTCCTGGCTAGCCTCAAGGTTTTTAGTTGCCTTTTTCATATACTCAGCCATCCGGGAGCGGAGACCAAGTACATAGTCCACTATGTCTTGCTTTGGGGGCTTGAGAGGTAACTCCCATCCTTCCTTCACCAAGCACAATGGACCCCTGACAGGGTGACCAAACAAAAGTTCAAAAGGGCTGTAGCCAACCCCTTTTGAGGCACCTCCCTGTACGCAAATAAAAGGCAGTGCAAGAGTATGTCCCATCTTCGCCTAAGCTTTTCTGGGAGCCCTTTAATCATGCCCTTCAAGGTTTTGTGGAATCTCTCAACTAAACCATTGCATTGTGGGTGATAGGGTGCGGTGAACTTGTAAGTCACTCCACACTCCTTCCACATTGCTTTTAAGTACCCAGACATAAAGTTTGCATCCCTGTCTGATACAACCTCCTTAGGGAAGCCCACTCTTGAGAAAATTCCCAGGAGGGCCCTTGCCACCACAGGTGCTGTAGTGGTCCTAAGGGGAATAGCCTCTGGGTACCTGGTGGCATGATCCACTACCACCAGGATAAACCTGTGCCCAGATGCTGTTTGGGGATCTATGGGACCAACAATGTCAATCCCCACCCTTTCAAAGGGAACCCCCACCACAGGTAGTGGTATCAGGGGGCCTTTGTAGTGCCACCTGCCTTGCCACTGGCCTGGCAGGTTACACAGGAGCGACAAAACTCCTTGGTGTCTTCAGACATGTGGGGCCAGTGAAAGTGAGGGACAATTCTGTCCCAAGTCTTGTTCTGGCCCAGGTGACCTGCTAAGGGAATATCATGGGCTAGGGTCAATAGGAAGCCCCTGAACTTCAAAGGTATAACCAACCTCCTGGTAGCACCAGGCTTGGGGTCTCTACACTCTGAGTACAAGAGTCCATCATCCCAATACACAGTATGGGGACCACTAGCTTTCCCAGCAGCCTCAGCAGCAGCTTGCTGTCTGAGGGGTTCAAGAGAGGGGCAGCTCTGCTGCTCCTGGCTCAGATCTGCCCTGGAAGGTCCCCCTGTCCCCAAGAACTCAACCTGGTCAGGTTCAAGCTCCTCTCGGACAGTTCCTTCCTCAGGACTGAGATCATCCCCTCAAGGGACTGATCTTCCTTCTGAGCCAAGGGGGAAGGCACTGCCTTTACCCTACTACTCCTCTTCTTGGAAGGCACTTGGTCCATTATTCCAGAATCCAAGGCCTGTTCAGTGCTAGACATTTTGGCTTGTGACCTGGTCACAGCAAACACATCTGCAGGGATCCCCAGCATTTCTGCATGGGTCCTGAGCTCCACTTCTGCCCTAGCTGAAGTTTTTAAGTCATTGCCAAGCAAGCATTCAACGGGTAGGTCTGCCCTTACCACAACCTTCTTAAGGCCAGTTACCCCTCCCCAGGAGAAGTTAACAACTGCCAGAGTATGGTCTGTTCTGACGTTGCTAGCATTGGTCACTTGGTACATTTCACCAAGTATAATCTGCCCAGGATTCACAAGGTCTTGTGTCACCATGGTGACACTTGCCCCTGTGTCCCTAAATGCCAAAGCCTCTCTTCCATTGATTAAAGGCTGTTGTCTGTACTTGCCCAGATTACTGGGACTCACAGAGGAGGTCATATCCATGCCTCCATCACAGACTAGGACAGCCTGAGTGAGTTCTCTGACTAGGTCAGAGCTCATCTCTTTACCCAGGGTCAACCCTACTAAACCCTTGGCTTGTGTAGTCCCACCACCACCAACTGTAGCTGCACTAGTGGGAGCAGGTGCCTTAGGGGCCTTAGGGGCATTGGTGGGGGCTGGAGTCGAGTCTTTGGACTTGGTGCAATCACTGGTCCAGTGGGTCTTTTGCTTACAGACCTTGCACCATGGTTTTCTTTGGCCTTTCCCTTTGGTAGACTGTGAATCCCCACCTGAAGAAGATTTTTGGGGGCCTTGTGAAGACTTTTGATCTTTACCCTTCTCCCCACCCTTATCAGAGGTTTTCGAATCTTGCTTCTTAGGGTCACCACCTTGGTTCTGTACATTCTGCTTCACCCTGGTTCTGACCCATTTGTCTGCCTTCTTTCCCAATTCTTGGGGAGAGGTCAGATCAGAGTCTACCAGGTGCTGATGCAACAGCTGATTTTGACAGTTATTAAGAATCTGCTCCCTCATTATCAGATTGTACAATCCTGTGAAGTCACATACCTTACTGCCCAATAACCAACCTTCCAGAGCCTTGGCAGAACAATCAACAAAGTCCACCCAGTCTTGAGTCTGTGCTTTTGGGTATCCCTGAACTTTAACCTGTATTGTTCAGTGGTTAGGCCAAACCCATCAATTAGAGCACTCTTCAAGACTTTGTAATTATCAGCATCCTCCTCTCTAACAGTGAGGAGCTTGTCTCTACCTTTGTCTGCAAAGGAGAGCCACAAGATTGCTGCCCACTGCTCCTGAGGGACCCTCTGTACTTTACAGGCCCTCTCTAGAGCAGTTATCCATTTGTGGATATTATCCCCACTCTGGTAGGGAGGGACAATCTTGCTCAGGTTTCTATGGTCATAAGACCTTTCCCTATCTTTGGGGAAACTGCGGCCACCATGGGACTCTAGTCCCAACTTTTGTCTCTCTCTATAGAGATCTAGGGACTCCCTGTCTATAGCCAATTGCTGTTTCCTGAGTTCAAGTTGAGCTTGCTCATATTGAATCAGTCTCTTTCTCCTCTCATGAGAGGATTCCCTCCTATGAGAGGAGACAGAGGTCCCTATTGAGGTGTCAAAGTGGTTAGACTCCTGAGAAGGAGACCTAGACCTTCTGGGCACACTCAGAACTCTTCCTGGGGGGACAAAGGGGAGGGCAGTCTGATCCTCTCCCTCCTCCTCCTCCACAGGAGGAATTGGGTTTTCCAGGACAAGGTCATTTTCACCTTCCTGGCCAGTTTCAGAGGGGGGGCTGGGTTTCTTCACCCCTGGCCCCTTCCTCATCTTCTGCCCCACCCTCTTTGCCTACCCCTTCAGACCCTAGGGGCCTGCTGAGATCATCAGCTAGTAACACCTTCCTGAGGTGTTGGGTGCTGGCACTTTTGCCTGTCTTCAACTTCCTAGTAGTGCATGATGCTCTCAATTCCAAGAATGGGAGTTTATCATACTTGGAGGGAAGAAGCCCACTGGCTTCTGGCAAGGACTCACTGGGTCCTGGCTTTGAAGACATTACTAGTGAGGTGTGGTGTATGCACTACCTACTCTAGTGTGGCCTACTAAACTCTCTTGAGTTGTAGAAAGGGTGTGCTGTCCCTTAACACACAACTCTAAGTTCAGTAGAACTTACTGTATTACTAAGCTTGATTTATATGTACCTTAGGTACCCTTAGTGGTTTTCAGTTGATCAATTCAATTGAGATTATCTGGTAAAACAATAGCAAGCTGGAATCCCACACGCTGCACACCAATGTGAGAAGTTGGCCTGGCATATGCTGTCCACTAATTATAGTGGGCACCTTGCACCAGTCCAAACAACCCCTTATTGGAGATAGGTTAAAGACAACCTTTATTGAAAGCTATCCTAGTGGTAGCTATGGAGAGCAGCCTTCAGGCTAAGTCTTGAAGGAATGTAAAGCAGCTTGTTTTACCAGTCTATAATCTCTTGAGTGACCAAATGAAAGAGGTCCACACCAGGTATATATTCAAAATATATGTATTTATTACTAAACACACCCCTCTAGTCTCTTTATGAGGCTAGAGTTCGAAGTACATAAATTATAAGTTAGTTATCTACAGTAATAGCACAAATACACGTTGGAGCCCCAGGGGCGTACCAAACCATATACCAATAAAGTGGTATAAGAACCACGACTGAGCTAGACACAAGGCCTAGAGCCTGTAGAAGTGATTGGACCACAAGGAACCACCCAAGGCAGTGACACAGGGGACCCACGGGGACGCGTGCAGTGTATGAACACAACCGCGAACCACCGTTAACTTCTATGGGGAAAGTCGCGATTAGAATTTAAAAGAAAAGGGACACTTAGAGGAGGACTTGGAGCAAACCCTTTGAGAACTAGGCTGTTCTAGTGTCAATACCCACGGGAGCACCGGAGTACTCGAGTTACCTCACCCAGGGAGCCGGGTGCATAGGTGTCTTTCGGGGTCGGGTTTCGTCTGTCGCTTTCAATGGCGATCTGCTGCAAAGTGCTGCTGGCGGCCAAGTCGAAAGTGTTCGGGTGGATCCAAAGGTGGATCGAAGATTTGAAGAACCTGAAAGCAGAGGGGACAGAGTCTGGGTCACTAGCCAGTGACCAGGAAGGCGATGAGCAGATGCCCACCGATGTCGAGTGCTTCAGGTAGGTTGAGAGTCGTCTTGACTCTTCAGCCACGAGGTCCAGGAGGCGTCGACGACAACCAGGAGCTGGATTCGAGCTGTCCCACAACGTTTGTCGATTGCAGGGGTGTCGGCGACCGGATTGGACCCAACAAGCCTTGGCAACGGCAAGTCTCGTGGAAATCGAAGAAGGACGATGTTGCAGACCAGCAAGGTCTGGGGGACTCACCCAGCAAGGATAAGTCAGGGCACACCTGGAGCAACCAGGGAGCCCAAGCAGAACAAGATTGGCCTTCGTGAGGGCCTACTAGCCAACGGACTAGCGACCGCGAAGGAGCCTCGAGACGGTGCACGTGGAGCTGGCTCACAGGACACTCGTGGAGTGGAGGCCAGTGATCTTCGATGCAGTTGGTGCTGGAGGCTGGGGCTACTGGGAGCCCAAAGCACGACTTCGTGGGAGACCCAGAAGAGGATGCACTTGCAAATGCGTTTGGTGTCCAGGGGTCACAGTTCCACGTTACCCACAACAGCTACGGGCCTCAGCTTTGCTGGGGACTCAGGGCAGCCTCGGAGAAGTCTGGAAATCCACCTCTGGGGATGCAAAGACTTCGGCGTCCGACGGGAGCTTCAGCGATGCAGACCGGACAATTGCTTTTTTGGTGCCTGCCAAGCAGGGGAGTCACTCCTTGACCCCAAGGGAGATTCTTCAGTCCTCTAATCTTAAAGTAGAGCGTCGAAGGTCCAGGATTCTGTGTCAGAGTTTCGTCCAGGTAAATCTAAAGTCCTAAGGACTGGGTTCCCCTACTTATACTAAGGTAGGAGGTTGGACATACTCTGTGGCCCCACCTATGGGAGGGCCAGGGCAGAGGGGTGGTTACACCCCTTTCCCTTTGTCCAGTTTCACGCCAGAGCAGGGGCTGGAAGCCCCTGAGCCGGTTTGAACTGGGGTATGCACAGGGACACCAAATGTGCCCCCAGTGCAGGACTTCAAAGCACCAGAGAGTGCTCCCGCCCAGCCCCAATACACACTATCCTGTCTGGGGAGGTGGTCACACCTCCCTGGGACAGGAAACCTATTGTCCAGGCCTCCCCTGCCGGAGTTTCGGTCAGCAGCAGGAGGCCAGACTCGTGTCTGTGGCAGCGGCATCCATTTTGTGATGCCAGGGCTCTGGAAAGTCAGTACCGGGCATACCGGTGTGTACATGTCTTTCCCTCTAGAAGGGTGGAATGCTACCCCCGCCGCCAGAACTGGCGGGGGTAGTATTCCAAGATGTTTGACACCAAACACGACATGTTTCCGTGCAGCCATCCCAAAGTTAGCATTTAACGCGAGGTTATAATGCGCTTAAGAGTATATGGTCAGGTTGCACTACAAACAGCATCAGAGAAGGGTCTCCGAACGCTGCAGAGGGGCCCTGCTCATGCAGGGGCACCCTCTCACATAGGAACCACGCACTCTGCCTTCAGGATTGATAAGGCCTGCCATAGGAGTGACTTATAGGTTTATATGTGTGTATGTGTATAGTGATATAGGTAGCCTATATCACAGTAAGGGGTGCATGCACCACCTTACCCAGGCTGCAGTAGCAGACCTGTGGTGTCAGTTTGGATGGCCTTCCAGGGGTGGCACAATACATGCTGCAGCCCCTGGTAGGCCTCTGAGGTACCTATGCCCTGGGTACATAGTATACCATATACTAGGGACTTATAAGGGCACTCCAGATTCCAATCAGAGATGTGCCTAAGGCACATGGAAACCATTTTAGAGAGGAAGCAGCTAGGCTGGGGCTCTGATTAGCAGGGCCCCAGCCAGACTAAGGTCGAAAAACAGTGAAGCATCAGCAAAAAGTGGGGGTACCCATGTGAAGCAGATCCTACTCTCCTACAGGAGTGGTCTCTTTTTACACTCACGGTTGGATATAGATGAAGATGGGGGAATTCCTCCTTTTGGAAAAAGTACCCTCACACACCCTTGCGGGTGTCATGCTTCATCATCGGGCGTTTGCTCCTCGTGGGGGTGGCGCTGCTGTCCCCCACGGGCCCCGCGAGAGGGCTCTTTGGTGGAGATCTTTTAAGGAGAGACGCCGCAGTTGTGCATGCGGGTGTGTGGGTCTTACAGAGTGTGTGCATGAGTTAAAATTGCCTCCCCGGTGCCTGTAAATAGACTTTTATTCGGTGGTCCAGGTGGCAAGCTTAAAAAACAACAAGGGATAAGGAGAACCTCTTACAAACAAATATAGTAGAGTGAAGAGTATTATCCTGCTGACCTCTTATCCGTGAGTGTGAGTGACAGTGAAATTAGGTCGACATATTTCGTGCTTAAAGTGGTCCCTAATGGATCCCAGTGCGCTTCTTCAGGACCGTGAGGTGCAATAAAAATTCTTAAAAATAGGAATTAGAGACGGCGACACTCTATATTCCTATGGTACCTAAAATTAGTTGTGGGCGTCTGAGCGCCTAATTGAACATCCGGGTCGTGTTCCTTATTCCAACCTGGTGAAACAACAAACAAAAAGAGACACACAAATAGACATTAACATGTAGGGGTATAGTGAATACAATCATTCACATCCGATGGAATGCTGTCAACTGATTGGCATTCATGACGACGGATAGTCTTGGAGGCATGCTTAATATAACGTGTCCCTTCCATCATAATAGCGCGTGGTAAAGTAATAGTACTCGTGTTTAGCCTGTGCAGTGAAACACGCACAGGTGGAATGTCACCTATCCCTGGCTAAGTGCAGCCGGAGGTGACCGGTATCATGCATGCTTTATGCCGTACTGACAGTACCCCTGGCATATGAAACGAGGTATTAAAAACGTGATCATATAGTATAGGCATCGCTGCCATAGTGATCGTGGCAGGCTGTTAACAATTACAAGGTACACATCTCATTGTATCGAGTCGCTCACGTAGTGCCGCGATATGGCACACACATCAATCCCACACATACTGCATGTCATGCCTATCTGTCTGTGCGAGATGGAGTTTCAGAACATGATCTTAAAATCTAGGCATCACTGCCATGGTGATCGTGGCAGTCCGTTAACATTTGAGAGGAGACGATCACACAGTCATCAGTAATGCATGTTGTGCTTAAATTGCGTGAAAATAAGTCTACAGCCGCGTTGTGGCACATACATCAATCCCACACATACAAAATATCATACTCCTCTATTTAGATGGAGTGGCTTCCTCGGCATACCATGCGGAAATGAGGGAGTACACCTGTTGATAAAATTGGTCGAGGTCAGCTCTAAGCTTAATGGCGTGTGTTGGTAAATACCTTAATCCATTGTCGAGGCAGCAGGAGAATACTCACAGTTTTACTCCTTCGTGACAGCCCTTTTACCTGCCCATCCGCTCGTGGGTTTGCCGGTAGACTGCAGCCGGAAGACTGCCTGAGATATACCTCGGCAGGGAGCAGAAGTGGGAGGGAAAAGGGGGGCATGGTGGGTCAGGGAGCAAAAACGTGACGTCGTTCACGTAGGTATCTATCATATGCTCTCAAATGTGGTGGCCATCTTGGAGAGGGATGTGTGAAAAAGAATATTGAGGCTGGGGTGAGATGCTGCACTCAGTTCCAGTACGTATTGGTTATATGGATGGTCCCCGGTGTGAATGTGTTCCCATATGGAGTTACATCCTGGTAATGACGTACTAAGTAGTCAGTGCTACATCAAAATTCCTATTCATAGTTAGGTGCAGTCGATTTAATGTGTACCTATAGTGTATCATAGAGTCATGTGCTCTGTGTGGGTTGGTCTATGAGGACATAGGCTCCGTGAACATGATGCCGCAAATCACACAAATATGTTTTCAGTAGGTGACGACAACTGTCTGCGGTTCAAAAAGGTTATATGTGCTCTGTGGTAGACATCATATGGCTGGAGACAGACCCTATTTATAAATTAACCGGATTAGGGTGGTCTAGGTCTCGTGTGTGATATGAGACAGTCCAAGGTGTGTGATCAAGAGAGCAAGATGGGGTGTGGCATTCATATCTGAGCTACTGCGTAATGGGATTCGTGCACTATTCTCAGGGTATCTCTGGAGACCCAAAGTAACTGGTAGGCCTATACACCTAGGTGATCAATTCCACCCAAGGTATTTCATCATTCAAGCCTCCTGAATTACTCTTCAGACGGAACACCCAGCGTTGTTCCTGCCTGAACAATGTGCTTGCTGTCCAACTAGGGTTTGATTCAATAATGGTCCATCTGAGGTTATCAGGGGTGTGGTTCTTCTCTAGAAAGTGGCTCAGTAGTTTGGTGCTTGTTTTTTAACAACGTATGGTACTTCTGTGCTCCCCTATTCGAATTTTCACAGGTCTCGTTGTCATACCTACATACCGCTTGTCACAAGGACAAGTTATGAGGTATATGCAGTTTTTCGTATTACAGTTTGTATGTCTCTTCTGATACCACGGTGTGGCCAGACCTAGGTCTATCTGTTTTGATACTCCTGTGAGTGGGCATACGGAACAGGATCTGCAGGGATAGTGACCCTCTACTGGGGGTAGAGCCCATAGGGTAGGTTGAGTTGTGATGGTTGCCTTAGGACGTGTGTGGAAAAGGATGTCCTTCAGGTTTTGGGTGCGTTTGAATGCAAAGAGAGGTGGTGGGCCTGGAGTGAAATCACCCATCTTTAAAATACCCCAGTAATTTTTAATAACCTTCTGAATTTTATTGGAATTGGGGATAAAGGTAGTCACGCACGCCAATGCCTCTGTGTTTGGTCTCTCTCTGCTTTCCAGCAGGGCATCCCTATGATTGTTTTTAGCCGGTTTTTGTGCCTGCCGTATTATTTTCTTTGGGTAGTGTTGATCCGTCAGATTATCTGACAGGATCTTTGCTTGTTTATCAAATTCAGTCAGGGTATTACAATTGCGACATAGGCGTAGGAACTGACCCACTGGGAGGTTGTTCCTTAAGGCTTTTGGATGATGGCTCTCAAACATAAGAAGACTGTTCCTATCTGTGGGCTTTTTATAGATTGATGTGAATAATGCTCCTTCTTGTAGGGAGATCAAGAGATCCAGGAAAGGGATACTTTCATGTGATCTGGTGCCTGAGAATTTGAGATATGGGTCTAAGTGATTAATCCATTCACAGAATGACACACATTGTTCTTCCCCTCCAGAAAAGGAGGATATTGTCAATATAACGCCTCCATATTAATATGTTAGCCCTGTAGGGATTGTTCTCACCTAGGATGAACTTTTCTTCAAAGTTGGCCATGTAAAGACAGGCTAGGCGCGAATGTGCTTCCCATGCTAGTCCCTTGAATCTGATGGTAAAGCTGTGTTTGAAAAGCAAAAAAAATTCTTTCAGGGCTAGGGAAGCACATTTGCAGATGAACGAGATAGGTGTCTCGTAGGGCCATGGGCCAATGTTCTGTAAGGTGGATTCTAAGACTTCCAGCGTGGCATCTTGAGGAATGTTGGTGTATAAAGCTCAGATTGGAGAAGGCCATAATTTCAGTTTTTTCTTGGCTGAGTTTGAGGTGGCTGTGCGATAGCCAGCTTTGGACTTTTGAGAGTGTGGAGTTAAGTCGTTGAATGTCGGAAAGAGAGGATATTTCCAGGTAAAGCTGGGCATCGTCGGCATTTAAGTGGTACGAGATATTTGCTTGTTTTAGAATGGTGGTGAGGGGTTCCATGTAAATGTTGAAGAGTGTGGGAGAGAGGACCGAGCCTTGTGGCACCCCTTGGGTTAAGGGCGAGATGTCAGACATGGAGCTGTTGATTTTGACGAGTTGGGAACGGTTAAGTAGAAATGAATAAATCCAATTCAGAACAGTGCCATCAGCTCCGATACGTTTTTGAAGGGCATCTAGAAGTAGCTTGTGATCAACTGTGTCGAAAGCCACCAAGAGGTCAAGGAGGACAAGCAGGCAGCATCTGTTTGAGTCAAGGGAGCTGTGTATGTCATCTGTTATGCTCAGTATAGCTGTTTCAGTGCTGCATCCCTTCCTGAAACTGGACTGGTGTGAGTCGAGAAGGTTGTTGGTGTCTAGGTGTTGGTTGAGTTGTGAGAGAACACATTTCTCGAGGATTTTTGCTAGGAAAGGAAGGTTGGTGATGGATCTAAAGTTCTTGGGCTCGTTCTGGTCTGCATCTGGTATTTTTAGCAGGGGGGTGACTTGGCCTTGTTTGAGGCAGTCGGGTATCAACCCGTTGTTTAAGGAGCTGCTAAAGATCTTGGTCCATAGAGGGGTTAGGGTACAATTGAGGTTTTGAGCCAGAGCGGCAGGTAGTGGATTTGCGAAGTGGGGTGAGGGTTTGGAATTAGCAATCACCATGGAGATGTGTTCTTCTGTGAGGGGTTTGAAGATCCTCCACCTCTTGAGTCTGGAGGATGGACTTTGGTATTGAGTTTGTCTGGTTGTTAAGGGGGGAGGAGTCTCAGTTTTGGGGATAATGGAGTGAGCTAGGGTTGGGGTTATTTCTGTTTTGGGAGAAGAGTCGCTGGGTTGGGATTGTGTGTACTCGTCTAAGGAGAGTTCAATTTTGTTGATTTTCTCATTGAAGAATTTGGCTAGGTAGTCACATTGTAGTTTAGAGGTAGGGGGATTTTCTTTGGGAGGTTTGGTTTCAGATGATGTTGAAGAGCTCTTTGGGGCGGTTTTTGGCTTTGTCTAGGGTGTTTTGGAAGAAGGTGGCTTTCTCTTTGAGGATGTGATTTTTGTAGATCCTGCGTTCTTTTCTGAGTTGGAGGAGGTTGGTTGAGGATGGGTTTGCTCTCCAGAGTCTTTCTGCTGCTCTGAGTTGTCTTCTTTCAGAGTTGAGGTCTTTGTTGAACCAGCCTCTTGATGGGGCATCTCTGACCTTTTTGAGTTTCAGGGGGGCTAGTTGGTCGAGGGCGGTTTTTATCGCTGTGTTGTATAGGATAGTGAGCTTGTCAGTATTGAGGTTGTCTGTGTTAGGAGGGAGTAGGGATGATATTTTTTCTTCCAAGTCAGAGAGAGGGATAGGATTGAGGTTTCTGCGCCATTGATGGGTAGATCGGGCTCGGTTTGGTGGCGCTGTAGCTTGGTTAATGTTGAATAGAATGATGTGGTGATCTTCGTTTTTGGCTATAATAGCATCTAGGGTAGAGCCTTTGTTGTGGGTTTGTCCCTTGCAGTGTTGGGTGAGATCTTTGCTGAGTAGAAGTTAATTTAGAGACTGTATTAGTGTGTCCTTTCACTGTTCCAGAGGAGACTGAAGTCACCTAGGATAATGTTGTCCGAGTTGGAGAGGGAGCAATGTGTAAGTAGGTCAGAAAGTTGTTCCCCCAAAAGTAGAGGGAGGGTGGTATAACAGATGGCATTTCGTTACTTTGTTGTCTTTTAGTGTTAGGTTGGTTCTGAGGTATTCGAATGTTGAGTAGGAGCGGGTGTTTATTTCAGTTAATTTGATGCTATGTTTATGAATGATGGCTATGCCACCACCCCGATGGTCTAACCTGTCCTTCTTGATGATAGAAAAATCTGGGGGGACTAGGAGGGCAAGGATTGGATAGGATGATTTGTTGAGCCAGGTTTCGGTGACAAATGCAATGTCGATGTCATAGTTCAGTATGCACAACGAGATGATGGACAGTTCGGTCTGGACTGTTCCCATGAGGCACAGGGTCAAGACTGATTTGCATATAGCTGTGTCTGAACTGGGGTGGCGAAGTGAGCTAAACAACGATGATGGATTCAACCCAGATCTGTGACTGGGGGTGAGTGTCTGAAAAGTTTCAGCGCTCCGTCCATCATCTCCTTGTGTTTGCTTTGTTCGCCCTAAGTTGGCAGGGTATGCCCAGACGTGGGCCCCTTGCTCACTTTGCCACTGGATTCAAGCTAGCCTGGCTGATGAGGGCTGTTAGCCCGAAACCGGTCCCAGGATGCTTGTTTCCTGTCCAGGGAAGACATGGCTTGGCAGTTCGGTCTGGACTGTTCCCATGAGGCACAGGGTCAAGACTGATTTGCATATAGCTGTGTCTGAACTGGGGTGGCGAAGTGAGCCAAAGAACGATGATGGATTCAACCCAGATCAGTGACTGGGGTTGAGTGTCTGAAAAGTTTCAGCGCTCCATCCATCATCTCCTTGTGTTTGCATAGTTCAGTATGGCCTCAGCCAGCTCTGTTGCGTGTTTGGTTGCTGATCAACAGTTTATTAGCATGCAGTTTACCTTGCAGCTGGTGGTGTGATTTTGGGAGGGGGAGCCAAAAGTATAGTGGTGAGTTGTGATGGAGGTCTTATAATCCTAGGTGGCTTGATGTCTCTGCTGGTTCCGGTGATCACCTGAATTTTGGAGGGTGGGTCAGGGCTGTCCTGAGGTCGTATGACTTGGCAAGATCCATGGCCTCTCTCAAGGGCATCCTAAGGCTCATTCTTCTTGGTCTCTGATGTTGGTTGCTGAGAGGGGTGGTGCACCAGCTAATCATATTGGATTTGGGAAGCTGAGAGGGTTCACTGATGTTTAAGTGGGAATGGATATGTGGGTGTTGGGTGGGGATACGGGAGGTTTTGGTGTTAGTAAGGATTTTGTTTATGCCCTGGATGATTACATCGAGTTGTCTTTGAAGGAGAGTTAGGCTTTCAGTTAAGGATGTAGTGGGCACACGGTTCTGTGATAGGAGGGATTCAAGTTGTTTTTCCGTGCGTGTAATGCGCTTGGTAAGTTTGGCTGCAGATAATGGGTTCAGGGTGGAGAGGGGAGGGAAGTTGAGGGGCCTGTAAGTTTGGTGGTGTTGGTTGGGGCTGGGGTGTTCAGGGGTGGATGGACTGTGGGTAGTGGTGGGATAGGTGCCTATCCCTGAGCGGGTTGAGGGGAGTGAGTTTAGCGAGTGTCCAAAAGCTTTTTTTGTTGTGGTTTGGGTGGTGGTGTGATGAGTGTTGGAGTTGTTAGTGGTAGGTAGAAAGGTTTTAGTGTATTGAGTGGGGTAAGGGGGGATGATGGGGTAGTTTCTGGAGGGAAAGGAGGGTCGGGAGGGATGGAGCAGAGGGTGGGGGGACGAATGGTGTAGGGGTGGAGTGTAGGAGTGTAGAGAGCAGTGAGTGTGAGTTGATGGTAGGTCTAGTGAGTGTAATTCTTTGTGAAGAGTTCTGGGGAGAGGGTTGGGTAGAGTTAGGGTAGTTGGAGGGACTAGCAATGGGACTGTGTAGTCTGGGGAAGATGAGTTCAAATTGGCGTAGGTTAAAGTCATTGACTTGGACCATGACTATGCCGTTTCTGTATAGGGTTATAGTGGCATTGCCTTTGAAGGCGGGTGAGTTGGCAATCAGTAATTTTTGGCCGTAGGGGATGTTGGTGGCATTCGTGACTTGAAGGTGACTTGTTATGTTCTTTCTCCACTTAGCCTGGTCAGTGGTGTAAAAAATGAGATTTGTTTTAGTTTTACCTTTGGAGGTGTTGTGGTAGAGGTCTGCTATGAGTGTTTCAGGGATTTGCTTAAGTAAGCTGTGCTTAAAGAGTTTGTTGGCGTTGGCTGAAAGGTTGGGGGTGTAGGTGATGGAGAAAGAGTTCGGGCCGTAGGGTTGCAGGTTAATGTGATGTGCAGGGGTGGAGGGATTAGTGGTGGTCTGGCGGCGTTGGCGTGTATTTCTAGACATTTTTCTCACTAGGGGGGGTCATGTGGAGACAGACTATGAGTAGAGATACTCGAGAGACGGGCGTCTAGAGGAATATATATATTTTTTTAAATCTGCATTGAGGAGGTTATAGGAGGTGAGAGGGGGGCAGCCTATGGTTCTGTCCTTGGGGGAATCATTGTGAAGGTTTTGGGGGGGGATTCCGCAAGATTGGACCATATCAGGATGGGAGAGGTGTCTCATGCAAGTTCAGAGTAGAGGGGAGCTGTAGCTAAAGTAAGGGGCGGGTTGATTGCCTACAAATTCAGTACGGGGAGAAAGTAGAAAATAGGATTGGAGTCAGGGCTTCTGAGAGTATAGTGAGGGATGATGCAGGGGTGTCAGCTCCCTATTTCAGGGGTTTCTTAAGGTCATTCCAAGATGGCCGTTCCATTCTTGGATCTAGGTTCTTTAGGCAGGGCCATAGTCCTTCTTTAGTTACAGCTGAATCAATATGGAAGTAGAGCTGTGGTCCTTCTTTACTTTCAGATGATCTTACAAGGGATTAGGTCTTTTGTTTGTTTCTAGCTCTGGAGTGGCGCCATCTTGTGAGGGTGAATAGATTGGTGAGGTAGGAGGAAGGGGAAGGTGGTGGAAGAGACCCACAAAATGGCATAAGGGCCCTCCTGATTCCCGAAAAAGAGGGGGCCAGGGGCTGCAACGCCTCCAGAACTGCGAACTCAGAGATAGGTGGGGGGTCAAAATGTCCCTCGTGTCACTCCTCCAGTGCTTTTGCAGTGCTCTCCGTCTGAGCTGGAGGCACCAAACCAAGGTCCTGGGCACGGGGATGTGGATCGATCTCAACCCGCTTCCTGGGGAGAACAATGACGACTGTGGGAGGTCGCTGCTGGGCTCATCCGCCGCTAAACCAGCGGACAGGCTGGCATAGGCGGCGGAGAGCAGCCCATGCCAACGAGGCAGATCGGCACAGGGGGGCCGTCAGTGCTAATCCTCAGGGGCTGTGAATCCGGAGTGGGGACAGCCAACCGGAATCAAACTGGGCTCCAGCAATGTAGCTCTGCACTGGAGGCAGACAGACGCAGAGGGAGACCGCCGGAGCAGTCATCGGGTATGGCAAAAGCAGGGAGCAGAGCCACTCACCGGACTTCCAATGTGCTGTGCTTCTCTCCCGAGCCGATCCCTCTGTGGCTTCACCGACCCCAGGCAAGGGGAGGGGGAACGACCGAGTTGTGGCGAGTGAGAGGGCACAGGCAGCCACGCCTTTCTGGCTGGGTGCTGGTCCAGCAGGCGCCCGAAGCAGGCGAGTGGTGCGAAGGCTGGGAGCGGAGTCACCCACTGGGCTCCCAAGGAGCTGTGCCGCTCTCCCGAAGCTGCCGTTCCGCAGCTCTACCGATCCCAGGTAGGGAGAGGGGCGTCGATCGATCCCCAGCGAGGCAGCCTCCAGCAGCAGGCATCCTGGTTAGACAGCGGGAGGATGGCAGGGTCAAGAAAAACCGAGAGGTGTTCCCCAACCCAGGAGCTGCCGACAGGAGCTCCTACTCGTTGGCCATCATATACTGAGTGAATGTTAAACTCTGAAAGGCTGCTTGCTGATCTTACTTTTTAAAAATGTGTTTGTGTGGATTCCACAGATTTCAATGTCAAGCACCATGTGGCACTGAGTGCCGTTCTCATTTTGCGGGGAAGGAGGAGGCAACCATAAGTAGCTCTTCAGTGCATCAACTTATATGGGTCAGCTACAGAACCCTTAGCCATTAATCTGGGCGCAACCAATGAAAAGCACCACCATTGAGTTGGGAGATCTGGTTAAGGTTTAAAGATACTGTTAGGTGTGTGAGGGAGGGTTGGCACATGTGAAGGATGATGTGTTTTATACAGATCACACTTTATGCAAACGTAAACATTTGAATTACTCCCACCATCCACAAGTCGAGAATAACTCTGGGCCTCTATTTGTTCTCTTTGTACATATTCCTGGCAGTCAATGTTCACAAGCCACATTGCACATTGAGGTTTACCCCATGTATTCTAACGTGTGACTGGCTGCACCCATTTATAGGCCTAATGAATTATCTGAGCGGCAAGATGTAGTCTTTAAATAAATACTGTACAGTAGCAACAGTACACAATACATAAGCTCAAAACCAATCTGACTGATAGCACTTAGGACTGCCTCGTGGAAAGCAGAGTGAACCATTGAGGCACAACAAACAGACAATAAATGAAAGAATTGGCATATAAACACCATATTTACAGTACAGGAGGACAAAGGAGAAAGGAAGAGCAGGGAGTAGGAGTGGGCAATGAGATGTGGTTGCTTTTAATGTGTCTTCAAGGAAGTACTGAAGGTCGAGAGTGAGCTGAAGGAACAAGGGGACTTGAAATAGGTAGATTACAGTGGTAGGGGGTGAGTATATTTAATGTGATGTAGCGCAAGTAGGTTTAAGTATAACAATGGGGTTTAAATCAGCAAAGCTACGGTCACCCAGAGGCACGTATAGGAATAAGAGATAGCTGGTTAGGGGAGGGGATCGGAGCGAAGGTCACCTAGTGACACAAAGTGGATTGACAAATAATATAGGCAAGTAAAGGATGACACTGCTGTTTCGGGTTACATGGGCCACATTGCATTTAGCCACTGTTAGGGGCCTCTCCTTATTGGCCACAGACAGAACAACTCGGGCAGCCCCTGCTCATTGCGCAAGACATCATGGCTGCCTCCATTGACAGTGCACAAGAAAACTCACTCTGGATGTTCTCGTTTATTGTTTATGTTAACTTACATCATACATGAACAGTCGTCGCTGCCCAAAGAGGTTACCTTGTCTTTTTATTCCAGCCATACTTAACTCTGGCTGAGCATACAGCAGCACACTTACTGCCCACGAGTCAGGCGGACAGGCCTGTAGGAGTCACACTCTGGGTCTATTTACTGCCACCTTGGATAGCCTTGTGATCATGTGTACTGGCCCTGGTCACTGCAGCAGCAGAGAGGAGCACTGCCCAGCCATGAACCTGATGTGTGTGGGGAACTTGTGTGGCAACTGAGCCGTACACACACCGCTCTGGGAAGCCTTGGGCACAGGTGACAGGAACGTAGCACAGGGAGGCATGGAGATCAGACACAGCACTCGGCGCTGATGGGCGACGGGACTGGGCGGGAGGGAGCGAGTCTAGCACCAGACACGGACACTCGGGGAGCAGATGATGAGCTGATGACAAAGGTACAGGTCGGGTTGCTCTCAGACACCAGCAGGTTGCAGTGCTGCATGACCCGGAATCCAGTCATGCAAAGGCCTGCCCCCTGACCTACAGTAATCTGTGAGAGGATGCGGATTTCAAGCAGGGCTCCCTTGGATAGGCCAGCAGCCTCGACCTTTCCAAAATTCCAGTGGCACGAGTAGTAAATAAAGTTGGGGGCTTACCCGGCATGGTGTAGCTCCTAGCCGCTGCTCTCCATTGACGATGTTAAGACTCTGGGAGGAGCGGCGGGCGGTGAAGCTGTTGCACCAGTTGAAGAGGTCCAGCAGAGGAGGAGACAAGCAGAGGCTTGAAACTGCCATAGAGGAGGGGACAAGCAGAGGCTTGAAACGGCCCAAATTCACCATCAGACACAGGGGTCGGGGATCTGGAAGCAATCAAAATGGGAGGAGGGTGAGTGGTTAGGGGACAGTGCAGGAAGCTGACAAAACAACAAGCATTGGTCAATGCAAGAAAATATGCTACAGCCAATAGAACTGGAGGAAAAGTAAGAGGCCCGCACAGGAACCAATGAAAAGCCAGGAAAGAGAGAAGGCGGGATGTAAACCCATTACATGCCATACCTAAAAACAAGCCCAATCCCCCTTAAAAGGAAGCCCAAACCAAACAAATATCCTACAAGAAAAAGTCCAAATGACGGTGGAAATCGAAAAGTGCAAAAAGCCAAATTAAAAAAATACAAACAACAGAGTGGGAGACACGATGGGGGAGGCAGCAGTAAAAAAGGCAGCAGTAACACAACTGTGGCATTAAGAGGAGGTGGGAGGAAGAATGCTATATTTGAATGTAAGCAGCTAGAGCGCTGAACCTAAACACAGAAAAAACCAAGAAAAAAATAGTCCCCCAAAGAACGGCTAAAGAACCATAGTGGAATCAGACAGTACTAAGTCCCTGCTCTGTGGGAGGAACAGAAGAGAGAAAGGATGGACAAAGAGGCAGGACTGACCACTAACAAGCAAGGATTTTTAAAGGACACTGACATAGACAAATGAAAAGTAATGGCAAGAAAGGGGATGGACTAGAAGCCCACAGACCGATTACAGCAGGTCTCGAAGAGGCAGCGCATGCGCTGTCTATCTTGCCCTAAAAAAGAAATAATTTGCAAAAGCTAATTTACGCTAACTTTATGCCAGCAGATTTTTAGTTCTGCATTCAATATGCATGAATAGGTTGAGGGCTGACAGGCATAATCAAGCGAAACTACAAAAGTGATAGTTTTCCTTGAGCGTGCGTGGCTTTCATTAATAACAAAAAGCTGTTCAAATCATAGGTGTACACAGCTTCCTGTACTGCGGCGTATTGCATTGCACTGCATTTGTGTTTATCTAGCACTTTCTTACCCTCTGTAATGGCTAAAGTGCCTTCTTGGTTGTCTAATATTATTTACTTAGAGCTTCATATCCCCCTGCGAGGCCGTGAAGCACTCTAGTTTGCATCAGGTTTCTGGGCAGGCTTTGGGGTGCATAGTTAAAAGGTTGCTGAATGTGTAGGAGGAGGTACATACGTTTTGGCAGAGGGCTAGTGGCACAGAATGGAGTGGGCGAAGAGTCTGTGAAAAGACGCAGCTTTGTAAGTGGAATTTGTGACTGGAAATCACAGATCTGCAGAATCTTCTGAACGCAAATGAATAATGTATCAAGTAGGTGGATTTTCCATTGTATCTTTTGTTATAGGATGTTGAACTTTGCAGTCAGTGGATTGTCAGTGTCAGTAAATGTTATCTGGGAATAATCAGAACAGCACCAACTCAACATTTTGTGGGTATACAAACACATTTCCTATGACATTTCCCACTCTAAAAAAATGAGCTTATAGTCATATAGACATTATTTCCCGATGCTTCAGAAAGGCTTTACATGGAAAAATGTTTATGAAATAGGGAAAAGGAGAAGAGAGAAATGTGTTGAACTGCACCTTTCCCTAACCCTAAAATGATGGATCTTCTGCTTGTGGACAGTCAATAGAAGTCTGGTTTAGGAAACCGGCTCGCACTTAGAAACCTCTGATTTAATGACCTTGCTCCACGTTTACAAATGTAGTGTGCCTGTCTTAAGAGGTTCAGTTTTTGTATTTTAGGTTTTGTTGGATTGGACACTAACATGGTAGTAGTATTCTTAATACATTTACGCAAGTAATCTTGAGTTCTTGACTAAAACGTTCTTATTCTTTGAGAATAACTTTCTTTTTAAATCACCCATTAAAAGACAAAGACAGAGGCCCGCTGATGCCTACAGTGTAACACGGCTGTACTTGCTGGGCCGGACTGGCAGTAGCGGGCTCAGAGTGTTTCCCCGGTGGGCCAGAAGGGTGGGCGCTAGTTTTGGACCGGTGGAGGCTGTTTTTGTTACTAGGAGCAGGTTTTGCAAAATCAGCCCCTTGTAACATAAGCACAGCAGCACTCTAACAAAGAGTCTTCTACTCTGCTTACCCTTCACCATGGTTATGCAAATGTATTTTTGATTGGTTGACCCCCACATATCATAAGTCAAATGCGTAGGAAACTTACTACAGAACAGTTTCAACTACATACATTACCCTATCTACAAAAAGTACTTTTTGGGCATCATAACTGTTAGACCTGGCATCGTTGGCATGGTTTTCAATAACGTTTTTACTGCTTTCAGACCTCCTGTTTTTGCTGACTTGGTTTTTGCTGGCCTTTGGATTCAGCGCACTTTAGCACTGTTAAACAGTGCTAAAGTGTTTTGTGCTCTTTCCCTAAAACATGAAAACATAGGCTTGTACCCAATTGGCTTATTTCATTTACTGGTTGTCCCTAGTAAAGTGGTACTACATGTGCCCAGGGTCTGTGAATTAAATGAAAGTAGTAGCCCTGCAGCACTGGTTGTGCCACCCACTTAAGTAGCACTTTAAACATCTCAGGCCTGCCATTGCAGAGCCTGTGTGTGCAGTTTTAAACTACCAGTTCGACCTCGCAAGGTAAACCTTTTTCCAGGTGCAACCCTTCCTTTTTGACACATATATAAGTCACTCCTAAGGTAGGCCCTGCACAGCCCCAAAGTCAGGGTGCAGTGTATTTAAAAAGTTGGATGTGTACTTTTAAACTTTGAGTGTCCTGGTAGTGCAAAACTCTAAAATTCGTTTTTCACTACTGCAAGGTCTCCCTCTCCCATAGACTAACTTTGGAATTTCCTTATTACATTTTATAAGTATAATTTCCAATTGGGAAAAGACAACTGATTCATGTTTGGTGTCTCTGGAATCCTAATTTAAAATCCGAATTTATGGTGAAGTCGGATTCTAAATTACAATTCTTAAAATACCACTTTTATACAGTTGGCATGTTCTTGCCTTAGCCCTTTGATGACTGCTGCCTGTCTCTGGGGCACATGACTGAGTGTGCGTGACAGTTGGGCTTTGTGAATTCCTTCTAGACAGCCACACACAATGGGAGCTTTGGTATGACTGGATGGTCTATCACTGGCAGGATGGGAGGGAAGAGATGGGCACAGCCCCACTTGCGCTTGAATGGGCTGTGCCCTGGCTCCACACAAAGGGATGCATACCCCCTGTAGTTCATCTGGAGCAAGGGCCAAGAAGCTTCTCCCTGCTTCAAAGGCACAACTGTGTATAAAAGAAGGACCTCTGACATGAACTCATCAGCACACTTTTGGACCTGTGGATACTCTGCCAAGAAGAAGGACTGCTGTGCTGCTACAAGGACTGCCACTCTGCTGGACTGCTGCTCAAAAGGAACTGCTGACCTGCTGTGCTGACCTGAAGCCCTCTTGCCTGGGGAAAGAGAACTGGACCTGCAACTTCATCTTGGACCCAGGACCCCAGAGTGACTCCAAGGGCTAGTCTTATAGATTCCTCATCTGAGCCTCAGGCTCCCCAACCAGCTTCTGGACCCAGCTGCAGTGAGTTCCTGACCCCCAAGCGGTGGCCCTCGGGCCCTGGATGCTTGGTGTGGCTCAGCGCTTTTAAAATCAAGCTTTTGGGCTCTTCGAGACCACAAACGGTCCCGTTTGTACTGAGACCACACCGCTTGCACCGAGAATCAGCAAAAGCTGCTGCCAGCCCATCTCTTCACAGAGCAGCATCGACAGACAACGGGGCACCACAAACTAGAAGCTCCAACCCACCCTTCCACGATGCCCAGCCTGCTCTTATAGCTACACAGACAACTGCCCGCAGCGCTTTCCTTGCTACCTGCAACCCTCTCCAAACAAACAGGACTCTTGGCACAAAACTTGCAAAGGTAAAACTTCACAGGACTAATCTGGAACTGCATCCAGCTCGGACTCCATCACAGTCAGCCTGAACTTTTGACTTTGACCCGGTCCAGTGTGTCTAGATAGCCGCCGTTGGCACTTTCTCCTTTTAGGTGCTATTTTGCAGTTTATTATTTAAAAACTTCTAACTCTGGTTCTACTGATTGGATGTTTGTTATTTTGGTCTTGTTTTATTTATTAAATTCAGCTCCATCTTTATAGCTTGGTGTGGGATCCTTTTCTTGCATGATGTTGTCACTATTTTACTGTTTGAACTGTTGCAGAAATGCTTTACACATTGCCTCTAAGATAATCCTGACAGCTCTGTCCCAATTAACCAGATGGTTTAGCACAGGTTAATTTGGGGTTTGCTTGTGCCTTACCCTGACTAGGATTGTAGTTGCTGCTTGACCAGGGCCCACACCCCAGTGAACCATTAATCCCATTTTTAACATTGGTGATAAGCGGTGGGAATAGGACTTGTATTTGTGCAGTGCCATAGAGTGATTTTGTATACACTACCATCCGATATCTAAGACCAATTCGAGTTTTAAATTCCACCTGATTGGCCATTTTGTTTTAAATTCTTTACTACTCTGCCTAACTGATTGCTTCTGTGACCTCACCTGCAAAAATGGAGTTTGAGCTTGCCAATCTCGAGGGCTACACTGTGGCTGAGGTCAAAGAATTTTGCCAGAACAGGAGGTTTACCCGCTAAAAGAAACACTAAGAAGGCGGACCTCCAAAAGGCCTTGAAGGTATAGAGAGAGGCCCACCTGTTCCCAGTCACAACAGATGTCCAGCAGGAAGAGGATGATGTGGAGGCATCAGAGCAGAACTTGCAGGAGGGTCTTAGAATGCAGCCTGTTCTGGAGGATGGTGACTTATGCCAAAGATTGATGTTTCCTCCCCAAGCAGGAAGCAGTGTGTCCTCTCGCTTCCTGTCTCCAGAGGAACAGGTAGAAAGGAAAGCAGAGAGAGAATATAGGCTGGAGATGGCCAAGCTCAGGATGGAAGAGAAAAAGACTGGGAAGGAGTTGGAGGAAAATAAACTGGCCATGCAGGAAAAGAAAGCATTGTTGGCTCATGAGAGGAGCCTTGAAGTGCTGGACATCAAGGCAAGGCAGGCAGAGTCCAGCAGTGATACCTGCAATGCTGTCTGGAAATAGGAGGATCCATATTCCTATAGGTTGGTGCCAGACTTTGTTGTGGGAGATGATATTGACAAGTGGTTTGAGGGTTATGAGATTACCTTACAGATGCATAAGAACACTGAAGAGGATTGGGGGCTAGTCTCTGGAGGTATATCTCTAGTGAAGGAAGGGACACCCTACTGGCCCTAGAGAAAGGAGACAAGATGACGTATCCTTCCATGAAAGAAGCCCTTGTCAATAATTATGGTCTGACCCCAGAGATGTATAGACAGAATTTTAGGGACAGTTAGTAACTGTCCCAACAGATCTGGCTGGATTGTGTGTATTCCATTTGCAAGGCACTGGAGTTTTGGGTGAAGGGCAGTGAAGTAAAGAATTATCAGGGGCTGTACAACTTAATTGCAAAGGAACACATGTCCAGTCATTGTTTTGCAGATCTGCACCAACACCTGACTGACAGTAAGCTCTCTGACCCCAGGGAGCTTGCTAAGGAGATGGACCACTGTGTCAGCACCAGGGTCCACGAGAAGGTATCTGGGATCACCACAAGAGTGGACAGGGTCTCCATCAGAAGAAGGAAGGGGGGAGAAACATAAAAACAAGGAGTTCCTCAAAAGTGCCCCAAACTAGTTCCAAGGATGAGGACTCCCAAACCCCATCTGAGTAGAAAAAAAGAAGGTTCCCTGATAGTAAGTCATCAGGGAAATCACCCCCAAGTGTTATGAATGACAACAGGAAGGGCACCTCAAGGGGGATGCCAAGAGCCCCAAGCAGGCACAGCCTCCTACCGGTGGGCAGTCACTGGGGTTGGCTAGTGTAGCGCTTGGGGAGAATATTGTCCCAGTTAGTGGGGGGATAGTGTTGATGTTACCCTAGTGTCCCTGGGTGATGGAGAAATGGTGCATAGAACTCACATGCCTAGTAATATTAGGAAATACAGGCAGTCACCATCAATGGGCAAAGGGTGGCAGCTCTGAGAGACACTGAAGCCAGCAGGACAACCCTGAGATGTCATCTGGTGATCTCAGTGCAGGTAGTCCCAATTGCATTCCACCAAGTTCTTTCAGCAGACAACCAGGAGAGTCACTACCCAGTGGTTCTGATTCCCTTTCAGTGGGGTGGGCGGGTGTCAGGTTCCTTGAGGGTAGCTGTGAGTCCATCCATGCCTGTCGATTGTCTGCTTGGCAATGACCTGGAGCATTTGGAAGGAGTGGAGCTCAGGTCCCACATGGAGATGTTAGGGTTGCCTGAACGGGGGTGCCTGACTGCAAGGTCCATGGCCGCCTGAGAGGGGAGTCAGGAGGACCTGGAGCTTGGAAGAATGGCCAAGGTGCCTGCCAAAAAGAGGAAGGGCAAGGGACGTGTCAAATCCACTCCTGAACCTCCCACGATCCGGGAGGAGGCTGAACCTGATGGGGATGTCCTGGAGCCCCCAGGGGTGTATTTTGTCTCCCTGGGGGACCTTCCTGACCTGGCCAACAGGCAGCAGGAAGAGGACCCCACCATGGAAGAGTTCTGCAAGGCACAGATGGAGTGCCCTACTTCTAGGTTTCTACGGCCACAGGCTGAGGCCCAGGCAGCTGGCAACACCTCATAGTGATCACCTGATTTACTGGAGAATGGTCTCCTGTATACTGAGCTTAATGTCCCCGAGCCTGGTGCAACACATGTGTTGGTGGTCCGCCAGTCCTACAGGACCTTCCTACTGGAGCTGGCTCATGATGTACCCCTGGCAGGTCATTTGGGGCAGAACAAGACCTTTGACAGGCTTGTCACCCACTTTTACGGGCCTCAAATGAATAGGGACTTAGATGCGTTCTGCAGGTCCCATCCTACCTGCCAGACCAGTGGCAAGTTAGAAGGGAAGCACAAGGCTCCCCTGCATCCCTTTCCTGTCATTGGCACCCCCTTTGAAAGGGTGGGCATCAACATTGTTGTCCTCTGGACCCCAAGACAGCCATGGGCAACAGATTCATCCTGGTCTTGGTGGACCATGCCACCCGATACTCAGAGGCTATTCCTCTGAGAACAGTGACTGAACTCGCAGTGACCAGGGCACTGATGGGGATCTTTATCCATGTGGGATTCCCCAAGGAGGTGGTATCAGACCGTGGTACCTACTTCATGTAAAGATTCATGAAGGCCATGTGGAAGGAGGGTAGGGTAACCTACAAGTTCTTCACTCCTTACCATCCCCAAACTTATGGGCTTGTTGTGAGATTCAACAGGACCGTAAAAGACATGGTAATGGGCCTGTCGGAGCCCATGAGGCAGAAGTGGGACATCCTCCTGCCATGTCTTTTATTTGGCTACAGGGAGGTACCACAGAAGGGGGTTGGCTTCAGCTCTGTTGAACGTCTGTACGGGCACCCTGTGAGAGGACCTCTCAGTTTGGTGAAGGAGGGCTGGGACAACAGATAATAGGGACCCCGAGCAAAACAAATGTAGGTAGGGACTCTCGGGCAAAACAAAACGGAGAAATCTACCCCCAAGGGCAAGGGAAGAGGTTGTCGCCTACCAGAAGATATACCAAGAGCGTACTGACGTCTCAAATGATGCAAACTTCCACTAATGGAAAGAACAGGGGAAACAAAGACTATATATACAGTGCAATAGAGAAACACATAAATTAAAGTGTTCAAAACAATATTTTATTATTATTTTCATATATATTAAAGAATTTTTTTTAATTTGTATTTCGATAGGTATGTCCAATAGCAAAAAAACAAACACATAAACATATACATAGAATAGACTAAACAAATCAATTTTTTAATATACAAGGAAAAATATATATATTTTGTCAGACATAATAAATGATAAGCTAATAAACAATTATTCTCTCTATCCCCACAAATAGATACTAGAACGCATACACAAAAACAAACATATTAATCAGTCTCACCATTCATGCATGCCACACTCACAGAAATGTCACATAAGACAATTTAATAAACATACAAAATGTACAACAGATAGAAACCCAATAAGAATCAAGGGCTGTGATATACCAAAATGGTACTTTCGAGAGTTAGTCGCCCAACGGGTTTCTGGCTGGCACGTTGCCGACGCGCGTTTCGGTGGTGGGCTAACAAGTAGCCGTCACCTTCATCAGGGCACTTAGTAAATTAAAAAAGACATCAGAGTCAACATAAGAGGTTAAAAACTGGAATGAATGGAAAAGGGGAGAGAGAGAAGGGCAATGGGAATAGATACACAATGTAATGACTCAATAAATCTGGGTGTAACAACGAACACTCCTCTTAGAAGAAAGGTCCGAGGAAGCTATAAGGAAATAAGACAACAATTAGACATATATTCCCCTGACATAATCTTGATAACATCAGAAATATTACGGTTTCCAGAAAATTTAACCACGAACAGAGATATCAAGCAGAAAGAAAAAAGTGTGTGAATGGATATCTAAAGTCAAAAGCGTCAAAACCTTCACCAACAAACACCTCATAAGTGTGCCAGAAAAAGTATGGAGCAAAACAGGAATCAGACCAGAACCAGACATTTAATCACCGAGAAAGATAGCTATCTCCATATAAACAAATTGCACCAAAGTAAGTTAAATGAAGAACTACCTATCAATAATAATAAATGCAAAAGACAGCTATCTGCACCAGAAGCCAGAAATAAAAGGAATGCTGCTTGTCTAGATTAAGTTAGAGGCTAGATTTAAGACATAAAGGAACTTACTGTAAATCTTAAATAAGGATAGATGCTAGGCAAATTCTCTAAAGAAACTGGAGGATAGGTGATTAGTCAATCTACCAAGGCAATAATTGAAAAGACCAGGCAGCGATGGGTTTGTGAAGAATTCAATCTGAAAGAATAATGAAAAGATATAGCAAACAATGGTTCGAATGGAGTCAGGAAAGAAGACACCAATTAAACCAACTATAGGCAAAGGAGAAAAAACAGGTAGAGATTACCTGGAACGAAACAATCCAAAATCTATATTAGGTCCAGCTATATAGAAAGCTTACTGCGTGCCAGCATAGTCTCACGAGGGCGTTTAGCAATTCAAAGAGGCTGAGGAGATATCTGTCATAAAAGAAGGATAAACAAATGAAAATAAAAAATATAAATTCAAAGGACCATAAGAGTGACCAGTTTAGGGATCGCAGAACATAGGAAAAAACCTAGGCGGGTCGATTGGTCTGGCTGTCTAGCAAATAGGTCTCACTGAATAGAGCTTAGTAGCCAGATTAACACAAAAACGCACTGTCTCGTCTACACTCTTCAGCTCGGGATGTAACTGGAGCCTCTATACGTGAATCATGTGCCCAAGTAACGAAAGACAGTTTAACAAACAAGAGCCACCACAGGCACCGTTGCTAAGGAGGGCTGGGAGCAAGCTTCCAGGAAGGCCCCCTAAGATTTGGTAAGCTACATGCTGACACTCTGTTGCCAGATGAAGCGCTTTTGGAAGCAAGCGCAGGAAAATCTAGAAGCCAGCCAGGAGGTAATGAAATGGTGGTCTGACCAGGAAGCTACTCTCATTGAGTTTCAACTTGGCCAAAAAGTGCTGGTTATTGAGCCTGTTCAGCCCAGGGCTCTACAAGACCCCTGGTTTGCAGCTTATGAAATGATGAAATGAAGGAGGGCAAGAGTGATATCACCTACATGGTGGACCTCAAGACTCCTAGGAACCCATTAAGTGTCCTGCATGCCAATCGGCTCAAACCCCACTTCAAGAGGTCTGACCTAACCATTCTCATGGCCATGGATAATGGGGTGGAAGAGGAGAGTGTACCTCTCCTCAACCTCCTTTCTTCCAAGAAGCAGAATGGGTCAGTGGAGGGTGTCAGCCTCTCCTTTACACTGACCCTAGACCAACAGAGAGACTGCCACTAGTTGTTGGGGCAGTTTGCCTCTTTAGTCTCACTTACCCTTGGATTCACTACATGGTGCACCCACAATATCAACACTGTGGTCAGCACACCTGTGAAGAGCAGAAATTATAGGTTGTATGACAAGGTGAGAGCCAGCATTACGGAGTAGCCCTCCAAGATGCTGAAGTTAGAGGTTATTGAGCCCTCAAACAGCCCTTGGCCCAGCCCAATTATGCTCGTTTCCAAGGCTGCCCCTCAAGGTTTCACTCCAGACCTTAGGTTCGGTGTGAATTACCGGGGGCTCAATGCAGTCACCAAGACTCCCCAGAGCTGATAAGCTCATAGATCGGCTAGGAGCTGCCAAGTTCCCCAGTACGTTTGATTTAACATTCAGATATTGACAGATTTCCTTGAAAGAGGGGGCCTAATAGAGGTGTGGTTTCTCTACCCCACAAAGGCACTTCCAGTTCCGGGTCATGCCCTTTGGATTGAAGAATGCTCGCCACCTTCCAGAGGTTGGTCAACCAGGTCCTGGCTGGGTTGGAGAATTTCAGTGCTGCCTATCTAGATGACATTGGGGTCTTCAGTTCTAGCTGGGAGAACCATTTGTGCCACTTCAGAGACGTGCTTCAGGCTCTCCAGAAGGAAGGCCTGACTGTCAAGGCCAGTAAGTGAGAGATAGGGAAGGGCTCAATGGTCGTCTTGGCACCAAGAGGGAGGAGGCAAGGTGAACCCCCTCCTGGCCAAGATTAAGACCATTTTGGCTTGGGAACCCCTCAAGACCCAGACAGCAGTGAGAGCCTTCTTTGGTCTCACCGGCTCCTACAGAAGATTTGTCAAGGGGTATGGCACCATTATGGCACCATTGACAGAGCTAACTTTCAAGAAGCAGCCATGCAAGGTGATCTAGACAGAGAAGTGATAGAACGCCTTGACACCCTGAATGAAACCATGTGCACAGCCCTTGACTATTTCCAAGAATTAATTGTGCAGACAGACGCCTTAGTGCATGGCATAAAGACTGTGCTCTCAGAGTTAAATGAAGAGGGCCTGGATCAACCAGTAGCCTTCATCAGTAGGATGTTACTTCCCCGGGGACAGAGGTGGAGTGCAATAGAGAGGGAAGCCTTTGCAGTGGTCTAGGAAGTGAAGAAGCTGAGACCATACTTGTTTGGTGCTCACTTCCGGAGCCAGACAGACCACAGACCCCTCAGATGTTTAATGCAGATGAGGGGTGAGAATCCCAAACTGTTGAAGTGGTCCATCTTCCTACATGGAATGGACTTTATGGTGGAACATCATCCTGGAACAGACCACACAAATGATGATGGTCTTTCCAGGTTCTTCTGCCTTACTGAAGAGAACTGCTAAAGGGTTGGACTGTTCTCCCCACTTTCTGCTTAGGTGGCACGTGTTAGACATTGAATGTTTGGCATGGTTTCCCCCTAACCTTTTGCCTTCAGACCTCCTGTTTTTGCTGACTTCGTTTGGCTGGCCTTACGATATTGCACACTTTACCCGTGCTAATGTGCTTGTGCTCTTCCCAAAAACATGACAACATTGGCTTGTACCCAATTGGCACATTTAATTTACTGGTGAGTCCCTAGTAAAGTGGCAAAACATGTGCCCAGGGCCTTTAAATTAAATGCTACTAATGGGCCTGTAGCATTGGTTGTGCCACTAGCTTAAGAAGTACTTTAAACAAGTCAAAGGCCTGCCATTGTGTGGTGTGTGGTGTATGCTATTTCAACCTGGCAAAGTAAACCGTTTAAACAAACAATGAATATAGACTCAATCAGTACTATATTTGAAGCTGTCCAGCCGGACAGATACTTTAATATTCAATTAGTTTCCAAAAAATGAACGAAAGACATTTGAAGTGGGACAAAAGCCTGCATCCAACTCAGCAAAATAGGACGAACGTGTAACAGAAAAGGCTCAGGCAGAGTAAGTTGTTTGTATGTAGCACATACTGATGTTACAAACAAAATATAGTGGGACACCATTACACATGAGCGATATTTAGTTGAGAAGTGTATATGGTGTGCATTAAGTCGACGGCGTTTCGATCCTTACAAAACATATTAGGATCATCATCAGGACATTTACATAAGCATGCCTGGGTACATTTGCCTGTAATTTCCAAAGACAAGAGTTTGGGAGAGAAGATAGGAGAAAAGAGAGGGACACAGGATTAGGTTGGGCGGAAATTGAAGAAAAGACATACAATCTTTTACTAGTGTGCAACGGCGAATAAAAATTGTGGCGTACGTGGAACAAACGTGAACTATAAAAAATATAAGTGCAGGGGGAGCGGCGCTTTAAGAAGTTAAAAGCAACCATACAATTGAATGTATATTAATGAAAGGAAAACCAGGGCACACAGTCGCCTAGGAGACAACCAATCCAAGTGTGACATATCTGCAGCGTGACCCGATGGAGCAACCAAGGGTAGTGAACTGTTAGAGAACTAAGATGGACGTTGGTGATCAGCGCGTGAAAGCGGAGACCATCATTAAAGTTAAGTGGTGGTTACGAGCGCGCAGTGACCAGGGAGTAGTCATTTGATGTAGAAACATGACCCTTCACCTCTCCGTGAAGGAGACAGAGAACCAGCCAGTGACGGTGAATATCCTAATGTCCAGAAGAGAGCAGCATGGATATGCCACGGGTGCAGGAGCGACCCGGGCTGTGAAGGAAGTGGCCCTTAGGGTCACCCGGGTTACTTACAACCACCTGCTATGCCTTCCCAAGAAATGAAGAGTCGGTCAGACAGTAGAGAATACAAACAAGCATTTATTAGTAATACTCTGCAGAGGAGTCCAATGTGACCTGCACCCTAAGATGTCTGCTGAGGGACTGGCTCCCCAACGGTCTGCAATGCATGATCATTCCTCCAAGAACCCCCAACCACGCCCACAGTGGAAAGTTACCGGCCTGGGCCAAAGATGAACAAAGAAGGCACAGAAGGAAGGGCTACCACCTGCCAGATGGGTACATGCTATCAGCAACTCAAGGTTACCGCGCTGAGTCTCAGCGTCTCCTAACGTGGGAGCAAAACTACACACTCGGATAGGCATGCGAGGGCAGAATGGCCTATTCATTAGTAAAGTCGAGAAGCAGCCTTGAACAGGCAAGAAGAAGAATAACTAAATACAGTGTTCTGCTGAGGCAGGCAATACGAATAATGAGGCCTAGTTCAGACACAGCCTAATAGGGATTACGAAATACAAAATGGAGTCACACTTGCTAACTAAAGCTTGCACGTTGCAGGGATAACTCAGTGGGTTGCTGTTAGAACTGGGGGTCTCTAGTTGGCAATGGTTTGCACCTTTGTCCAAATAGGGACCCTTGCTTCTAGTCAGGATAAGGGGGATACACTCCTAAAATAACCCCTGCTCACCCCCTGGTAGCTTGGCACGAGCAGACAGGCTTATCTCAGAGGCAGTGTGTAAAGCATTTGTGAACACATACAGTAATACAGTGAAAACACTACAGATGGACACCACACAGGTTGTTTATGTAAAAATAAGTAATCTTTATATAGACTTATCACAAGACCCCAATAGCAAAAATCCACAATACTGTACTCAAAAATAGGCTTTAAAAGGTTATAAAATAGTTCAGTTCTCTCAGGTTGTAAATGCGACACTTTACTCTCAATGTACCTTGAATGCGTTACGCAAAGAAAACAAAAGGGTCGCAGGGAAGGTGATGCGTCGGTTCCTTACACTCAGGGAGTGGATGCGTCGGTTCCTTACTGCTGCGCAGGGAGTTGATGCTCGCTTCCTTACTGTGTGGGGAGGTGATGCGTCGGTTTCTTACTGCTTTCCGGTGCGATGCGACAAGATGGCACCTCGATGCGATACTCTTCTCCGGTACGATGCGACAAAATGGCGTCTTGGTTGCGATGCGACAACGTTGGTGTGATGCGTGCACGCCCGACGGCCGTGCGGCGACTCGATGATCTTTGGAGCCGCGACAGGCCCTGCGACGCGCTTCTCCGGCGATGCGACGATGACCTCTGTGGCAGCGTCTCGCTTCTCCGGTGATGCGCCGCGCTCGGCGATGCGATGATGACAGCGGCAGCGGCGTCTCGCTTCTTCGGCGATGCGATGACCGCGGCTGCGGCGGCGACACGCTTCTCGTTGTTGCGTCGCGCTTCCAGCTCCCAGCGACACGCAGTCTCTCAGAAGGCCCAGCACAACAGCAGGCACTTCAATTCTCAGCAAGGGAATGCAGGGGGAGCTGGTTGGTGAAGTCTTGTATCCCTGAGACTTCAGGCAGGAGGCAAGCTCTAGTTCAAGCCCTTGGAGATTCTCTTCTTCAAGATGACAAAGCACAGCAAAGTCTTTTCTCCTGTCCTTGGCAGAAAGCAACCACTGCAGGCCAACCCCAATCAGCAAAACAGCACAGGGGCAGTACTCCTCCTTCAGCTTCTCCGGTTCTTCTCCTTGGCAACAGGTTTCTTGATTTCCCAGAAGTGATCTAATTTCCTAGGGGTCTGGGTCCCCTTTTATACACCTTTTCCCTTTGTTCTCTGAAGGCAGAGAGGCCTTTGCCTAGTCCAAACCAGTTCTGGTCAGTCCTGGAGCACTTTGTTTTTCTGACTCCTTCTTTCCTTTGAGAGTGAGGGGCAGAGCCATCAGACGCCCGGCAGGAGGTGGAGCCAGCATTGTGGAAGGCAGGCACAGCCCTATTCAGACCCAGGTGCAACTCCTCCCACCCATCCTCCTTCAGGCAGACCTATTCAGCCTAGTGCTGACTCACCCTGCCTCCTGGAATCCCCCAGCCCCTGTCACTCACAAACCCAGACACACAATACACAACCTGAGCAGAGGCAGCTGGATGAGTTTAGGCAAGAAAATACCTACTTTCTAAAAGTGGTATTTTCAAACAAAGAATGTTAAAACCAACTTCACTAAAAGATGTATTTTATCATCCTGAGTTCAGGCATACTAAATTCGTTTTTCTACCATGTTCCCTGGGTCAGTTAGGATTATAAGGTGTAATAATCAAACTGCCCATTCTGGCCTATGGAGAACAGGTAGCCTTGCAATAGTGAAAAACGAAAATGGCTGTAATTCACTATTAGGACATGCCACACACACCAGGGCATGTCCTACCTTGTACTTACAATGCACCCTGCCCTAGGGCCTACTTTAGGGTGACCAACATGCAGTAAAGGGAAGGTTTAGGGACTGGTAAGTGGGTGTACTCACCAAGTCGACATGGCAGCCCTAGGCTGCACACAGGCTCTGCAATGGCAGGCCTGAGACACATTTTACAAGCTGCTTCTGTGGGTGGCACAACCAGTGCTGCAAGCCCACCAGCAGCATTGGATTTACAGCCCTGGGCACACGCAGTGCACTGTACTAGGGACTGACAAGTAAACCAATCATCCAATCATGGAGTCACTAATCCATAACACAATTTATCATGGGAGAGCATATGCACTTTAGCACTGATCAGCAGTGGTAAAGTGCCCAGAGTCATAAAACCAACAAAAACAGGTCAGAGAAAATATAGGAGGAAGGCAAAAGTTCAGGGATGACCCTGCAAAAAGGGCCAAGTCCAACACAACCCCTTCCAGCCAAAACGCAGGGGAGACCAATCACTACCCTGATGGGCTTCTCTGCTTTGGGCGATAGAACCTGGACCCTGGCCCACAACAGCAGGGGCATACTCCAGTTCTACGCCAATCTGAACCTATTTGGATCCCTCTGTCCATACTCTCAGGGCCCACCCAGCTAACCCATGGGGAACCCTTCTCCTCACCTGTGGACACCACCTGTGCAGCACCTAACCTTAGCTTGCTCACAGGTGTGTCCCAACCGACAGACAGTACCCACATGGCCAACACAGATGTGTGGCCTAGTCCACCCCCGGGGTGGGACTTCTGTCCCCTCCCAGGGGCAACTCTGTCCACCAGGACAGCAAGCCACAGTGGCCACTGACAGCCGTCAGTGATGAGAGCCAGGCCCCAGGCCTTTCATGGCTCTCCAACCTCTGTGGTGTCAGAGAGCGGGGGCAGTAGCCCCAGGTGCCTGGCACCCTTTGTCCACTCTCCCAACCGTCAGGTCAGGTATGACATCCTGACACTGACCCACCAGCCCCGGGCCTGTAACCGGCGGCTGGACAGGAGACTGGGGTGGGCTCTCCCACACCTGGTCCTCCTCCTTGGGGCTCTGCACCCTCCCACCTGGAGCTGTACCCCCTTCCAGAATTGTCAGGGCACCTGTGGCAGGGGTCCTGCACACTCGCCCACCAGTTCAGGGGTTCTATCCTGCAACTGGGATCCCAGCATAGGGTCTGTACCCTTAGACTGGGCAGAGGCCAGGGGTGAGGCTGTCCTCTCCCCGCCCCCTTACTGGGGTCCTGCACCCTCCCACCTGGAGCGGTGCCCCCAGAAGACAAACTGGTAGGGGCACTGTTAGCATCTGCTCCTTCCTCCAGGTCAGGGGGACACCCTGAACCTGGTCCTTCAACCCAGGGTCTGTACCCTTAGGCTGGACCTGTGCCTGGCAACCCAGGACTTCCGGGAGGGTACACCAACCCCCCAAGGGAAACACACTCCTCTAGGGTTGTGTAATAATCTGCCTGGCGCACCAGGACTTCCTGGGGAGCACGCATGCCCCCCAGAGGGTAACACATCTCTCATGTGTTGTGTGACAGTCCGCCTGGCGCAGATCTCCCGACCCCTGTCCATCTGACAGCGCGCGAAGATCCCCCAGGACAGAAGTGGTGTCACCATGGTCATTCACTGGTGACTCAGCCCTTCTGGCTGGTCCCTGACCCACTGGTTCTTCCACTGGGGACTCTCTCCCCCTCTCACCCCTCACTCTGGACTTCTGCACCCTCCCAAGTGGAGCGGCACTGCCAGATACCAGAAACACTGGAGCTCCATTTACAGACGCTCCAGGTTCTCTAGACACTAGGAGATCCTCCTCAACAGGCGGCCCATCAGGACAGCCTAGGCTCCCTACCTGGTGTTCCCTTAAAGAACCATCCAGGCTCTGAGACTGGGTTTCGGGCACCTTGGGACACGCAGCCCCACACTCACTCCTTCTCCACTGAGACAGGACGTGAGCCCCTACACCCCTCCCACTACACCGGGACCTAGCTGGGCTACTCTGAACCACTTCCACCACTCTGGGCTGGAAGATACCTGAGCCACTCCTCTTAGGGTCACTCCCCAATGCCTTTTCAGACCCTCTGGAAACCACCAAAAGGTCTTCCTCCCTCGTGAGCTCCCTGGGGTCAGAGAACTCACTCTCCAACAGGCGTTGGCATAGCTCTGGAAAACAGGGACTTACAATATGCTCTCCCACAATTGGATCACACAACCCCTCACAGGTGTTAACCAAATTATCCTTCACCTCACCATCCAGTGCCTCACACATGTACCCCACACCACTCTGCTGAGATTGGCAAGACAGTATCTGACTGTCTCTGTCACTCAACCCACACTCTTCTGGGCGGTCTTCACACTCACACCCCAGGAATTCAAACATGGGGGAACCACTCTCCCTGCACCTCCCATCTAGAGTCAGTAGAGTGTCCCTCCTGCTACTAGGACCATGAATCCCTGCGTCAGTTTCCCTATTCCTCTCAGGGACACTGCGCACTACTGGAGCTACCTCATGTCCTTGAACCTCCTGGTGTATATTAACCCCTCCAAGTCAGGCACCACATCTCTGGGTGTGTGTACTACTCCCTCAGCACTAGGTAATACAATTTTGCTGCCACCAGAGGGAGGAATCCCTAAGCCCCTGGCTTTGAACTCCAACACCCTCATCATTCTCTCATGCTCTAAAAGCATCTTCCTTTCTTCCATGGCCAACCTCTTACTTTCCAACTCCAATTTCTTATGCTCAAGGCTATCATGGCTTCCCTGTTTTAGTTTGGCCATTTCCATTTCATGCATCCTGCTTTTGTCCCTGTCCTCCAGCTCCTCTGGAGACAGGCCCTTTGAGAAACACTGCTGCCCTCCCTGGAAGGCACTCCCTCCCAGGTAAGCCCAATGGCCCCTCAAGCTGCCCATCTAAATTCTCTGCCTCCTCCACAGGCTCCTCGGACTGCCCACTGGCATTCCGTGCTTCCAACCAGGCCCTTAGCGCCTTGTGAAACTCCTCCTTCCTGGTGAGGCCTCTCATAGAGATTTTAAACTTTTTGCAAACAGCTTTGAGTTCTGGCACAGTGTAGGTATCAACCCTATCTTCTTCAAATTCAATATCTGCAGGTGCAATGGATCCTTTTTTGCTCATGGTGAAAATTGGCAGTTCTCAACAAAAATAAAGGTTCCAAGGAAAAAAGTCCTATCAAAAAGTATGTGGTCGCGTATTGGTCTGCACTCACTAGTAGTGTACACCAATCACTGTATATGAATCACAAATGCAAGTCCAAATCCTCACCGCTGACCACCAATGTTAGAACTGGGGGTCTCTAGTTGGCAATGGTTTGCACCTTTGTCCAAATAGGGACCCTTGCTTCTAGTCAGGATAAGGGGGATACACTCCTAAAATAACCCCTGCTCACCCCCTGGTAGCTTGGCACGAGCAGACAGGCTTATCTCAGAGGCAGTGTGTAAAGCATTTGTGAACACATACAGTAATACAGTGAAAACACTACAGATGGACACCACACAGGTTGTTTATGTAAAAATAAGTAATCTTTATATAGACTTATCACAAGACCCCAATAGCAAAAATCCACAATACTGTACTCAAAAATAGGCTTTAAAAGGTTATAAAATAGTTCAGTTCTCTCAGGTTGTAAATGCGACACTTTACTCTCAATGTACCTTGAATGCGTTACGCAAAGAAAACAAAAGGGTCGCAGGGAAGGTGATGCGTCGGTTCCTTACACTCAGGGAGTGGATGCGTCGGTTCCTTACTGCTGCGCAGGGGAGTTGATGCTCGCTTCCTTACTGTGTGGGAGGTGATGCGTCGGTTTCTTACTGCTTTCCGGTGCGATGCGACAAGATGGCACCTCGATGCGATACTCTTCTCCGGTACGATGCGACAAAATGGCGTCTTGGTTGCGATGCGACAACGTTGGTGTGATGCGTGCACGCCCGACGGCCGTGCGGCGACTCGATGATCTTTGGAGCCGCGACAGGCCCTGCGACGCGCTTCTCCGGCGATGCGACGATGACCTCTGTGGCAGCGTCTCGCTTCTCCGGTGATGCGCCGCGCTCGGCGATGCGATGATGACAGCGGCAGCGGCGTCTCGCTTCTTCGGCGATGCGATGACCGCGGCTGCGGCGGCGACACGCTTCTCGTTGTTGCGTCGCGCTTCCAGCTCCCAGCGACACGCAGTCTCTCAGAAGGCCCAGCACAACAGCAGGCACTTCAATTCCCAGCAAGGGAATGCAGGGGGAGCTGGTTGGTGAAGTCTTGTATCCCTGAGACTTCAGGCAGGAGGCAAGCTCTAGTTCAAGGCCTTGGAGATTCTCTTCTTCAAGATGACAAAGCACAGCAAAGTCTTTTCTCCTGTCCTTGGCAGAAAGCAACCACTGCAGGCCAACCCCAATCAGCAAAACAGCACAGGGGCAGTACTCCTCCTTCAGCTTCTCCGGTTCTTCTCCTTGGCAACAGGTTTCTTGATTTCCCAGAAGTGATCTAATTTCCTAGGGGTCTGGGTCCCCTTTTATACACCTTTTCCCTTTGTTCTCTGAAGGCAGAGAGGCCTTTGCCTAGTCCAAACCAGTTCTGGTCAGTCCTGGAGCACTTTGTTTTTCTGACTCCTTCTTTCCTTTGAGAGTGAGGGGCAGAGCCATCAGACGCCCGGCAGGAGGTGGAGCCAGCATTGTGGAAGGCAGGCACAGCCCTATTCAGACCCAGGTGCAACTCCTCCCACCCATCCTCCTTCAGGCAGACCTATTCAGCCTAGTGCTGACTCACCCTGCCTCCTGGAATCCCCCAGCCCCTGTCACTCACAAACCCAGACACACAATACACAACCTGAGCAGAGGCAGCTGGATGGTTTAGGCAAGAAAATACCTACTTTCTAAAAGTGGTATTTTCAAACAAAGAATGTTAAAACCAACTTCACTAAAAGATGTATTTTATCATCCTGAGTTCAGGCATACTAAATTCGTTTTTCTACCATGTTCCCTGGGTCAGTTAGGATTATAAGGTGTAATAATCAAACTGCCCATTCTTGCCTATGGAGAACAGGTAGCCTTGCAATAGTGAAAAACGAAAATGGCTGTAATTCACTATTAGGACATGCCACACACACCAGGGCATGTCCTACCTTGTACTTACAATGCACCCTGCCCTAGGGCCTACTTTAGGGGTGACCAACATGCAGTAAAGGGAAGGTTTAGGGACTGGTAAGTGGGTGTACTCACCAAGTCGACATGGCAGCCCTAGGCTGCACACAGGCTCTGCAATGGCAGGCCTGAGACACATTTTACAAGCTGCTTCTGTGGGTGGCACAACCAGTGCTGCAAGCCCACCAGCAGCATTGGATTTACAGCCCTGGGCACACGAAGTGCACTGTACTAGGGACTGACAAGTAAACCAATCATCCAATCATGGAGTCACTAATCCATAACACAATTTATCATGGGGAGAGCATATGCACTTTAGCACTGATCAGCAGTGGTAAAGTGCCCAGAGTCATAAAACCAACAAAAACAGGTCAGAGAAAATATAGGAGGAAGGCAAAAAGTTCAGGGATGACCCTGCAAAAAGGGCCAAGTCCAACAGTTGCATAACGTGAATACAAATGACATCTATTTAGCCACACATTGTTAACCTAATGTAGCATGATACGAGTGCATAGCAGGAATGGGATTTTCAAACCTAACAGACCCTTCTTTTAGCATGGGTGGCTAAATGCTTTATTGAGGCCATCCGGTAGGGTCTTTACAATTCTAAGTGGGAAGGAAGAGAATGCATAGGCAGGCAAATTACAAGGGAGAATAAAGCAGCACACTAGTGTCAAAATTCTACTTAGTATTCAAAAATACCTTCATCAATAAGCATCATATCCTGAACATCCTGCATCATCATAGTAGAAACCTTAGTATCTCGTCCTGGCAATTTAGGGATAGGGGTGAGCTTGCTCACACAATAGGTGCAACATGCTGGAAGGCAATTAATACATAGGCAACATGTGAAGATGACACCTGCGATAACTATGAGGACAAGTAGTATCTTCCAACCCCATGATGTCAGCAGACCCCAGAACCACCCTGTGAGGGACCAGGATCCATTCTCCTGATGGATATCTGAAGCAAGCCTGTGTAATTTCTGTATGGTGGAGTATACATTAGGGGCGTTATCAGGAATGTAAACACAGCAACTGCTGCCGATGACGTGACAGGCTCCGCCCCTATCAGCAAGGATGACGTCTAAAACCATCCGGTTTTGAAGAGCAACAAGTCTCGTAGCCTGAAGCTCAACGGTAATATTAGTCAGTATACCTGCAGTAGTGTTAATGACTCCCTCAACTACTCTAGCCAGGCGACGGATATTACGGCTATTGAACATGGGGCCCCAGACCGGCAAAATGCCCTTCATGATGTCAGTAAATTGTTGTAGGGAAGTATCTGTTTGATCTATATCTTATGGATTGACAACTCTCTTGGCTCGATGCAAATGTAGATCCCTACGCTGTAGTCTATGATCCTTGTGATAATTAGATGGTGCAATATAAACAGGGGGCAAAAGAAAAGAGACATAACACACCTGTCCCCCACACACAAAGTATACATTGGGAGGTGTGAGCAAAGGTGGGCTACTAGAGGTGTTCAATCGATATGTATAGTTACAACTGCTCCGACCTACTAGAATGTTCCCTGTACCCTCGACACAGAAACTAGCTGTTGTATTGATCACAGGGACGGGCATGGCTTTGTCTTCTGTTATATTTCGTTCCCAGAAACATTTAAAATATTCAGTAACATTAAATCCTTCAAAATCCAGCATTTTGTTTTGCAACCAAGTGACATTCTTATTATCCTCAAAAATATTCATACAAGCTTCTGGATGTAGGGTACCCTCCTTTCCATCTGCCCCAGGTGTATATCCTTGGTGTACCACTATATACTCCAACACTGCTTCGTAATCAGACTGTACCATATTCATCGCGTCAGCATGATAGTGCATGTACACCAGAGAAAGCAATTGGAACCATGCCTCACAGCTACCCAAATATGACAGGGGCCATGACACCAGTAAATCATTTCTGTGCATAACTGAGGGAAGTAACCCACACACCCAACAATTTGTGGCATTAGTTGTACTGTGTACCTGATGAAGCATCTGCAGAAACGCATTCTCGACATAGGTCTGTCTATGTCTTTCTTTATGCGGGGCCAGTGTAACAAACGAATGCTCAGGTGGAACCGGGGTAGTCCCTATCAATGTGTTTACAGGATGCTGTTCTTCTAAATACACCCCGAATAGTGTTATTGTTACAATGAGAAGGACCACCACCACTACCACCCTACTTCCAATAGACCAACTAGACCACACAGGACCATTCTGCTGTAATGGTGGGGCCACCAGAGGCTGTTCCTCCTTCATAATTGTGCGGCCAAATGGGTACATAGAAAGAAACTTTAGGAATTGGAGCCACAAAAATACAACCGACCAGAGGGGTACAAATCACTCAGTGTCCTTCAGAGCCTCACTGGTAGACTCCTATTGTTCATCAACGACGGTGCTATGAAGCACTCCCACGGGGGAGCAGCGCGATCGCAGCCCTTGCTGGAAAACGAATCCTCTTCTTTCAGGATAGGCCACCCTCCCTCCTTGGAAGACACCCTCAGCTAATCCTGTCCAGTGTCCAGGGCAGTGCACCAGTGTAACTCACTCTAATCTAAAGCAGGCACCTTAGGCATAGCACCTACGCCCTAAGCTCGAGTCCTTCCCTAACTCCTGGACTGCCCTACTGGCACACTGTCCTTCCGTCGGGGTCGCAGGTTGTACCTGGCAACCCCAGGCACTTCTTCATCAACAAAAAGGGGAAGAAATTCAGGCTCAGCAGGGCATTGAGGCTCAGGTGTCTGTGCACCAGAAGCGGGAGCATCCGGGGCGGCCCTTATCTCTGGGGGGACTGCTTCAAGTAAGACCTCGTCGCTCTCCTCGTCTGTCTGCGCCCACCTCAGTCGGGCGTCAGAGAAGGGAAGAAAATGGGCACTCGCTCCCCTTCCTGGTCAGCAATGCCGTCGAGGACCCATTGGTCATACGGAAGAGGGAGAGGTATTCTTTTGACATGCGATCCATGTACCCAGTGCTTCCAGCCTTCAAGCTTTACTGCGGTGCGGGTGGCGAGCAGGACCAAGAGTGGCCCTTTCCACCGAGGCTCCAGGCAGCTCTTTCGCTGAAAATTTTTCACGAGCACGAAGTCCCCGGGCTGTAGCTGATGCCCAGGCCCCTCTGGTACTGGTTGCAGCATGGCGTGAATCTGTTGGTGGACAGAACGAAGATCTTTAGTTAACTCATACAGATAGTCCACAAGTAGGGGGTACTCTATCTCGGAAAAGCGCTTGGGTCTTGGGACGCCCCAGACGTTGGCGGGGCACCCGAAGACCACCTCGTACGGGGACAACCCTGTTCTAGAATGCGCTGTTGCTCTGGTAGACAACAAAGCCAAAGGTAGAGCATCGGGCCATCGCAATCCTGTGCTTTCTTGAATCTTCGCTAACTTCAATTTGAGAGTACCATTGTACTTCTCAACCAGGCCTGCTGACTGGGGGTGGTTCGCTGCATGAAACTTCTGTCTAATATGCAAGCCTTTACACACCAATTCAATGACCTTTGAATTGAAGTGACTTCCGTTGTCACTCCAGATCACACGTGGTAATCCATAGCGCGGGAAGAACTCTTTTAAGAGAGCCTTTGCTGTTGCGATAGCCGTATTCTCCTTAGTGGGGTAAGCCTCAATCCATTTACTGAATGCGCAAATCACTACCAGCACATACTTCAGATTGTTAACTCGTTCCATTTCGATGAAATCCATCTGGAGAACCTCGAAAGGGAAGGAAGGCGGTGCAAAATTACCTGCGGGTGTAGGAGTACCTTTCCCAGGATTATGTTTCAGACAAATGATGCTATGTTTCACTAGGTGTGTGGCTACCTTAGGGATATTATCGTTTCGCCATACTGGGTCCAGTAGCTTACATATTCCTTTGACACTAATGTGTGCTGGGCCATAGTAACAACAGGGAGCACATAGGCATTAGGCAGCAACCATCTCTGTTTCCCGGACACGTCAGTCTAACACCCATCCTCGTCCAAACGCCCTGTTCTCTTCTCCCCTACTGCCAGTTCATTTACTGTCACCTCGCTCTGTATTTCCCTGACATTTTCTAATGTGTCCTCGAACATTCCATTGTCTGGAACCCACCTAGCGGGGCCTGCCACGAACATTTTTTCATCTTCGATCTAGCTGTCTCTGCATTTCCCCTTCCCACATCGTCTGTTACTGCTTTGTGGGCGCTACATTTTATTATTGCCAACTTATTAGGAAGTGTCAGTGCTGACAACAATCTATGTATCAATGGACCATGCTGTATTCGCAACCCATGCGAGGTCAAGAACCCTCTCTCCACCCAGATGCACCCGAAATTATGAGCCACCCCAAAGGCGTACTGGCTGTCTGTGTAGACATTGACAGTCAGTCCCTCACTCAACTCGCAAGCCCTAAGGAGGGCAACCAACTCTGCAGCCTGGGCCGATTGGTATGGGATACGGGATATCTAAACTACAGTGTGTAACGTTGTGATTGCATAAGCTGCAGTGGTAGTGCCATCTGGTAGTTTGAAACAAGAGCCATCGACATATGGTTCCCCTTGGGGGTCAGATAAGGGAACATCAGTCAGGTCTACCCGTCCCTTCGTTTCTTCCTCAGTCCGAAATAAACAATCATGGACATTGTAGGACTTGGCCTTTTTGGCTAAAGTTCCCTAAACTTTTTGCTTTCCCCCTAGACTGTTTTTCTGACACAGAGTTGCCAATTTAGATGCTTTGGGTACTTTGCCACTGCTGATCAGTGTCAAAGTACAAGTGTTCCCTGTGTAAAGTGTAATGGTAATTGGTTGGCCATGATTGGTATGTTGCCTTACTAGTAAAGTCCCTAGTGATGTGCACTGTGTGTGCCAGGGCTAGTAATGCAAAGGTGCGCGGAGAAGGGAATTCAGGCCGACAGTGTAGGGCCTGCGCGCAGTTTGCTAAGTTAGCATGTTGTCCTGACAAGTGCAACCACTTGTCAGGCCTTACTTTCCCTTTTGCGTACACAGTGGGCACCCCGTAGTAGGTCCTGGGTAACCCCTGGGCAGGGTGCAGTGTAAGTAAAAGGCAGGACATATACTGAGGTGTGTGTTATGTCCTGACAGTGAAAAACACTCCATTTCGTTTTTCACTGGTGAAAGGCCATCCTGCCCATAGGACAGAATGGGGGAGGCTCGGTATTGTGTTTGTTAGCCTAGTTTCCCATAAGTTTAAAATGGAGAGGTGAAGTTTAGTATGTATGAACTCACAGCATCATAACACATCTTTCTATGAAAGTGGTTTTGTCACTGTGTGTTCAGAAACCACTCTTTTAGAAAGTGGCTACGCTTTGTGCTCTAAGCATTTCTGTGTGTCTCTGCTGAATGTGGATTGACTGTCTGGATCTGAGAGGGGAGAGGAGCCGGGGGAGGTCTTGACCCAGGGAGGGGTTGAGATGGCACCAGGCTGACCTGCATCTGGAGAGTAGGCGAGGAAAAGCACCGGGAGGTGAAGAGGCCTGGGTTGCGGCTATAAAGCAATTGACCCATCTCCTGTTGAGTGATTCAGGATCCAGACCCCCAGTATCAAAGGGAGAAAGGTGACACTGGGAGGGAGACACCGAGAACTGATTTAGGCAGGGGTCAGGGTCCCCTGAGCACAACGAACTTCAAAGACATTTAGGGGTATAACTATGAGAGCTGAGACCCCTGAACGTTGGAATAGAAATGGATTGAGACTGAAAAGGCTTGGACCCATTTCGTGGTCAGGAGGAACCCCTGCTAAGGAAGGAGCAACTGAAGAGACTGCTGGGAAGGACCAACCCTTGCTTCGTGATCTGGGGCTGGTCTGCAGTTTGCTGTTTTAACCAAGGAAGTGTGCTTTGTGCGCTGAGTCCCCCTGCTTGAAGAAGACTGTGCTTTGTGCTGTGTCTTGTTACCCCAAGGGCCCGAGGTGAGCTGGCTCCCTGTTTGGAAACACAGGAACATAAAAGTTTCCGGAGAAGTTTCAAGCAACGAGGTGGGCGTGTGTTGTGGCAGCTTGAGACCCCCGGAAGGTGTGCCCTGTGATCTTGGACAAACGGAGGAGAAGTGAGACCGGACGCGCTGGGTGCGTGTCGTGGTGCACAGGAGGCGTTGGTGAAGAGCGCCTGGTCAGCATGTGCATCGAAGGTGAAGTGAGTCTCGGACGCGCTGGGTGCGTGTCGTGGTGCACAGCAGGCGTTGGTGAAGAGCGCCTGGTCAGCGTGTGTATCGAAGATGACGTGAGACTTGGATGCGCTGGGTTCGTGTTGTGGTGCACCGCAGGCACTGGTGAAGAGCGCCTGGTCAGCGGGTGCATCGGAGGTGAAGTGAGTCTCGGTCGCGCAGGGTGCGTGTCGTGGTGCACAAGAGGCGTTGGTGAGGAGTGCCTGGTCAACGTGTGCATCGGAAGTGGAGTGAGTCTCGGACGCACATGGTGCGTGTCGGGGTGCACCGGAGGCGCTGGTTAAGAGCACCTGGTTATCGAGTGCACCGGAGGAGAAGTGAGGCTCGGACACGGTGAGCGTGTTGGGGTGCGGCCGAAGGCATTGGTGAAGAGCGCCTGGATATCGGTGCACCGGAGTTGGAGTAAGTCTCAGTGAAGCAGTGTGCGTGCTTTGGTGCAACCTGGGACTGTGGAGGTGATCGGCTGATCATCTTGTGCACCGGAAGAAAGTGAGTCTCTGCAGCGCAGTGTGCGTGTCTTGGTGCCAACTGAGACCACAGGAAGGAGTGCCTGGTGAACGTGCACTCGGAGTCGACGTGAAGTCCCATCAGCGTTGTGTGTGTGGCTTCGTGCCAGAGGAGACCCGGAGGGTGCTGTGGTGAACGTGCACCCGGAGTAACGTAATCTCAGGGGCGTGGGATATGTGTGCCCTGCGGCCGCCTGAGACCTTCCTAACAGTCGCGGCCCGGACCGGCAGCCACGGAGGAGCTGAGCTGCCAGCCCGAGCTGCTGAGGCCCATTGAGAAAGTTCTGCACGGAAGGCCCAGCTCGCTGAAGGAGGAGAGGAGAGTGGGGTCGCGCCCCCAGGTAACGTGGATCACTGCCTGGGCGGGGTGCGGGTTCGGAGGGACACTCTCTCGGCCTCTCAGTCCTTCTGGCAAAGTGAGCCTTTGCTTCAGCTCAGATTGGGGCCCGTACTGCGTTCAGGAGTGGCAGTACTGGGGCCAGAGTGAGAAGCTGTACTTTATGTCATCGTTGATACGTGTGGGGGGCAACTGTTATCGAAGAGGCTGACTATCGTAATACACATTGCCAATATTGCTGCTAACGAACTGCCGGACTGTCTTATGACGCCTGACATTATTTCTGCATAACGAAGTACACGATTGTAGCGCTACGCATTGCATTATTTCTCCAGTGCAAAGTACAGGATTGTAGCAGTCCGCATTGCATTATTTCTTCATTGCAAAGTACATGATTGTAGCTACGCATTGCATTATTCCTTTATTGCAAAGTACATGATTGTAGCGGCGCGCATTGCATTATTTCTTCATTGCAAAGTACGTGATTGGGGTGTGACGCATTACATTATTCCTTCATTGCGCAGTACATGATTGTAGTGGTACGCATTGCATTATTTCTCCCATTGCAGGTACGGGGGTGTATCGTTACGCATTGTATTATTTCTCCTTTGCCCAGCACAGGATTGTATCATTACGCAACGCACTATTGTTTGTCCATTGCAACGTGTGTGATTCTAGCATTACGACCAGCATAGCATTTTGAAAGCGGTGGTTGGGATTTGAACCTACCAGTCAGCCGGAACGAATATTACCCTTTATTACATGTTGGCTTATGTATCGTGTGGTCTGATCGTATATCTTTTTACATAAAGTTTATACTCGTTTTATGAAACTCGTGTGGAGTCCATTTGTGAAGTCACCAGTGGGTTGTTGTGAGTGTGGTTGCACATACTGTACACTCGTGCCTTGGAGATAGGCCTGGCTGCTCGTGCCAAGCTACTAAGGGGGTGAGCAGGGCTATCTCAGACGGTGTCCTTACTTGGCCTAACGTTGAGTGAGGAGTCCCGGGTCTCGCATTTGGTGACAGTGGTGCGGGACGGGGACTCCGGCTTCCAACAGACATCATTGTCCTTTTCTTCCGAAGGGAGGGGTAGTAACGTGGCTGGGTTCAGAGTAGCACAGTGTTTGATTGTAATGTGTGGAGCAAACAAAGTTAACTCATATCCAGTCAGATGCGCACTAGTAAGGTGCTGTGTCTTTGTCTTATTCAACAGTGTGTCCACAGCATGAGGTACCATGACTGTGAGATCCGTATCAAGGACGAGCACTGCCGATTGCCTGATAGAAACTGCCACCGCCGCGGCAGCCCTCAGGCAGCTCGGGAGAGCTCTATCGATGTTATCAAGAATAGCAGAGAAATATGCGCAGGGTCTCTGCTTGCCACCAAAACCCTGTGTTAGAACAGAAAGCGCGCAACCGTCCTCCTCATGTACATAGAGCACAAAAGGCTTCTGGTAATCAGGAGTACCAAGAACAGGAGCAGAGCAAATTGCAACCTTTAATTGCTCAAAAGCTTGCTGGCATGCAGATGTCCAAGGCAGGGGTTCATGCACTTCTTTGGTGGTCAGGTAAAGGAGGGGTTTCGTTAGTAAGGAATAGTTAGGGATCCAGTGATGACAATACGAAGTTATACAAATGAAAGCGCGTACCTCACGTTGGGTCTTAGGAACAGGCATATTAGTAATAGCAGCTATGTGTTCAGGTGTTAGTCTACGACCCTCCTTCGACAGTAGGTGACCTAAATAGGTGACCTCCTGTCGACAATATCGAAATTTCAAAAGTGACACCTTGTGGCCATGGTGTGCCAAATGTAACAGCAATTTATCTGTGGCCTCTTTACAACCATCTTCAGTGTCTGAAGCCACAAGGAGGTCGTCAACGTACTGCAACAGCACATTACCAGGGGCAAGTTCTAAGGAATCCAATTGAACTTTCAAAGCTTGGCTATAGATACTAGGGGGCAGATTTACAAGCCCCTTGCGCCACTTTAGCGCCGCCGTTGCATCACTTCTGTGACGCAACGGCGGCGTAAAGCCAGCGCCATGCTGTGGGGTATTTACAACGTGACGCATCTAGGAGATGCGTCACGTAGTAAGCCCTGCGCCACATGAAACCTGCATCAGGTTTCATGTGGGCGTTCCGAGCAGGGGGCGTTCCGGCGCAGGAACGCCTCGCAAGAGTGGCTGAGTGAAATCTACTAGATTTCACTCAGTCACTTTTCCGACCCCGGTGCGTCTGAACCTTGCGCCTGCATGAAGCAGGCGTAAGGTGTGACGCACCATGTGCAAGATAGGCCGGGTCGGCACAGTGCTGGAGTTGCATCGCGCCCGCGACACAACTCCAGCACTGCGCCAACGTTACGACGGCAGATGCGACACGCATCTGCATTTCCTTGCGCCATGATGCGCTGCATTGTAAATGCGGCGCATCAGTGGTGGCGCAAGGATGGTGATGCGTGTCGTAAGTTTCCTGGCGCATCCCTGCTGATTTGCAGGGATGCGCCAGGAATTGTAAATCTGCCCCTTCGACTCTCCGTATAGCCTTGTGCAGCAGGACAGAACCTAATGCTCCTTTCGGCTATTGCAAATCCAAACAGATATCTGCTATCTATATGTATTGGAATGCTGAAGAAAGCATTCTTCAAATCTATCACAGAGAAGAATTTTGCAGACGGGGGAATCATTGTCAAGATCGTGGAAATGTCTGGGACTACAGGATACTGGGGAATCACTATTTTATTAATCTCTCTAAGGTCATTTACGAAGCGGTAAACGTCAGGGTGAGCATAAGAAGAATCCAAGGGTGCCTTTTTAAGAATAGGAAGAATAGGGCTGTTACACACATTCGCCGCTGTCTCCTCAACCACACCAGACTTAATCAAAACCTGTATTATTTGCAATAAGGCCTTTTCTCCTGCCTGGGATATCTTGTACTGGGGAATACGTGGCCATACAGCATTGTCCTTAATCTGTATAGAGACCGGTGGGATCTGGAGTAAAAACACATCTGTGTCTCCTGTAGCCCACAGTGTGCGTGGCACATCTTTAAGCTCAGCGGGGAGGGGGGCATCCTTTGCGAGACATTGTGTGGCACGGGCCACCTGCGGTCCAATTATCATGTAAACACCGTCTGGAGAACAAAAAATTGTCGCATGCAACCTTTTAAACAAATCCAACCCTAACAAATTCTCCCCACAATTGGACGTTAATAGAGATAGTGAATCAACCGTGAAGGGGCCAATATTCAAAGCAAGAGGTTTGGAAATGGGGCTGACAACCTGCACTCCTGAGAAACCCACCGAAACGTTGTTTTGGCCGGACAGAGCCACCCCCGGGACCAGTGAACGGGAAACAGAGCTATTCAAAACCCCTGTATCAACTAAGAATTTCTCAGTCGTACCGTGTAAATCTGCAGTGACATAGGGTCCACACTGATCTACAGGCACCGGAACTGGTCCCTTGCCCTGTCCCTGGCTATCCTAGCTGTGACAAAAAACGAATTATCCCTTGATTTACTCAATCAACAAGAACACCCTATCATTAGTGGAATTCTTAATTCATATAAAGCACATAGAAATTGTTTTTGAGGGGATCTCACTCAAAAACCCTAACACACTCAAACAATAATACCACTATAACATGCAATACAAAAAGGGTCAATTTATTTCTTTAGTACATGTGAATATTATTAAAAACACAATTTATATAGTAAAACACCAAAAATACATCACAATGCATCAATTCAACATAATTAAAAACAATACAATTCATCAGATCAGGACATAACATAACATCTTATGACACTTTTACCACAGAGACCCCTAAAAATAGGGAAAAGAACAATGATAGACAGTACACTTTGTCTTTTAACTCAACAATTCCCTAGGAATAATTTTAGCAAGATTAGCCTGGATACATATACTCTATTTTGTATCTACAGGTCCAACTTGTCCTCGGGATAATGTACAGAAATGCGTTGACGCGTTTCGATGGGTATCTGATTATTCCATCTTTATCAAGACAGTCATTATGTTCACTTTTCTTTGTGGTACATTAGGTTGTTATACCCTGTGTAAACAAGTGTATAAAAATATATATTTTTAATTAAAAACCTTAAAATGATTCTACTATACACAAAATTTGCAGTGACAATCTGCTAGCACAACTCATAATTCCATAATTCATTTTATATATGCTCACATGTGCTATGACTCAATTTGATCTCCTTATACAATATGCTCATGCCATTTACATCAGATATATTTCTCCAATTGTCTTCACTGCATATAAACATTTCATGAGGATGTTTAAAACTTATCACTTCTAAGCATGACATTACTCCTGCTTGCAACCTTCAAGATAAGAGGGAAAGGAAACGGTTTTTACTAAAACGCTTCTAAAACTACCCCACATTTGTATACAATTTCTGGGCCCATAAAAAACCAACCATAATAACCCGCTGTTAACTAGTGACTATCCCTACAATTTTACACTCTCCCTACTAAAAATAACCCATTTGTCTAGGGGAATGGAGACCACTAATGGCAATATGTGCCTATATTGCTGTTAACATATCTTCATCATCAAACTCAATTGAGAGATACCTATCTAGATCACTAAATTCATTTGTATGACTGCAGAGGGCATTCTCATTATTCTCACCTGAATGAAAAGGAGTTGATATTTGCACTTATTCTTATATTTCTTTTGCAGGCTCGAAGAGTGGTCTGTTAGTAGAGCCCCTAATAAATAGAGAGTGCTTTTTATATTACTATTACTATACTGGAGAGTGTCTGCCATATACTCTAATTAAACGCACTACAGTGCCTCTCCTCCTATGTATTTTATCGTACCTTCTTAAACGGACGTGAATAATCACTGTTTCCCAACTGCCGTATATTCTTGAATGGTTCAATCCGGAACCCCAGGTTTCTAGTTCTGTGTCCAAAAAAAACCGCAAATCACGTTCAAGGTAGAGGGGCTTAAATAAATCCACCTCCTCACCTGCCGATGCGCTTATGTGGCACTCTAAAATAAAGAAACACCCCCATTGTATTACACCCATGATTGTAAGGGAGAGAAATTCATTTAGATAGGCTGTTCGTGTGTCTATCCCAGCTATTTTATAGGATTCCTTCTCACCTTATTGGCTCATGGATTCCCCGTCCTACTTCGTCCTTCTTGAAAGTGTAAATGGGAGGCCACTGCATTGTCCTCGTTTAAATACTGTCTCGCGATCTCTCATTGGTTCCTCCAAACCACATGACCCGCATGCACTGCTTGTGCTGATCTGCCACTCCTAACCCGGAAGCTAACTCCATGGTTTTCCTGTGTTTTGGCAACACCTTTATTTATTTGTATAAATGCAACTTTATTGGTTTGTATACATGCATCTAATCAGAAGAGGGTCTCAAAAGATCCCATACCTTTTGTGAATGATAACACCAGCGTATTTGTTTGTACAAACACAACTTGGTTGGTTTGAATGTATATATCTAATTCAAGTAGGGTTTCAAGGGATCCCATATATATAATTGCAATACATTCATAAATGTAGCCAAAACTGCTGGATTATACTCGCAGAATTGATCCATTAATACCCAATTCTATACTTAAATAGATGTCTAATTTCTGATCGCTGTCTCAGGGCCACTCAAATCACTAGTGGGAGACACTTGCACTGGACACTTTACTCTCCCATTAGTTCTAACCAGCGTTTCTATCTTCGTATCTAATTTTACAGCCTACTTTATATCTAATCCCCCATTGCAGTAAGTATATGTTGTGCATACAATATCTACAGATCTAAACTGCCTTCTGTTTATTGATTGGCCACTATTTTCATCCAATCTTCTCGTGTGTTTAAACCATTTTCTATTGTGTTTAGATGACACATCATCCACTGTTCTCGTGTTTTTCTTTTGCTGTCCAGATCTCCACCCCTTCTATCTACGATGATTTTTTCCAGAATGTACCATTTAAATTGCTCACAATCGTGATTCGATTTAGAGAAATGGTCCACTAGGGGGGATTGATTTTCTTAGTTCTTATTGCCGATTTATGTTCAAGTAGCCGAACACGTAGTTCCCTACTAGTTTCACTCAACATAACCCAGTCCACACGGACAGGTCAGTAGGTAGATGATATTTTTGCTACGGCAATTATTCAGAGTTGTTGCCACCATGGTTTTACCTGCAAACGTAATGCTCTTGCCTTCAATACAGTGGGGGCATATAGAGCATGTTCCACACTTATAGTTGCCTATTGCCTTCTGTCCACCTAATGTCCTTTGACCTCCAGATTCTGACCTATATGTTCTCACTAAAGAGTTCCTGATGGTCTTATTCCGCCTAAAAGAAAAAAGCGGTTTTGCATTTGTACATTGGCCCCATGGTTGAGAATCTTCCAATTTCTGTTAATTATATTCTTAACCATATTGCTTCTGTTTGAAAAATTAGTCACAAAGACAATCCTCTCAGCTCCTTTATCTTTTTTCTCTTTGTTAATGTCATCCCTGTCACTTCGTCCATGTCATAGTCATCATGATAGTACTGCCTCCCTCGGGGGTCGTCAAAATAGTTCCCGTTCTGTCTATTAAACGACGTATTCTCCGGTCGCGTCTCCCCCGGCCTCCTCCTCCTCTTCCACGTCCTCTAAAACCCCGACCTCTCGGGCCTCGTCTTTCTGGACTAACTTCGGACACTCATTCCGCCAATGTCCCTCCTGCTTGCAATAAGCACATTGATTGAGCCCAATAGGTGTGCTCGAGGAACCACCCCTGTTAGACCGGGTTGGCCGCTGGGCCGAGCCTGAACCTCTTCCTCTTCCGTTACCCCTCGCAACTTGCTGCATCAACACCCTCGTCTTCAAATCTATCGACTTTTTCTCCACTTTTTCCTTCTCTTCATTCTCTCTATGCTCGTAGTACTGTGCCATGCTCAATATCACCGACGGGGAAGAGGTGCTCCAAGTGCTTTCTGAAGCCTGCAACCTAGTCGCAATCTCCGGAAGCAGATTGGTAACGAACCTGCTGACAAACAGCCGGACACCACCTTCCAATGACAGATCCTGGCCACTAAAGCTGAGAAACACCCCTTCAAACCTAGTAAAGAAATCAGACACACTCTCGTCCTTCTTCTGACGAAATGCAGTCAACTTGTCCCAATCCACCCGTCTCGGCGGGATAAGGGAATGCATATAGGTGACAATGCGGCCCGGTAAAGCCAATATCTCCACCCTCGGCTTGTCACCGGGCTTGCGGTCCTTATCCCACGCCGTGATCTGATCCCATGTTCCTCCCAAATCCACCAAATGATCCTGTGTATGCACTTGCCTCCAGATATCCACTGGTACCAACAAGCCAAAGAACAACTCAATATCTGCTAACGTCATCACCGTGGAGGAGGCCGCCTCTGTCAACTCTTTGTAATACACAGTCGGGTTTTTCCGAGGGTCTGGCAACTGACTTTTAAGGGATATTACCTCACTCCTCTTCCAAGGAGTATAGATCCACTGTTCCTGGAACCGAGTATCGACTCGCGGCCTAATTACAGCATTTGTGGAGTCGCGCAGTTCTGGTATTTCAGGATGATAAATGGGATGGACCTCTCTCATGGGGTACTGGGTCACCATCGTCGGAACCTTTTGGTGCAGTCTGCCCCGATAACCCACCAATGTCGTTACATTGCTAAAAACCTCATTAGGAGCCATATCTGCAGCATATACCCTGTCCCGTATGTCATAGATGATCTGCGGTGCAACGCCCTGAAAACACTCCTCCCACAGTCCTATTAGCGTGGCCGACATGTGCTTAAGAGCATGCTGCTGTATGAAGGGCTCATAGTCTTTCATCACACTCCACACATCTTCCACACTATAGATTGGGTTCCGAGCCCACTGAGGCGCCTGATTCGCCACCATTTGCTTCTCCTCATCACCCACAGCAGAACGCACCAACACTTTGTCCATACGGTCTCGTGCTGCCGCCCAGTTCCCTTCATGTATCCCACGTACAGGGGTCTCGCCATTCGGCAGTGCTAGGGGTGTCATACTTTAGGGAGAAAGAGCAGATGAGGAGACAGGTATCATCATGAAAGGAGACAGTGTTGTAGGAGTGAAAGGGGGTGTAGCAGTAGATACAGAGTCAGTAGACAGAACAGGAGAGCTAACGGCTCCCGCCCCCGTTCCTAGCGTGAGCAGGGAAGGAGCAGGCTGGGCTGGGGCCGAAGCAGTTTGACTAGAGGCCGAAATACTAGGAAGAGCGGCACCAGAGGCCGGGGACTGAGATGTGGGAACCCTTGGGTATATCCGCTCAGGAGCATAAGGTGGAGGAGGGCGAGAATCCAATAGCTCTTCAACGAAAACATCACCTTCCTGTTGGACTTGGCCCTTTTTGCAGGGTCATCCCTAAACTTTTTGCCTTCCTCCTATATTTTTTCTGACCTGTTGTTGGCTGTTTTATGACTCTGGGCACTTTACCACTGCTGATCAGTGCTAAAGTGCATATGCTCTCCCCATTTTAAATTGTGTTATGGATTAGTGACTCCATGATTGGATGATTGGTTTACTTGTCAGTCCCTAGTACAGTGCACTGAGTGTGCCCAGGGCTTGTAAATCCAATGCTGCTGGTGGGCTTGCAGCACTGGTTATGCCACCCACAGAAGCAGCTTGTAAAATGTGTCTCAGGCCTGCCATTGCAGAGCCTGTGTGCAGCCTAGGGCTGCCATGTCGACTTGGTGAGTACACTTACCAGGCCCTAAACCTTCCCTTTACTACATGTTGGTCACCCCTAAAGCAGGCCCTAGGGCAGGGTGCATTGTAAGTACAAGGTAGGACATGCCCTGGTGTGTGCGGCATGTCCTGATAGTGAATTACAGCCATTTTCGTTTTTCACTATTGCAAGGCTACCTGCTCCCCATAGGCCAGAATGGGCAGTTTTGATTATTACACCTTATAATCCTAACTGACCCAGGGAACATGGTAGAAAAACGAATTTAGTATGCCTGATCTCAGGATGATAAAATACATCTTTTAGTGAAGTTGGTTTTAACATTCTGTGTTTGAAAATACCACTTTTAGAAAGTAGGTATTTTCTTGCCTAACTATCCAAGCCTGCCTCTGCTAGGTTGTGTATTCCTTGTCTGGGTTTGTGAGTGACAGGGGCTGGGGGACTCCAGGAGACAGGGTGAGTCAGCACAGGGCTGAATAGAGAGATCTGCATCCAGAGTGGAGGGAGGAGTTGCACCTGGGTCTGAATAGGGCTGTGCCTGCCTTCCACAATGCTGGCTCCACCTCTCTGCCGGGCGGCTGAGCACTCTGCCCCACATTCTGAAAGGAAAGAAGGAGTCCTGTAAACAAAGTGCTCCAGGACTGACCAGAACTGGTTTTGGACTAGGCAAAGGCCTCTCTGCCTTCAGAGAACAAAGAGAAAAGGTGTATAAAAGGGGACCCAGACCCCTAGGAAATTAGATCACTTTTGGGAAACAAGAAGAAACCTTTGCTGAGGAGCGGAACCAAGAAGAAACTGAGGAGAAGACTATCCCTAAGCTAGAGGGATCTGCCTGCAGTGGTTGCCTGACTGCCAAAGAAAGGAGAAGGGAACTTTGTGTGTACTTTCATCAACTTGTGAAGGATCTCCAAGGGCTTGATTTCAGAGCTTGCCTCCTGCTGAAGTCTCAGGGACAACAGACTTCACCCACCAGCTCCCCTGAATTCCCTTGCTGGGAATTTGGACCTTCTGACACACTTGCGTGTCTCTGGGAGCTGGAAGCGCGACTCAAGACGAAGAAGCGTGTCGCCGCAGCCGCTGATTCTCGCATCGCCGGAGAAGAGTGTCGACGTCGCATCAGACGCCGGCGCATCCCCGAAGAAGCGCACCACTGACACCCTCGCATCCTTCGAAGCGCCTCGCAGCACAGGAGAAAAGTGTCGCCGTCGCATCAGACGCTGCCGCATCCCCGGGGCAGAGCATCGACCTTGCATCAGACACCGACGCATCGCAACACGAGGAGCGCCCCGCATCCCAGGAGAAGATCGTCGACCTCGCATCAGACGCCGTCGCATCGCCAGGGAAGCGTGTCGCAGGGCCTGTCGCGGCTCCAAAGACTCATTGAAATCGCCGCACGGCCGTCGGGCGTGCACGCATCACCCCTTCATTGTCGCAACCTCAAGAAGACGCCACTTTGTTTCTTTTGCACCAGATCTTCAACGCATCACCGTCCTTGCATGTAAGGGGCTACCGCATCACCTTCCCTGCAACACTTTTCATTGCCCTGCGTTACACATCTTAAGGTACATTGAACTCAAAGTGTCGCATTTCCATTTTAAGAGACTCAAGCTAATTCTAACATCTTTAAAGTACAGTATTTTGGATTATTTTTGTCGTTTATGGTCTTGTGGTAAATCTATATAAAAGATACTTATTTTTATAATAAACCTGTGTGGTGTCCATTTGTAGTGTTGTCACTGGATTACTGTATGTGTTCACAAATGCTTTACACACTGCCTCTGAACTAAGCCTGTCTGCTCGTGCCAAGCTACCAAGGGGGTGAGCAGGGGTTATTTCAGGAGTGTACCCCCTTGCCCTGACTAGAAGCAAGGGTCCCTATTTGGACAAAGGTACCTACCTCTGCCAACTAGAGACCCCCAGTTCTAACACTTCCTCTCTAGTGACATAACATTTATCTGTCTGCAATCGAAACTTTCTATCTGCACATTCTATGCCTTTCTCTATCTTTGCCCTTTCATAGGCCACTGCTTTCTGCGTTATAGTTTGTGTCTGCCTCTTCCGGGCCTCTTTCTCTGCTCTCATACGCCGCTGCTTTGCTTCCTTCTGCCATACTCTTAGGGACAACAGACTTCACCCACCAGCTCCCCTGAATTCCCTTGCTGGGAATTTGGACCTTCTGACACACTTCCGTGTCTCTGGGAGCTGGAAGCGCGACTCAAGACGAAGAAGCGTGTCGCCGCAGCCGCTGATTCTCGCATTGCCGGAGAAGAGTGTCGACGTCGCATCAGACGCCAGCGCATCCCCGAAGAAGTGCACCGCTGACACCCTCGCATCCTTCGAAGCGCCTCGCAGCACCGGAGAAAAGTGTCGCCGTCGCATCAGACGCCGTCGCATCCCCGGGGCAGAGCATCGACCTCGCATCAGACACCGACGCATCGCAACACGAGGCGCGCCCCGCATCCCAGGAGAAGATCGTCGACCTCGCATCAGACGCCGTCGCATCGCCAGGGAAGCATGTCACAGGGCCTGTCGCGGCTCCAAAGACTCATCGAAATCGCCGCACGGCCGTCGGGCGTGCACGCATCACCCCTTCATTGTCGCAACCTCAAGAAGACGCCACTTTGTTTCTTTTGCACCAGATCTTCAACGCATCACCGTCCTTGCGTGTAAGGGGCTACCGCATCACCTTCCCTGCAACACTTTTCGTTGCCCTGCGTTACGCATCTTAAGGTACATTGAACTCAAAGTGTCGCATTTCCATTTTAAGAGACTCAAGCTAATTCTAACATCTTTAAAGTACAGTATTTTGGATTATTTTTGTCGTTTATGGTCTTGTGGTAAATCTATATAAAAGATACTTATTTTTATAATAAACCTGTGTGGTGTCCATTTGTAGTGTTGTCACTGGATTACTGTATGTGTTCACAAATGCTTTACACACTGCCTCTGAACTAAGCCTGTCTGCTCGTGCCAAGCTACCAAGGGGGTGAGCAGTGGTTATTTCAGGAGTGTACCCCCTTGCCCTGACTAGAAGCAAGGGTCCCTATTTGGACAAAGGTACCTACCTCTGCCAACTAGAGACCCCCAGTTCTAACACTTCCTCTCTAGTGACATAACATTTATCTGTCTGCAATCGAAACTTTCTATCTGCACATTCTATGCCTTTCTCTATCTTTGCCCTTTCATAGGCCACTGCTTTCTGCGTTATAGTTTGTGTCTGCCTCTTCCGGGCCTCTTTCTCTGCTCTCATACGCCGCTGCTTTGCTTCCTTCTGCCATACTCTTAGAGAATCAAACATCGACTGCCAGCTCTTTTTTGCGAACAATTTGTCCTGCAAGAAATTCGATTTTTGCTCATCAAATGAGCCAGTAAGTGGCCATTGTAACTCAGTATTGTCCCTCGTATATTTATTCCACAATGTGCTAAACATAATAGGGCCATATACATATACGTATACATCAAAATTTGGGGTACCCTCCAGAGGCGCAGGCTGGTTCTCTTCCAATCGAGCCTCAGTAGAAAAACACCGACATCCAAAACACCCCAGTTTACTTAGACAAGGCATCTTAATATAAAACACATGCGCTGTCCCCAATGGACAAATATAACATCAACGAACAAAATAATAAAAGGAAAAAATAAAGAATACAAATATTGTTCAAAAACCAAACCAAAACGGTCCGAGGACCACTTCCTACAGTCCGTAGACTGTACCAAGTTCAAGAAGACAGACTCTAGCCCCAGACCTTTTCAAGAGTAGACCAAATTTCCAGTTGGCCTGGCAGATTGTTCGCAAACAGCCCCAGACCTTTTCGAGAACAGGCCAAATTTCCAGTTGGCCTGGCAGACTGTTCGCAAACACTCTGTGTCTTTTAAAAGGGTCCGCAAACCCACCAAGTTCAAACCAAGACAGCCCGAAGATTGTACCAAGACACAGCCCGTAGGCTCGTGCCGTTCAAGCAAGGGTGTCCGAAAACTGCACCAAGACAGTCCGGAGACTGTACTAAGACACAGCCCGTCGGCTAATGTCGTTCAAGCAAGACAGTCTGGAGACCGTACCAAGACACAGCCCGTAGGCTCGTGCCATTCAAGAATGGCGCCATTTTTCAAGAATCAAATCACTCACCTGGTGCACACAGGTCGAGTCAAGTTATTCTCCACTGCCGACTCTTCGGACCAAACGGTCAACTCCAAGGTTTCACCTTCTCAGGACCCCAGCCGGTGACCACTAGACGAGGAGTCGCCCGATCAGACGGGTGGGGCAGCTGCGAGAACCAAGCTCGATCATGTGGGGTACCCCGATCCGCCCGACCGACCAGACGCAACCCCGACCCTGCAACCCGATTACGGGTGAGCTGGATCACCTTACGGGGTCCCTGTTCGGGAGCTAACTGAAGGGAGTGGCCCTTAGGGGCCACCCGGGTTACTTACAACCACCTGCTATGCCTTCCCAAGAAATGAAGAGTCAGTCAGACAGTAGAGAATACAAACAAGCATTTATTAGTAATACTCTGCAGAGGAGTCCAATCTGACCTGCACCCTAAGATGTCTGCCGAGGGACTGGCTCCCCAACTGTCTGCAATGCATGATAGTTCCTACAAGAACCCCCAACCACGCCCACAGTGGAAAGTTACCGGCCTGGGCCGAACATGAACAAAGAAGGCACAGAAGGATGAGCTACCACCTGCCAGATGGGTACATGCTATCAGCAACTCAAGGTTACTGCACTGAGTTTCAGCGTCTCCTAACGTGGGAGCAGAACTACACACTCAGATAGGCATGCGAGGGCAGAATGGCCTGTTCATTAGTAAAATCGAGAAGCAGCCTTGAACAGGAAAGAAAAATAATAACTAAATACAGTGTTCTGCTGAGGCAGGCAATACGAATAATGAGGCCTAGTTCAGACACATCCTAATAGGGATTACGAAATACAAAATGGAGTCACACTTGCTAACTAAAGCTTGCACGTTGCAGGGATAACTCAGTGGGTTGCATAACGTGAATACAAATGGCATCTATTTAGCCACACACTGCTAACCTAATGTAGCATGATACGAGTGCATAGCAGGAATGGGATTTTCAAACAGCTGGGGCAGATTAAGCGTCCGGACCTGGTGCAGTCAGAGCTGCAAGAGGTTGGTGGAGATGGCGCTGCATGCACGGTCACTATATCATTTAGAAGGGTTAGGTCTGAATTGGCCAGTTGGAAGGAAAGAGAAGGTCTACGTTAGGACCAGTGTGTGTGTCTCAGACTGAGACTGATAGTGGGGCTTGGACAGGAGCTTACCTAGTAATGAGGACACTGCTGCATGGGCGTGCTTCCTGCCGTCATCAATCGCGGGGATGAATGGGAGCCGGAGTGCAGGGCTAGTTATACTAGCTGGAGGCTGATTGGATACCAAGGTCATGTGACCTCAAGACTGCTAGGTGGAGGCTGATGGGATAACGAGGTCATGTGACCGGAGGTGAAGTGTGTAAGGTTTCATCTAAACGGCGGCCTTATTGGAACGGTGAAGTTAGATTGGAAGTAGTCAGCAGCAAGGGAGGTGAAAGTGGACCGAAAGGACTGCTGGATGGATGGAAGAGGGAAGAATTATGTGATAATTGATCAGGAGTACCACGTGGTGGGGAGAGTACGCCTAAAAGTATAAAAGGGCAAAAAGAAGATATTGGAAAGTGGAGGATAAGGGGGACGGTGGAGTGATGGAAAATACAGTGTGAAACATTACAAAAATACAATTAAGTAGAGTCACAGTTCCCAGGGAGCGATTGAAAAAAGCATAGAAAAGCAAGTGTGGAGGGCTTGCACGACAATTGTTACTTTATACTGAAAGTACCAAGATCACATAATTGAAGGAGGGACCATGGTCACATAATTGCCAAAGGACCTTATTGATTTATATTAATGTGGTCCAATCCTCGAGGCGGTTAAGTCCATTATGTATGCTTCCAGTTCGTAAAATCCACTTGAGTTCCTCCTTGTTGAGGAGCTGCGACAGGTCAGCGCCCCTAGGAGGTGGCTTGATGACACTGATGATGGCCCAGCGTGTGTCGTCCTCGCTGTGATCTGACGCCTGGAAGTGTTCCACAAGGGGGGCATTTGGTGTTTTGCAGCGTAGTCTGCTGCGGTGTTGGCAAATCCTTATCTGTGCTTTTTGTGTTGTCTGACCAATATAGATTTGCTACATACAAACAACTTACTCTGCCTGAGCCTTTTCTTTTACACATTCGTCCTATTTTGCTGAGTTGGATGCAGGCTTGTGTCCCACTTCAAATGTCTTTCGTTCAGTTTTTGGAAACTAATTGAATATTAAAGTATCTGTCCGGCTAGACAGCTTCAAATATAGTATTGATTGAGTCTATATTCATTGTTTGTTTAATCTTCTGTTTAGGGACCACTGTGTTTTAAACTAGTAAACTACCCAAGGTCCCTGACCAATAGTAATTGGGCCCCCTTGTCTTTCAAAGCATGTTAAGCGCAATCGCCGGATTGCAAGGGTTCTAAACTCTAATACCCCCTTTTTTTAAGTGGGTCACTCTCCTAATTCTTCCTCTTCTCCTCTTCACCCCCCTTCACTTTACCTTGGGCTATGTCAGACCACACACCTTTGTATTCAGACGATTACATCAAGAAAATCCTTGAAGGACCATCCTTATTCACTGGCACTACAGATACCCAAGTCATTACCAATACTTCCCTCACTGAGCAACTAGAGAAGTGCAAGAAAAAATATGTTCATTTACAGCTTATGATACGCATGTTGACAGAATACTTAAGAGCCAACATTATCCCCACCGGTTTACAGGTTAGGAACATCCCAGGGGTATTTACTGACATCAATAAGTACATCACCAAGTTTAGCTACATCGGCAGTCCATGTTCCAGGCACTGGATGGTGCTTGGAATTGACACAGCCACCGAAGAACTACAAAAACTGACTGAAGAAATCAGTGAATTAGAAAAACAGATTAAAGACAGTAATCTTGTAGCTGACTGTAAGAAACTGCTAGAGCAGGTACAAAAAATAGTGGATGAATATCATCGCTTAGAACAGAACAAAAAGACTATCAAAGTGAAAAAAGATATAAAATCCTACACACAAGAAAAGGCATACCCCTACTTGCACAAAGATTTTTATCTCAACAGATCCTACAATAACCCCCAAAACACCCAACCCTGGGGCCGCTACAACAGAAGAGACAATCTGGTAGGCTTCTCGGACACGTCCGCTGATTCTTCAGATACCTCTGATCTAGGAGAAGGTCCTAGCACCTCTAACAGAAACCCAAACACTCCTTTTTTAGGAGGAGGCCAAAACGACCCCCCGAAAAGAGGCAGGGTCAAACAACAACAGCGATGGTTCAATCCACCAGGGGAACGCCAGACCCGTCACAAGCATTACCAATGGTAACCGACCTAATTGAGACAGTAGCCTCGAACGCTCATCCAGTAATACCGATTTTGAACCTTTCAAATCACGTGCTTTCTGACTCAGAACAATCACTTTTGAGCAAAGGCTTGTCATTTGTTCCCACAATCAACTTTTTGGATCTACAGACCGAACTACTAAGGTTCTTTCGCAAGATACGGTTACATAGCTACTTCTTGCTCAACCCCAAGCCTGGTCACACAGCCAATACCCCATTACTGCCCCCCGCTACTTTCTCACCCTTCGCAAGCATGGTTCCTGGTGAAATCCTAACATTTGAAAAAATGGTACTCAACGATGTCTCACACCTTGAAACATCACGTCGCTTTATTCCGTATAATATCTCATAGGAGTAGAAAACAGCACTCACCAACCTCAAAGCCAGCCAAACCCTAATCGTCAAACCTGCCGACAAAGGGGGCGGAATAGTTCTCCAAGAGATAGACATGTACAAGAATGAAATACTTAAACAACTGTCAAATACTGACCACTACTGTAAAATGCCTACTAACCCCACCAGAGAACTCCAAAAACGTATTCTTCAAGTGACCAATGAAGGTATAGAACAGGGTTTTCTGAGTAAACTTGAACATCAGTTTCTTAACACTAAGTCACCTCGCACCCCTGTTATCTATACCTTACCTAAAATACATAAAAATCAAGAAAACCCACCTGGCCGCCCGATAGTCTCTGGCTGCGGATCTATTTTTGAGCCACTCGGCCAATATGTGGATTTCTTCGTTAATGATTTTGTTCCCAAAACAGACTGTTATATTCGCGACAGTATGTCAATGATTAATCTTGTTGAACACCACCCATTCAACCCTGAATCTGACACCCTATGTACTCTGGATGTGGAATCGCTCTATACGAACATCCCCCAGATTGACTCTCTACTAGTGATTGAGCAAGTCCTTAACACACGTCCACGCCCCATGCAGTACCCACCCTTTTCATACTGCAACTACTAGAAATATGTCTAACTAGGAATTTTTTCCTCTTCGAAGACCAATAATACCAACAGGTAAAAGGGACCCCAATGGGGGCTGTTTTTGCTCCCAACCTGGCCATACTCTATAATGACAACCTGGAGACTAAGCGCATTCTGTCGCCAATGAACCCTTTCCACACTGGGATCTCAGTCTGGAAGAGATACATGGACGATATTTTTATGATCTGGCAAGACTCAGAGGAAACCATGAAACAGTTCCTCCATTGGTTGAATAATAATTGCGAGGGGCTCAACTTTACTATGTCACACAATAAAACTACGATTCCATTTCTTGACCTTAACATACAACACCTAGATGGAGTACTAATCACAAGCCTCTTCAGAAAACCCACGGAGCGCAATACACTTTTGAGATATGACAGCAACCATCCCCGTGCCCTAAGAGACTCACTTCCCTACTCTCAGTTCCTACGAATCAGGAGGAACTGCACACTGAAAGAAGACTACTTTCGTGAAGCTAAGCTCCTGAGTAACAAACTGACAGCAAGAGGGTACCCACGCAGACTAGTTCGCAATTCCCTGAAAAGAGCATGGTACTGCCCAGGGACTGCCTCTTAGAACCTAAAGAGAAGTCATCACAAAATCGCTTAGTATGTGTCACTACTTTTTCACCTGTCTCACATACCGTACGCAAAAGCATCCTCAAACACTGGGAAGTCCTCAATGCAGGCACACTCAATTTGGAACGCCCACTATTTACATTTCGTAAGAGCAAAAACATTAAGGAGCATTTGGTCAGAGCAGCCTTACCTATAACCAAACCCACCAGTTCACTTAATGATCACTAGGGCCTGGAACCACTCACAGGTCATGTCAAATGTGGTAACTGTGTTGCATGTAAGTTTACTATTAAGTGTAAGGAATTTATCTTTGGCAAAATCAAAATGGAGTTAAACCATTTCTCTAACTGCAACACCTGCAATGTCATCTATGCCATACTGTGCCCCTGTGACAAAATCTATATTGGTCAGACAACACAAAAAGCACGGATAAGGATTTGCCAACACCGCAGCAGACTATGCTGCAAAACACCAAATGCCCTCCTTGTGGAACACTTCCAGGCGTCAGGTCACAGCGAGGACGACATACGCTGGACCATCATCAGTGTCATCAAGCCACCTCCGAGGGGCGCTGACCTGTCGCAGCTCCTCAACAAGTGGGAACTCAAGTGATTTTACGAACTGGAAGCATACATAATGGACTTAACCGCCTCGAGGATTGGACCACATTAATATAAATCAGCAAGGTCCTTTGGCAATTATGTGACCATGGTCCCTCCTTCAATTATGTGATCTTGGTACTTTCTGTATAAATTAACAATTGTCGTGCAAGCCCTCCACACTTGCTTTTCTATGCTTTTTTCAATCGCTCCCTGGGAACTGTGACTCTACTTAATTGTATTTTTGTAATGTTTCACACTGTATTTTCTATCACTCCACCCTCCCCCTTATCCTCCACTTTCCAATATCTTCTATTGCACCCTTTTATACTTTTAGGCGTACCCTCCCAACCACGTGGTACTCCTTATCAATTATCACATAATTCTTCCCTCTTCCATCCATCCAGCAGTCCTTTCGGTCCACTTTCACCTCCCTTGCTGACTAACTTCACTGTTCCAATATGGCCGCCCTTTAGATAAAACCTTGCACACTTCACCTCCGGTCACATGACCTCGTTATCCAATCAGCCTCCACCTAGCAGTCTTGAGGTCACATGACCTTGGTATCCAATCAGCCTCCAGCTAGTATAACTAGCCCTGCACTCCGGCTCTCATTCATCCCCGCGATTGATGCCGGCAGGAAGCACGCCCATGCAGCAGTGTCCTCATTACTAGGTAAGCTCCTGTCCAAGCCCCGCTATCAGTCTCCATCTGAGACTCATGCACTGGTCCTAACGTAGACCTTCTCTTCCTTCCCAACAGGCCGATTCAGACCTAACCCTTCTAAATGATATAGTGACCGCGCACGCGGCGCCATCTCCACCAACCTCTTGCAGCTCTGACCGCACCAGGTCCGGACGCTTAATCTGCCCCAGCCCGGGTAGCTCCCGCCCCCGTGGCATATCCATGCTGCTCTCTTCTGGACATTAGGTAATTCACCATCACTGGCTGGTTCTCTGTCTCCTTCACGGAGAGGGGAAGGGTCATGTTTCTACATCAAATGACTACTCCCTGGTCACTGCGCACTCGTAACCACCACTTAACTTTAATGATGGTCAACGGTTTCACGAGCTGATCACCAACGTCCATCTTAGTTCTCTAACAGTTCACTACCCTTGGTTGCTCCATTGGGTCACGCTGCGCATATGTCACACTTGGATTGGTTGTCTCCTAGGCGACTGTGCGCCCTGGTTTTCCTTTCATTAATATACATTCAATTGTATGGTTGCTTTTTACTTCTTAAATCGCCGCTCCCCCTGCACTTATATTTTTTATAGTTCACGTTTGTTCCACATACGCCGCAATTTTTATTCGCCGTTGCACACTAGTAAAAGATTGTATGTCTTTTCTTCAATTTCCGCCCAACCTAATCCTGTGTCCCTCTCTTTTCTCCTATCTTCTCTCCCAAACTCTTGTCTTTGGAAATTACAGGCAAATGTACCCAGGCATGCTTATGTAAATGTCCTGATGATGATCCTAATATGTTTTGTAAGGATCGAAACGCCGTCGCCTTAATGCACACCATATACACTTCTCAACTAAATATCGCTCATGTTTAATGGTGTCCCACCATATTTTGTTTGTAACATCAGTATGTGCTACATACAAACAACTTTCTCTGCCTGAGCCTTTTCTGTTACACGTTTGTCCTATTTTGCTGAGTTGGATGCAGGCTTGTGTCCCACTTCAAATGTCTTTCGTTCATTTTTTGGAAACTAATTGAATATTAAAGTATCTGTCCGGCTGGACAGCTTCAAATATAGTACTGATTGAGTCTATATTCATTGTTTGTTTAATCTTCTGTTTAGGGACCACTGTGTTTGAAACTAGTAAACTACCCAAGGTCCCTGACCAATAGAAATTGGGCCCCCTTGTCTTTCAAAGCAAAGTAAACCTTTTGCCAGGCCCAAACCTTAATTTTTGATACATATAAGTCACCCCTAAGGTAGGCCCTGCACCGCACCAAAGGCAAGGTGCAGTGTATTTCAAAAGATGGACATGTACTTTTAAGCTTTGCATGTCCTGGTAGTAAAAACTCTTAAGTGTATATTTTACTACTGCAAGGTCTAATTCTCCCATTGACTAACTTAAGAATAACCTTATTACATTTTATAAATTTAATTTGCAAATCGGAAAAGGTAACTGGTTCATGTTTGGTGTCTCTGGGATCATGATTTAAAGTCCAAATTTATGTGAAGTCAAATTTTGAATTACAATTCTGAAAATGCTACTTTTAGAAAGTCAGCATTTTCTTGCCTTAGCCATTTGGTGCCTGCAGCCTGTCTCTGGGTCACATGACTGGGCATGGGTGACAGTTGGGCTTTGTATATTTCTCCTAGACAGCCAGATACCATGGGAGCTTAGGTGTGACTGGATTGGGCATCACTGGCAGGATGGGAGGGAGGAGATGGGCGCAGCCCTATTTACACTTGAACAGGCTATGTCCTGCCTCCACACATTTGCTGCATACCACCTGTAGTTAGTCTGGAGTCAAGGCCAGGAAGGCAGGGCATCTGTGCACTTCAAAGTCATGCTTTTAAAAGCTTCTCTCCACTTCAAAGGCACAACTGTATATAAAAGAAGGACCAGAGACACCAACTCTTCAGTACACTTCTGTACCTGTGGATATCCTGCCAGGAAGAAGGACTGCTGTGCAGCTATAAGGACTGCCACTCTGCTGGACTGCTGCCTACTACCCTCTTGCCTGTGGAAGGAGAACTAGACCTGCAACTTGATCGTGAACCCAGGACCCCAGAGGGATTCCAAGTCTATTCTGATGGCCTCCTTATCTGAGCCTCAGGGACATAAAAAGCTCCCCAACCACTCCTGGTCCCAACTGCAGTGAGATCCTGACCCCCAAGGGGTGCTCCTCGGGTCCTGGACCCTTGGTGTCGCTCAGCGCTCTTAAAATCATCCTTCCGCGCTCTTTGTGACCACGAACAAGGCTGTTTGTACCGAGACCGTGCCACTTGCACTGAGAATCAGCGGAAGCTGCCACTAGCTTGTCTCTTCGCACAGCAGCATTGACAGCCCATGCAGGACCGCCACCGCAAAGCTCTAGCCCACCCATCTGCTTCATCTGGCCTGCTCTTCGTGGCACACTGACAACCACCCACAATGCTGTCCTTGCTCCCCGCGACCCTCTTCAATGTGAATGGGACCCTTGGCACAAACCGTGAGAAGATAAAACTTCAGCTGGAGTAATCTGGAACTGGTTCCGACACGCACTCCATTGCAGTTGGCTTGAACTTTGACCTAGTCCAATGCGACTAGATAGCCTTGGTTGGAGCTTTCTGCTTTCTGCTTTTAAGCACTATTTTACAGTTTATTTTTTGGAAAGTCATGACTCCGGTTCTACTAATTTGATTTTTGTCATTTTGGTCTCGTTTTATTTATTAAACTCAGCTCTATTTTTTAAACTTTCTGTTAGATCCTTTTTTGTGTGCTGTTTTCACTGTTTTACTGTTTGAAGTGTTGCACAAATACTTTGCATATGGCCTCTAAGTTAAGCATGACTACTCTGTGTCAAGCTACCAGGGGGTTGAGCATGGGTTAATTTGGGGTTTGCTTAATATGTCTTACCCTGATTAGAACTATGGTTGCTGCTTTACCAGGGCCCACATCCCAGTGAACCAGTAACCCAATTTCAAAAATCGGTGGTCAGCAGTAAGGGTGGGACTTGTGTTTGTGCAGTGCCATATAGTAATTTGGTGTACACTACCATCCCATATCTAAGACAAATTTGAGTTTAAATTTCACTTGATTGGCCTTTTTTGTTTTAAATTCATTCCTACTCTGCCTGACTGATTGTGTCTGTGACCTCACCTGAAAAGATGGTATTTGGCTTACTTTCCTGGAGGGCTACACTGTGGCTGAGGCCAAGGAATTTTGCCAGGAGAGGAGGTTGACAGCTAAAAGGAGCACCAAGATGGTGAAGCTCAAAAAGCCCTTGAGAGCATGGGCAGAGGTCCATTTGTTGCCAGTCAGAACAGATGACCAGGAGGAAGAGGATGATGTGGTGGCATCATAGCAGGGCTTGCAGGAGGGTCTTGGAATGCAGCCTGTTGTGGAGGAGGGTGGCCTATCCCCTGTATTGGAGATCCCTCCCTATGCAGGAAGCAGTGTGTCCTCTCACAAGCTGTCCATGGAGGAATAGGCGGAAAGTAAAGGAGAGAGAGAATACAGGCTGGAGATGGCCAAGCCTGACAAGCTACCAGGAGGTTGAGCACAGGGTAATTTGGGGTTTGGTGTCCTACCCTGACTAGCTTTGTGGTTGCTGCTTTACCAGGGCCCACACCCTAGTGAACCAGTAACACCAATTTCTAACAATAACTACTTACTTATGCCCTGCAGGGTTTAATGATAGGCAATTTGTGGCTTCCCAAATAATGATTGTAAGAAGTTGAACACACAGGCCCTATAATTCACCATTTTGTTTGGGAGGCATACAATTTGATAAATGTATCTTGTAGGCAGGATCACCATAAGACGGGTTATTATAGCTCCTACTGCCTTGTGCAATATCACCGAAAAGAGGACGGACTCAGAGAGCCAATTGCCTGGCTCATGATCAACTGGATTAACCGATAAATGTAGAAGAGGATAAAAATTATACATTTGGACAGGAGGAATAAGGGCCAAGTGCTGCCCCCAGCAGGGAGTTCAAAGTAAAACAAAGGACCCTAATAAATCAAGTATTAAAAGATTTTGTGGGCAAGCACTTCAAGCATGGCCTGAAATCTATGGGGTCATCCACAAACAAGGCGAAGGCAGGGAAGGTGGACATGGGGAAAGAAGTATAAATGTCTGATAGAATGAAGATCCAGCATTAAAATTAATACAGTATCAGTCTCAGAGACCTGAACATGGTGAGATTGTTAATTGTAATTTCTTAAACAAATCTATTTTGAAGATGTTTATTATGGCTCAGGAATGGAAACTTTATATGGTTTTATTACATTGTAGTAACCTGTAATAACCTTAACTATTAACTATTTGATCTACTTGGTGTATGTTGACCTGTGATAAATAATTTTAATTTTATTTAGATGATTCAGGTAAGAGCGGCACATTTTGAATGAAATGCACAATGGCACTTTAACACAGGAATTTATAAAGTAATGTAGCAATGATAGGTTTATGGAAGTCTTTTACTAGTACAAAAAGAAGTGTTGTTTTAATAAAGAAAGATATATGATATGAAATATAGATTGTAGAATGAAATGCCATTCTAGTGGTGGACTGTTGTGATATCAATGATTTGGTATGTTATGTTATCCCTAAATTATCATAACACTAGTAATATCTCGTCCTGCATTTGTTGATTGAAAAAGTACAATTGCTTGATTATGTATTTATAATTCTATTCTTTTAAAGCAATTTAATGTATTCTATATATTCTTTGATTGTAATGATTTTTATTAATTGACAATAAAGATTTATTATTATCAGCCTCAATTTAAGGGGCTGGACTTGGAAGTAAGCAATAAGTCTCCCCATGAGCACAGATTATCATCATCCCTGCAGTTCACCCCACCAAAAGTGGAGGGCTCATTAACGCCTATTCATGGACCTGGGCATAGACTACCATATCTCTGCAGAACGCAGGGGAGAGCTCCCAAGGCATAAGATGGATGTTGAGGACAATAAAAAGGAGAAGTTTGAGAGGCCAAAACATTTAGCCTCCCTTAATGACACTCCTCCTACCCATCAGTATTCATTAGGCCTGGAAATCCTGGCCTCACCAACAGCTTTAATGCTGGATCAGATGCTCTTTATGCAAAAAAGTCTTCAGGGATCTAGAGGCGATTGTGGCAAATAACAACATGATAAAATGTCAGAAACAAGATTTGCATATTTGATAAATAATGTTATGCCATTATTAATAAGACCAGTCGTGGAGTCCAAATCAGCCAATGGTAGGGAATACTCCATTCAATATAGTGAAGGGACACCTTCAGTTTATATTTCAATGTGTCCAATGTTGATTAGAATACTGGGGTGGCATGTGGGGTGTAAGAGACATTGTTCCTGTATGAGAAAAAGATAAAATAGAAACACAAAACCAAGTAAAATGAGGAGAAGCAGGAAAGAGCGAGTAGTGGGAAGGGATCCCAAAGCCTGGGCAAGTAAGACGAGCAAGAAGTTAGATCTATAGAGGTTGGAGAGACCAAGAGGGTAAATAAATCATCAGAGGAGTGTCATAAAGCTTTAGGAGGTCCAAGTAAAACAGAATTTTGGATTATGTAAACAGGTGCCCCTTAGCGGGTTAACAGGACAGGAAATGTCAGATCAGAGGGAAGCTAAAAAAGGATGATTAGGGAAGTAATTTGGGGGCACATTACGGAGAATAAAGATGCACTGCTACATGGGGAAGCAGGAAGTTAAAAGAGGAGGAAGAAGGGTAATTCCAAAAGGCCAGAGCACCAGAAAAATAGTAAATTGTGTCTCTACCTGTGATAGACCTGGCATCCTTGACATGGTTCCCCCTCTTTTTGCCTCTGCCTCCTGTATTTTTGCTGGTGTGCCGGACTTCATTTTTGCTGGTTTGTGCACTCTGGGCACTATACCACTTCTAATCAGTGCTAAAGTGCAAGTGCTCCTTGTGTAAATTATAATTATGATTGGTTATTCATAATTGGCATATTTTGTTTACTGGTAAGTCCTCGTAAAGGTCACTGTGTGCGCCAAGAGCCTGTAAATAAAATGCTACTAGTGGGCCTACAGCACTGGTTGTGCACCCACAGGAGTAGCCTTGTAACAATGTCTCAGGCCTGCCACTGCAGTGTCTGTCAGTGCAGTTTAAAACTGCCATGTCGACCTGGCAAGTGCACCCACTTGCCAGGCCCAAATCTTCCCTTTTGTTACGTGGAAGGCATCCCTAATGTAGGCCCAGGGTAGTCCCATGGACAGGATGCAGTCTATGTGAAAGGTAGGACATGTACTGGTGTGTTTTATATGTCCTGATAGTGAAATGCTGCCAATTAAATGTTTCACTATTGCAAGGACTATCTCTCCCATAGGTTATCATTAGAGCTGCCTTGTAACATCTTACAAGTGTAACTTTCAATTGGGAAGAGATAGAGATTTGGCGTTTGGGCTCCCTGAACTCAGAATTCAAAAATACATCTTTTAGTGAAGTTGGTTTTTAGATTGTGTGTTTGAAAATGCCACTTTTAGAAAGTGGGCATTTTCTTGCTTTACCATTCTGTGTCTCTGCCTGCCTGTGGAATTAATGTCTGATTTAGACTGACATGCTATTTGTGCATTCACTCTAGACAGTCACACAAAGGGAGATGAGGTGTTCTCTGCATATCCAGATGGCCTATCACCAGGCTGGTGGGCTTTCCTGAGCTAGAGTGGTGGGAGGAGTTGTCACTGACACCTGAATAGGGCTGTCGCTGTACTTTCACAATGCTGCCTCCACCCCCCTGTAGTGTGTCTGGAGCCAAGCCAGGGCAAGGCAGAATCTTGTAAACTGCCAAAGACTTTCCTTTGAAGTATGGCTACTTCAAAGGCCAAGGTGAGGCTGAAAAATCGACACAGCGCCTGTTCACAGTCCGAATATCCGCTGCAGCCTGCGTCCAGAGCACTGAGTCTCCGACGTCCAAGACTGCCGCTCTGACTCTGACGCAGGCCGTGCTATGCGGCTGAAGGAATAAAAGCCTCCCCGGTCCGCGGCTGAAACAATCGACGCAGCGCCTGTTTTGCCACTGCCCCATCATCTCCAGTGTGCCTGGATTTCCACGCATCGCACCTTTGTACCGAGTTTCCACTGCATCGCCCCGCAGTAAGGAGCCGCCTCTAGAAATCGACACACTGCATCTCCTCGCAGGGAGGAATTGACGTAACGCTTCGTCCTACTTGCAGCAGAACTGACGCCTCCATTCCCCTAGAACTCAAGAATCGACACATCGATTGTGTTTCTGACACTTCCCTCCTTTGCGGCTGTTTTTCGTCTTGGATTTTGACGCATCCAAGGTACTTTGTGCTAAAATGAAAGCATCCGTAGAGTTCTATGGATAGAATTGCTTAAACCTTTAAAAGTGATATTTTGAGTTCTGTGTGTTGGATTTTTGTCGTTTTGGTCTTGTTTGCTTTAGATAAAGATTGTTTGTTTTTCTAAGTGGTGTAGTGTCCATTTGTAGTGTTTTCACTGTGTTACTGTGTGTGCTATGTACAAATGCTTTACACATTGCCTCTGAGATAGGTGTGACTGTTCGTGCCACGGTACCAAGACGTTGAACAGGGGTTTTCTTGGGTGTGAAACTCCCTTAGCCTGACTAGAAGGAATAGGCCCCTACTTGGACAGGGTCCCCCATTTTCAACAACCTTGAACCCATGCAGGAGGCTAAAAAGGAGAAAAGGTTAAGGAACCTCATCCTGTTAAATTGCTCACAACTTTTGTTTTCCCTCTCTAAGGGCCCTAGACTTGTAAATATATCATCAGAAGATATAAAGCAAGTAGGCTTTGTTTAAAGTAAGAATGGTAAAGAAGTGATAAAGGTATTACTGTACTCAGAATTGATAAAGTCAGCTTAGATAAAAGCAGGAGAGATAATGAGGGAAAGTATTACATTTGTTCAGACTGATGAGGTAGTAATGAAAGAGCATGCAGTTGGGAAATTTCTGAAACATCACGCCGGGTTGTGTCAATCCCAAGTGGAGTTACATTAGCAAATTTGCTGTAATGGAAGATTGATCAAGAACAGCAAGACAGGTATGTTTCGAGTGACCATAAACTGCACTATATGGTAGGGATGGGGGAAATCAGCCTTGGGAATTGCAATGAAAACCTATTAGATACCTCCTACAATAAAATTGAAGTGATCTTGATTAGGCGAAAGGCCTTTCACACAGCCTGCAGTTGCTCTCTTGGAAATAGGTAGTTTCAGGAAAGTTTCATCCCTGGAAATATTGAAAGAACTAAGGGAAACATATGTAGTGATGTGTTTGCAAGAAACGTGGCTGTGCGAACAGCCGGAACCGATTGATGGCTTCTTCCTGGTCTCTAAAAGAGCAGAGAAGCTGGGTCAGGGTCGTTCATCAGCATGACTTATGACATTTATATCCAATAAGGTGGTCACATAATTGTCACTACTAACTGTGATTAATAAATGGATTTTGATGTGTCTAGTTGAATTTCATACAATTGAAAAACAAATGGCCTCTATAATTGATATATTCTGTCTTTAAGCAGGGATGAATATGGGCTCCAACTCAAGCTCATGAAGGCAGAGCTAGAAAGATTAAACTCAAATACACATCACAAATGGTGGTACTGCTGGGGGATTTCAATCATAACTTAGATCCCCATTATCGTGGTTTATTATATAAAGATATGTTGTGTGACTACAAAATTAGCATAGCCAGGTTCCCAAAGATTGAATTCAGATGCCAGGATATGGCTTTGCAAGAATTTTTAGCATCAATAGGTCTGCTCAGTACAAATGATCTCTTTGACACAGATTGCCCCGCAAGGCAAACCTTTAAATATGGCAAGCAGGGGGGCCCTATAGATTATATTTTTATCTACTTGTGATTCTGTTTTAGAGTGGAGGATTTTGGCGTTTTTGGTAAGGCTAACGAATCCTGGTCTAGTGACTGGTGGCCTCAGAATCTAGGTCCCTGTCCATCTCCCAAACCCAGGTGCGGAACCTCGGAGTGATGATTGACAATCAGTTGTCAATGAAAAACCATATAAATCCCATAATCGGCAATTGTTATGGCATTATGCGGAATCTACGCAAAATCTTTCAATGGATCCCTATTGAATCTAGGAAACCACTTGTCCAGGGACTAATCATAAGTCGTATTGACTATGGAAATGCCCTGTTGGCGTCCATAAACGAGGAGCTCTATTCCAAGCTTCAAGTTTTGCAAAATACTGCTGCTAGACTCGTACTAAACCTCCCATCCAGAGCTCCATCAGTGCCCAGTCTGAAGACTCTTCATTGGCTTCCTATTAGGAAGCGAATCCGCTTCAAAATCCTCTGTCTGGTTCACAAGAACATGTATGGAAATGGGCAAAGATACTTTGCCAAAAAATGTAGCTGGTATCAGCCGAGCAGGACGCTTAGGTCAAGTACCAAATGTCTCCTTACCCCTCGCAGAATCCACACCACCAGGAATGGCGGTAGATCTTTCTCTTTCCTTGCACCTGCTTTCTGGAATAAGCTTCCATCACAGCTTCTCTCCATCACTGACCACAAGCTATTCCTCATGGAATTAAAACCCTGGCTATGTGACCATCTATAATGACCGTATATCTGACCACCAGTCCTTATGGAGTTTACGCCAGCGCCATGAGACTTGCGGGTGATATGTGCGCTTAATAAATCCCTCTGACTTGACTTAACGCTAGAAGGAAGTGACCATGGGCCCCTGCATCTAGTGATAAGTCTAGGGGAAAGAGAACTTAGAGAAACAGTTCTCCCTTTGTATTTAGAATAGCCTAGGTGCCTCACCATAAGAATATAAGATAAGCATATAAAGTTTCTGTGTACCTTTTAGCAACAACACAATTTAATTCAGGGGGCTGAGGTGCCCCAGGATTTCTAAACAAGGCATAAGGAAATAGTAAACCAAGTTGTAGAATGTTTACAGGTTGAAGTAAAAAAAACATGTGAAAGGTTAATTTAGAGGAAAGGAGATTAAGGAAGAAAAATGGTTGGTTTGATATGAAAAAAGGAACCTCAGGAAAAATTTGACCAAGAGCAAAAATGTATTTTACAGAGGGATAAAAAGAACTATAAGAACCTACTGATCAGAAAAACAGGAATACCAGGGGAAATGTTGGGAAAAAATGCTAGAGGTCATTGAAACAAAAAATGTTGGGAAATTCTGGCAGTTGGTGCAGGATGGATTAGGAAATGATGGTGGGGGGGTTAAAGTGCATGGTGGTTGAAGATGCTTGGGTTTGTTACCTAAATGAACTATATGGTAACGTTAGTGAGGAGGTACCCAGAATAGAAAAGTTTGAAATAAGTTAGGAACTCCATCGGGTATTCTTTTGCAAAAAGATTAATGATACAATACTATCCCTAAAATTAACAATAGCAGCAGGCCCCAATAAACTCCCAGGTGTGATAATAAAGTCAAAGGTAATGGAGACTGATGGGCAAAACTCTATTTTCTGGCATTTCAAAGAGTTTTAGGGTCCAGCGTTTTCCAAGGAAGCTGGTAGGGGGCAATTTTAAGACCCATTAATAAGAAAGATGATGCTGCAATTGCTTGATCAGCCTTCTAGATGTTGGGGAAAAGTTATTTTCAAAGATCCTTCTGCAACAGACGAAAGACTGAGTTGAAACCTACAATATAAACCCGCAAGAGCACGGAGGTTTTAAGGAGGGTAATTCAACCCTGGACCATTGTTTTAGTTTGTGGCACTGGCAAGTATGTCCATAGATCAAAGGGGGTAACTGATATGTTGTTTTGTAGATTTCCATGCAGAGTTCCATATGGTGCAGCGTAAACTGCTTTAGGAATCCCTAATCAATCTCAGAATCCCAAGAGATATTTTATTAATTCTTCAAGAGTTGCATAGCCAGTATTAGGCGTAGGTGATAATGGATTCACAAGGGTCCTAATTGCAAAATATAAATATTAGAAATGGCCTCTGAAAAGGGTGCGTATTCTCTCCATTACTTTTTTATATATTTCTAGTGGACTTGCTAGCTGCCCTAAAAGGTGCCAAGGGATTATGCCCAAAGATGAAAGTCTTTCATGCCCCATGTCTTTTATATGCTGATGATTTGGTAATAAGAGACATGATGGAGGTGGTCTGAAAAAGGAAACTGAATGTGTTTCATAAGAATTGTACATGAAAGAAGCTTCTAGTCAATATGGATAAAACCAAAGTAATGGTGTTTGGGAAAATGAAAATAAATTATAAATAGACATCAGGGGGAAATAAAATAGATATAGTCAAAAAGTATAAATACTTTGGGATGTGGTTTAATGAGAACCTAAATTGGAAGGATCATGTAGAATACCTAAAATCAATTGCTCTGTCTTCAGTTTGTGGTTTAAGAAAATTCAATAGTTACCATGGAGGATCCTCATTACGCCCTAACTTAACAGCTCACCTTGCTATGATCATGTCCCCAACTCTAGTAAGAAGCAGAATTGCTGTGCTTAAATGGAAAATGTGTGCAAAGAGATTGTTACCCTTACGTTAGTGGTAGAGGCCATAAGAATGGAATCCTGTTTCCCAGCCTGGGCTATTTAGCATATGTTGGGGTGGTGAGAATGGGACTAGGAAGGATGATGGAGAAAATTAAAAATATCTACTGCCTGTAAAAACTGAAATTTGGCACAGTGATTTCAGCTTGGCGAAAGAGGTCAGAAAATGGTTGGGTGAAACATGTAGAAGATTAACCTTAATACTCGAAGCTGGCACCCTTGAAATGAATACCTCTAAAAGGGAGCTACATATTTTGTATAAAAGCTGTGCCAGGGAAGAGGATACATGGTACCTTAATGGCCCTAAATGACAAAGAAAAATGTACTAATGGTCTGAATATAAAGTGTGACTCTTCACTACAAAGTGTGACTATTTAAATGTTTTATTAGTTTTCTTTAGGTTTTTAGCAGTTTATGGGATTTGTGAGCTTAAATGAGCAGTGGAGCTTGTGAAAGAAATTAAATGTTTAGAATTGCAATTGGAATGTTTTTAACTGCGGTCAACGAAATTTTAAAGGAAGAGATTCTATAGTTAAATACTTAGTCTAATTTTAATGGCGCTACTATATTATTGTGATATTTATTAGAAAATGTGTATTTTTATGTGTACCTCTTGTTTTATTGTATCTTATGAATGGTTTGCTTTATTGTTTTAAAGACCTTAGGTCTCAATAATCTTAACTATTTATAACTGAGTTGAAGTGTGTCTGCATGATCTTTGTATGCCATCATGGTGAGCATCTGATGATTTTGATTAATTTCTTGAAGATTTTAGAGGAAGCTATATCCTAATTTGAAACTATTGACTGATGATGTTTGAAATCAATATGACAGTATTCTGTGACTTAGTTTCCTATTTTCTAGGTTTTTCTTCTGGCTCTATCATATGCCTATTTGACAAAAGGAATGGTAGGAGTTTACTCCAAAAATATGATCACACAACTGGAGAGAAGATTTAATATCCCTGCATCTCTTGTTGGATTCCTTGATGCAAGCTTTGAAATTGGTAATTCTTTAATTGTGCAACTTTCATATGAGACACACTTATATTTACAATAGTATTTGAGGTGGTGTATGTATATGTGTTTTTGTTTTGTGTGTGTGTGTCTAGTACTATTGTTTTACGCTTTAGCAACATAATATAGCTATTTTAACTTCTGAGATGACATCAAGCTCCTTTTACAGGTCCTTAGGATAGAAACATTAAAGTCGAATTTGCCCATTAAATAAAGATAAATATGACTTCTGGTTTCGAGTTATAATAATTTCTACCCCTCCAACTTGGTAATCTGAGATTTAGGTTGGACACAGAAAACCCACATATTCGCTGCTTTGATATCACATATAAAACCCACATATACTGCTATGACATCAGAGGGTGCCAACGCAGTAAAAGTGCATGCCCAACAGCAATTCTTGGGAGTATTGCTGAGCTTGCTACCCCCTACGCCTGCAGCAGTCACCAAGTATAACATGGGACTTGTGGCCAACTTATGAACAGGTCACAAAAACATATCTATGAAACAAACTATACCCTAATTTCTACAAATTTGAGATACCTTTAAGACTTTATGGCTGAAAAGACTTTGAAATTTAATCCAATTTATTTGTGATGAAAATATCTTAAAGCTAAATCCAATTACTTGTAATCAAGTCACAATTACACCCATAGCATAAATCGTTATATTACTACAATGGAAACTAATGTGTTTATGTATGTCCTACCTACTGTCACAATTTACCTCCTCTAATCTACTCTATAAAATTGACTTTATGCTTCCATTTGAAGGGTACTCACAGATATAATTCCCATGGAATAATTTGCCTCTGTGTAAGGTGCTGTGCTTTCCTGGTGGGTTTGGTTGGTGCTGAAAAAATTCAATAAATAATAGTCAGGGTATGCATCTTTGAGCTTGTACCATGGATGTAGCCACTTGACAGACCACTTCATGATACAAGCAGGAAAAATAGACCGTCAAGAAAATACCCAACAAACAACTGAGATTTTCCAAGTTGCCTTTGAACATTCAGTGCTCATGCATCCTTCCAGAGCATTGATTTTACCCCAGATGCCTACAGCTAACTGAGGACTGCTTCTCACTGTATCCAATACCATGCAGCGCACTTCAGAGTCTTAAACTTTATCATTGTGGCATTTTTAATTCTAAAGGTTCATCCTTTTAAATACATTTGATTGTTGTATTAAGTTCTTTACTTCTTTAACTTCAATGTTGATTTGTTGCACCCAGCCTCCAACCCATCTTTCTCTAAAATGTCCTCGCTCCATTTTCCATTGTTCCTATCAAAGAATACCCTTGATCAAAAATACTGTATACTTGTGAGTTTTCTGTACAGTCAGTGAAGGTGACATATCAGATCATGGTTGTGATTTCTATCTCTGAAATTCTACCATTCAGATTACCGCCCAAACTGGAATAGAAAATATGTAATTAGTAAAAAAACAGAAGCATTTCTTTTCTAAAAAGAAAGTCAAGACACAACTTCAGAAAGAGCTGCCCTCGTGTCCCAATTTTTATTTTTTATTTTTGTTTTTCCGTAACCCCAGCGTGCACACTGTGCAAAGGTCACAGAAAAACAAAGTGAAAGTACACTGTGCTAATGGCACGGTCTACTTTCACTACATCGGTGCTAGGGAGCATAACTCTGCCCAAGAGCACTGATCTCTGCGGGAGAGGCAGTGCTGGAAAGTTGACAATGTCCCTTTTCCAGCACTATGTTTCCCCTAGTGGATCTCTGCTTGGGGATTGCCCTCAGAGGGTGATCCCCAAGTAGGAATCTACCCACACCAGACCCCAGAGGTTCCTTTTTTGCAGGGGGGAGTGGCCGCTTGTGCAAGGGCATGTGATTCCCAATGTCCCAGAAAATACAGTCTTTCTCCCAACCTACCCCTCTGGGGCAGCGGAAGTTCATTAGACACTAGACATTTTAAAGCCAAAGAAAAAGCGGTGATACACCCTGGCATCGAGCAATGCCCACATCGCAACAGTGACATACAGTCTTTCTGTCCCCCAACAGCCGATATGGGGTTTGCCCCAATCAGCCCCCAGTGAGTTAAAGACCAACTAAGTGCCAGGGATTTCTTTTTTCAGGTTGAGGGGAGAAGACCCTAATATAAGGGCCAGTCCTCCCCCATACTCAGGTGTCCCCCCAGTTTACCCTTCCCCCGGGGAGGTACAAAGCAACTTTGCTTGGTAATCAAGAAAAAGGGTTGGTGAGGCCAACTCTTTCACTGGGCATGCCCCACCCCCAAACAGGCTTTCTAGCTCCCTGGGGGACTGATAGGATGGTTTACTAAGAATCTTCCCTCGGGGGAGCTGAAATCTCACTAGATAACAGAGCTATAAATATACATATTTTTTAAGGAATCATATAAGGGTGGGATGGGCTGGCCAGTCATCAGTCCTATTCCCATCACCAAACCCTCAACAGTCTTTCTGCCTAGAAAAGGCCTACTGTATCCCTCATGGCAAGCAGGGGAAAATTTGAATTGTTTTGTATATATTTTTGGCATATGGGTCGGCATAGTGGGGATAAACCCCAATTGCTTCTCACTTTCCATGTTGAATGGTTGAAATATTCTGCCCCAGAGTCAGCTGGCAAATAGGTGAGAGAAAGTCATCCTTTTTTACCCTGATCACCCCCATTTTTTGACTCGTACTGGTGGTAACTGACTCTGACTGTGCCCTGGGCTCTGCTAACCAGGTACCTGGCCAGAGCTATGATTAAAAGGGTCACAGCATTGTTGTTGGGCCAATGTATGGAAGGGACTGAAGGTCCAAGATGCCTTTGCTGCCCCAGAGGAGGGGCCAGGACTTTACTGTTTCCCACACGCAGTGCTACAAAGCGCTTGCAGTCATCCTGCTGCACAGGACACAGCATTGTTGTGGGTCACTACATGTAAGGGAGTGTAGGTCTCAGACGCCTTTGCCACCCCAGAGGAGGGGCCCGGACTTCATTGCTTTCTGCGTGCCTGTAGTCATCCCTCGGCATGAGACATGTGTGGGATGCACCCAGGCAAAGTCCAGGCCAAGGGCGGACATGTCTGTACCCTTCGGCAGCATGAGGAGGCTGGGCCACCTCTATAACATCGACCGTCCAGGGTTAAGACACGTTTATTTTCCTAAGGATCTACTTTTGCACTTTTAATCGGGTCTTGCCTCAGCGACAGGCTCCCAACCTATTCATCTGACGGGACATTGCTACTTAGCAGGGTGGGCCCTACCAGCGATCTTTTCCCCCCCTTATGACCTCTGCTGTCCGGATGGGTGTTATCGCCTAGAGGAGGGCTTCTCTTTACATATAAGTCCAGGAACTTTCTCCCTTGCCGACGGGGCACAACTGAAGCTACGGATAAGCGCAATGCAATGGGCCATACTACATCATTTCATAGACAGACGAGCATAAACACCGTGCTCGAGAGGACTATTGGGGTGGTATCAGATGAGATAGCACTGGCACAGAGACGACTCTCCCTGGATAATGGGAGGGGTCATTGGAGATAATGCCTCAAACACTATCAGCACCAAGGGCGAGCCTTGTGTGCCTACGCTGGATGGAGTAGCATGGAAAGTAGGAGGGGCTTCCATTCCCTGCCCTGTGGGAGATGAAGGAGATGCAAATAGGGCTTCAGTTGCAGGGGCCAACCCACACGTTTGTTTGGCACCTCCTAGCTCTATAAATGCTCACTGTTCCCCCAAACCAGCTGCCAAGCGCAAGAGAACTAATACCCAAGCTTCGCGATCCACATCACAGTCAAATAAGCCGAAAGCGGGCATGGGTCCCATCCGCACACTAGGGGATATACCAAGTTTTGAGATTCTGTGCAGACATCTCTCCTCAATCCTTCACGAGCAGTTAGACCCAATCAAAGAGCACCTGGTTGCTATGGAAGCGCAATTGGTGAAGTCCTGTGTAACTTTTTGCAGTCAGACTAATCCTAGTGCTATGGAACGGGTATGCTGTTGCAATCCGGATAAGGACACACAGGGGAATCACTCAGTTGCAGCAATATCTCGTCGGAATGGGACCCCCCCTTTACCCTTATTACTCGCTCCTCTGCTAGGGAAGGATCTTGGAAGTGGGTCAGTTAATGCTTATGCAACAGCAGGAGAGGTTCCCCGGCCTTTTGTCAGTGCTGTTAGCGGAACCTTATCTGACCGACTCTTGTGAACAACAATATGCCAAGGTCACGTAGGGGAGGACTGCAGGGGGAGGCTACAGGGCAGACTATACATCAGACATCTTGTCCAATGGGAAAGGTTTGTTCCCCTCCCTCTTGCATTGGGCAGAGGCATGGGCAGGGTGTGGAATTTGGAACGTCAGCCCTGCTTTGGATGCTGCCTTTAAATTGAAAATATGTGCAAATTCAACTTTGGATTTAAAGATACTTCCAAAGTATTAAACTACCTTATTGTTGCATATACGTCACCCCTAAGGTCTATCCTTGGTGCCCCCAGGGTAGGGTGCCATGTAAAAGTAAGCAGGGACATGTTAAAATATGTTTTATAGGCCCTGATGAGGGAAAAACTACCAATTTCATTTCATTTTTTCCCATTGTAGCATTTCAGCTATATAGACTAACATGGGAATACTCTGATAAAGTATAACTATTGATAGGAGTGAGCTAAAATAATATTTTAAGGACTTAAACGATTTGTACTAATAAATCCAACAACTTGCCACTGTTGAATTTGTCAAAAATAGTACAGAAAAAGTTAGAGGACTTTCTTTTCTGTGAGCCAAAATCAGGAGAGATTGGCCAGCCTTGACAGGCTGCGCAAAAGTGCTCTGATGAGCTGATAGGTTGACTGCACAGAGACAAAGGATATCTGGTGGGAGAAATCTGCAGCTGAAGAGAAAAGGCCAGGAAGGGGGCTGGGAAAACAAACTGGTCTTCAAAGAGAGCAGGCTAGTAAGGTTCCCCTGCCTAAAACTATAAGAAGAAGAAGGACTGGCCTAATGGAACTCTGGTCTGCGCCAAGAGGACTGTACTCTGAATGACTGCACTTGTTGCAAACTAAGGAACTACAGCCCTCAGGACTTTGCCTTGAATAAAAAAGATAAGGACTAGACTCCCTCAAAGCGACAGGTTAAAAGAGCTCCTCCTGCACCATATCCAGCAAGAAGAACCCAACTGACCATCTTCAGCTGGACTTTAAAGGATTTGGCCAGGTTCATTGTGGGAACTGCAGTCCTAACTTCCAAGGAGCAACTCAGAGACTCTGGAACCTTGGATCTGTGGGTTGGACACCATGAACCCTCAAAAGGAACTTCAGGAAGAAATTCCAGAAGTTTGGAACAACTTTTGGAAAAAGCTCTATAAGGTGACTGACCAGTCGTCGAGAGTCACACCGACTACGTCAAACCGTGACCTGCCCTAGATTTCAGGTTCGTCCCACTGAAAGTCCGGATCTCAAGACTTCCAGGAGTTGACCGGGGACACTCGCTGAACCACGCATACAAGGTAGCTGTGAATCCGGCCTGCTAGAGAGGCTCGCTCGATGTTGAGAGAAAATCTTCCAGAAAAGTTTCTAAGTGCGAAGGTAAATTTTGACTGAGACCTCCCGCTTAGTGTTTCTAACCAGGGCTCCATCGCGGTCGGCCTCAAACTTTGACTTTGTCCCGGTCAAGCGCAACCAGATGACCCAATTTGGTGCTATTGTTTTTTAAGCACTAGAATGTGGCTATTCTTTACAAATTCATATCTCCAGTTCCCTACATTGGATTTTTGTTATTTTGGTGTCATTTTAATCATAAAAATATTGCCTACTGTTATAAATTGGTGTTGGATTTTTATTGTGTGTGGCGCCTTCTAATTTAGTTTATTGGTATTTTTAAATGCTCTACACACCTAAGTTAAGCCTGCCTGCTCAGTGCCAGCTACCAAAGGTTGGGCAAGAGAATAATTTATTGAGAACTTGTCGGGACTTATATTGTGTTGGTGGCTTTATTAGCTATTGGTAGGTGCATCCCTACTAAAAATCCACCTTCCAACATTTGGTGGCAGCGGTGCGCTACAAATAAAGATAACTTCTTTAAAAATAGTCTAAATTGACTTAGAACAAACCCTTTGATTTTTAAATTTTTGAGAATTGGACTAAACTGTTTTTAATTAAGTTTTTTATTTTTCTAAATAATTCTTTATCTGTTTGCAAAGTTTTTTTGTTTTTTTACCTAAAAAAAACTAGGGATACCATGGAGTTGGATCTGGGTAATCTAAGTAACCTCACAGTAGCTGAGCTTAGTGGAGAATGCAGTGCCGGGGGGCTACCTGCTGTTAATAGAATCAGAAAGGCAGAGATGGTTAGGTCACTTAAGGCCTGGGTAGAGTCCACTCCAGAGAATGAAGGGGAGGGAAAGAGGACCCCTCTGACAACGTCCAGGAGGAGAGAGATGATAAAGTGTACCTTGCCTGTAGTACCAGTTTCTGACACTCAGCTATTAGAGGTACCAGAGGCTCCTCCACAGACGATCCAGATAAGGCCCTTAGAAAGCAGGAGCTTGAGGCTCAGTTAGCTTACATACCTCTGGAAGAGAGGAAGCTGGCCCTAGCTGAGAAAAAGTGTGCAAGGGAGGAAGAGAGAAGAAATGGTGGCAGTGAAGTAGAAGGAAATGAAGAGATGTCCATGGGTGGTGGTTTTGATCCCAGGCTTCCCAAGGGGTTAGTTCCCCAGTATGTAGAGGGGAATGACATTGACAAATGGCTGGCTGTATTTAAAAGGGCCTTAAGATGAGGAGGGTCCACTCCAAGTACTGGGGTTCACTCCTGTGGGAGCTGATCCCAGTAGTTGGGAGGGATAGACTCCTGACCCTAGAGGGGGCTGACGCAGAATCCTACCCACACATGAGGAAATGTCTAGTCAGGAAATTTGGTCTCACCCCAGAGCAGTAGAGGGTGAAGTTCAGGGGCACCCAGAAGGTACATACCCAGTCCTGGGTGGACTTTGAGGACATTTCAGTAAAAACACTTGAGGGCTGGATTCAAGGTAACCAAGTGAATACTTATGAGGGGCTGCACAATTTATTAATTAAAGAGCCCATCCTGACTCATTGTGTATAAGAGAAGTTACGCCAGCACTTAGTGGACTCTAAGCTGTCTAGTCCCAGGGAACTGGGGGAGACAGCTGATGAGTGATTGAGAACCCGGTTTTCAACACCAGGGGGGTGATGAGAAGAAAGAGGAGAGCCCCCCCCAGGGGAAAGCCCAGGAGAAAGATGATAAAAAAGCAAAAGAGTCCTCAAAAGACCCACAAACATATGCACAAGAGGGGTACCCGGAGCCACCCCAACCTCAAGAGAAGGGGGTATCAAGGAAAGTCTTGGGACTCTGCAAAGGCAGGAAATGCATTTGATCCCTCAAAGGTGGGTAGGTGTTTTGACTGTATTCAGCCAGAACACAAAAGAGGAGATGCTGTCTGCACAAAGAAGTCCCCTTTGCAGGCTGCCTTTAAATTGAAATTATATCAGCTTTGGATTTAAAGGTACTTCCAAAGTATTAAACTACCTTATTTTTACATATACGTCACCCCTACGGTCTACCCTGGGTGCCCCCAGGGCTGGGTGCCATGTAGAAGTAAGCAGGGACATGATAAAAGACATTTTAGATGCCCTGGTGGGGGGAAAAAATACCAATTTGTTTTTTTTTCCATTGTAGCATGTTAGCTCCATAGAATACTGTAATAAAGTGTAACTATTGACAGGAGTGAACTAAAATAATATTTCAAGGACTTAAAAGATTGGTAATGATAAATCCAACAACTTGCTACTGTTAAATTAACTAGTACAGAAAATAACAAGTATAGAATTAGTATAGTACTAGTACAGAAAATGAGTTAGAGAACTTTCTTTTCTGTGAGTAAAAATCCAGCCTTCTAGCAGCCTCTCCTGATTGATCAGCCTTGACTGGATGAACCAAATTGCTCTGATGAGGTGATAAGTGGCCTGCACAGAGACAAAGGATATGTGGTGGGGCGGGTCTGCAGCTTCAGAGAACAGGCCAGGAAGGGGGTTGGGTAAACAAACTGGCCTTCTAAGAGAGCAGGACAGTAAGGATCCCCATCCTGAAACTACAAGAAGAAGAAGCACTGCCCAGCTGGAACCTTGGCCTGCACCAAGAGGACTGCACTCTGATTGACTGCACCTGCTGCACACTAAGGAACTATAGCCCTAAGGACATTGCCTTGCATCAAAAAGAGAAGGAGTGGACTCCCTGAAAGCGACAGATTAAAAGAGCTCCAACTGCATCACATCCAGCAAGAAGAAACCAGCTGACCACCTTCAGCTGGACTTTAAAGGATTTGGCCAGGTGCATTGTGGGAACTGTAGTCCCAATTTCCGAGGAGCAACTCAGAGACTCTGGGACCTTGGATTTGTGTTTTGGACACTTTTGAACCCTCAAGAGGAACTTCAGGAAGAAGTTGCAGAAGTTTGGAGCAACTTTTGGAAAAAGGTTGATAAAGAGACCGACCCAACGCCGAAAGTCAAGCCAAATATGTCAAACCACAACACGTCCTAGATTTCAGGTTTGTCCCATGGAAAGCTCCGGAGCTCAAGACTTTCAGGAGTTGACTGCACCTGCTAAACCAAGCCTATGAAGCGACTGTGAATCTGGCCTGCTAGAGAGGCCCGCTCGACAGAAAATCCTCCATAAAAGTTTCTAAGTACGTAGGTATAATTTTCACCGGGGCCTACTGCTTAGTGTATCCGACCATGGCTCCATTGCGGTCAGCCTCAAACTTTGACTTTGTCCCAGTCAAGCGTGACCAGATATCCAGATTTCACTCAATTGGTTTTTAAACACTAGAAAGTGGTTATTTTTCCAAAATTCATATCTCCGATTCTCTGCATTGGATTTTTGTTGTTTTTGGTGTCATTTTAGCTATAAAAATATTGCCTATTTTTATAAATTGGTGTTGGATTTTTATTGTGTGTGGTGTCTTACTTATTTAGTGTATTATTGTTTTTAAATGCTTTACACACATGTCTCCTAAGTTAAGCCTGCCTGCTCAGTGCCAGCTACCAAAGGTTGGGCAAGGGAATAATTTATTGAGACCTTGTCTGGGCCTTATATTGCGTTGGTGGACTTATTGCTAGTGGTAGGTGTATGCTTACCCCTGATAATAATATACCTTCCAACGATAGAGAACTGTACTAAACTAAGACAGGGTGTTGTGACTTGTATGGCTCCCACTATGGTTTCCTAACCAGTATTCAATGCAATCCTCAAAAGTTGGCTAAAAACACACATTTTCCTTACATTTAGATTATAGAAATTTTCGAGTCTGAGGGGATCCATAACACTCCTACCACCTAGCATTCCCACACTTCTGATAAAAGCGGTACCCTTCTTGTGCCGAACAGTAATCAAACTGGGGACCACATTTGTCTTTGCATGGTCCACAATGTAATCCATTCCTGTTGCAGGTGCTAGGCTCAGCCAGTTAAGCGTGGCACCGTTTTTATCGAATATGACAATTCCTACAATATCCATGTGAATAGATTGGTGGAATAAGATGCAGTGAAAGAAGCAATTCAAATCAGAGTTGGATGCATGTGGGAGAACATATATTAATATGTGTAAAATAAAAAGCTGAATAGTATTTAGAACTGGGGGAGTGAGTGAGCACCATTACTTGGCTGTTTCAAAACGTCGGTCTTTCTAAAGTAACCATTATGCCTTCTCTCTCTCTCTCTCTCTCTTTCTCTCTTTACAAATCTTCAAACCATTTAAGGAAATCTGTTGGTGATAGCATTTGTCAGCTACTTTGGAGCAAAGTTACACAGGCCAAGAATAATTGCTTTTGGATGCCTAGTTATGTGTTTGGGATGCTGTTTGACAGCATTGCCTCATGTGCTGATGGGAAGGTAAGTGGAATATTTCAGTGTTCTGTGATTACTTTTTATCCACTTTCTGTTTTGGGTTGTGCTATTGAGACAAAGGGGCCTATTCGCATAGGCATTTTCTGCCGTAAATATACATTTACTTCTGAAAAAAACATTGTTTACACCTGCAAGGAATTCACAAATGGATTCCTGGCAGGCGCAATGCATTCACTACTGTGGATTTCTCCTCCACTTATGCAGAGAAATCTGCAGTTGTAAATCCCACTCAATTGGTGGGAAGTGAGCATTTCATGGCATGGTTTGTCTTGGAAGTTTGGGACTACCCACACACATACACACACATTTGTGGGCATTCCCAAAAATGTACCCAATCTCATCCCATCCTAAGAATGGGTTGAAAGGAAATCCCGATCACCTCCTGATTTGTGGGGGTTATATGGGTAGATCGTTCTCGCAGGAGATATAAAAAAAAATGTGCATTGGCACAGGAGGCTGAATTCCCCTTGCCACAGGATTGTAATTTAGTTACCTGAATGTTGAAAATGTCATCTTTAAACATCTGTAAAACATGGGTTTTTTTCATTTAAAAAAGGAATACTAATAAGATACAGCGATTCCAGTTAAGCCTGATTTTAGAACTCCCACCCACGTTGGTAACTGCTTCTTTTTGTTATGTAACTGCCATATTGGATAGTGCACTCAAAATAAAAGACAAGTGTTCCATAGCTTTTCAGACAACATACTTTCTGGTTCATTCATACCTGTAGTTCCTTCATTTCACACTGGAATACCAGCTCACCCTGTCTTCAAAAACGTTTATTATAATAGTAAGGATTTTTTATCCTTTTTTCAAAGAAATATTTTAGAACTTATATTAAATATTTGATTTAACCACGCATTCAAACGCAGAAATTCTATGCATCAAATGTTGCTTTCCACCTCTACTAATGGTTTGAAACTTCATCTTGTAAATATATTCATAAAAATTCAGACTGTGTATCTATCATGCCAGTTCAACCCGGTAGATCACAGCTATAGCATTTGCAGCGTCCAAATTCTCCTGAAGGTACTTCTATCACCTCGCTTTTGACCACACTAGGCTTAGTAAAGATTTACTTTCAGGGAAACAAAACATCACAATTGCATCTTCCATTTTCACAAGCTACTTTAATCCCAGCAACATCTGCTGTTACCAAGAATTATTGCGTGATTCAGATCAATGCAAATCGATCTTCGAGGCTATGCGACTGTATTCAGAATAAGAGTTTTTTAATGTACATTATGGCATGCAATAAAATATAGCCTACAGGGGGGGGGGCGTGGCTTGCCGTGCTGCGGAATGGCCGCTCAGTGAGTGAGCTCCGCCGGCCGAGATATTATCCTCTATATATCCGCTCATCCTGAAGGGACGAAGCTCTGCTATTTTTGCTGCCTGATAGGGAGAACGGATGCGGCATTAAGCGGGGAGATCCCCGGATTGTTAAATTGCCTACCCGCCGAGATATCCGATCCGACGGACCACGACCGTGAACCGAGGTGCGCACAGTGGAGCTCTGAAGCTGCTGATCGCATTACCGGAGGCCGGGGCTGCATGGTGGGCCTGGGCGGTGCCGCCTGAGACACAGGCGGAGTCGGGCTGCGGCCGGCGGGGTGCCGGAGGCATGCCATCTCTGCCGACCTGAGAGGGTGACCGCGCTGCCGTCCCGCGATGCTGAAGGCCAGACTGGAGACGGCGAGGATTGTGTAGCCGGGCGAGGAAGCCGTGGCCATACGAGGCTGACTCTTCAAGTGCGGACCCAGCGGGACCATGAGTGGCGTTGGCGCTGCCGAGGTACGTGACGCGGTTGCTGTGAGTGGGCGGCTGGCATAACAGCATAGTGAAGATATACACTTGAGGAGATCTTGGCCTGGCGCTGATGGAGCGGGGAGAGCCTTCTGGCTCCGGCGGACGCCATTTTGCGGAGGCCTCGGACCGCACGGACCGGCGCTGATGGAGGATTCCTGGGGCTGCTTTGATCTGCGCCGCGACCCACACAGGCGATAACTGCAGGTCTTGATGCTGTGCGGGGGGAAGATTGGCCTCGAGCGACGCGGGGGTGTGCATCTGCCGCCTACGACCCTTGCACTGAGGTGAATTGTCGGTGGGCCGCCATCTTGGTTGCCCGGGTCTGCTTGGCGCCGCACTGCACCGTGGTGACCTGATCGGAGCTTCTGGGTGGGCGGCTCTGGCCCGCGGACCGGCCCGGCTGTGCGTCACTGGCATGTGATGCCAGAGTGGAGTGGACTGCCGCTCGGGGAGACGCGGCGAGCGGTCCTCGCTGAATAATTGCCTGCTGCACGTTCGGTTTGGGCGCTCTGTGGGTCGGTGCTGACCGGGGGTCTCCCTTGGCGCCCACTACATCAGTGGCGGTGGGCCGCTGGCGGCGGCTCCATTGGCGTGACTGCGTGCGGTGCGCTCCGTGGCCCGGGAGGCCTGGTCCTGCCGTTCTGGAAGTACAATACAGGTGATACCGCCTAATCATGGGAAAACAGGATGCCAAACAGCCTAAGATCAGCTTCGAGCAGCGCCGCTCAACCAGACAAATGGAATCTGACTCAGAGTCGGCCACCGGTGGGGCTCCCGAGGGTCCTCCGGTAGACCAAGGTGAGGACATCCGTACACTCATGTTAGAAATGCGATCAAGTCTGCGCACCATCGACGCTAAATTAGATACTTTAACATCCCAGATGGAATCGGTGAAAACTCAAGTAGGGGTCCACGAGCATAGACTGGACGTCCTCGAGAACAAACAGTCCGACTTCCATGACTTCCAGGTGGAAACGAAGGACCAAATGTCGCAGATGGATCGGCTCCTGTGTGTGATTAGGGCCAAGAACGAGGACTTGGAGGCCAGATCGCGTCGAAACAACCTACGCATCACGGGAATTCCGGAGACGACGGCGTTTACAAGGATGGAGGTGTTCGTGGCGGACTTGCTGCGTGACCTCTTCGCGGCGCACCTATCGCCGGTGTTTGTCGTGGAGAGGGCCCATCGCACTTTGGGAGCTAAACCACCAGTTGGGGCCCCTCCGCGGCCCATATTGGCAAGGTTGTTGAATTATCAAGATCGAGATATGGTATTACGTCAGGCTCGTGGGATGGGGACAATAACTCACCAGGGCAATCAAGTCGCTTTCTATCCGGACTTCACCCCAGCGGTACAAGCGGCCAGACGAGAATTTTTACCAGCCAAGAAGCTCCTCTTACAGGCACAGATTCCATATTCCTTGCTCTATCCAGCCAAACTCAAGGTGTCGCATGATGGCTCGGCTCATTTTTTCACAGACGCTAAGTCTGCCCTGAAGTTTGCTAAACATGTTGGTGGGAAACGTAGCAAGCCCAGCCCCAGACCGGATGCTGTAACTCCTCTCCAGCTAAGTGATAATGACTGATAAATGCGCTTCTGGGTGCTTCTGACTGTCAGACAATTTTATTGTACTTTTCCCAAGATGGTAATGTTGTATGTTCTTGTAGGGAAACGGTGTGTTGTTTGACGATCTCTGCAAATGTCAAATGTTAGGTCTCCTTGCTCGATGTGGTCAATCGTTCACTGTGGGAACATTTCAACTCTATTGGTCCTCGAAACGTTCTATGTAATAGTAGTGTACGTCCACGGTTGCACTCTCTTTTTCTTTATCACCTGGGCGTTTGTTGGATTCTTATGTAGGGCATGATGTTTCTGTTGCGGCGGGGGAGGTGGGGAACTGTAAGCTCGTAACTACAAGATTGGTGGTGATATTAGTGATCCGAGATTGCAAGCCGCACGATCCTTTTATCATGTTTTGTTGCAGATTTTGTCCTCTTCGCAGTTTCTTGGCCACCCTGCTACGGTAGGGCAGTGGGCCGGCACTCATTCGTCCCCATGGGAAAATTCCCTATACTATGTTGTTGTATGTTCTATGGGGGGGGGTCATGCTTCAACCTGATTGGGGGGTTGTTGTGGGTGGGGGAGTGGGGGAGGGGAGGGTTTTCACTGTTTCTTTTGTGTATTGCCAAGTAACAAAATGAAGATTGTAGTTGAGACAGAGACGTACATCTGCTGGTCAAGTGGTAGCATCAATATACATGGGACTTTCTTGTTGCACACGAGACGACAGTGAACTGTTTGACATGGAACATTCGCGGATTAAACGACAGTAGGAAATCCAGGCTGGTGCATGCCTATCTTACCAGACATAACATAGATTTATGCCTGTTGCAAGAGACCCATCTCCGCTCCCAACCCTCTGCAAAACTTAGACACAAGCGCTGGGGTGCAGTATATACATCAGTCTATTCCAACTACTCTAGAGGGGTGGCGATACTAATAAAGAGAGGCCTAGACTGGAGGGAAAGGGAAATACACACAGACCCAGACGGACGCTACATCATATTGTTGGGACAGTTGGGGACTATCTTGATGACCATTGTGGTGGTATATGGACCTAACACCGACTCTCCCGATTTTTTCAGGAATTGTGGGCCAAAGTTAGAACCACTGGTTGCACCACGGTTTTGTGGGGAGGGGACTTCAATGCCATCCTAAATGATGACATGGATAGGCAGGGCACGGCAAGGACACACCATCCTGCGACAAGCAGACTGCTGAACTCCTTTTAGACGACGGGGACATGCTCGACATCTGGCGCTCACACCATCCACTGACCAAAGAGGGCACATGCTTCTCCGAACACCATCGCGCCTGGTCGCGACTAGACTATTGGTTACTATCTAGGGATATGGCGGGCTGGGTGGTAGGAGTAAAGCACCTATCAAGGACCATTTCAGACCATTCGCCATGCTTGCTGACACTGTCTCTCCCTAACACTACACGGGGGCAATTCTCCTGGAGGCTGCCCCAACATGCACTTCTAGACGAGGCATTCAAGGAGGAAATTAGACTTGATATAACTGACTACTTTACGCTCAATACGGGGTCCGTCGACACTGAGGCTTCACTGTGGGAAGCGTTTAAGGTGGTCATTAGGGGACAGTGTATATCCAGGCAGGCGGGCGTGCTCAAGGCTATTCGAAACACCCTATCAACGTTAGAGGCGCAACTTAAAGGGCTGGAAACGAGAATACATATTGGGGGTGAATTGGCACTTCTGGCTGACTTAAAGGTCAAATTGCTAGAATATGAAGAGGAGGCACAGAGGGAAGTGAGATTTCTGGGGAAATATGCGGAAGCACGTCGGTATGGAGAGGGAGACAGACCTGGGCGCACTCTCGCCGGTATGCTCCGCACCCCGCGCTCCATGGCCTATGTACCTGAACTAGTGGGTAAAGAAGGACAAATGATCAGGGGACCCTTGGCTATTCTGAATGAGTTCTCCTCTTTTACGCCCATTTGTATACAGCTACACAAACCGACTGTCCGGCAGGCTTGCAGGAGTTCTTAGACTCCCAGGCTTTGGTCTGGTTTAATGATCGTCATAGAGAGTATATGCATTTACCATTCACAGTTGAAGATATCACCGCTGTCATTAATGGCCTGCCCCTGGATAAGGCCCCTGGCTCCGACGGCTTGACGACCGCCTTTTATAAAACGTATGCGGAGGAACTCGCCCCCAGACTCTTAGCGGTGTATGAGGAAGCGCATGATACAGGTATACTGCCTAGGTCTATGCGCGAGGCTATCATCGTTACCCTGTTAAAGCCGGGAAAATTGGAAACCAATTTAGATTCTTATAGGCCCTTATCGCTAATTAATGTCGACGTTAAGATCTTGGCGAAATTATTAGCGAATAGACTGAAACCTATGCTCCCTATTATAGCTTTACCAGATCAATCGGGCTTCATACCCGGGAGAGCCACCTCGCACAACCTCAGAACGGTCTTCTCGGTTCTACATTATTTGCACCCCGGTGTACAGGCGGCGGCGGTCTTTCTGGATGCAACAAAGGCCTTCGACTCGCTTGAATGGCCTTATTTGTTTAAGATTCTGGAACGGATGGGCTTCGGCCCACTGTTTCTTAAATGGATTCAATTGCTGTACACTGCACCAATGGCCAGAGTGCGGGTGAATAATATGGTCTCTGATTCATTCCGGATAACGCGTGGTACGAGGCAGGGCTGCCCGCTGTCGCCTCTATTATTCGCCATCGCAATGGAGCCACTAGCGGCACGCATCAGGCAACACCACACGGACAAGGGTATAGGTTTCAGCGCCCGCAGTTTATTGATCTCGCTCTACGCGGATGACATCACGCTGTTTATTCTCAACCCTGAACGTCATCTCGACATAGTGTTGAGAGAATTCATTAGATTCGGGGGGCTCTCGGGTGTAACCATTAACTGGGCTAAATCTGTGATTTTCCCCCTAACCGATAACACCAGGGCAGTGACCTCGGAATTCCCGTTAAAATGGGAACAAGAAAAAGTGAAGTATCTGGGTATCTTGATCAGCCGAGACCTACAAGAAATCTGGAATTTGAACTACGGCAGGACCATTGTATGGTTGGAGGAAAAGATAACTCTATGGGCTAAACTCCCACTATCACTTGCAGGTAAAATCGCATTGGTCAAAATGATCATTTTGCCTAAATTTCTATATCTCTTTGTGAATTTACCAATTATACTCACCCAATCCTTCTTTAAAACACTGCGATCTCTATTAATTTCGTTGGTGTGGGCGGGGGACAGGCCCGGGTATCATGGGAACTATTGTCGCTTCCGACAAAACAGGGTGGTCTGGGCGCTCCGGACATGAAACTTTACGCACTATGTGCGCAGGCGCAATTCCTGCACTACTGGGTGCATCCAACACCATTCCAACCTCACGTGGCAGTGGAGGCGGACGCTGTAGCTCCTGTTCCTCTTGGGGTGGCGCTGTATCAGCCCTATAGGCGTCCCAAAGAAGGCATTGATACCTCGGAAACCCTACGATGGGCCTGGGATGGACTGCGAAGAAGGGCAGGCGCTCAGATATTGTATGCTCCCTCTATTCCTCTGACACAAAATCCCATGTTACCTAACATTAGGGATGAAATGAACAATAGAGTGGCACAAAAGATGTCCCTCCATACATTTGCGGATCTGTACCCCGGGGGCACGTTTAGAGGCCCTCCCGTAGCGGGGGAAGGGCAAACAGTGCACTTCGGTGAAGCATTCCTGTACCACAAAATACGGGCAGCCTGCAGGAAATTACATAGTGACTTCCCCTCCCAGCCCACCCCACTGAATGCTTTGGAAAATCTCTTGCGGGCACCATCTTCACACAAGCTCATAACCAGATTGTACACGACTATGCAAACTGACGCCCCTGTGGCCATCTCTTACGCTCGACAAAAATGGTCTGACGAACTATCATCCCCACTGCTTGACGACCAGTGGTCATACTGCTGTGCCCAAATGACCGAATTGTCACCCAACTATAAGCTTAGGCTAATTCATTTCAAATTTCTACATCGCTACTATAGAACGCCCATTAGTCTACATAAAATGAGACTCAGAGAGGACGACTGCTGCTGGCGTTGCGGGGCTGCTGCCGCCTCTTTCTTACACATGGCATGGGACTGCCCGGCCATCACGGACTATTGGTGTAAAATCTTCGCAGCTATAAACCAGATTCTGGGGCTGTCACTGTCCCCATCCCCACTAGTGGGTGTATTGGGATATGTGAAGGACACACACATTAAAAAACGCAAACTACATGCATTACTACTGCTCTTCGCTAAGCGTCAACTGGCATTGTTGTGGGGTAGGAGGAGAACACCTACTATTAATAACTGGATTAGGGAGGCCACGTATGGTCAGACGCAACTGGCTACATTCTGGGAACTGATGCCACCTGCCGCTAGACCTAGGGAAATCTGGGAGCCATTTATTGATTGGGTTAGGGAGCAGAGGGACAAAACTGATCCTGTTGAGGCAGTCACCAATGGGAACGATCCGGGGCAGATAAGATGCTAAAAAGACTATAGGCATAATTGGAAATGATACTGGTCGTCTGTCTGGAATTTAATATGCACCATGAGTTAGGTATTATATTCTACTGTCAATTTAGTCGCTGCTATGATATTAAGTCTACTTGTAAACAAACACGCCGTTTTCCAAAATGGCAGCTACCGTTGCATTCGTGAGGATGTTGTTTCACGCAATTACACAATCTCCTGTAATATTGTCCATATGGCAAATACACTGAAGTTTTATTTGTTGTTGTTTTCTTAATTTGCAATTGTAACAAATTGAAAATCAATAAAAAAAAAACAATATAGCCTGCAGGGACATATGGTGTGCATGTATATTTGGGAGGTGTTCCTAAATTGTCCTCTAAGTTAAAGACATTTTATTCTTTGCCACATATATTTCTCTTTCTGTATTTCTCTAATTGAGACTGACAAATCTGAAATAATACAAATGTAATTGGTAATGAAATATAATTCATTCACATTGATTTGAGTGCAAGTGGTTAAGTACTGATTTCAATTTCCAGATGTTGCTCTCATACTTATATGGATGCCAGTGTGAGGCACTATTCACATTGTGAAGATGTATATTTAGCAGTCATGAGTAGCCCAATTAGTGATTACTGGAACGGAGATGCACCCTTCTTTCGAATCCCCACTGTCAGTTAGTCACAAAACTGATGGAATATCAAAGAGCGGCATCCGATTTACCAATACCGAAGATTCTGTGTAGAGTCAGACTCAGCAGTGGAGAGGATTCCTAAGTTTCTTGTCCTCCTTCCTCTTTGGTTGAGCCTGCCTGGATCATTCATTAATGAGAGGAAGGAAATATCTGGAAGGGAGGTGCAGAAGAAGATGCCAATCTGCTAACATCTGTCCTGTTGCAACACCCTTCCTGTCTTATCAGCTACTGCACCTCCAGCCTAAATTCTTGAGGTGGGCATGATGCTTCACAGTGCTAAGCTCTCCATCACCTCGAGAGGTTTATTGGAGATGGAGAGTTCATCTCCATTTTGCCACATGTCAGCAAGCCAAGAACTAAGTGCCTCCTTCTTATTCCTGACCAGAATATTAGGAAGCGTGTGTTGATGTTGATATTTTAAGTGTCTATTGTTTGCATTCACATGAATGTATGTGCACATATTTTTATGTGACCAAGTGAACGAATATATGTTAGTGTAATTGTGTTTATATGGATCTATGTCATTGAGATCATCTGGTAGCGATCCTTTCATAAGGTGGGTTGCCTCGCATCCTTCCATGTATGCCTTAACACCAGCATCCTAGACATAGAGTGGGCATCGCTAACTTCTGATGGGCAACCTATTTTGGTGACCAGCCAAGACGTCTGGCGGCCACCCTCACATCTCATAGTCACCACTTGCTTCTGGCTGGGCATCTACAATGGGAAACCATAGACTAGGGTTAAATCATTTGACATCCAGTAGCCACTCATAGCATAAGGTGACACCCTGTGGTATCTGCTGGACATTCTTGGCATAAAAATATCTACCCCTGCAATCTGATGCCCATCCCTGGCATCCAGATGCGACACCTACCATAAATTGGTCTTCCCTGGTATCTGACAGCCACCACTGGCATAATGGAAACATTCCTGATCTAAGGTGGGCATCACTGACATATGGCGTTCAGCTCGTCATCTAGGAACTACTATGGATTAAGTGACCACCCCTGGCTTAGTATGGGCACTCTGGACATCTAGTAGGCACTAATATCATATGATGGCCAACCTTGACATCTGATAAGCACCCCACTTACCTGCTAGCCATATCTGGGATACGGACGCCATCCAAGGCATCTGATAGTAGCCACAGGCATACTATGGGTACAGATGAAACCTGCTTGCCATCTTTAGCAGGAAGTGGATATCCCTTGATGAATGTAAATATTCCTGTGACCTGGTTGCAATCCATTCATTTCTTGAGCCATCCCTGGCATTAGGTGGTGACCATTGGCCTCTGAAAGCCACATCTGATATCAAGTGACCACCCTTCGCCTTTAACGAACATCCATACTATAGGGTGAGCATTCATGGATTAAGAAGAGTGTTCCTAGCATAAGCTAGTTAGCAGTGGCATCAGATGAGAATTCCTAATATGTTATATTTGAGAAATCAGAGTAGCTAATGTTTAAATAATTGAAACTTTAGTCGCCAAAAGATTTAAAAGCATAATTTCCTTTACTAAACATGACAGAGATTGGCATTTGAAGGCTTTAAGAAAGTGGGTTATTAATTGGGGTTGATGTGAGTCACCCAGAAGGACCAAGACCACTATTTTGTCAGGGAAAGACACACTTTCAAAAATGTAAATGAGGCCTCAACTCCCTCATAGCTATGCACAGAGCAGACATTCTTAACTTAGAAGAATGTGTAAACATTTAGCAGTAACAAAGCCTTTAGAAAGTAAAAAACCATGAAAAATTCCACAACCAATTTCTAAAAATATAGAAAGCTTGAATGATCTAAATTACACAAAAACAACAAAAATTCCAATGAACAGAACCTGGTTATCTTAGTTGTTTTAATATTTAAGACAAAAGCATCCAAAGAAAAAGTAAAGCGATAGTGGTCCCTATTTTTGGTTAGCCGGGAACTAGACAAGATTTCAGGCCTACCGTGATGGGTGTGTCAGATACACCAGGCTGGTCGTTCTGTTCAAAGATTTTACCTTCTGACTTATTACCTGTAATGTATGTCAAAAACCTTAAATGGGGCAAGGTTACATACTGTATCCGACAAATTCCCCTCGAAGCTGGATAGCCATTGGACGAGATCCTGCTGAAGCCTATGATGTTAGCGAGAAAAGCTCCGAATGGGAGAAATTCTAAATTTGCCAGGAGGACACTTTTTGCACTTTTGCCCAGTCAAGATTTCTACCTTCGGACTTACTCTTTTCCGGAGCCCAAAATCCTTCAGCGTTACAAGCCTGAAGCTTTATCTGATGAAGTCTCTATTAAATCAGATATCTTTGCAGTGTGCTCCCGCTGATGACTAAGACTTCCGGGACCTCAGAAACAGCACTTAGGGGCCAGGATTCACTCCAGTGGAGGCCACCAGCAGGGTCCAGTTCATGTTCAGTTGCTACTGGTTAGCTGGGCACTACAGGAAAGAGGCCTCTTGCAGTTCCTTCTGCCTCTGTTGCCACACAAGAGATCAGCCACTAACTCTTGGAGTCCACTTCTCTGTCCTAGGTACACAAGCAAGCAGGTCCAGTCCTTACGGTCTCCATACAGGTCTCAGACAGCTTCTCCAGTTCTCTTCTCTTCTTCCTCAGGTCTATATTGGGTCTGATGAGCTGTGAGTGATGTGGTTCTTTAGTAGGGTTATGTAGCCAGTGGATGCAGGTGTCTCCTGAGCATTATCTAACTAATGGGAAAACAATGCCAGGGGCAACCCTTCGCGCATCCTGATTGCCGTACTTCAGGCTATCCCACAGTTCACTTTTCTAGGTAAAATTCAAGATAGCACAACCTTTCTGCCCATGGAAGTGGCCTGTGTGGCAGCCAGGGGTGTATTTAGGGAAATAAGCACTCCCATCTACCTCAAGTACACCAAACTGATTCTGAGACCAGCTCCTTCTTGCCTCGTGCTACAATGACTAAGGACAGCCAAGGAAACAATAGGCTACCCTTCCCCAGGTCTCCCTTTAAACTTAACTATGAATGTTCAGGCCTCACCCTGGTCACTTTCAAGATATTTAAGCTCCTGAATTCTTCCCAGCTACCTTCCCTAAGCTTGTATGTGTCATATACGTCACACCCAGGTCTTCCTGCCAAAAGGCCTACACCATTTTTCTACTCTAGAAGCAGGTTTCACACCTCATTAGGGGAAAGTACTGACAATTCTGTTGCTAGCAAGCTAATGTGAAGTAGCCTACTGGAGGTTCATGAAGACAAAGTCTAACTTTTAAAAAGTCACTTTTCCGAAATGTATTAAAATTCAGACTTCACCACTGAATTGGATTTTTAATAAACATTAAAAATAGTGTTAGAATGAATGCAGTAGCTTGTCCCAAATGATAGTTAGCAGAGTTATATTGTATTCTATACTTTAAATGTCCCCATAGAATAACTGCTGCCTTTCACAGTGTAAACAGCTTTTAGTGGCCAGTTGCTGTAGGTACATGCTAACACAAAATTCTTGCATATACTACTTATAAATACTAGGCACTCTGCCTTGTGGGCTTAAAGGTATCCCTCTTATTTATAGAACTGGCATTAGAATAGTAAACTTGACCACTTCTCCCCAAATATATGCAGTTTCCTGAATGTTTGTGAGACTGGAGTTAGAATAGTAAATCTCACCTCTCCAATATGTATACTTTCCTTAATGATAATAGACTAGAGTTAGACCAGTTAATTAACCAACAAAATATATGGATGTACCCTACGTTTATAGGATTTTAATTAGAATCATAAATGTGCCCCCTCAGACATATGCACTTTCAACAATGCACATGAAATTGAAGTTAGTATATTTAATGCCCCCCTCAATGTTTGTGGCACTGGATAAGAATATTAAATGAAACATCCCCGTATAAATGTACTTCCCCCATTATATATGGGATAAGATTAGAATTATAAATATGCACCTCCTAAATATATGCCTTTCCCCAATATGTGTGGGACTGAAGTATATACACTTAAACCAATGTTAGTGGGACTGTGTAAGAATAGTATATCCTTCATGGTGCAGCACATTGGTTTGCCCTCACTCCCATTTACCTCTGGACCTGGGGAATAATCATAACCTCTTCTACCCCTTGCTCAGGGCATTGCCACTCAGGATGTCATCTTCAATGACATTCCACAAGTCATACCACCCAGGATTGTGACTGCCATATGTGTGCTGCTCAGTTGGCACCGCCCAATTATTATCATCTTGGCTAATTTCATCCCCATCTGTTCTGTTATGTGTATTTGTAAATGCACTATCACTTGCGAGGGTATCCTGGCGCTGAGCAAGTGTGCGTGTGCCTAGCAATGCCTATTGTAGGTTGGTTAATTGAAAAGTCAGGTCTTCGGCTTCTTGAATTCAAGAAGTGGGGAGGAGGGTCTGATGTGGAATGGGAAGTGTTTCCACCCTTTAGGAGCCATGTAAGTGAATGCCCATCCTACTGATCTGGTTCTGTGTATGGGTGGGATGTGTGTGAGTAGGAATCCTATGGAGTGGACGTGTGTGGGTCGTTGGTGGAAGGAGATGTGACTGTTCAGGTAGGCGGGGCCTGAGTTGTGTAGTGCCTTGAATGTGTATGTGCGGACTTTGAAATGAGCTTGTTAGTGTATCGGAAGCCAGTGTAGTTCCCTGAGGTGTGGTGAGTTCTCTGTGGGAGGTTGAGGATGAGTTTTCCTGCTGAGTTTTGGATGGTTTGTTGTCTTCTAGTGAGTTGCTTGGTGATCCCAGTATAAAGGGTGTTCCCAATGTCCAACTTGCTGACTAGGGCCTAAGTGACATTACTGAAAAATTTCGAACAGGTCTCAACAATAATATTATCTAATATTAAAGGGGAGGCAGCAGCCGTGGCGATCCGCCAAAAATTAAGGGAATTTGATGTTACAGAACATCAAACTGAGCTACCCAGAATAATTGAACAATCTTATGCAGAATTAGGCAGAGATAGTTTGGGTGGAAGACCAGTGAAGCCGAAGCTATCTGAAAGTCCTGAGAAGGACTCAATTAAACAAACTCCTACATCTTCTAAAAAGAAGTGGGAGTCTACTAAACAAAAATCAAACGAGAAACATTCTCAATCCCGGGGTAGATCTCCTCAAAAGGAGCCCTCTGAAAGGAGGTATAACCTCAGGAATAGGGATAACTTGAGAAAACCTGATAGGTATCAAGATACTGATACACGTTCCTCTCGTCCCTTTCAGATCTCATCACAGACTTCGGAAAGAAGAGGACGATCGGAACATAGAGAAGAACGCGTGAAATCGAAAAACGACAAACACGCTCCAAAAACTAAAGCAAAACCTCAATTCTCCAAAAAGAAAGTAGCAGGTCTAAAGATCAGACATGCCGAGAATACTGAGAACACAACTCAAGAACGGAGAATGGGCTCAGACAATGCTGGACAGTGCAGCAGAAGTCACAATAGTTCGCCAGAACCTGAAGGAACTTCTGGAGATAGTGGACTTGAATGAGTACATTACAGCCGAGACTGTAGACACCAGGGTTAGTACTCCACAAAAGTTATATGAAATAACTCTCCGGATGGAGGGAGATAAACCTAGACAGGTGAAAGCACTTTTTTGGGAAAGACTATCAAGGGGCTATGACATACTTCTAGCAGAAAAGGACTGCCCACCACAATTTGTCAGGGAGTGCCCACATGGCGAGGACATTATTATGCCTGCCTTCTCCAACCATATTCCAATTCACCTAAAATATACATATGCCAGGAAATGGGCAGTGGCCCAGGCCCCAGCATTATATAAAAATCATGTAGGATGGGATGAGGACTCACCTCACCATAAAATACATCTGCAACATGAACCAACTGCACAACGGCAGTACCCAATAAAGCAAGAAGCTAAAAACAGGTCAGGGAGATCTTAGATCAACTTGAATATCAAGGGGTGATTGAAACATGCACCTCCTCAATGAACAATCCTTTGTTTCCTGTCTCCAAACCAGACAATACATATCGTCTAGTTTTGGACTACAGACACCTAAACACTTGTTCTAAAACTTTTGCAGTGCAAAATGCACATAGCACAGCATTAATGAATAACATTGTGCGTAAAAAATATAAAACAACATTAGACATCTCAAATGGTTTCTTTTGTCAAAACATAACACCTGAAAGCAGGTACTTAACAGCATTCTCCATAATGGGGACCCAGCGTCACTTTTGTCGACTCCCACAAGGGTTTAAGAACAGCCCAGGTTTATTCTCAGCGAGGGTAACGGAGTTACTACAAATTTATGACAATGAGGCATTGTCCTATGTCGATGACATATATCTGACGGACGATGACCTGGAAAAACACTTGAACAGGGTGAGCACCATTATACTGGGTTTCGCCTCTGAGGGCTACAAATTCAACTTTAAAAAAAGTCCAGAATTGCCCATCTCAATGTCCTATTTCTAGGATATGAGCTTTCAAGTGAAGGCAAGAGCTTGGCAGCTAACTTTTTAGAAAAGTGTGCGCTGCTCCAACCTCCGAAAACGCAAAAAAACTTACAATCCATCCTGGGTTTCCTAAATTTTGGAAGAACATACATTCTAAATTACGCAGAAAGGGTTAAACCTCTCTACGCATTAATCAAACCTGATTTTTCGATCAGAAACTGGACACAGGAACACACAGAAATCTTGAATTCACTCCAGGCTAACATGTTAGCAACAAATCACTTACAAACACGCGTAAGTCTACGCAATTTGGTGATCCGAATAATTTCGGGTCAATGCGGATTCATCTACTTAACCTTCAATGAGGGTGAGAAAATACCAATTGCATACAAATCTCATTTGTACACACAAGCGGAAATGCGCTTCAGTTCAACTGAAAAAATTCTAACAGCAGTTCAAACCGCTGTAGCAAAAGAAAGAGCCTTAGCCCAAGGGAAACGCATTATTGTCGTAACCCCGGTACCAGCTTTAGAAGCGGTCACAAAAGCAAGCATTCCAAATGCTAAAGCATTACATCCAAGATGGATACAATGGGTTAATTCTCTTGCTGCAACAGATGTTGAATATGTTTTTGATCCAGATTTAAAAACACAAGCATTCCTGCAATATGAACAAGAATGTCCTCTGCCTACTGAAATTCTGCCTCTCGATCAGTACGAATTCATAATTTACACTGACGGATCCGCACAGCCCGCAACAGGGAGTAAGCAAGCTTACAGTGCAGCGTGTGCAATCGTTAAAGGTCGCATGCGAAATGGCATCTTCAGACCTATGGTCACTAAAACACAATCTCTAGGGATTGTACAGCTCAGCGAGCTGAACTACAAGCATTCAAACTGGCACTTGAAAGTACAGATTGAGAATTCCCCACACTGATAGTGTGCGATTCCTTTTACTGTGTTCAGTCGTATAATGACTATATACAAAACTGGCTTGAAAATGGTTTCAAAGATGCGAAAGGTGGCACAATAAAGCACAAAACGCTTTGGGAACGAGTAGTTCAGTTGAAAAACGAACTACCAAAGGCTCACGTGATCCACACACTGAGTCATCAATGTGATGGCGTTCACGTTGCAGGGAATTCATTGGCTGATGAAGCCGCAAAGGGGGCTGTGCAGACGGCTTCCGTAGCTGCGATCCATCGTTCAAAAACAAAAATAGACGGTGAGATAATGTTGGCTGTCAATGCTTCAAGCAAAGGCAGCAGTGCAGCGTTACCAAAAAAGTTTCCACTCAAGTACTCTTATGTAATTGATGCGAACAACGTTCCTTTTGCTCGAATCCCTGGAGTGGGGGATAGGGTAATTCCAAACATGGAACGTAGAGCAGCCTTGATTTATGAAACACATTTGGGGGAGGGTCTGTCACATCAAGGGATCTCTAAAACAATTTTGACGTTAAAGGAGATGTACTGGTGGCCTGGAATGAATACAGAAATTCACATATTCATCAACAACTGCTTAGACTGTAAATTACAGCGAGAGAGCCACCAGACACCATGCTGCGAATGCGGCAACCCAGTACAGACACCATTGTTAGACAGCATTAGACTATCTATGCGTCTGCGTCCTACTGGACAAAGGCATTCCCACAAATAATGAATCTAGCTTCCTATGGATATGGCCTCAGCGCTTGGCTGACGCTCGAACTGTTATAAAAGATTTGCGAGTCTTTATCGGCACATACGCAATAGGCACGCTACATTCTGACAAGGGTCCTGCGTTTAGCTCTCAGGCTTACAAAGAAGCCATGGCCAGGTTGGGCGTTGCATTGCGGTACTCCTCTCCATTCCATCCTGAGGGAAATTCGGTTGTGGAAAGGAAAAACCGGGACATAAAGCAGTCTATAACAGCTAGGGTATTAGGTTCGGGTGATGGGTGGGTCAAACACCTTAATGGGGTCCAACGCTCATTGAATAATCTGCCAAGAAGTTCTCTAGGGGGGGTCACTCCATATGAGGTCCTATTTGGGACAAGAATGTGGGTACCAGACCTTGAACACGTAGGCACAGTGGTGGAAAATAAACCGTTTGATATCAAAGATCGTTTGGCTGTTTTACAGGAACTAAATGAGTTAAGAACGAAACAAAGCAACGTATTCCTACAGCCAACCACCACTGGGGAAAAATCGGCGGTCCCAGCAAGGCCTGTCTGGATTCCAAAAGTTGGGGATCTAGTCAGAGAAAAGATTGCGGACAAGAAGGAATTTGGACCTTCTTACAGACAACCAGTACCTGTCCTAGCAGTTCAAGGAACAAGAACAGTACTCCTGCCGCCCCTTGCTGGAAGAAAGGAGAAAAGATTTGTGTCCATCGACCTGATCAAACCACAGTATGTGGCCAATACTAAATAGTAGGCCTCGTGGACTCCGACCTAGTAGCAGACGCACTCCTCTTGCTACTATCCAAGAGGTTCAGACTGAAAGACTGATAACAATCGAGAATTCAGCTGTAACAGATGGAGGACTAAGCAACAACGCTATGGAACTCATCCCTCTTTAACACCAAGTAACAGTTTGTCCAAATACACCTGTCTACACCAATGTGGCAAGTGATGAACTGGTTCCAGTGATTTCTACAAATCCTGATGCAATTCCAACAATTGACAGAACTGCTTCTGGCTATTTCATTAACTTTGATACGTTCTCAGAAGATCCAAGTGAACCTGAAACGACGCCAGTATCATTCAAATTCAAGCAGCAAGTACAAGACTTTCTTCACTTTCTGAAAAAGACTTATTTGGTTTCTCCATGGATTGAACTCTGGATTACATCTGGACTTTTTGTTTTCCTGCTCTGGCTAGCTTTGGTTACAACTGTGAGCGTGCTTATAAGTGGCAGATACATCCATGTGACTACTGAAAGAAAAGGCGTGAACGTACTTTTGAAACCTCATAAATCCTCCAATCGTGAAGCAAGAGACTTGTCATCAGTGAACATCACAGCTGTTCCTATACAGGATGGTATAGTGTGGGACAAAACAGATTTTGACATCTTCGGCCCGACGGAACAATTGAACATTCCACATTTGTTTAAAATTTCACTAAGTGATCTAATTTCGTCCAGTACCTATTCTGATGATTGGGACTTTGAGACTGTTAACGACATAATGTTTGACCTAGAAAAATCTGCTGCATTTTCTAAAAATGAATATTTAGAGGGTTCATCAGACTATGAACAACTGTATTGTTATAACCACTATGGTCATCATTATTTGCATAAATCTGCATATCCAAGAAATGTGTTTATGTTTAACCAATGGGAACAATGTCCTACACCACCTAAAGGTAGTTCAAAAACATTTGCTAGTAAGTTTCCATATTTTTCAGGATACAATACATCTAATCCAGAAATGTTTTACTATAAAAATGTAAACAAGACAGGACTGAAAATTATGTTAACAAATACAAAACAGATTTATTCTGCATTATTTAATGCCCAACTGTCTAGACAGGGTTTCGACTTTTGGAAAGACACAATAGACACAAAAACTGTCTGGGGTACTAAAGATTGGCAAGTGCAGGGGATAGAAGCTTTATTTAGAGCCTGTATCATCCCTGAACAAATAATGAAACCATCCAACAAACATCTTGTCTTGGATTAGCCAAGATCAAGGAGATGAACACACCTTCTGTACCAAAACCTGCAAGTGATAACGATACACAGGCAGTGGTGACAGTCGACAATATACTACAACTCAACAGATCTAATCCTGATTGGAAAAAATGGTTGATCTGGCCCACAGACACGAATAACTGTCAGGAAAGATTCCTGAATAAAACTCAGGGCTTTACTATTAATAGGCCAAACCCAAGATATGTCCAAAGACAACATCCGGGGGTAGTAACAACATACAGTGTAGGAAAATTATGCCTCGATTGACTGCATAAGTCTACACTACAGGATGTGAAACAACACTTAACCTTACTTAAAAAGGACGCAGACCTTAGGGAATTCTTGCTTGGACCAAGAAAACCGCGTCAAAAACGTTACATATATGCCGGCATTTATGCTGCCTATAATGAAGCATGGAAAGTATCACAGATGGAGGCCGCAGAACGAATACGTGAACTTGATCGTATTAATTTAGAGAAAACACTCTCTGTGGTCGACAATGGGTTAACAACTTTGTCCTCCAGAATATATTCATTGGATGGCATTGTATCCTCTGCTATCGACATACTAGAACAAGATTTGGCGATAGGGGGTAGGTGATTCGGCTCCTCCTGAACTACGGGAAGGACACCATGTTACAGGTGTCCTCATACTCCGCCGGACACCGACTGGAGTGACTCCCTCATTGTAGAGAGATTAATTGAATACACTACAGCATTTTGATACGTAGTGTGAACATGTGGTAGGTAGTTACTGACCCCATCACATTGTGTAGATAGATTCACTGAGTAGGTCCTGAAGAATTGCCACGGATCAACCTGACCATTAGGCAAGAAACATGTTGACCTGTCGAGTTGGACATAGCCTGAACTAAACCTTTGAGTTAGATAGGCTGCCACTCTGTTTATTCATTTTTAACGAAGTGGATAGCCAGCCAGAATAAAAGTATTATTTGGACTGTCCTACTTCTTTTAAATTATCCCTGCACGATATCTACACCCCTTGGCCCACACACTCGCACTGCATCACACACACCCGCACTTCATCATACGGCAAGGAACAAAAGATCTCCGCGAAAGAGCCCCTTTTAAGGGTGCCCGTTGGGTACTGCTGCGCCGACCCGACGAGGAGCAGGTCCATATGATGAAGCATGACATCTAGCTTGCTAGGTGTGTGAGGACCCTAGTTCCGAAATAAGGAATTTCCCCTATTCTCCTCCCCACACCTTACTCAACCGAGGTTGTAATTACAAACAATGGTGGTTTGGCTCACACCTTTTCTCCTAGGCACCACTATAAGAGGAACTACATACCTTTAGATTACAGATGTTACAACAAGGCCAGTCTCAATTACGTTCTATTGTGTTATTAAGCTGGACGCTGCAATCTTTGCGAGCGGGCTATGTGCCTTGGCGTTTTATCAACACAATGGCTCTGTTTGCAGAATACAATCTCACTGATAAACAGATCGAATTGGCACAAAGAAGAGCAAGTAATACAGTGCTGAGCATTGAAAAACTGGAAAAATTACCATTCACAGTGGAAGAAAAACCAGCTACAGAATGGCTTATTCATGGCAAAATAACATTACCTGTGACTACTTTTCAGTTTCAGTATTGCCTCAGACAAATGCAAGCAGGCAAATATGAAAGGTTGGGTAAGGAATACATTTAGACATCTTGGGATTTACCGTATACATATAGATGTTGGAGTGGGGATCGTGAAGTGTTTTTGAGCGGTACACACTGTAAATGTGCACTGAGCGGTTCACTTATATGTCAGGACACTTCTTTACACGAGGCTTGTAATGGTTCTGTGGCAAATTTGTCTTGCCATCAGCAGGGTACACCAGCTGCTGTGATTAATCCAACGTTTGGACAACTTTCTAATGGGAGTTACCTCATGTTGAATGATCAGAGTTGCTGCGGCATGCTGCCAGGCATCCCATATCTAGTAACGGTCAACTCCAGGGTCACTTGCTGTATGCAAGTATTGTTTGCCCCAATAGACACAGTCAGGGAGTCGCCTCTATGGCCTTCGCTGAACGTCTCTTTTATAAGATTTGATACTTTGAGCAGAATGAAAGCCATGCTTTTACAGCAAACAGTGCCTTTGACCTCGGCCAAAGAAACCTATGATCTACAAGTAGCAAGGACTTTGGCTGAGATACAGACTTTAATATGTACAAACTGCCCTATACATTTCGTAGAAATGATAGGACGTATCTTCAATATGTCTGATACAACCGGAATTGTACATGTATTTAAGAGCATCTGCTCCGGTCTGTTAGCACCTTTCCAGGCAATACTCGGAATCATCCCGAACTTTGCACATTCGGTGTTTGGTGGCATACCATTAATTCTAGCACTTGTTGCCGGAATTCTATTTCTCTTCCTGCTATTGCGCTATGGCCAGCCTATTCGCAGACATCACTCCGAGCGAAATGGAGAAAGCTCTCCTTGAACGAAAGTGCCGTGAGCGAATAGTACAGCTTTTGGGCATGACTCGTCTACGGGACCTGAATACAACTTGGTTCCTGTCATTCAGACCAATCTGGCAAGATTGCATCTTACCTGTTCTACGATGCCTGCTATGCGGTGAAGAATGCGTGTTGGACACCTGTCTAATATTTCCATCAGCTACGCCAACGGATGTCGATACTCTGCTGGTCCCGATAATGGCCCATGCTCTGTGTTGTCCCCAGAGGCTACCGATCCTGATGTCAGCATTCATTGAGATCTCACAGATGCTTCCAGCTGCTGCTGAGGTACGAGAAAGATCTACAGGCACACAGGTAACAACGGACGCGAACATTGCTGAGGCAACCTATGCTGGAAGCGATGCTTCTCATCTCTGTGCAATTAATCTACTACACGACGTGTTCCAACTGACACCAACTACAGTGGATGATGTTTTGTCTATAGAAATATATGATCTCATGTTTACACCAGACCCGTAAACTGACTCTGATTCAGTATACAGTGTTCCAGAGATTCAGTAACAATTTGGCCTTCATTTTTTAAAACAACTTGGAACTCTACCAAAATTGAACTTTTTCCCATTTTTCGAACGAAAATGGCACTTCAATCTGCTTAAAGTAGAACTAGCCTTATAATACAGACTTCAAGGTACTTCCATGGACACTTAGTCATCTTGTGTGTCTAAAACAGTTCATTAATTTTTATGACATGAAATGACTTTGATTTTTTGAACAACTTATCGATCATTTTCTGTCACGTGTAAATATTACTGCTTATTTCATTCCAATTGCATTTATTTTCGAACTTTATGCCTGAAATGAAAAGCATTTGCTTCAAATGTACAGTACCTTTTGCATTTTTTTACTATGTTTTTTAATACTTTTAAGAAATATTTTTAAATATGCGGTACTCCATTTAATGTTTAGCATTTTAAATGTTTAGCATTTTAGTATTATCGTACACACGAAAGTGGAGTGGGTGTTGTATTCCTCTTAGGGTGTCCACAAACAGGCTTTCCAGTATCATGTCCTTATATAGGCACAATTCGCCCTGCCCTTATATAGGCATAAAATCCCAGCCCTTATTTAGGCATTAAACCGTGCACTCCAAATACAGGCATGGTCTCTGACATCCGTCCACCCTAACGTCACAACGAGTTCATGAAGAACAGACCCTTAGGCTGCGGGAGTTTCCCTAGCCCAGGACTATTGATTTCTTCAAGGACTCATATATTATGCATGAACCATTATTCCTTAGGGGTTCATTCATGACGTCTTCCGCTGTCCGATCCACGTCAATGCTAACATTCTGAGGTACCTCTCAGGTATAAATATACCTTCCATAGCCCTTGTAACCTAGAGGAGACCTCGACTTCAGAGGAGCCCGTTTCCCGGCCTGACGCACTGAGAAGACGCTGTCATCCCTGCATGCAGAGAGTCCAGCTTCCAGTGATCTGACTTCCCTTGCGGGGTGTTGGAGTTCGAGTCTGGCAAAGAGATTCCTACCTCTCTCATTCTTCAGGTATGGAGCTGACAAGAACCTAGAGGGACTCTTGGCATACTAGGCATACTAGGCTTAACATACTCTTAGTATACCATAGTAAGGAATACTTCACCTACTTCATACCTCTCCCTACACCTAGGTTAGGTTAGGTACATTGGGGTAGAACTAGATTAGAAACGCATCGTATGAGTACTCGCATTTTTAGTCTGTGTTATTTATGTAAATGCATATATACTAAAAGATAATGCTATCGCAGTATTATTTATTTCTACTGCTCACACTGTACATTATTTATCTCGCATACTGTCTTGTGATCGTAACAGCACATTTTACTTACACCAGAAACAAGACTGTTCAATAAATCTTTTATTGAAACGCCCGTCTATTTCTTTCTGTGTAACTTGGAGAAAACTAAGCATGCACGATTGAGCTGAGTGAAATAGTTATCTATTGTTTCCACGACTCTGGGACACGTTCTGATTCTAAAGGGAAACAAAGTGGTCATGTTTTGCGGCTGCCAGAAACTACTCCCTTCTTGTTATCCAAGGAGTTTCTAGTGGCCTCTGAGCTAGTTGGCACAAGTAATTAAGTTTAATATACTCGATAGGGACATACTGACCTTAGTCCTATGTCAAACCTATAGGATATATTATTCCAATGCGCAGAGCCTATTAGGGAAATAGGAGCTACACTACACCCTGTCCCCAGGGGCTCAGAGCGATCATTACAATAAGTCTGCGGTGCTGCCATACACTTAAAAAAAAGACACTATCATACAAATAGTACATACAAGAAGCGAAAACATAAAGTAATCCAACATTATATAAAAAGAGGTACAAAATATATAACCTTACATTTGTTTAAAACAAGCCTGGGTTAAATCTTGTAAGTTTCCTATTAAGAGCTGTTCCAGGCCGTTGTAACCCCGCTAAGACCAGTGTAAGTGGGACCACATTTTTTCTACTTTTTTACTGATTAATGTCCCCTAGCAACTGCCATTTCACCTTCATAAATTTGCCGAAGCAAGGCCCAGAATTCTGTTATTCTAGGTGGTAATGGATTCATCCAAACCAGAGCAATACATAATCGGGCACAAACTATTATAATTGAAAACAGAGAGCTGAGATTAATATCCGCCCCATCTTATGACCCAAAAGTATTTCCTTGCTATTAAAGCAGATTTTGAACCCTAGCTGCGATGATACTAGTTGAAACATACTGTCCCAGAATTCTTTAAGCATAGGGCACTCAGTGAACATATGAACCATATCTGCAGCCCATAGGTGGCATTTAGGGCAGTATAACCGCTCTGAAGTTTGCATCACTGTCCATTTAGAAATAGGCTCCTGCATGTGATAAAGCATGCAAACAGTCCTAAATTGATGTAGCTTAAGATTGACAGAGATTGTTGACTGGTCAAGTATTAAAAGAGCATTTTGTATTTCAGCAGCCGTGACTCTAGAAGACAGCTGCTGGGTCCACCTTGATGCCAGCTGCACGCTATTGTCTGGGACATAAACCCCCAATACATTGTGCTTATCTTTGTATAGCCTGTCTCCCTAGTTGGCTGATACAGAGATATGAGAATATCAGGTATTTCACCATCACGCTTATATTCACATCTATGTAGGAGATAATCCCTAATCTGCAAGTACTTAAAAAAATGACATTCCGGAAGCCCATATGTCTCCTGGAGAGAAGAAAAAGTCTGAACCCCATGTGTATCATACAGTTGCCTTACATTATGCAGACCCATATGTCCCCAAAACTGCCCTCTGTTATCATGGAATATGTCTGGTAGTTGCACATTGCCCCATAATGTCGTATACAAATGTATCGGTGGTATAGAATATTTAGCACATATTTCACGCCATATCTGAACAACGTCTCTCATCACCTTAAATCTAACCTGCTTAAAATAATTTGGGTCCAATAGCTTGTGCAACGAGTACCTAATTTCATGGCTTAATGTGAGTTGATAGCAAAATGCATTCACTCCGAGCTTTTGCCTAATCAATAAACTTTGAATCTGCCCAATAAATGAAGCCAATAATATAAATTAAAATCAGGAAGCTTGAGTCCTCCCTGTATATAAGGTAGTTTACTGAGGTGGATAGCTTGTCTAGCCTTCCTATAACCCCATATGAAACAACTGATGGCCCCTTCAAACCGCTTAAAAAAATAATCAGGGACCCGAAGCGGTATGGCTCGAAACAAATAAAGAAACTTAGGTAGTATGTTTATTTTAACAATATTGCATCGTCCCAAGATACTTAGTGGGAGCCGATGCCATTGCCGCATTTTAGCTATAACTATTTTTAAAAGGGAGTCGTAATTTAGCCCAATTATCTTTTCCACTTGACTATTCAGCCGTATGCCAAGCTATATGGTAGTATCAGTAACTCCAGTTATTGGGGTAGGTGGACTAAAATTGAGAATTATCTGAGTTTTCATTAAGTTCAGTTTATAACCAGAAAATGCAATAAATCGCTCACCCTCCTTGGTTATAAGATTAACAGAGTCACTTGGATTAGAAACGACGACTGCTATATCGTCAGCATATGCTGTTATTTTAAGCTCCATGCTGTTCATTCTTACTGGTTGCATGCCCTTATTCAGTGTTAAGTGCCTTAGGTTAGGTTCGATATAAAGAGCGAACAGCAGAGGGGAGAGCAGGCACCCCTGTCGTGTACCCCTTTGTATTGAGAATGGTGCAGAGGACTTACCTCCCGTTAGTACTTTCGCCGTCACATTTTTATATAGCGATTGCACCATTGCTATAAATCTGCCCTCTATCCCAAAAGTATCCATAGTCAGCCATAGTGGTTCCCATGTAACCCTGTCAAAAGATTTCTCTGCATCCAGCATTATCATACCGATCTGGATGTTATTTTTCTTAGCTACATCGAATGCTGCAATTGAGGTGTTAATGTGAGCCGTAGTGTCTCTGCTCGGAACAAAGCCATGCTACTGCTCTGAGACTAGTTTTTGCATGAGGTGGGAAAGACGCATAGCTAATATTTTGGAGCAAACCTTAGTGTCTGTGTTAATCAGAGATATAGGTCGGTAAGAGCTCCTTTCCTCCTGTGGTTTATATTTTTGAGGAAAAACCACTATATTAGTAACTCCCCATGAGGCGGGAACATCCCCCCATTGCTGATATATGTCACCAAGTCTCTAAACACTTTTTAAATTGCAGAGGAATTGTATCCTCTCCTGCGGCTTTCTCGGACAGTAGAGCACTAATAGCATCTTCGATCTCCCCCAGATTGATATTACCGTGTAAGCCCAGACTCTGCTGGGGATCTAATTTAGGCATCCCACTCTTCCAAATATAGATGGCAAAAAGCTGTCTATCAATTAATCCGGTCTATTATATATCGCTTGATAAAAGGAGGCGAATTGTTCTGCTATATCATGTGGGTGAGTGTATTCCCCCCACCATCCCCCAAAATCACCTTATAATCCGGCTGGCTTTTTTGCCGGATATCTGATGTGCCAAGAGGCAGCCATCTCTCTCACCATACTCATACTGAAATGCTGTATGTTTCTGGTAACTGGCCACCACCTTATCGGTTACCCCTCTGTTAAGCGTTTGCCGGATCTCATTCAGTCTCAGATGTAAGATCTGTGGCCGATTATCTCCAAGTAGGATTGCCTGCACATGCTGTAGCTCTAAGTTCATGCAATTCTGCCGGCATTGGGCCATTTCAAGTTGCCTATGTTTATTTTGCTTGACAATAAACTGAAGTGTCACCCCCCCTTATGTATGCCTTCATACAATCCCACACAATAGCAGTGGTAGTGGTACCCTTATTCAATCGCATATATTCTGTCAATAAATGTTTTAAGTAGCCAAATCCACAAGCAAATGGTGTGGGAATGTAAACGGGCAACACATTTCCCCCCACTCCTTGCTGATTCTGCATAATCAGCATGATGGCATTGTGATCTGAAGTAACTTTAGGCTATATCTCATTTTCTCCCCTTCTAACATCTGCTTCTTGGCAAGTATCATGTCAATTCAGGAGTCCTGCCTGTGGGGAGAAGAATAGTAAGTATACCTCGGGATTGCAGGGAATAGTGTTCTCCAAGCATCCACTAACCCATGCAGCCTCATTAATTACTTGATTGAAGCTCGAGTTCTAATCACCCGAGCTGTTGCCTGGAGACTAGTGAAGTCAATATTGTACTCCATTACACAATTAAAATCCCCCATGACAATGAGATCTCCGGGCAAGTCTAACAATTCCATAGTTAAATAAAAAAAAATAGCTGGGTCATTGAAATTAGGACTGTAAACCACACAGATTGTATATTTCTGGTCATTGATTATTGAGTGGGCTATGGTCCACCTCCCCCTGCCATCTGCAATGGACTTAATATTTTTAACTACCAAGTTTCTGGCTTTCATTATAGGCACCCCATGTATAGAAATTGATTGTGATGTACAAACAATGCTATCATATCCTGTTTGCTTCAAGAGTTGCCGATCTTTATGTGCAAGTGCATTTCAGTTATTCCCAATATGTGTGGTTCATAAACAATTAATTCCTCACGCAGTAGATGCCACTTTCTGGCTTGTTTTAACCCAGCGATATTCCAACAAATAGTACTCAAACTAACAATCATGTTTCCCTACAATCATCAGTCCCTTGCCTATCTTCACAATAAGAATGCTTCCCTTGCTCTAGAGTCATGCTGTAACCTGTACGCTGTTTCCACACACTCTGGCTTGTATGACTCACCCCTGATCCTTTCCCAAATAAAAAATGTTGGTGCAATCTCCTGTGATTACGAACCCAGCCCCATACCTAGAAAAGGTATCAGCCACCCCCTTCGCTGTCAACTGGTTTGACAGCCCCATGGGAGTGCACCGTACGGCCACCCCCACCCCTTCACCCAACAACCACCCACCCACCTAAGTGTAAATTACTAAGATGAGCCCACATATTCTTTGATTAGTATCTAAATCATTTCTCCAGCTCAATATCTATCTTGTCTATCTTTGACATAGGCTAGGTGATGTTGATCATTATCTAAGACAAGCCAATATCTCAGACAGAGTTATTGTTGCCACTGCTTCAAGGCTAAAAAGGCTTCTGCCTCAGAATAAAATAATTATGAAATTCCATCCTTTATAACCTTGAATTCTGCCGGTTCTTGCAAGAATACCTGAGCCCTGACAGCCTTGAGTGGATCGATTAGCTGATGAAGCTTCCAGCGTGTGTCCATTGTGCCATTACATAAATCTGATCATACAGAGATAGACATAGAGTCCACCTTTACCAGTGCGGCAGGGCGGGCTTTGAGATAGATGGCCAGTCTCAACAAAAAGTTACCCACATAGATAAGAAGGGCACGAGGATGCTGGTATTTGGCCTTGGTATATTGTATCTGGGAGTCGATATCCCAGTCTGATAGTTCTGGAAATACTTTCTGGAACAATTTGTCCACAAAAGCTCCAAGGGAGGGTCCAAGAATAGCCCTCTCTGCAAATGGGTTACCTCTAAAGGTGAGGTCAAGGCCTTGATCTCACGGCTTTCAAACAGGGACCCTGCCTTGTTATCTCACTCATTAACCGCAGGGGACGATACCCAGCTCTCAAGCATTGTCAGCCCCAATGAGAATGCCTTTCTGAGCCCAGAGCCAGATAGTGGTTTAGGCAGAGACAAAGACTAGCCCATTAATCCATCTACCTGGACGACTTCAAATGCCGCCGCTAACTCTGACACCATCGCCTCGGATCAGAATCGACACCCTGATGTACAAGGTAAAGAGCCTCCAATTCTTGCAGATTCAACGGACAGAAGCGCTTGAGCGTTATGCACAAGATAAAGCAGACAATCAAGTAGTACATCAAGCTCTAACGAAAGTTACCAGCAAGGTTGTCTCGCTGTCGTCTGATGTTTCTGAGCTTCAGCAAGGAGTATCAGGGACAGAGGAAGTTGGAACAGCAGCGATCAAGACAATAAAGGAGCAGGGGAGTCTCCTGGGCTCTGTCAGAGTACAATTGAGGACCTTGAGAACCAACAAAGGCGTAACAACCTAAGGTTTTTTGGCATACTGGAGGAGGAAGAAGAAAGTGATCCTAGAGCTTTTGTGGTCGTTACTGTACAGCATGTAAAATCAATATTTTTGTTAACAATATTTTGGAGACAATATTTTTATGTCACAATATATTTGTTGTTAACATTCCGACATACAACCAAATACAGCAAACATTTTCAGTTCAAAATGGTTTCTATGATAGTTATAATTGGAACTGTATTGGCTTACAGACATCAAAATTGGTTTGGTGCTGCAAGAGTTGTTGCTTTTAAGGCTTTAAGACCATGAGACAATTTAAGCTATCATGCCCCAAAATAATTTATATCGATTTTCAGCATAGGTAATAATAGAAAGCCAAGTGTACTTGTTTTATGCACAACATCCATTACTAATCATCTGTAATGGTGTCTTCACATTCTAACTGGAGGAAATCTATTGTCTTGTTATGTTATCTTTATACTGCCTCAATGACTTTTGGTAAGTTGTCAAAAACCTGCGAAGGACTTTGACCTGTCTTAACTGGAGACATAATCCCTTCTCTTTAGTTGGGGTCTTCTGTGGCACTGAGGTAATTTCTTATTTTATACCTCCTACAAAGGTGACTCGCTTGCAATCTCCACAGTCCTCTCCATACAATGAAAATCTTGTCAGTGCAGCCAGGTCCTAATTGACATTAAACCGCCAGTAGACTGTCTGACACTTTTTTAATTCCAGAGAAAGCGATCTTCAAGACCTACAGGAACCAATATCCTCAAGAGGGTGTAGATTTATTTGATCCACTTGAGACAAGAGTGGGCTGGTCTTGGGTTGGGTTGGAAGAGGATGAGAGCTGACAATTTAGGAAGCTGAAGCACAATACATTGAGAGACAGAAACAGGTTCCCACTCTAGTTAACCTATTTTGAGAATTTGCTAGATTCAAGCAGGTATTTCCCAAATCATATCTGAGTTTGCAGTGTAAAAACTGATGAGAAGAAGAGAAAGCTGTCAGGGATAGTTTTTATAGTGCTATATCTTTGTGAAACAAGAGCTAGTTTGCACTTAAGCAAACCTTGGTGGAGAATGTATTAGATGTTCAAATAGATTTTTTTCACAAAAGTTCAGTTCATTTTTTATAAACTGCTGCTACTTCACATTGAGGAATGAAGTGATTCAAACAGAGATAAAAAAAAGACTGCCTGCTATCCTCTACAATTTTCGTCTTCCTTATGAAGGACTGTGAAGAGGTATTCCAAGCTTTACCCCAAATCTGTGTGTGTGAAAACTCTGACGGCTAAAGAAGCCAGTTTATTGTTGTTCCATGAGGACAATGGGTTATAGGTCTTAACTAGAGGTCCATGCATGCTGCAGGGACTTCTCCCCTAAGGCTGGAAAATTGTGAAATATCCTGAAGACAGAGATAGCTGTATCTGACTGGAAAGAAATCAGGAATTAATGCACATTTGGATTTTGGGATGTTTGGATGTGGATCTGACACTAAGGAGCCGATTCCGATCTCGGCCAGTAGGGCACCGAATCGGATTCGGCTTAACCGGATCCGATTCGGAGCCCTATTTCCCGACCGAGTCGTACGTGCGTCCGGGCGAGCGAGTACGATGCGTGCGCTCGCGAAATCTCCGACTGACTCGTTCGCAGGACCCGACCGCTCCGACCGACTCGCACGGGGACGACGCGCACCTCGCAATGGAGACGTTCCCCGCCCGGGTAAGTACGATGCGCACCTCGATTGCTCCGACCGACTCGCGCAGTCCGGCTCCAAGGAGCTGTCGGAGCTGCACTTTGGGGGTCCGTGTCGGACCCCCCTGGAAGCGTAGGTGTGCGAGTCGCACACAGGGGGACCCATGGGTCCCCCTACACGTGCATGTACGGTGCGACCCGCATCGACGCGAACACGCTGTAGGGGCGCCCTTGTTCGCGTCGTGCCCATTGAGTCAATGGGAGCCCGTGTACGCGTCGTACGACTGGCTCCCATTGACTTCAATGGGAGTCCAACCGAATCGAGTCCGATAGCATACGTGCGCATCGTACTCGTTCGGTCGGACTGCTAGGGTCCGATTCGGTCGGAAATCTCTCCGGGTCCGGCTCGGTCGGGGAGATTTCCGGCCTGAATCGGAATCGGCCCCAAAGCCTGAAAGATATTTTCATAATTGAACCTATGACCTTTTATCCAATACACCTTCAGTGAAGGTTTGGAAACTTTTGGAGTACAACGAAAGATGTTACTCAGACAATCCTGAAGATGTAGACATTTTTACTAAGTGCTTTTTAAACAAGAAGATTTGCTGATATGAGTGAGTGTCTGTTTACAATTTCTTGGGAATAGTAGGTTGTCTTTATTAAAGCGTCAAAAACAAAGGCATATCTGCCATCTTCCAAAAGCACCCCAATTTGTTTTTTAATAACGCTGAATGACTACTTTCAATCAATTCATAGGCACAGAGAGGCTGATTTATAGTTTGATAGACATGGTACTCTATTGCCAATATGAACAAATACCTTGTCTGCCAAACCCTAGGAATGACCGCCTCATTAAGAGATGGGTGGACCTTACGTTTTCTGTCAACCCATTGGCTTCCCCAATGGAAACTTTCCTCTGACAGCCTGATTGAGTAAGGAGTGTCAAAGGAATGACATGACACCGCCGACCTTAGTTAGAGTGGATGGTTTAATGTCTTTTTTTTCAGTCTGTTTCCATCAGAAAAAGCCTGTGGTGAGTGACAGAAAAAAATAACCCCCCACACCCTGGAAAAAAACTCTCCGGTTGATGGGATTTTTTTTTTTTAAAGAAACGGACTCTTTAAATTTGATGGATGGTTGTCCATTATGATGGCACATGCAATGTCCTCCACCACCCTGATGGATTGTGTACCTCCATCAAACCATAAATCAGAGCCAGAATAGGTAAACCCTCGGATACATCAGGACCTTTGTGTCTTTTTGATAATTAACTTCAGATCTTTTTAACTCAAGTGGTTTGGGAAATGTCACTTGCATCTTTCATAAAGGTAATCTTGTTTTGGTATTGATGTTCATGTAATACATGCAATTTCTCTGAGAATTGTCAGGCTCACAGAAAACTCTTTACTTAATTAGATTTAGATTGTTTTTATTTTGTTTTGACTTTGTGGGAGGCAAGCAATAGCTTACATTAAAGCTGAGACCTTTTTCCGCCATATGTTAATGCTATTCCCTACTGTAGAAAATGCAAAATTGGATGTCGTATGGCCAACCTTTTGAAATGTATTTGTATTTTATTGGTTTATTAACAGTTTTCTATAGTATAGACCAGCCCCACAGGGTGACTGATAACTTAACATGAGGTCATTAGGGCATGTTACAAGGAGCAGGTTAAAGTGAAGATATTACATAAATTATTACAGCAAATAACACTTAAATAAAGAGGATACACTACCGTCTAATATACATCACTTACAGGTACCCAAGTGGGCTTGACTGTTAATATAGGTGTAAAATCAAGCAATCAGTCAATCAGTCAATCAATCAATCAGTATTTGTTAAGCGCGACTACTAACCTATGATGGTCTCAAGGCAAGTGACATATAGTATAATATGCTGTGGATAATAGACATAGCGATGAAATATTGTAACAGTATATATTAATCAAACAGACAAAAGTTGATGAGAGGAATGCTTGCAATGTGTCTATCCACTGACAATCACTCACGTAGCTTTCTAACCCATCTCCCACAATGCCACTTCAGTTTGGACCCAGCCATATGCAAATGAGTCTTGACCCTGCACCAATAGGGACAGTTTGGCCCGAACTGTGAGGTCATCCCTAAACTGGAACATAAGCACCCCAAGACCGATTTTGCCCTGATTGGGGCTTTTCAGTTGGGTGTAGCTTAGCTCCATTGGCACAGTGAGCAAGGGACCCATATCTGGGCATACCCTTGCCGCTTACGGCAGTACATAAAACACACTAAAGGTGAGGGGAGGAATGCTTGCAATATACATTAATCTACATTGTAGCTTCTCAGTTAGTTGTGAGGTGTTATGGAGAAGGTATGCATTTCAGTTCTTTTTTAAATGTATCCTAAGAAGACGTTGATGTAAAGTTCCTAAGGTCCGACTCATTCTTATATAGGTCTCGACTCCATCTTGATTAATGAAGATCGCCATCTTCCCTCTCAAACAATGGAAGTCGCCATAATTCCCGATTTATGCAGTATCATTGGCATAACTGCTATTAGACGCAGATGGCTCCTGACCTTATATTTCTAAGAACTGTGTTGTGTTGTTTTAGATGTACTGAGAAACAGATTGTTCCTGTAGTGATAAGTGCTTTTAACTTAGAGTATTCATTCTTGTTAGTGTAGTGTGTGTGATATGGTGAATAACAAAATATGGTTTGTTGCTGTTTCCATTGTGCCCTGATGCCTTTATGGTTTGTTAGTAACCCAAAAGCAATGCTTCAATATCAATTAGACATTGAATAGTGGTTTGCGGGGCTACAATAACCTGTCTTTCACATTCATCACTGATGCATTGAACCAAGTTCACACATGTCACCTGTGGGTGGGAAAGATCACCTTGTAGGGTTATGGCAAAGTCATAACTAACGCAACAATATGGTCTTGATTTTTGGAGGGGTAAAATCAAGATCCTTGGAGCACCACCATAGAAGGATTGCTTCAGCGATTCACTTTCTTAATGAGGGGGGCTTCAAGAAGCAGTGTCTCTGTGCCAAGAAGTTGTTATGTTGGATTGTTGCACCAACAATTCAGGCCTTGATAATCCCATTGCGCTGATCTTTTAGTTATTTTCAGAGTTTTTCTTTTCCCTTTTTTGCCTAAGATATTTCCTATGGACTCTGAGTACTGCTTTATAAGCATGGGCTAACCTCTAGGGATGAGGTTATTTTATCAGCTATGGTTGCAGGATCCTTTTTGTTAAGTTATAGTCCCTCTGTCTTATTTCCTTTGGATTGCATGAAGTCAAGACTTTAGAGGAAAGGAGAGAGAACGGGATAAGGAAGTGATCTAACAAATAAACCGGTATCTGTGTCTAAGCCTGATCTTCCCCCCTGTAGCAGTTAGAAGATCTAAAATGGAGCCTTTGGCGTGAGTAAGGAACAAGCACACTTGAATGTAGTGACAAAATTGTTTCCTTCAGATCCTCCTGAGGTAGTTTGAAGTTTTTGAGGAAAATATTTCAGTTCCAGACAATCACATGCTCAGTCTTGAATGTGAGGATTTGCTTAACAAATGTTGTGCTGACAGCTAACAAGTGATTGTATAGTTCAGTGGGGATTAGTCGGCTGTTTTGTTTGTGCTTGCAGGATGTGGGAAAATGTGCATTGATAGTCTATGTACGGTATTGCATTTAATATAAATGTTGTCAATTATAGCTGTCCCACCATAGATTTTCACAGTCCTATGCAAATCATTGAGTAATCGGATGGCAAGAGAAGGATCACACAAAACTTTTTAATTGCACATTGCAAGCACCTTATAGAGTGCACTAATTATCAAATGCATCTATTTTGTTTTGCTTTATTAGATTTGTAGTCCTCTAGCAGTGGTCTTGCCTTAAAATATGTTTATGTCTTTGAATATTGGAAAGCAATTTGTGTATAGACCACTTTCACAACTTTTTTGTTGCATTCATCAATTTCCTTTTTTACTGGGCTGTGCTTTGCTATGAGTGGTTTTTAGTAGAATTGGGTGGCACTGGAACGTATGAGGGCCAAAGTAGCAGGATATATCTATGTGGAGTGCATTGCATTTCTAGCATAAAAATGGAAACCTCGGACTACACTTTAGCTCAATATACCTCACATTCTATTAACTGAATTGCCATGTAAATCACTACCTACTGCAAGCAGCAACTTAAAACTGAACAAAGCGAGCAGTGATATGATCAGGATCATACAAATTACATTCCAATGTGTTTGACACTTAAAACAGTAAATTATACCTTGTGGCCTTCCCTGATGTGATTTTATTGATAGTCTATTAAAGCATAGTTTGTCGTTGTGAAAGGGTACTATTGTATATGCACGGAACATGATCTTCTACAGGAAATGTATGTAACCTATTGTTTCCATGTTTTTCCAGGTATCAATATGAAAGAGCAGTTACCTCATCAAGCAACTCTTCTTCCAGCATGTCACTTTGCTTTGCAAATGATAGTCATCAGGATGCACCAATGTTATCGAAAGGTATTGCACAATTGTTATATTCCTCAAACATCAGAGGAGATAAGTCAAAGCACAGGCATTAGAGTTCTATGAGAAGTGTTTGTGTGTTCCGTGCTGGAGTTCCCTTTTACAGGGTCGATATACAACCTGGATATTTAGTTTTAGGAATATATATAGGTAAGTATAGATTTACTGTACTTACCTTCACATAAATGTAGCTTGACAATTTTTAAATATTCAAATTCATAGGTGTGGCATTAAGAATAGCAGGAGCGGCCGGTCCATTGGGGCATGCCCCTCCACCTTTCACCCCTCATGAACAGTGTCTGTCAGGCTGATCAGAGGTCAGCCTGACAGACACTGTTCACTTTCAGGTCAGGCAGCCAGGAGCCAGACATGTGCATTTAGCGCAAGCTCCTGGCTGCCTGAGTTGAACTTTGCTGGGCTGAGGAAGTCACAGCTCCTGTGAGCGTGACCTCCTCAGCTCAGCAAAGGTCCCTGAGGCCCTCCCCTCAGTGACCAGGGGTAGCGTCACTGATTGCCTCGCACATGGGCGCTTCAGTTTTAAGCCCTGACGCCCCCAAGGTCGAGTGTCAATCAGTGACACTTCATCACAGAGTGGGGTGGGGTCAGCAGTCTCACTGACCCCATCCCACTCTGTGATGACGTTGGGACTGCTGCCTTCCCTTATTGGCTGACCTTAGGTCAGCCAATAAGGGAAGGCAGCAGTCCCAAGACTCCTGAATCCTCTGAGGCAGAGCTGGCTGCAGGTAAGTTTTTGTTTTTCTTTTAAACTGTTTGGTGCATGCATGCGTGTATGTATGAATGTTTGGTGAAGAGTGTTGTGAATGGATGTGTTTGTGTCCGTGCGTGTATTTATGAATGTTCAGTGAAGAGTGTTGTGAAGGGATGTGTTTGTGTGTGTGCATGCATGCATGTATGAATGTTTGGTGAAGAGTGTTGTGAATGGATGTGTTTGTGTGCGTGTGTGCGTGTGTGCCTGCGTGTGAATACATTGCTTTGAGTGTTATGTGTGTGTGAGAGTGTGTCCTGTCCGGTCACCTCCCTCCAAAACTTACCGGCCGCCATTGAAGAATAGTAAAGCCTAGATTTACAAAGACTTTGTGTTGAGTTTGAGGTACTTGTTTTAACGCCGACCCAACACAAAGTCTAATGATGTGATTTACAATCCAACACAAATCGTGATTTATGTTGGATTGTAACCCAAAGTAACGAAATGCAGCGCATTGCACTGCCTTGTTTTACTTTACGTTCAGGGGCGTTCCATGGGTGGTGCATGGGCGTTCCCATGCAACCACCCATCGGTTTCAATGCAAATCCCTAGGGATTTGTGCCAAAAACATGTGACTCTCTAAGGCAGGTGTAACAAAGAGTATTGATTTAATATCTCCTTTTCTAACTCTTTTCATGTGTGCTGCATTCTACGGCACACATACAAAGAGGAAAATGCTTTACTGCATAGTTGTTGTACCCCTTCCTGCACAAAAAATATGCTGACCACAATGCAAACAACCTTGCGCTGGAGAGCAAGGGTTCCTGCACTGGCTCATGCTACCAAAAGTGCGCCTCTGCAGGGAGTGTGCAGAACTACTCCGCTTTTTAGTCGATATGGTGAAGTTCTGCCCTCTTCCATTAAAGCAACACAGAGCAGTAACTTTACTTACTGCACTGGGTTGTGTAAACATTTTGTAAATTTAGCCCACTAATAGTTACTTATAGTTGCTTGCCTTTGCGATCCTTTAATATTCAATATTGTGGCATGATATTTTTGTAGCACAATATATTTGTGCCTAGTATACTCATGTACAACCACCAGAGTTGCCAGATACCAAATCTACCTCTCTTGACTCCAATTCATGTCTCTTTCTACAACTGCCCTGCCCTTCTAGTTTCTTCATATTACCCTTGCAGGTTCTTTTATATTCCTGCTTTCTCCCTTTGTTGCTTTCCGCCCTATTTCTCAATTTTCTGCCTTTCTCCCTCCTTTTGTGGGTCAAAGTCTTATGATGAAAATAAGTCCCTGTCACAACAATAAATGAGAGTCCATGCTCACAACCTGCAACTATTGACACCAATCAAGCACTGTCTGTCTATAATGTCATTATCAACCCTTTAATGACTGAGGTTGTATACCCTAAAGATAGCCTTCATTTTTAAATATTTAAAAAAAAATGTAAACTGATCGGCTGACCTCAGACAGAAATGTAGTAATGATATAATAGTCTGTGAAGACGAAAGTCTACCACCCACCAGCTTTGCTAATGTTCAGTCCCTGCCATGGTTTCATGTTTTTTGGTGTGATTCAGGGACTCTTTGACGCACCGTAAGAGGTTGGGGCTCTCAGTTTGCCAGACACTAAAAAACACTAAAAAGACTAATGTAATATGTCCAACAACCTACAAGCAAGATCCCCCTCATTGTCAATAGGTATAATCTCATGCAAATAGTAATTTCGATTGGCCACATAATGCAAAGTCAAGGCCCACTGCAGTAGCTATCATTGGCACTGTGCAAAAAAACCTCAGGGGAAAAAGTGATTCACAGTGCAAACATAAAACCTATAGTGAAAGTCTGCACCACAAGTTATCATTGGCCTGGCACAGAAAACCCTATTCTTGTTCATAAAGCTGAGCACTATTTTGGTCCCAAAATATTGGTATTGTTCTTGTTGGCTGCTTGAGTCCAAGGAGATGATTTGGTCATTTGCTAAGTAGATGTGTCCTAATCATTCCCTGATAGGGCACTATTTGTCTGGTCGTGGGTAGTACTTCTCTGTGCCATGTTTGGTAATGGCCGCAGTGCCTGCACTCCTTTGCGGATTATAGGGTCCCAGTTTTATGTTAGTCCTCATGAGGATTTTTTCTTATTTAACTTTACAGGTATTGTGTACGGTCTCCCCTCTGATAATTAACAGGATTTTAAAAACATGATAGACACGTCATAGGCCTACTGTTTTTGATGGCTTTTCAGTACTTTAGTTTGTACTCTGCATGTTCCACAGCCAATCCACTAACTATAATTTAGCTCTGCTTTCATTGGCACAGAGACCAAGTTCGTGGGCATACACAATTTTATTGCCCCACTTTTCTGCTTCACCCAAGTTTCATGATTCTGCTCTTCAGTACCTCAATGTACTCTTCAATGAGCCAGTGATCTAGAGAAATGGAGAGCACAGATGCCTTTCTTTCTCAAAACTTGAGTAACTTTATATCTAACTTTCGGAGTCATCATGGCTGTGACATCACTGATTTTATAGCGACTTATTGTCTGTTTAAGGAAATTGGGTCACCTGATTTCTTGCACTGACTCATTAATTGCCTTTGCTGTAAAAAGCAGGTTTCTGCTTTGAATTCCTGGACATTCAGTCACTGTCTGCCACCACACAGCCAGGAGAGGGGAAAAGGCTATAAAAATGCTCTTAACCACAGGGTGTCAGGTTGAAATCATCTTGTGGTGCACAGTTCCACCATTTTTGATGTATGGTTATTTTGAAATGGAGCGGCCACACAGTGCGGAAGCAGCATGTGTCAATTGTCTTACTGTGGTTGTCACAGGCCCTGGAAAACGTACAGTGTCAATGGCAGCCTGTCACACAGGAGTTCAAAAACATACAGTATCACACATAAAAAGGTTAGTCTGCCTGTCTGCCATTCTCGAACCTCCTAATGTACTAAATCTGCTCTGATTTTTATCTAAGTGCTTATGTATTTTGTGTGAAATACTCAATACAGAAATCTTTTATCATTTTTGAGGTATAAGTGGTGTAAGATGATGTACTCTTTGCAGCCAGGGTAAATTACTCATATAACAGCACCTTCTGAATTGGTGAGAAAAACATTGTGCAAGTGCCCTTGTGAGAAATTAGATTGTTGGTTGAGGGAGGTGAAGCCCTATTCAAGCAACACCCACAATCCTTGTCAGGGTGAACCACAAAAAGTCACAAAATTAGCCTGTGCTTAACCCTATGGGAGATTGGCACAAAAGCAGTCAGGCATAACTTAGAGGTAATCTGTATTAATGCTCACTTAAACAGTAATAATGTGAAAACATAACACAAGAAAAATCCCACAATTTTTAATAAATTAATTTACACCAAAACAATCAGTAGAACTGGAGTTTTGAATGTTTAAAGTGAAAATAGTGCTTAAATAATTAAAGCTCCAACCGTGGACATCTAAACACTAGAGCCAGGAGCAAAGTTGAAAGCTATGTCCGACTGCAATGCAGCATGGATCAGATACACAAAGTGGATTGGACCCGGTCTCTGGTACCTTCCAACTAAGAAGACATTTTGAAGAAAAATGTTTGAGAAGGTAAAGTTCAGAGGGACAAGGCAGTCGGTAGTGTTCGACGTGTCGTATTCGTGGAGCTGCTTGACGAAGTTGCAATGAAGATTTCTACTTTCTGTCTTAATCTCCTTTATAGAAGTCGAAAATCTCCAGCGGGACAAAGCTGCAGGCTATAGTAGACAAAGGCTCCACAAGACCGGATGCCCCTTCTGTGAAGAGCAGCTAATCAGGATTTGCTGCTGCGGAGAAGAACGTAGCAGGAACTGCCATGAAGTCAGACCGACTGATGATGCACCTTGGGTAGATTGGCAAGGATGTAGGTCCTGGTCTCCTAGCAGTTGTCATAGCACTTTTTTGTTGAAATCTTTTCAAGTCCCTAGTTTTGGATGTGGACTATCAGGGCATCTTTATCACCACCTCCAAGGGTCCAGGATTGGATGGACACTGCTTGGTGGGTCAGAACTCAGTCAGCCTGGGTGCAGGTGTGGATTCAAGATGGATGGAGCTTTTTCTGTCCCCGAGGCTCTGATCAGGATGCCAGTCTACTAGTCCTCAGAGTCACTCTGGAAGTCCTTGGTTCAATCAGAAAAACAGGTCTCAAGCAGCAGGGCAGTCCTCTGAAGGCACAAGGCAGGCTTCAAGCAAATTGTCAGTCCTCTTCGTGCAGCAGGGCATTCCTCTGAAGTATACAGCAGGCCACAGGCAGCAGAGCAGTCCTCTGAGAGTCCTTCCGCAGGTACAGAAGTGATCTGAAGAGTGGGTTTGAGAGTCCTAAATTTATATCTGGTGCCAACTTTGAAATGGAAGAAACTTCTGGAGTCCCCTGCCCCCAGAAGTTTCTGGAATTTCCTGCCTCCCTGCCCTGGTGCCAGGAAGTCTGGGGGCAAAAAACGCTAGTGTGAAGTTGTTTGTGTGTGTGCTGAGGCAGTATCTTTGAAGTGCAATTGGGGCTGTGTACAGCTCCACCCCTCATCTGCTAGGATGGTCTATCCTGCCAACATCCATTCCCTCTATTGTCTGGCTGCCTGCGAGGAATACATAAAGGTCAACTGCCAACTGCGTCTAGTCATGTGACCCAGGAAACAGGCTGAAGTCACCCAATGATTAGGTCGACAAAATGGCAACTTTCCAAAAGTGGCATTTTCAAAATTGTGACTTAAAATCTGACGTTACCATTAACCCCTTAAGTGTGGGTATCAGTCAATGTCCAACACCCAAACTCCTTCCCCAGTGCATCGGCCATTGACTGACACTAGGGAGTTATATAAAGGCCCTTCTGGTGCACCAGAGGGAGTGCATTGTTTTATTTTTAGTTTAGGCTGCTCCAAAAGTGCTTCCAGAGCAGCCTGAGGAACTTTTGATTTACTGTAATGATGTGATGGCAGTAAAAATGAAATGAAAACAAGTCGATGAGTTAATTTCACTTTCACTGAGTGAGTGCGCGGGGGCACATTTCAGCCCCAAGCACTGATTCTCGTGGGGTAGGTATTGTTGTAAAGGGGATAATATCCCCTTTCCAATGGTATCTCTGTCTAGTGGATCCCTGCTTGAGGATCGCCACAGGAGAGTGATTCCCAAGCAGGGATCCACCCACTAGGCACCAAGGATAGGAGGAGCAGCACCTTAGGCAAGGACTTGTACTCCCCCTATCGCTCATTTAAGATTTCAGTCTTTCTGCTCCCCCTGGAGGGCGGATGGGGTAGTTGATATGCCCCCGCAATGGGGCCAGAAAGCCCACTAGACACCAGGGTGAATAAAAAAAGGTGTAGGGGTGCGGGCTGTCCACTATGGGCATGGCTATGTCACCACCCCTAATAAAATATGGTGACAGTCTTTCTGCCTGTCCTGGAGGGCAGATAAGGGGGATTGCCCCCAATCATGCCCCCCCGGGGGTCAGAAAGCCCACTAGACAACAGATAATGTCTTTTAAAAATAATAAATATAGGGGTGGGAGCTGCCTACCATGGGCATGGCCCTGACCTCACCCTAACAGGTGGACAGACAGTCTTTCTACCAAGGGGGACAGATGTGGGTAGTTATCAGTGATCTTCCCCTGGGGGGGACAGAAAGTCCACTTGACAATAGGGTCAATACATTTTTTTATTGGGGTGAGGTCATTCCACTATGGGCATGACTACTCCCTGACCCTTAAAATAATATGGTGACCGATTTCTGCCCCTCCGTAGGGCAAATGGGGGTGATCTCCCGGGGTGGGGCAGAAATCCTACTAAACACCAGGGAATGTTTTCTTTAAAATAAATATTGGGGTGGGAGCTGCCCACCATGGGCATGGCCATGCCCCCACTCCAACAAGATGACAGATAGGTAATTTCCCCTGATCTGGCCCCCTAGACACTAGGGTCAATAAAAAAATAAACATAGGGGTGAGGCCTGTCCACTATGGGCATGGCCATGCCCCCACCCATAAAAAAAGGGTGACAGTCTTTTTGCCCCCCCCCTGGAGGGCAGATAGGGTGATTACCCCCAATATGCCCCTCCAAGGGGGGGGGCAGAAGGCCTGCTAGACACCAGGGAATATATTTTTTAAATTAATATAGGGTTGGGGGCTGCCGACGATGGGCATGGCCAAAGCCCCACCCCAACAAGAGGACAGACAATCTTTCTGCCCACTCTGGGGAGGGCAGATGGGATAATTACTCCTGATCCGCCCCCCTCAGGGTCAATAATAAAAATAAATATAGGGGTGGGGCTGCCCAATATGGGCATGGGCATGGCCATGCCCCAGTCCAACAAGAGGACAGACAGTCAGGGGCAGATGGAGGTATTTACCACCGATCTACCTCCCCCAGGGGATAGAAAGCCCACTAGACACCAGGGCATAATATAAAAATATATAGAGGGGTGGGGCTGCCCACTATGGGCATGTCCATGTCCCCACACCCAAAAAATATGGTGACAGTCTTACTGCCCCCCTGGAGGGTAGATGGGGTGATTACCTCCAAACGGACCACCCGTGGGACAGAAAGCCCACTGGACACCAGGGTAAAAATCAAAGGAGTGGGGGCTGCCCACTGTGGGCATGGCCATGCCCCCACCGCAAAAGGGCACAGACAGACTTTTTGCCCCCTTTGGGGATGAATTCAGGCAAATACCCCAATTTGACAACTCAGGAGAGCAGAAAGCCCACTAAATACCAGAGACTACGTTTATGCAGTATTTGTGTAGGAAAGGTGGACAGGGAGGAGCAAGGAGAAAGTGATGCAGGTGTTGCACTCTTGCATTGGCCAACCCCTCCACCCCCAAAAAAGGAACAAACTAGTCTTTTTGCCCCTGCCCGTGCAGACAAGAGCTTTGCACCAATTTGCACCTGTTGGCATAAAGCCTAATGTATGGCAGGAATATATTTTTTAAATAAAATAATGGGGTGGTTGTGGCCCATCCCAAAATCTACCTCACCCTGCCCTAAAGCCTTTAAAGTATTTCTGCTCCCCATCCCAATGGCAAACAGGAGGGCATTTGATTCCTTTGGGTGTTCTCTATACATATGGACCAGTATAGTGTGACTAACTCCCAATATTGTCCCACTTGCAACAGCAAATAGCTGCACTTGTTGGGCTTGGGTAGGCTGCCACTTGGAGAAACTTACTAGACCAAGACAGTTCTGAAAACTAGGCACCCATGGGAGTGTGGGGTGGTGTGCTTTGCTTGGATCCAACAACACAAAATTTTCCTATTCACAATGCCCTGCAAACCGCAAATTGTTACTAAAAAAACACACACTTTCCTTACATATCTGTGAGGAAAACTTCTGAAATCTGCAGGGAGTCACACATTTCCTGCCACCCATCATTCCCCCAAATCTCCCGATAACAATGGGACTTGTGTTGGTGGGCCAAGAGACCTTGACACAAAAGGCCCTAAAACACTATGTGGCGAGATCAGTGATATTGGTAGCTGTGGGATTTGGGGCCATGCTTGGCCACCACCCTTGGAAGCATTTGAACCACAGACATTTTTGAAAACTAGGGGAGGGGAGTCCACAGGCAAGGGCTCCCATTGATCTTGATTTGATTTGTTGGGTAGCGCTGGGTGGTAGGATTTTTGTGGATTCCTGCGGATCCTGGAAGCTTCTATCACAGAAATGGAAAATATATGATTTCAGACATAGTTTAAGGTGTGCAGGGCATGGCGGGTAAGAAAACATCATGGAATCCATGCAAGGCACACTACCCTGGAATCTCCTGGTTGTCTAGTTTTCCAAAACTGTGGATCGTAGCTTTGCATGGGTGGCACCACAGCACACCCCCAAATACTACATCTACCCTGACTGCTTGTCTCTCAATGTAGTTCTTTAGGGCCTTTTTGTGTTGTGATCTCGTGGCCAACCCACACAAGTGGAATATTGTTCTTCTCAGGGGACAAGTGGGAACTCAGTTGGGTTTGGATTCTGGGTAAAAAACGTGGAGAGAGCTATGCAAGCCACCCCACCCTGGATTCCCTCACGTGTCTAGTTTTCAAAAATGTGTTTGCTAGGTTTCCCTAAGTGCTGGCTGAGCTACTGCCCAAAATCCACAGTGACCCACTTTGCAAAAAATGGCAAGTTTTGACTGGAAAAATGTGATGTATCCATGTTGCGTTTTGGGGGCCGTTTCCTGACGTAGGCGCTAGGCCTACCCACACAAGTGAAGTACCATTCTTATCAGGAGACTTGGGTGAACGCTGGGTAAAAGAAAGTATGTGGCTCCCCACAGACCAACGCAGGCACCCTTGCAACATAGTGCAAGGGTGTCTGCGTGAAGGGGAGGATTGTTGTGTAGGAAGGTGTCCCTTCCTGCACATAAACAATCCTAAAACGCCATTCTGTCACTTTTTAATGTGTGCTGCTTCATGCAGCACACATGAAAGTGACAAAATGGCATTTTTCTTAAAGGTTTGGGACACCTTCCTGTACATAAGCAAACCATAGCATTTAGCTTTTTCCATGTGTGCTGCACAAGGCAGCACACATAGAAAAAGCAAAAACGAGGAGATATAATGCATTTCTCCTCGTTTCGTTAACTTAAGACCAGGATTTACCTGGTCTTAATTTTGGTGCTGCCTCCTATGTACGCCACCCTTGTACATAGGGGGCAGTGTCAAAATGAATAGCTGTTGCGGTGGAACGCCCACCGCAACACCCACTGCCCACCTCTTTCACGCTAACCATAGCGTAAAAGGGGGCCTTATGTACAAGGCAGCGTTAAGCCACATTAGGTGGCTTAACGCTGCCTTGTACATGAGGCGCAGCCCCTATCGCCACCACAACATCGGTAAAAGTGACGTTGTGGTGGCGATAGGGGCTTGTACATATGCCCCATAGTCCCAACATCCCAAGGACCATCTCAGAAGTTGTAGATCTTTGGATTTGTATTGTGGATACTTTGAAATCCCAAAAGGACCTTCTGGAAGAAGATCCAGAAGTTTGGAGAAGATTTGAGAATTTTTGGTAAAAAGCTCTATAAGGTGGCCGACTCATCGACAAAAGTCAAGCCACCGTAGTCGAACCACGACTCAGTCTGGATTTCAGGTTTGTCCCACTGAACACTTCGGAGCTCAAGAGTTCCAGGGTTTCACTTAGGCCTTGCGCTGAGCCAAGCTGCCATCGTCAACTGGATACCTGACCTTGCTTGGAGCCGGCTAAAAGTTGAGAGAAAATGATTCGAAAACATTTCTTTTTTAAAAAAATGTCATTTATTATTTTGTTAGCCATAAGTTTACTTCATAATAACAACAAGAGATCCGAAGAAAAAGTGAAACATCTCATAACAAATATTTAGACATACATAATCCAAGAGGAGAAAGATATATATAAAAGAAGAAAAAAAAATTATATCATCAATCAGAACTTAATAAAAATGACGCAAAAATACCAGGAAGAAAAAACATAAAATACAATTATCAATTCCATTGGAGACTGGACCACACCTTTTTAAATTTAAGCCAAGATCTTGGGCCTCTAGCTTTGGCTACTGCTAATTCCATTTCATATATTTGCCTAAGTAGGACCCAAAATTCATTAATACTTGGACTCGTGTTTTGAATCCACACTCGAGCAATACATAAACGAGCACATACTATGAAAATAGAAATGAACGATCTCATATAGCTGCCCATATCTCGTATAACCCCTAAAACTATTTCCTTCTCAGCAGTCTGGACATCGTGGCCGATCATCGTTATGAGTGCAGAGGTTAACTCTGCCCAAAATAGATTCAGCCTTGGACATGTCACAAACATATGTTTCAAGTCTGCAGCGTGCATTTGAGATTTTGGGCATTTTGATTTAGCCGAAAGTTGGGTAGTGGCCCATTTAGATATACGCTCAGGAGTATAGTATAACATAAATATTAACCGATACTGTTGAAGTTTCAGATTAACTGATATAATAGCTGTATGTATACACTCCAACGAATCCTGAAGTTCCTCTTGAGTTATCTCAATTTGAAAAATCCGACAAAATTTCTCTGAAGCCTGTAGTCCATCATCGCTAGCAGCTGCTAACAACTTCTGATATACTTTGCTGATAGTTCCTCGGCCAACAGTCAAAAACAGTGTAGATAGTACTTCTGGGGGGTTCGTCAACTCTAATAGCCTCTGACCCCGTACAAAATAATCCCTTACTTGCAAGTACTTAAAGAATGTACTCTGTTGTAATCCAAACTCCTCTTTCAGGGCTACAAAAAATCGGAACACCTGTCCATCAAAAAGTTGACCCAATTTCAAGACCCCCTACGCTGCCAGCTTTTACCAATAGAGTCATGAAATATGTCAGGCAAAATAGGATTGCCCCATAGTTTCATATATGGATGCAATGCTTGCACAGAGTATTCCTTACAGATATCTTGATATAACCTAGTAATGTCCCTAATTATCTTAAACCTGACCCGTTTGTAGTAATTCGGATCTGCCGTTTTATAAAGAAGGAATCCAGTATTAGGTCCACAGGCCAATTGATATGCAAGCCATGCAGAGTTAGTATCAGGCCCATCGATTAAACTTCGAATTCGGCCGGCAAATGCAGCCCAAAAATAAAGTTTAAAATCTGGAAGCTTAAAACCCCCTTGTTTGTACGGTAATTTAATGTACCTAAGAGCTCTTCTTGCACGTCTATAACCCCAAATAAAGCTACCTACTATGCTATCTAGCCGCTTAAAAAAACATTTCTAAGTGCGAAGATCACATTTTTACCGAGGCATCCTACTTAGGGGCCGATTCCGATCTCGGCCGGTAGGGCTCCGAATCGGATTCGGCTTAACCGGATCCGATTCGGAGCCCTATTTCCCGACCGATTCGTACGCGCGTCCGGGCGAGCGAGTATGATGCGAAATCGCCGACCGACTCGTCCGGGCGTCCCGACCGCTCCGACCGACTCGTTCCCGGGTCTAACCGCACCGACCGACTCGCTCGGACTCGACTCGCACCGCGCAATGGAGACGTTCCCCGGCCGGGTAAGTACGATGCGCGCCGCGAGCAGTCTGACCGAGCCGCGCACTCCGGCTCGAAAGAGCAGTCGGAGCCGGACTTTGGGGGTCCGTGTCGGACCCCTGTATGCGTAGCCGCGCGAGTCGCACACAGGGGGACCCATGGGTCCCCCAACCTGTGCGTGTACGGCGCGAGTCGCTCGCCGCGTACACACTGTAGGGGGCGCCCTTGTCCGCCTCGCACCCATTGAGTCAATGGGAGCCCGCGTACGCGTTGTACGACCGGCTCCCATTGACTTCAATGGGAGTCCGACCGACTCGAGTCCGATGGCATATGTGCGCATCGTACTCGTTCGGTCGGGCTGCACGGGTCCGATTCGGTCGGAAATCTCTCCGGGTCCGGCTCGGTCGGAGAGATTTCCGGCCCGAATCGGAATCGGCCCCTTAGTGTATCCAACTTGCGCTCCATCACGGTGGTACTCAAAGATTTTGGCTTCTAAGCACTAGAAAGTTTATTCTTTAAAAATTCATATTTCTGGTTCCCTACATTGGATTTTTGTCATTTTGGTGTCATTTTACATTTTAAAATATTTGCTATTTTTATAAATTGGTGATGGATTTTTATTGTGTGTTGTGTCTTACTTATTTCATGTATTGGTGTTATTGAATGCTTTACAAACCTGTCTCTTAAGTTAAGCCTGCCTGCTCATTGCCAGCTACCAAGGGTTGAGCAAGGGGAGAGAATGTGGCCAAACAGCTAGGGCAGTCAACCTCGGAGCTGGGGAACAGGGTTCGAGTCTCGGCAGGGACGCTCAACATTCTGTGATTCTGGGCAAATCACTTAATCTCCCCGTGCCTAACAAAAATGAATGTGTCCGTCTGTAACGTGACTGGTGCTCATGTAAAGTGCTCTGATACCTTCAGGTCTAGTTAGCGCTATATTAAAAACTCTACAAAAGGCAATAATTTATTGAGACCTTGACTGAACCTTTTTTTGTGATTGTGACCTTATTGCTAGTGGTAGGTCCCTACTTATCCCTACTAATAATCCAATTTCCAGATAACAGATAAAATATGGTTTCAATACAAAATTATAATCTTTTTGACAACTCCCTGGTGCAATTTACACTCAGAGGGGAAACAATTACTGTGTAATGGCAACTTTGAACAGCCTCAGACTGTCTGTGGTTAACATGTTCTCAGGCCCTGAAGTTAATATCCAGATAATAAGCAGTTTATCCTGCACTTGCCCCGACAAAAAGTTAAAAATACTATATTGCCAAAGTATTTAAAGCATGGATCAAAGCTTAAGGTGTTCCCATTGATAAATCCCTGAAAATGGACCTTAATCTATCCCAAAAATTTAATATTTTTGACCATCTTCTCAAAACATATCTATCCCAGAAGGAAAGTCCTGGAAAGCAAATCAATGCAGAAATATTAATCTACACTCAAATAATTTGGTTGTTAATGCAGGGGGTTCATACTGGGTGTTTTCAGACATATATGACCTTTCCCCTTTGGATGTTTTAGTGTCTGTACATTTTGAATAGACTGTAGTGATGTAAATTAATTGCAGTGCCAATGCTTATGGTAAAGATAAGTCCTATCCCTTTGAAAAAGGTGACCTTTGGGACATTACACGTAATGATTGTCATACTGCTCTTGAACCCAAACCTGTGCTCCCACCTAAAGTAAGCCTTGACTTATTCACCAATCTACCAATCAAAATTCATGTTTAAAAAGGGTGTCTTACCCAACCTTGTGTGGAGCACACAGCCCAAGGCCCTGGAAAACAAGTGATAAACATCCAATTCCATGAATAATGAAGGCCAGAGCCACTAACTCCCTTCAGGACATGGATGTCATTTAGGGATAACTAGCAATAAGAGAATCCCTCCCCACGCCCTTGCTGCTTGGTATCACTAGGAGTGCCCTTAATACCTGTGAAAGGGATAAGAGAATTACGTAAACCAGGCACACAATTCTACATGGTTTTGGCAATTTGATATGTGTCTGGGCTTTACCACACCTGGTAATCGCAGCTCTAGTTAACCGACACCACTTGTAACATACCTGCCAGATTACAAAATAATTTCACCATGTGAGCAGTGTGCAGGGCCTTGGAGGGGATGGAGTCTGTTTTTGAGAGATACCTGACAGGCACTCTGCCCCCCACCAAGTCCCACACCCCCTTCCTAAAAAACAAAGGGTCATTAAGGATGTCGCCAATGTCCTGGGGTGTTTTCACACCGTTTAATGGACATCAGCTGCTTACTGCTTCCAAAAACAAGCTGGAAATCCACTGTTTACAGTGGTTTTCAGCTCATTTTCCCTGCCATCCTGTGATTTTGGCTCCTCACTGGGTGACCGTGTGAAGGAAGACAAAATCGTGTGACAGACAGTGGCACTGTGTGAGTTGGCAGGTCTGTGTAACCATGTTTTAGGTGAAAACTAGAGTTTTTGCTTTGGAACTGGAATACTGTTCTTCCCGTATTCTGGCCCATTATATGGGTTTGCTGTATTGTGTATCTCTTAGCTTCTTTATATTAATAAATTGTTATGTGTCAATAAAAAAATTTAAATAACATATAATTATAGATGGGTGACAGTTAATTACAACAATGTATTTATCAAGGGGTTCTGATATCAAATAGACAAATGAGACCGAAGCTTGAGTTGTCTATGATGTCAATCACAACCCTAGGTTGAAAAACTTCCCTGCAATTTTACCAATCTATAATTTTATGCTGTGTATGGCCCCAAAATCATCTGGCCCTTCTTTTATCTGCCACACAGGGGCAGAGGAGTAATGGGGGAACCATACATAACATTGCCTCTCTCCTCAGTCCCAAATTAAATACCACTATATACATGGCTTCCTGCAACCTGTACCAACCACTCTCGCTGTCTTCTCTTCCCTATTCTCCACAAATTGTGCTCTCTGCTTTCCAGAGCTGCTTGTCAGGCTCTCAGAGGGCCCTGCCAGAGAAGCCTGGAATTCCTTCATCCACGCTAATGGCTCTCTGTGAGAGCCATGCATTACAGAAGCATGCCCCATGAGCAAACAGCCTTAAATTGGTTGGTGCATTCACCTTTCGAAAAACTCATAATATTTGTCAGCTTTAAAAGAGTGCATGCTTTTAAAAGTCCACTTATTCATCATCATCATCATATTTTCTTAAAACAAGCACAGACCTGCTCATTAAAAAATGTCTCACAACTTGCACACCTAATGACTATGGGGCCGATTCCGATCTCGGCCGGTAGGGCTCCGAATCGGATTTGGCTTTACCGGATCCGATTCGGAGCCCTGTTTCCCGACCGAATCGTACGCGGGTCCGGCCGAGCGAGTACGATGCGACTCGCCGACCGACTCGTCCGGGCGTCCCGACCGCTCCGACCGACTCGTTCCCGGCTCGAACCGCACCGACCGACTCGCTCGGACTCGACTCGCACCGCGCAATGGAGACGTTCCCCGGCCGGGTAAGTACGATGCGCGCCGCGAGCAGTCCGACCGAGCCGCGCACTCCGGCTCGAAAGAGCTGTCGGAGCCGTACTTTGGGGGTCCGTGTCGGACCTCCCTGTACGCGTAGCCGCGCGAGTCGCACACAGGGGGACCCATGGGTCCCCCTACCTGTGCGTGTACGGCGCGAATCGCCTCGCCGCATACCCGCTGTAGGGGCGCACTTGTCCGCCTCGCACCCATTGGAGTCAATGGGAGCCTGCGTATGCGTTGTACGACAGGCTCCCATTGACTTCAATGGGAGTCCGACCGACTCGGGTCCGATGGCATACGTCCGCATCGTACTCGTTCGGTCGGACTGCACGGGTCCGATTCGGTCGGAAATCTCTCCGGGTCCGGCTCGGTCGGAGAGATTTCCGGCCCGAATCGGAATCGACCCCTATATATCTATTTGGTTTCTTAAATTCACATTTGATCTTCTGTATTAGGTTTCATTATGAAACATTGACTACCCAAGTTTTTCTTTTGAGCAAAAACGACCATGTAAGAAAATTGAGTGTTTGTTTGGGGAGGGGTGTTAGAACCCACCTCAAACAATAATCCCAATGCTTGTCAGGGTGGGTCACTAAAGTAACTAAATACACCTGAGGTCAAGCACCTGGTAGCAATGTATAGTGATGACTGGCTTAAATTAACAGCAATGTGTAAAATGTGTATGCAGCATCCAAACAGTAATAAAGTGAAGAGACAACACAAGAAAAATCCCAAACCAATATAGAAAAATAGGAATATTTTAATAAAGAAAGGACACTGAAACAACAAAAAGTCCAACTGGAGATATGAATTTGTAAAGTTGGAATAAAAAATAGCACCAAAATGCACATAGCACCAACCTACCTATCTGGTTGTGCTAGACTGGGTCAAAGTCAAAAGTTAAGATCCACCTCGATGAATTGCTGGTCAATTACAGGGACCAGATTTGCCCTGGTGAAAAGTTTACCTTTTGACTTAAAAGTTTTTGGGGAGAAAATGTAACCGTTGACATGTCTTTGGCAGGGGAAACTGCATGCTAGATCCGAAGCGGGGCTCAACAACTGTTGGCTGCTGAAGAGAGGAGTCCCGTTGTGGTTGTCGACAAAGGCAGGAAAGCTACAGTAAAAAATTGGGTAACTGTTTCAGGGGGGGTGAAACCCTACTCAGCAGCAACCAGAGTCCTTTTCAGTGTGAGGCACAAGGAAGCCCCAAATTAACCTATGCCCAATGCTCTGGTTGCTTGGCACAGAGCATTCAGGCTTAACTTAGAGGGAAAGTGTAAAGTATATATGCAGCATTTTAAACAGCAATAGAGTGAAAATACAACACAAGAAAAATCCCACACCAATTTAGAAAGGTAGAGTAAATGTAAATAAATAGAACACGACCAAACTAACAAAAATCCTATCAGTAGAACCGGAGATATGTAGGTTTAAAGATATCAGTGAAAATAGCGCCAAAAGGCACAAATCTCCAACTGTGACTACCTGGTTGTGCCAATTCGGGACAAACTCACAAGTTCAGGACAACTGCGATGAAGCACAGCATGGATACAGGGACCCAGTTAGGCCCGCTGAACAACAGTTCATCGAGGCGATGCGCTGGTTCCGAAGAGTTGTGAGACTGCGATGTGAGTACCTACATCGTTTTGAGACTGCTGTTGACAAGGGGTTTGCGATGGGAGGGCCTGCGTCACTGAAACTTTGCCCAGCAGTGGTTCCAATGTGGACTTCGAAGTCGATTGGAAGTCTGTGTGCTGAGAGAGCCCTCACACAGAGATGATGCATTGGTTCTGCTCGGGTTTGCGCAGCAAGCAGAGGAGATGCATTGGTTCTGCTGGATGGACAGATGGGTTTGCTGAGCAACTTCAGGACCACTTCCAAGGGTCCAAGACTGGGCTGGCACAACTTGGCAGGGTAGGACTCATAGATGGCAGAGCGCAGGTGCTGGGTTAAAGGCTGTTCAGCCTTCTGTTCCTGAGGCTCTGGTCAGGAGGCCAACAAACTAGCCATTGGATTCACTCTGGTGATAGATGCAGGTCCAGTCCTTCTCACCCAAGCAAGAGGGCAGCAAGCAGCATGTCAGCAAAGCAGGCAGCAGTGCTTCAGGGCAGCAGTCCAGCAAAATGGCAGTACTTGCAGCAGCACAGCAGTCTTTCTTACTGGCAGAATATCCAAAGGTCCAGAAGTGTACTGAAGAGTTGGTGACTGGGTCCAATACTTATACCTGGGCTTTCCTTTTAAGTGGGAGTAGCTTATATAGGGTTCCCTTTGAAGTCCCCAGGCATCCTGCCTTCCCTGTCTTGGCTCCAGACTAACTACAGGGGTATGCAGCTCTTTGTGTGGAGGCAGGACACAGCCTATTCAAGTGTAAGCAGGGCTGTGCCCAGCTCCACCCTCCCATCCTGCCAGTCATGGCCCACCCAGCACACATACACTCTCTATTGTGTGTGGCTGTGCAGGAGGAATACTCAAAGCCCAACTGCCAACCAGACCCAGTCATCTGACCCCAGAACAGGCTGCAAGCATTAAATTGTTAAGGCAGGACAATGCCAACTTTCCATAAGTACTAAAGTGGTGGTACTTGCACACCGAAAGCGTAAACTGAAGTTTAACAATTTGAGGTATGTTCTGCGTGTGACCAGGGTATCGCTGTCTGATCAATCAGCATAGAGTTTCAATGAGTAAAAAGCGTTATCCAACCGGGTAACGTCTCCCGATGGCACAGCCCAACTCCTATGAGGAGATTATTCCACTTGTATTCAATGAGTAGACAACATGTAATCATTAGGGTGATGTTTATTCCACAATTGTTTGAAATCAAAATGTATTATTCCAAAGGATTATAGTTCAAACCCAATGGTAGATCTGAACCAATGCATTTCGGGTGAAACCCTTTGTCAGGGGAAATTATGTCTAGAAAACAATGGAAAGGAAACTGCAGATGGAACGAGGAACCGAGAGTGTGAATAAACAAGTGAAAATTAAAATGATGTCAGTAGTGGATAAATCAAGGTGACTGGTCCAGCGTGACTAAAGAAAGCGGGAGAGAAACTAAAAAACACAGAAGGTCTTTAGTCACGCTGGACAAGTCACCTTGATTTATCCACTACTGACATCATTTTAGTTTTCACTTGTTTATTCACACTCTCGGTTCCTCGTTTCAGTCACGCTTGCCTGATCTAGTTTCCACTGACACACTGTTACCTGTGGCTTATTTCACTGGGTTTACTAGACATAGGCTGAATCACTGGTTTCATCACTCCGTGGTGACTTATTTTATTATGCATGTGCCCGATGTTAAAATGAGCAAATCTTACATCTGCAGTTTCCTTTCCATTGTTTTCTAGACATAATTTCCCCTGTCGAAGGGTTTCACCCGAAATGCATTGGGTCAGATCTACCATTGGGTTTGAACTAAAATCCTTTGGAAAAATACATTTTGATTTCAAACAATTGTGGAATAAACATCACCCTAATGATTACATGTTGTCTACTCATTGAATAAGAGTGGAATAATCTCCTCATAGGAGTTGGGCTGTGCCATCGGGGGACGTTACCCGGCTGGATAACACTTTTTACCCATTGAAACTTTCCATAAGTGACATTGTCAAAATTGTAATTTAAAATCCAATTTCACCATGAGAGGGGGGATTTCATTCCAATTCCAAAGACAGCAAACATGAATTGGTTACCTGCTACTATTTGGAAATTATCACTTACATTAATTACATGTAATAAGGTAACTCCAATGTTAGCCGATGAGAGAGGTAGGCCTTGAAGTAGTGAAAAACAAATTTAAGGGTTTTTCACTACCAGGACATGTAAAACAAAAATGTCCAACATTTTAAATACACTGCATTCTGACCTCTGAGCTGTCCAGGGCCTACACTAGGGGTGGCTTATATGCATTAAAAAGTACTTTGTGGGACTTGCAGGAGTTTTGTTTTGCCAAGTTGAAATGGCAGTTTAAAACTGCACACACAGGCTGCAGTGGCAGGCCTAAGACATGTTTGAAAGGGCTACTTAGGTGGGTGGCACAATCAGTGCTGCAGGCCCATTAGTAGCATTTACTTTACAGGCCCTAGGCACAAGTAGCGACACTTTACTAGGGACTTACGAGTAAATTAAATATTTAGCACTGGTTAGCAGTTGTAAAGTGCACAGAGCCCTAAAGTCAGCAAACCTAAGTCAGCAAAACAGGAGGGTGGAAGGTAAAAAGTTAGTGTAGCGCCACACCAAGGATACCAGTTCTAATAGTTAACAGAAGGCAAAGTCCGAAGCCTGTGCCCAGGAAGGCCTCAATGTTGATTGGATGCTCTAGACATCAGTCCAAGTGATGCTCTCTATGTTTTCACGGGGCAGACCAGCGAGCTGAAGCTGAACAGTGATTTGACTTCAGAGGCGGCCCATTCTCTGTTGGTTCTCAAGGCAAAAAGTTGGCAAAACATTTTCAAGTACCACTTATTGCCATTTGGGGACACGAGGAGTACACTGTAAAACACCAGTCAAGGCTCTAGGACCTAGGGGCACCACTGGGGGTTAGGACTCATTCCAGAAGAGGCCAGTAGCAGGGTCTAGGACAGGTCCAGTTGGAGCTGGTCAGCTAGGCAGTTATAAGGAAAAGTCCTCTGGTAGCTTGTTATATCCCTGTAGCTCACATAGGAGGTCATCCAACTGACTCTTGGAGTGTAACTGCTGGGGTCCTGGGATTAAGGTAAGCATTAATACTCTTCCTTCAGATTCTTCAAAATATCACTGGGAATCTCCCCCTTTGACTGGGTTTGGAGCCAGCCTGACTAGTAGGACAAAACAGAGGCAGGCCCAGATGTGGGGGTAATATGCCATTGAGATGGTCGGCATACTTTGAAGCTCAGTAAGGGGCTGGGCATAGCTCCTTGGCCATCCCTCCCAAGGTAGAAAAATACCTCCTCACACCCTTTGCCCTTGGTCCACTGTCTGGGAGCAATCCACATCTCATTGCAGGGGAGCCATAAGTAGGCAGCTGACACTGGCGGAAAGGCCTTTTGGGTTGAGGCAAGAAAAAGACAACTTTCCAAAAGTGGCTTTTCTTTAATAGTAATAAAAAATCCAATCATTAAGTATGATTTTAAATTACTATTAAAATAAGTTCTTGAATTATGTGTCTACCTGAAATTAGGCTCTATAGTTTGTAATAAAGTAACCTAGTTACATGGGAGAGCCAACCTTCCACAGTGAAAAATGACTTTGGATGTTTTTCACTGCAAGGACACGTAAAACATTATCTTCCACACCTCCTACTTTTGAACACCATGCACCCTTACTTATTGGGCACTAAGGCCTACCTATTGATATTTAAAGTGAAGGTGTAGACCTGTCAAAAGAGTGATTATTTATGACAAGTTGAATGTGCAGGCTAAAAACTGCCCAGCCAGGCTACAGTGGCAAGCCTGAAGACATGTTTTACGGAGTACTCCAGTGGCTGGCACTAGTGCTGCAAACCACTAGTAGTAATTATTTTACTGGCCTTAGATAGAGGTGATGCCATATACCAAGAACGTATAAGTAATTAAATGTGCCACTTGGATTATGGCAATTTTATCATGTTTAAAAAAGAGAGCACTGGCACTTTACTACTGACATTGACAAAGAGCCCCGAGTTCTATGGCCAAAATAAATAGGATCAGAAGCAGAAGGCAAAAATCTGGGGGAATGCCACGCAATAGATGGTCATTTCCAACAGGTAACAGTCCATAAAGTCACTCTTTTATTAACATAGCCGTACATAGAAAAATAAGGGGCTCATTACGATGGCCATCGTCCCGGGGATGGAGACCACCCGCCTATGAGGCGGCGGTCCCACACATGTAATTACGATGTGACCGCCACCACGGCGGTCGCATCTGCAATTTTTAACATTGCGGCAGGTGCTGCAAGCTGCAGCACCCGCCACAAGGTTAAAAATGCACCTTGAATATTTCCCTGCACTACGTGGCAGGCACCATGCGGTGCCTGACACATGGTGCAGGGAATTGTAGGGGGCCAACATAGGTGCCCCCCAAGTGGAAGTTCAAGGTGCCCTGGGTTAAGGGGGGCCTGCTCCGGGCCCCCAAAGTACATCCCTGCCAGCCTTTCCATGGCAGGGGAACCGCCATGGAAAGGTTGGCGGGGATCCAGATCCAAATCTGGCAGGGGGTGCCCGCACCATTCTGTGGATGCGGGCAGGTCCGACAGTCAATCATAACGATTGCCTCTGTCGGACCCGTGGCAGTCGGGCTTTCCGCCCGCCAGCACACCGCCCGCCATCACAATCTGACGGGTGGTGAATGGCCTTACGATGGCGGTGAACCCGTCACCGGCAGCCTGCCGGTGGCGGCTTCACCGCCATCGTAAACAGGCCCTAAGTTATGTTTTCACCTTAGCTAAAACGTGGAGCAGTTTACCTGCAATATTCATTCTGTTAAAATTAGGGGAGGCCAGCAGCCTTGAACATGTCCACAGACGTGTCGATGCAAAACATATTTGCATCTGGAATGGTAGTACAGGCTGTGATGAAGTGCAATTTCACTGGAAGGAGATAACAATTAATTAGTCACAAAACAGCATAGGCTGTTGCTGAGGTCAGGGTCGTAACACAGGCACCTGTAATCCCCATGGGGCAAGGGCCCCCTTCCCAATCTTTAAAGGAGTCCATTCAGCCCAAGGTCAATGAATATCCATGAGATATGGGAGGCTCAGGGGCCCCTTTAGACATTTTGCAGGCAGGGTCCTATCATTTTGCAGTACTCGACTGGTTGAGGTGTAGAGAAGCAAAAATGGAAACAATGGGTCTGTATTGTTCGACAATACTGGACATTCGAAGGAGCATCTTTTTGAACATCTTACCTTATGACTTATTTTCTGCATCCAAGCTTTAGACATATGTTCCTGAAGGCTTGCTGGAAGATCATGACATTTAAGGTAAGTGTTTATGCTTCACCATCAAAACCTCTTGTAATATCCCAAGTTAAAGACAACCTTGCAAGATCGAGCTGCTATCATCAATTTGTCTCATGGTGTTGCTGAAACATGGAAGAACAGCACGCCAAAATGCTTTGTGAGTTGAAATATTGATAGCTAGTGCCCCAGAACCTGCAACGTTATGAGTTTACCACCTACCTAACGGTTCACTGACAAAAAAATTCCACCCAAAATATCCCCATACCAAAATACTGTGTCCCAAATATCAATGTCAAAAATATCGTCACCCTATATTTATAATGGTAAGTTCCAAATAATTGAAAATAAAATATCAATGTCATTAACTGAGCAAACCATCTTGTACTACCTGAGGAAGGCGGAAGCTGAAACGTTGTAGTGGAAATATATTTTTGTTCTTTGGTGAATCTATCTGTTTGAGTCACTTCTTTCTTGGATATTTTATTTCTTTGTGACTCATTGTATCCTTTGGGATCCAGATTTTTGCCCTGGCAGGCTGTTGTTTTCTTGTGATCCTCCATCTTCAAGTATGTATGTATGTATATATATATATATAAATATATATATATATATATATATATATTCAGAGATCCCTTGCTAACGCCGCCGCGCTGCAAGGATAGCCCGCACTCCAGGTTAGTCCAAATTAATTCTTTATTTCACTTGCTGACACGTTTCAACCAAACGGTCTTTTTCAAAGCTGGGGAAACATTGTGACAGTGTTCTCTATATACTCAGAGAGACACTGTTGCATAATCAGTAAGCATAGGCAAAAGACTTTAGCACTCTTGCATAATTTCTGCTCATCAGTATTTGGAAAACAGACTTCATGTGTCCAACATAAAAAATGTTTCTTCCCTAATATGAATAAACACGGTATTTCAACATGCATTCATAAATTAATTTCAAAACAAATTATAAAAAACTGAAAATTGCAATTCAGAAAATAATGCAATACCATGCATGTGCATGTGCTCATTAGTAATACAGTATCTCTCAGGTGTGCTCAGACCTGAGTCCAGTGAAGGAGATTATCAGTCCAGTGACCTAGGGAACACAACAGTGGGGGTGGGGGGAGGCGCGGGGGAGGGGGTATGTAATTATAATTAAAAGCCAGTGTGGCAGTGGAAACCTGGGTAAGGTTGTGATCACCCACCCCTGTAAAGGCTCAAAAGCCAAAAGCTCCTCCTATGCAAGTGCAGGACTGTGGTGCTACACATATATAAATTAAATAATACATTTTAAATATATAAAAAATGTACATTCATTAAAAAATAGAATTAATATATAATGTAACAAATATAACAAATAAACTTAATTTTAAAAAGTTAAATGAACATATATTATTTATATATATATATATTTACATATTTCTACTTAAAAAACAATTATTAAAGAAATAATTTTAATTTATATTATAATTTCAAAATGTTTAAATAATATAAAAATATAACAAATAAATATATATATATATTTTTTTTTTCACACAAAAACGCCGCACTGAGTAAATCCTTAGTATTCTTCTTTTAATGGTGAACAGCACTACTTCAGTGGAGTAGTGCTGTTCACCATTAAAAGAAGAATACTTAGGATTTACAGAGTGCAGCGTTTTTGTGTGAAAAGTTGATTTTTGGGCTCTAAGGGTTCAGCCCATCGCCGGCACCCACAGTGGAGTGCACCTGGATTTAACCTAATTGTGGAAAATATATACATATATATCAAAACAATACCCTTGCAGGAATAGAGTGACGCATAAATTATGCAAAAAAGAAGCAGAGAACTCTGGGTAGTTCCCAAGTTTAGGTGGAAGGCAGCTCCTGTATAGAGCACCCTCAACACCAGCAACACACAGTGCTATCCACGCAAAGATAGAAAGGGACAAAGTCTTTTGCCATTTCTACAGCAAAGTCTTTAAGCATAGGATTAGCACAGTGCTATCCATGCCGAGCTGTAAAATGACAAAAGCCATTTACCACTTAAGGCAATTTAGAGTGTCACTGGTGTTGAGGGTGCTCTATATAGGAGCTGCCTTCCACCTAAACTTGGGAACTACCCAGAGTTCTCTGCATATATTTATATATATGTATATATATTTCTATATTTATATATATGTATCAAAAGAAACCAAGTCCTTGCTCGTAGATATACTTTTACATCCAAAGCAGGAACGGACACCACTTCTAGTGCATGTAAATAGTGCTTTATTCCAATTTAATTCAGCTCCAATCTATCAGGCTAATGCCGTTCATCCATGACGCATTTCGACCGCTGAAAAACAGTCTTGGTCATATATATATATATATATATACATATACCAATAAAAAAATCTTTAAAAAACAAACCGTTCTGATTAAATTAAAAAAGTAAACAATTTAAAATTCTTAACATTTAGAAAAAATTATTTAACATATTAAAAACATTTATAATTAAACATCCTAAAATTTGAAATAAACAAAAACATAATATAAATTATAACAATATTAAATAAATTCTAAAATATAAAATTTAATACATATACTATTACCACTACAATTTATACAAAACTACGCAAACTATTATAATAAATATATAAAAACTTACTACACCCAATTCACCCAACGCAAAAATAATAACACTGGGTAAAATTTACAAATATCCCTCCAGTAAATTCAACAGTAATAAAAGTGATTGGGGATAGATAATATTTACTATTCCCACTCCAGTCAGTAGAACAGTAGGGAAAGTGTTGGATAGCAGAGGGATGAAATTTACTAATCCCACTCCAATCAGTACAACAGTAGGGAAAGTGTTGGATAGCATAGGGGTAAATCTTTGTATTCCCACTCCAGTCAGTACAACAGTAAGGAAAGTGTTAGATTGCAGAGGGGTAAGGTTTACTCTTCCCATCCAATCAGTCCAATAGTAGGGAATGTGTTGGATTGCAGAGGAGTAAAATGTACTATTCCCACTCCAATTAATGCAACAGTAGGGACATTGTTGGATTGCAGAGGGGTACAATTTACTATTCCCACTCCAATTAATTCAACAGTAGGAAAAGTGTTGGATTGCAGAGGGGTCAAATTTGCAATTCCGACTCCAATAAGTTCAGCAGTGGGGAAAGAGTTGGCTAGCGTAGGGGTAATATTTACTATTCCCACTCCAATAAGTGCAACAGTATGGAAAGTGTTGGATAGCGTAGGGATAAAATTTACTATTCCTACTCCAGTCAGTGCAACTTAAAAACTAACAAAATATCTTCAACAAAATAAAAAAATTAAAAAACAAAGTAAATAAGGAAAAATATAAATATGTTGAATAAAAATACAATTATATATATACATATTTAATATAAAAATAAAAGCATATTACAATGTTAAATACATATCACAAATACCAACAAATATTATTATAAATAAAATACAAAATCATGCAAATAAACATATTTATTTAGAAATTATTTACATATATTTAATTTAATTACTTCCAAACCCATAACCCCACAAAACTCTAAACTTGCACCTAAAACTTAACTTTAAAAAGATTATATACAATATTAATATAAATATTTCTCAACAAACCAACTATCATTAATTAAATATTAATTATGAATGAATTTTTATTATTGTACTTTCCACAATATAAATAAATAAATATAACATTTAACAGAAAATGATTTACACCACTAACATAATTAATTATCAAATTAGTCATTAATATTAATTAAAAACAAATTATTTAAAATTAGTTTACTTCCCCATACCAGTATAAAACCCACAAGCCACATCTCAAATCAACAAAAAAAATTGCACAATTAACATAATTAATTATTAACTAAATGAATATTAGTTATTAACAAAGAAATACTATATAAACTCCACAATCCAAACCTAAAATTAAACTTAAAAACAAAATGAATTTCACAATTAAAATAATTAATTGTCAAATAAATAATCAACAGTATTTAACAAATGATTATTAATAACAACTAAACAAACCAAAATTAAACAATTAGCATAATTGATTATCAATTAATTATTTAAATTTAATTAACAACTAATTATTAATTAATTTACAAAGAATACTTCCTACCCTTTACCCCATAAACCCCACAATCGACACCTAAAAAAAATGAATTACACAATCAACATAATTAATTATGAATGAATTAATTAATATTAATTAACAACTAAATATTAATTCATTCAAAATACATTACTTCCGACCCTTTAGCTCTATAACCCCACAACCCGCACCTAAAAAAAATTCAATTGCACATTTAACATAATTAAATATCAATTAATTGATTAATATTAAACTAATTATTACTTAATTTAAAAAAATCTTCTCACTCTTGACCCCTATAAACCCCAAAATCTGCACGTACAATTTACTATAAAAAAGATGACTATCACAATTTACATTCTTAAATATCAATTAAAGAAATAATATTAAAGAAAAATAATCATTCATTTATTATAATTAAATTACTTCCCACCCTATACCCCTATAAACCCACAACCCAACAACTAAAAAGCTCAAAATGTAATTAAATTAAATTTCATACCTACTAAAAATTTAACAAATATATTAACTAACATGAACAATATTTAAACAAACAAAAATACATCATATACATTTAAAATTTATACTAGAATACATAACAATAATTAAAAACAATATTTTAAACAACTACATTTTTGCAAACGATATTAATGACTTCAATATTTTAAAAATCGATATTACTTACCTTAAAATCGATATTCTTGACATCGATATTCTTGCTGACGATATTTCCATGCCACGATATTTTAGACTCGATATTTAGGTATGGCGATATTTTATACTCGATATTTTGTCTGAATACCCTAGCTGGCCATGGGTAGCTGCAAATTTAAATCAAGCTAAAGTGTTTGCAGATCTCCTCTTTGATAAATCAATAAATTGAACACATTTCATTGTATACAATAATGTGTAATTATTTATCAACCAAACACTGTTCCCATTTCAGGGCTCCCATTGTGAAGTAGAATATACTACTACAATTTGGTTTTACAGGAGAATCTTTGTGCAGTGCATTTTTCAGTAAAATCAACTTTTGCAACATTTTAGTCCAAGGTATAGATGCTATATTTAACTACGTTTATTGTTCACGTTGTGTTTTTGATATTTGCCTGTGTCCAGTGAGCTTCAAGCCCAGTGGCGGCTCCTCGAGGGAGTGCTGCGGGCGGTGAGGCGAGGAGGGGCTGGGTGGGGGTAGAACTCGACATGCGGTCGACGGAGTTAAGTACATAAATAAATAAATAAAACAAATTACATTGCGCACGCCGCATCGCCGATTTGGCGTTGCAGCTCGCAATGTAATTCGTTTTATTTATTTATTTATGTACTTAACTCCGTTCGGCCGTATGCCTGAGCTTACTACCCCCCACCCAGCCCCTCCCCCGCCCCGCCCCACCGCCCTGCAGCACTCCCTCGAGGAGCCGCTACTGTTCAAGCCTTAACGTAGTCTAACTTTTTCTAATATTAAGGGTACAGTGAACTGTTAGACCTCTCATCCTTAGGGTGGTCTTTCCCCAGGCTTTTGCCTTTGCCTCTCATTTTTGCTGATTCTTTTTTGTTGGCCTTAGGACTCTGAGCACTTTACCACTGCTTGCAAGTGATAAAGTGCATGTGTTTCTCCCCTAAACACAGTGACATTGGTGTATACCTGGTTGTTATATTTGTTGTACTGGTAAGTCCCTTGAAAAGTGCTGTACCGTATACCCAGGGCCTGTACTTTAAATGCTACTAGTGGGCCTGCAACACTGATTGTGACACCCACAGAAGTAGCCTTTCAAACCTGCTTCAGGCCTGCCCCTGAGGGGCCTGTGTGTACAGTTCACCGCCACTTCGACATGGCATTCAAACTACTTACCAAATCTTAAACTCCTCTTTTATTACATATAAGTCACTCCTAAGGTAGGCTCTAAGTAACCTGAAGGGCAGGGTGCCATTTAAGTAAAAGGTAGGGCATGTGTGTTTAATCTTTACATTGCTGGTAGTGACAAACAGCCAATTTCATTTTTCACTATTGTGAGGCCTACCCCTCTCACAGGCCAGCATTGGGAATTCCTTGATACACTTTTAAGATGTAATTCCTAATCAGAGAGGAGTGGTTTTTCATGTTTGATATGTTTGGAATGGTAATGATAAATCCTCCTTACTGGTGAAGTTGGATTTAACATTACTGTTTTAGAAATGCCACTTTTAGAAAGCGACATTTCCCTGTACTTACTGCTCTTTGTGCCTTACAGCCTGTCTGGGTTGAGTGCCAGCTACACTTTGTGCATTCCCTCTAGACAGCAGCAAACATGGGAAGGTGATGCTCATCTGCATTTTGAGCACTCATCTACATTCTGATGGGTCTTCAGGGGAGGGAGGAATGGGAGGGGCTGACACATACTTCAATAGGTAATGTTCTGTCCACACACAAAGGAGTGATATCCGCCCACAGGTAGGCTGGCAGACAGGACTGGGTTGAAAGGGATCCTTGTGCACTTCAAAGAGCTCCTTTGACATCACCCCCTATATCAAAGGCACTTTTGGGTATAAGTACTGGGTAAACACAAGGAGATGATGGAAGGAGCACTGAAACTTTTCAGACATCCCCAGTCACAGATCTGGGTTGTATCCATCATCATTCTTTAGCTCACTTCGCCACCTCAGTTCAGACCCAGCTATATGCAAATCAGTCTTGACCCTGTGCCTCATGGGAACAGTCCAGCCCAAACTGCCAAGCCAGGTCTTCCCTGAACCGGAAACAAGCATCCTGGAACCGATTTTGGGTAATACCCCTCATCAGTCAGGCTAGCTTGAATCCAGTGGCAAAGTGAGCAAGGGACCCACGTCGGGGCATACCCTGCCAACTTAGGGCAAACAAAGCAAACACGAGGAGATGATGGACAGAGCACTGAAACTTTTCAGACACTCACCCACAGTCATAGATCTGGGTTGAATCCATCATCGCTCTTTAGCTCACTTCGCCACCTCAGGTCAGACACAGCTATATGCAAATCATTCGTGACCCTGTGCCTCATGGGAACAGTCCAGTCCGAACTGCCAAGCCAGGTCTTCCATGAACTGGAAACAAGAATCCTGGGACCGGTTTCGGCGTAACACCCCTCATCAGTCAGGCTAGCTTGAATCCAGTGGCAAAGTGAGCAAGGGACCCACGTCTGAGTATACCCTGCCAACTTAGGTCGAACAAAGCAAACAGAAGGAGATGATGGACGGAACGCTGAAACTTTTCAGACACTCACCCCCAGTCACAGATCTGGGTTGAATCCATCATCGTTCTTTATCTCACTTCGCAACCTCAGTTCAGACACAGCTATATGCAAATCAGTCTTGACCCTGTGCCTCATGGAACAGTCCAGCCCAAACTGACAAGCCAGGTCTTCCCTGACCCAGAAACAAGCATCCTGGGACCGGTTTCATGGTAACACACCTCATCAGCCAGGCTAGCTTGCATCCAGTGGCAAAGTGAGCAAGGGACCCACTTCTGGGCATATTCTGCCAACTTAGGGTGAACAAAGCAAACACAAGGAGATGAAGGACGGAGCGCTGAAACTATTTAGACACTCACCCCCAGTCACAGATCTGGGTTGAATCCATCATCGTTCTTTAGATCACTTCACCACCTCAGTTCAGACACAGTTATATGCAAATCAGTCTTGACCCTGTGCCTCATGGGAACAGCCCAGCCCGAACTGCCAAGCCAGGTCTTCCCTGACCCGGAAACAAGCATCCTGGAACTGGTCTCAGGGTAACACCCCTCATCAGCCAGGCTAGCTTGAATCTAGTGGCAAAGTGAGCAAGGGACCAACATCTCGGCATCTCCAGCCAACTTAGGGGGAACAAAGCAAACACAAGGAGATGATGGAGGGAGCGCTGAAACTTTTCAGACACTCACCCCCAGTCACAGATCTGGGTTGAATCCATCATCGTTCTTTAGCTCACTTCGACAACTCTGTTCAGACCCAGCTATATGCAAATCAGTCTTAACCCTGTGCCTCATGGGAACAGTCCAGCCCAAACTGCCAAGCCAGGTCTTACCAGAACCGGAAAAAAGCATCCTGGGGCCAGTTTCGGGGTAACACCCCTCATCAGCCAGGCTAGCTTGAATCCAGTGGCAAAGTTAGCAAGGGACCCACGTCTGGGCATCCCCTGCCAACTTAGGGCGAACAAAGCAAACACAAGGAGATGATGGACGTCGCGCTGAAACTTTTCAGACACTCACCCCCAGTAACAGATCTGGGTTGAATACATCATCGTTCTTTAGCTCACTTCGCCACCTCAGTTCAGACCCAGCTATGTGCATATCAATCTTGACCATGTGCCTCATGGGAACAGTCCAGTCTGAACTGCCAAGCCAGTTCTTCCCTGAACCGGAAACAGACATCCTGGGACAGGTTTCGGGGTGACACCCCTCATCAGCCAGGCTACCTTGAATCCAGTGATGAAGTGAGCAAGGGACCCACGTCTGGGCATACCCTGCCAACTTATGGCAAGCAAAGCAAACACAAGGAGATGATGGAAGGAGCGCTGAAACTTTTCAGACCCTCTCCCCCAGTCACAGATCTGGGTTGAATCCATCATCGTTCTTTAGCTCACTTCGCCACCTCAGTTCAGACCCAGCCATATGCAAATCATTCTTGACCCCGTGCCCCATGGGAACACTCCAGCCCGAACTGCCAAGCCAGCTCTTCCCTGAACCGGAAACAAGCATCCTGGAACCGGTTTCAGGGTAACACCCCTCATCAGCCAGGCTAGCTTGAATCTAGTGGCAAAGTGAGCAAGGGACCCACGCCTGAGTGTACCCTGCCAACTTAGGTTGAACAAAGCAAACAGATGTAGATGATGGATGGAGTGCTGAAACTTTTCAGACACTCACCCCCAGTCACAGATCTGGGTTGAATCCATCATCGTTCTTTAGCTCACTTCGCCACCTCAGTTCAGACCCAGCTATATGCAAATCAGTCTTGACCCTGTGCCTCATGGGAACAGTTCAGCCTGAACTGCCAAGCCAGGTCTTCCCTGAATCGTAAACAAGCATCCTGGGACTGGTTTCGGGGTAATACCCCTCATCAGCCAGGCTAGCTTGAATCCAGTGGCAAAGCTAGCAAGGGACCCACGTGGGCATCCCCTGCCAACTTACGGCGAACAAAGCAAACACAAGGAAGATGATGGACGGAGCGCTGAAACTTTTCAGACACTCACCCCCTGTCACAGATCTGGGTTGAATCCATCATCGTTCTTTAGCTCACTTCGCCACCTCAGTTCAGACCCAGCTATATGCAAATCAGTCTTGACCCTGTGCCTCATGGAAACAGTCCAGCCTGAACTGCCAAGCCAGGTCTACCCTGAATCAAATACAAGCATCCTGGGACTGGTTTTGGGGTAACACCCCTCATCAGCCAGGCTAGCTTGAATCCAGTGGCAAAGTGAGCAAGGGACCCACGTCTGGGCATACCCTTTCAACTTAGGGCGAACAAAGCATACACAAGGAGATGATGGACGGAGCGCTGAAACTTTTCAGACACTCACCCCCAGTCACAGATCTGGGTTGAATCCATTATCATTCTTTAGCTCACTTCGCCACCTCAGTTCAGACCCAGCTATATGCAAATCAGTCTTGACCCTGTGCCTCATGGGAACATTCCAGCCCTAACTGCCAAGCCATCCGTCCATCATCTCCTTGTGTTTGCTTTGTTCGCCATGAGTTGGCAGGGTATGCCCAGACATGTGTCCCTTGCTCACTTTGCCACTGGATTCAAGCTACCCTGGCTGATGAGGGGTGTTATGCCGAAACCAGACCCAGGATGCTGCTTTCCGTTTCAGGGAAGACCTGGCTTGGCAGTTCGGGCTGGACTGATCCCATGAGGCACAGGGTCAAGACTGATTTGTATATAACTAGGTCTGAACAGAGGTGGCGAAGTGAGCTTAAGAACGATGATGGATTCAACCCAGATCTGTGTCTGGTGTGAGTGTCTGAAACATTTCAGCGCTCCGTCCATCATCTTTATGTGTTTGATTTGTTCGCCATAAGTTGGCAGGGTATGCACAGACGTGGGTCCCGTGCTCACTTTGCCACTGGATTCAAGCTAGCCTGGCTGATAAGGGGTGCTACCGCGAAACTGGTCCCAGGATGCTTGTTTCCGGTTCAGGGAAGACGTGGCTTGGCAGTTCAGGCTGGACTGTTCCCATGAGGCACAGGGCAAAGACTGATTTGCATATAGCTGGGTCTGAACTGAGGCGGCGAAGTGAGCTAAAGAACGATGATAGATTCAACCCAGATCTGTGACTGGGGGTGAGTGTCTTAAAAGTTTCAACGCTCCGTCCATCATCTCCTTGTGTCTGATTTGTTCGCCATAGGTTGGCAGGGTATGCCCAGATGTGGGTCCCTTTCTCACTTTGCCACTGGATTCAAGCTAGCCTGGCTGATGAGGGGTGTTACCCTGAAACTGGTCCAGGATGCTTGTTTCCAATTTAGGGAAGACCTGGCTTGGCAGTTCGGGCTGGACTGTTCCTATGAGGCACAGGGTCAAGACTGATTTGCATATATCTGGATCTGAACTGAGGTGGCGAAGTGAGCTAAAGAATGATGATGGATTCAACCCAGATATGTGACTGGGGGTGAGTGTCTGAAGAGTTTCAGCGCTCCGTCCATCATCTCCTTGTGTTTGCTTTGTTCACCATAAGTTAGCAGTGTATGCCCAGACGTGGGTCCCTTTCTCACTCTGTCACTGGATTCAAGGTAGCCTGGCTGATGAGGGGTGTTACCCCGAAACCGGTCCCAGGATGCTTGTTTCTGGCTCAGGGAAGACCTAGCTTGGCAGTTCGGGCTGGACTGTTCTCATGAGGCACAGGTTCAAGACTGATTTGCATATAGATTGGTCTGAACTGAGGTGGTGAAGTGAGCAAAAGAACAATGATGGATTCAACCCAGATCTGTGACTGGGGTGAGTGTCTGAAAAGTTTCAGCGCTCCGTCCATCATCATTATGTGTTTCCTTTGTTCGCCATAAGTTGGCAGGGTATGCACAGATGTGGGTCCCATGCTCACTTTGCCACTGGATTCAAGCTAGCCTGGATGATTAGGGGTGTTACTGTGAAACTGGTCCCAGGATGCTTGTTTCCGGTTCAAGGAACACGTGGCTTGGCAGTTCATGTTGGACTGATCCCATGAGGCACAGGTTCAAGACTGATTTGCATATAGATTGGTCTGAACTGAGGTGGCGAAGTGAGCTAAAGAACGATGATGGATTCAACCCAGATCTGTGACTGGGGGTGAGTGTCTGAAAAGTTTCAGCGCTCCGTCCATCATCTCCTTGTGTTTGCTTTGTTTGCCATAAGTTAGCAGGGTATGCCCAGACCTGGGTCCCTTGCTCACTTTGCCACTGGATTCAAGGTAGCCTGGCTGATGAGGGGTGTTACCCCGAAACCGGTCCCAGGATGTCTGTTTCCGGTTCAGGGAAGACCTGGCTTGGCAGTTCAGACTGGACTGTTCCCATGAGGCACAGGGTGAAGACTGATTTGCAGAATAGCTGGGTCTGACCTGAGGTGGTGAAGTGAGCTAAAGAACTATGATGGATTTAACCCAGATCTGTGACTGGGGGTGAGTGTCTGAAAAGCTTCAGCGCTCCAGCCATCATCTCCTTGTGTTTGCTTTGTTCGCCATAAGTTGGCAGGGTATGCCCAGACATGTGTCCCTTGCTCACTTTGCCACTGAATTCAAGTTAGCCTAGCTGATGGTTGGTGTTTCCCCGAAACCGGTCCCAGGATGCTTGTTTCCGGTTCAGGGAAGACCTGGCTTGGCAGTTCGGGCTGGACTGTTCCCACGAGGCACAGGGTCAAGACTATTTGCATATAGCTGGGTCTGAACTGAGGTGGTGAAGTGAGCTAAAGAATGATGATGGATTCAACCCAGATCTGTGACTGGGGGGTGAATGTCTGAAAAGTTTCAGCGCTCCGTCCATCATCTCCTTGTGTTTGCTTTGTTTGCCATAAGTTGGCAGGGTATGCCCAGACATGTGTCCCTTGCTCACTTTGCCACTGAATTCAAGTTAGCCTAGCTGATGGTTGGTGTTTCCCCGAAACCGGTCCCAGGATGCTTGTTTCCGGTTCAGGGAAGACCTGGCTTGGCAGTTCGGGCTGGACTGTTCCCACGAGGCACAGGGTCAAGACTATTTGCATATAGCTGGGTCTGAACTGAGGTGGTGAAGTGAGCTAAAGAATGATGATGGATTCAACCCAGATCTGTGACTGGGGGGTGAATGTCTGAAAAGTTTCAGCGCTCCGTCCATCATCTCCTTGTGTTTGCTTTGTTTGCCATAAGTTGGCAGGGTATGCCCAGACGTGGGTCCCTTGCTCACTTCGTCACTGGATCCAAGGTAGCCTGGCTGATGAGGGCTGTTACCACGAAACGGGTCCCAGAATGTATGTTTCCGGTTCAGGGATGACCTGGCTTGGCAGTTCGGACTGAACTGTTCCCATCAGGCACAGGGTCAAGACTGATTTGCATATAGCTGGGTCTGAACTGAGGTGGCGAAGTGAGCTAAAGAACGATGATGGATTCAACCCAGATCTGTGACTGGGGTGAGTGTCTGAATTATTTCAGTGCCCCGTCTATCATCTCCTTGTGTTTGCTTTGTTTGCCATAAGTTGGTAGGATATGCCCAGCCGTGGGTCCCTTGATCACTTTGCCACTGGATTCAAGCTAGCCTGGCTGATGAGGGGCTTTACCCCGAAACCAATCCCAGGATGCTTGTTTCCCGTTCAGGGAAGATCTGGCTTGGCAGTTTGGGCTGCACTGTTCCCATGAGGCACAGGGTCAAGAATGATTAGCATAGAGCTGGATCTGAACTGAGGTGGCGAATTGAGCTAAAGAACGATGATGGATTCAACCCAGATCTGTGACTCGGAGTGAGTGCCTGAAAAGTTTCAGCGCTCCGTCCATCATCTCCTTGTGTTTGCTATAAGTACTGGGTCTCTGACCCCCACAAGTCATACATTTCTGGATCTTAGACTGAACCTCTGTCAGAAGGACTGCTGTGCTGTGTCAAAGACTCAACTGGACTGCTTTTCTGGACAGACTGCTTTTCTGGACAGACTGCTTTTCTGTCTGTTTCCCTGCTACCTGCTGCTCCCTGACTCTGCTGAAGGAGAGCTGGACTCTACCTTCCCTCCAAGTGATCTCCAAGGCCTTGCTGGCTTGCATCCTGTTTTCTGAAGTCTCAGGGACACAAAAGACTTCCTGAAATGTTGCTGGTGCTGCTAGACTCTGCTGTCTGTGAGTCCTACCTTTGTCTGAGGTGCCCTCTCCAAGTTCTGGGCCTCAGAAGTGAGTTCTTGCAGCTTTTTCCACATTAAGATTGACACAGGAGTGACTTTTCACCAATCAGAACTGACGTATTGTCTTCAACGCCGAAGCAGCACGCTCTCAACAACAGTGATTCTACAGTCGGGTGACTGGGTGCCGACGGACAGCGTGGCTCAACATTGACACAGCACCTCCATCGCAAAGGGGTTGACACCGAAGCTCCCATTGATGGCACAGATATGCACCGACGCTCGCCTCTATCCATGGATCTATGCCGATGCGGTGCCTCCTTGACTCCTCGCCTCGAGTCTTCGACGTCGACACTTTGCTCCATCCAAGGTACTTTGTCAGTGGGACCTGTCTGAGTCTGGTAGCCAGCCTACCCTCAATTGTGGTTGGCCTGAACTTTGGACAAGTAACCTTGTAGCGCTATTTGCTTCTAAGCACTGCCTTTGCATTTAATCTTTAGAAATTCATTTCTCGACTTCTACTATTTGGATTTTTGTCATTTTGGTTGATTTGGTATTCTCTATTTATCTATATCTGTGTGGAGTCTTTTTGTGGTGTATTCATTGTGTTACTGTGTGTGTGTTTGTGTTTGTGTGTGTGTGTGTTGCACAAATACTTTACACATTGCCTCTTTAGGTAAGCCTGCCTGCCCTGTGCCAAGCTTCCAGAGGGTGAGCACAAGCTACATTTCAGTGTGTACTTAGCTTACCCTGACTAAAGTGGTGGTTCATGCCTGGCCTGGGTGCATACCTCAGCTAACCAGGAATCCTATATCTATCAGTAAAGTATTATTTTTATTTAAATATATTTGTACCTTTTTTATTTTCTTCAAAGTGACATTTATTAATTGATGAACTGCCACTCCTGGTTAGCCGAAATATCACAAACTTAAGGTCTTGGTGACTATTAAAAAAACACTGTTCTAACGTAGTGAGATCGATCTGGACCTAGAGTCTGGCTGAAGGACTCTCAGCAATGTTTCCATGACTCACATCCTTTGGATTGTATGTCAGAACATTGTAGACATAGACATTATGCCACAACTATACAGTAGCCAAAATATTAGCTACCTAAATATTGTCAATGTAAGTAGACATACATAAGTAAAGATTTACTACTTTTGACATTACGTCTATGTATCTGCATATATATATATATATATATCTATATTATCTACTGGCGGTCGCCAGTAGATAGTTATAGTTAGGACCTATTTTCCATAGGAAATCCGCGACATTCTATTTGAAATAACTCTTGCGTCGGTTGACGAATCTTCGCGAAATTTTCAAACTTTATGGCCCGCTCTGTTCCGCTCCTACCCTGAAAGTCTCAGGGTGATTCGTCAAGCGGGGGCCGAGAAAAAAGGGGGGTCCCAAAACGTGTTTTCCCCATTCATTTTCCCATAGGAAACTTTAGACACGGCTACAGCCCGAACTGCTGAACGGAATTACACCAAATTTGGCAAAGAGGTAGTTCTTGGTTCAGAAAGAACCCTTTTGTTAAATGGTGTAAATCCGTTCAGTAGTTGCGGAGAAATTAAAAAATAAGAGTCAAAAAATCAATTTCCCATAGGAAACTTTATGCAAGGCTACAGCCCGAACTGCTGAACGGAATTACACCAAATTTGGCAAAGAGGTAGTTCTTGGTTCAAAAAGAACCCTTTTGTTAAATGGTGTAAATCCGTTCAGTAGTTGCTGAGAAAATCAAAAGTAAAAACACATATATATCTGGGCGGAGCCTAACCACACATGTCATCGTGAGATCTGATTGGCTGTCAGCACTTCATCCTGGAATTGCTGGCAGCCATCTTGGGACCAATATAGATGATAGTACCCCTTTGAAATGCATTGTAGTGAATCGAAGATTTTGAGGGTTACCAAAAGGAGAACTATAAAGTGTGATAACAGACTTTAGTTACATTAGAATTCATTTGTTGATGGTACCATACTAATTTCAGGAATTGTGGTGTGTTCTAAGGTGATTTTACCCTGTGAAAAACCTTCTGCTGGGATATCATGAATCATGTTTGAGAGAAAACTATTTTCACATGTTTGTCCCATACAGTTTTGGAAGGTGCCCCAGAAGCTAAAATGAGAGCATATTTTCTGTAAATTCACATTATCTTTCTCAGTCATGTGAGAATGAAGTCTGACATTCTCAGTAAAACATGTACATCCAACAAGGGCAGAGACTGTCAGTTGATTCCTTTGTGTTCTACTGCAGCTTCCCAGAGTGTTCTAAAGAACAACTAGAGTGCTAACAGCCTTACTTATGACAAAAGTATGGCACACCTGAAGCCATCTTGATTGGAATAAACTGGTAACACTTAAAACATTTAATTTAAAAAGGAACAAAATGATGGGGTTCATCTTGTCATAAAAATTATGGTTAGTGCTCTGGAAAGAAAAATTAGGACATGTTTCAAGTGTGATCTCAAATATCTTCCTGTTATATTTCAACAGGAGCAGCCTGTCAGTTGATGCCTTTGTGTTCTACTGCAGCTTCCCAGAGTGTTCTAAAGAACAACTAGAGCGCTAACAGTCTTACTTATGACAAAAGTATGGCACACCTGAAGCCATCTTGATTGGAATAAACTGGTAACACTTAAAACATTTAATTTAAAAGGAACAAAATGAGGGGGTTCATTTTGCCATAGAAATTATGGTTAGTGCTGTAGAAAGAAAAATTAGGACATGTTTTAAGTGAGATCTCAAATATCTTCCTGTTATATTTCAACAGGAGCAGCCTGTCAGTTGATGCCTTTGTGTTCTACTGCAGCTTCCCAGAGTGTTCTAAAGAACAACTAGAGTGCTAACAGCCTTACTTATGACAAAAGTATGGCACACCTGAAGCCATCTTGATTGGAATAAACTGGTAACACTTAAAACATTTAATTTAAAAAGGAACAAAATGAGGGGGTTCATTTTGCCATAGAAATTATGGTTAGTGCTGCAAAAGAAAATTTAGTGCATGTTTTAAGTGAGATCTCAAATCCTCTTCTATTTCATTAGAAAATTCTGACATGCAGACTGAAACAATCACTTTCAATACCAGCAGTAGACTTCCAGTTAACTCCTTGGTGAGCAGTAGCTTTACTACAGTGATCTAATGAACAACTAGAGTAATAACATTCTGAATTTATGGCAAATGTGTGACACATCTGAATGCCTTCTTGATGGAATCAAAGTAAAAAACTGAAAGCATTTCCTACTGAGGAGACTGCAGTAAATGAGGAAATTAGGAAACTTCATAACAAAGAAGTCTTCCAAGATGGCCACCAGTGAAAAAGAGCCCAAATGTAGCACAAATATTACCGAGATGTAGCCCACCTATAGCCCAATGACAAAAGTGTGCAAAACACTTTTTATTTTTAGTTTTTTGCAGTTTTATGTAGTGCAGACTGGTCAGGTATTGGAGCGTTGCATCTTAAAACATGACCCCCTACACTACAAAAACACCACTGCACTACCCTAAACCCTAAAACACTACCCCAGCACGACCCCCTACACTACACAAGCACCACTGCACTATCCTAAACCCTAAAACACTACCCCCAGCATGACCCCCTACACTACACAAATACCACTGCACTACCCTAAACCCTAAAACACTACCCCAACACCACTGCACTAACCTAAATCCTAAAACACTACCCCCAGCACGACCCCCTACACTACCCAAACACCACTGCACTACCCTAAAACATGACCCCTACACTACACAAACACCACTGCACTACCCTAAAACCTAAAACACTACCCCCAGCACGACCCCCTACACTACACAAGCACCACTGCACTACCCTAAACCCTAAAACACTACCCCCAGCACGACCCCTACACTACCCAAACACCACTGCACTAACCTAAATCCTAAAACACTACCCCCAGCACGACCCCCTACACTACCCAAACACCACTGCACTACCCTAAAACATGACCCCCTACACTACACAAACACCACTGCACTACCCTAAACTCTAAAACACTACCCCCAGCACGACCCCCTACACTACACAAGCACCACTGCACTACCCTAAACCCTAAAACACTACCCCCAGCACGACCCCTACACTGCCCGAACACCACTGCACTGCCCTAAACCCTGAAACACCAGCCCCTGCACGACCCCCTACACTGCCTGAACACCACTGCACTGCCCTAAACCCTGCAACACATACCCTAGCACAACCCCCTACACTGCCCGAACACCACTGCACTGCCCTAAACCCTGAAACACCACCCCCTTCACGAACCCCTACCCTGCTCGAACACCACTGCACTGCCCTAAACCCTGAAACACCACCCCCAGCATGACCCCTACACTGCCCGAACACCACTGCACTGCCCTAAACCCTGAAACACTATCCCCAGCAAGACCTCCTACACTGCCCGAACACCACTGCACTGCCCTAAACCCTGAAACATCACCCCCAGCAAGACCCCCTACACTGCCCGAACACCACTGCCCTAAACCCTGAAATACCATCCCCAGCACGACCCCCTACACTGCCCGAACACCACTGCACTGCCCTAAACCCTGAAACACCACCCCCAGCACGACCCCCTACACTGCCCGAACACCACTGCACTGCCCTAAACCCTGAAACACCACCCCCTGCACGACCCCCTACACTGCCCGAACACTACTGCACTGCCCTAAACCCTGAAACACCATCCCCAGCACGACCCCTACACTGCACGAACACCACTGCACTGCCCTAAACCCTGAAACACTACCCCCAGCAAGACCCCCTACACTGCCCGAACACCACTGCACTGCCCTAAACCCTGAAACACCACCCCCAGCAAGACCCCCTACACTGCCCGAACACCACTGCCCTAAACCCTGAAACACCTCCCCCAGCAAGACCCCTACACTGCCCGAACACCACTGCACTGCCCTAAACCCTGAAACACCAGCCCCAGCACGACCCCTATCACTGCCCGAACACCACTGCACTGCCCTAAACCCTGAAACACCACCCCCTGCATGACCCTCTACACTGCCCGAACACCACTGCACTGCCCTAAACCCTGAAACACCACCCCCAGCACGACCCTCTACACTGCGCGAACACCACTGCACTGCCCTAAACCCTGAAACACCACCCCTGCACGATCCCCTACACTGCCCGAACACTACTGCACTGCCCTAAACCCTGAAACACCACCCCCAGCACGACCCCCTACACTGCACGAACACCACTGCACTGCCCTAAACCCCGAAACACTACCCCCAGCAAGACCCCCTACACTGCCCGAACACCACTGCCCTAAACCCTGAAACACCACTCCCAGCAAGACCCCTACACTGCCCGTACACCACTGCACTGCCCTAAACCCTGAAACACCACCCCCAGCATGACCCCCTACACTGCCCGAACACCACTGCACTGCCCTAAACCCTGAAACACCACCCCCAGCACGACCCCCTACACTGCCCGAACACCACTGCACTGCCCTAAACCATGAAACACCAGCCCCAGCAGGACCCCCTACACTGCCCGAACACCACTGCACTGCCCTAAACCCTGAAACACCACCCCCAGCACGACCCCCTACACTGCCCGAACACCACTGCACTGCCCTAAACCCTGAAACACCAGCCCCAGCACAACCCCGTACACTGCCCGAACACCACTGCACTGCCCTAAACCCTGAAACACCAGCCCCAGCACGACCGCCTACACTGCCCGAAAACCACTGCACTGCCCTAAACCCTGAAACACCAGCCCCAGCACGACCCCCTACACTGCCCGAACACCACTGCACTACCCTAAACCCTCAAACACCAGCCCCAGCACGACCCCTACACTGCCCGAACACCACTGCACTGCCCTAAACCCTGAAACACCAGCCCCAGCAAGACCCCTACACTGCCCGAACACCACTGCACTGCCCTAAACCCTGAAACACCACCCCCAGCAAGACCCCCTACACTGCCCGAACACCACTGCACTAAAGCCTGAAACACCACCCCCAGCAAGACCACCTACACTGGCCGAACACCATTGCACTGCCCTAAACCCTGAAACACCACCCCCTGCACGACCCCCTACACTGCCCAAACACCACTGCACTGCCCTAAACCCTGAAACACCACCCCCTGCACGACCCCCTACACTGCCCGAACACCACTGCACTGCCCTAAACCCTGAAACACCACCCCTCAGCACGACACCCTACACTGCTCGAACACCACTGCACTGCCCTAAACCCTGAAACACCACCCCCAGCATGACCCCCTACACTGCCCGAACACCACTGCACTGCCCTAAACCCTGAAACACCACCCCTGCACGACCTCCTACACTGCCGGAACACCACTGCACTGCCCTAAACCCTGAAACACCACCCCCAGCACGACCCCCTACACTGCCCGAACACCACTGCACTGCCCTAAACCCTGAAACATCAACCCCAGCAAGACCCCCTACACTGCCCGAACACCACTGCACTAAAGCCTGAAACACCACCCCCAGCAAGACCACCTACACTGGCCGAACACCATTGCACTGCCCTAAACCCTGAAACACCACCTCCAGCAAAACCCCCTACACTGCCTGAACACCATTGCTCTGCTCTAAATCCTGAAACACTAGCCCCAGCATGACCCCCTACACTGCCCAAACACCACTGCACTGCCCTAAACCCTGAAACACCACCCCCAGCACGACCCCCTACACTGCCCGAACACCACTGCACTGCCCTAAACCCTGAAACACCAGCCCCAGCAAGACCCCCTAAACTGCCCGAACACCACTGCACTGCCCTAAACCCTGAAACACCAGCCCCAGCACGACCACCTACACTGCCCGATCACCACTGCACTGCCCTAAACCCTGAAACACCAGCCCCAGCATGACCCCCTACACTGCCCGAACACCACTGCACTGCCCTAAACCCTGAAACACCAGCCCCAGCACGACCCCCTACACTGCCGGAACACCACTATACTGCCCTAAACCCTGAAACACCAGCCCCAGCACGACCTCCTACACTGCCCGAACACCACTGCCCTGCCCTAAACCCTGAAACACCACCCCCTGCATGACCCCTACACTGCCCGAACACCACTGCACTGCCCTAAACCCTGAAACACCACCCCCTGCAGCACCCCCTACACTGTCCGAACACCACTGCACTGCCCTAAACCCTGAAACACCACCCCCTGCACCGTCCCCTACACTGCCCGAACACCACTGCACTGCCCTAAACCCTGAAACACCACCCCCAGCACGACCCCCTTTACTGCTCGAACACCACTGCACTGCCCTAAACCCTGAAACACCACCCCCAGCACGACCCCCTACACTGCCCGAACACCACTGCTCTAAACCCTGAAACACCACCCCCTGCACGACCCCCTACACTGCCCGAACACCACTGCACTGCCCTAAACCCTGAAACACCACCCCCTACACTGCCCGAACACCACTGCACTGCCCTAAACCCTGAAACACCACCCCCAGCACGACCCCCTACAGTGCCCAAACACCACTGCACTGCCCTAAACCCTAAAACACCACCCCCAGCATTACCCCCTACACTGCCCAAACAGCTCTGCACTGCCCTAAACCCTAAAATACTACCCCCAGCACAACCCCCTACACTACCCGAACACCACTGCACTGCCCTAAACCCTCAAACACTACCCCCAGCACGACCCCCTACACTACCCGAACACCACTGCACTGCCCTAAACCCTAAAACACTCCCCCCAGCATGACCCCCTACACTACCCGAACACCACTGCACTGCCCTAAACCCTAAAACACCCCCCAGCACGACCCCCTACACTACCCAAACACCACTACACTGCCCTAAACCCTAAAACACTACCCCCGCATGACCCCCTACACTACCCAAACACCAATGCACTACCCTAATCCCTAAAACACTACCCCCGCATGACCCCCTACACTACCCTAAACCCTAAAACACTACCCCCGCACGACTCCCTACACTACCCAAAGACCACTGCACTACCCTAAACCCTAAAACATGACCTCCTACACTACACAAACACCACTGCACTACCCTAAACCCTACAACACTACCCCTACACTACACAAACACCACTGCACTACCCTAAACCCTAAAACACTACCCCCAGCAGTACCCCTACACTACCCAAACACCACTGCACTAACCTAAACCTTAAAACACTACCCCCAGCAGTACCCCCTACACTACCCAAACACCACTGCACTACCCTAAATCACTACCCCCAGCACGACCCCTACACTACCCAAACACCACTGCACTACCCTAAACCCTAAAACACTACCCCCAGCACGACCCCCTACACTACCCAAACACCACTGCACTACCCTAAACCCTAAAACACTCCCCCAGCACGACTCCCTACACTACCCAAACACCACTGCACTACCCTAAACCCTAAATCTACCCCCAGCATGACCCCCTACACTACACAAACACCACTGCACCACCCTAAACCCTAAAACACTACCCCCAGCACGACCCTCTTCACTACCTAAACACAACTGCACAATTTGTTACAGGCGTTGCAACGCAGGCCTGTGGTGCTTACTGGAAGTACCTAGTGGGCTAGTTGGGCCCCAGGGACCCTCAGGATTCAAGGTGACCTAATCCCCCAACTTAAAACGCACCACGGGGCGCGTTTGCACAGTGGTGATGGGAGGGGGCGGGGCCTCAGGTGACATGTGCGCAAACACGCCCTGTGGTGCGTTTTAAGTTGGGGAATTAATTCCCTTTGAATCCTGAGGGACCCTGGGGGCCAACTAGCCCACCAGGTACCTTCAGTAAGCACAACAGAGTTGCGTTGCAGAGAGGTGAAAAAGGTGCGTGGCCTTGGAACGCCTCTCTGCAACTCAGCTCTGTGGTCCTAACTGTAGGTACCTGGGGGCTAGTTGGGCCCCAGGGACCCTCAGAATTCAAGGGGACTTAATCCCGCAACTTAAAACGCACCACGGGGTGCGTTTGCACACATGTCACCTCAGGCCCCCTCCCTTCACCACTGTGCAAACGCGCCCTGTAGCGCGTTTTAAGAGGTAGTTTTAATCCCCCTGCCCTATTATGTACTAGGGACTTGCAGAGGAGGTCATGCTAATCACAGGGGTACCCCAACGCATAGTGTTCCCTAGTGTATGTAGGTGTTTTCACTGTATTCTAAGTGTCTTTTAGCATAGCACTGGCTCTGGTTAGTCAGAGTCAGTTACCACCAGTACCCGTCTGAAAAAGTTGTGGGCACAGGATGATTTTGCAACAAGGCCTCTTTCTGCTCCTCTGTTGGTTCTTTCTGCACATCTTTTGCTTCTTTCTGTGCGTTTTTTCTTCTTTCTTCACATGTCCTACCTCTGTAGGCATAGTTAGAAACTAGCATTTAAAAAAACCTTTGAAATTCACTTAAAAAATCATAGGTTTCAGGCACGTTATAGTTAGAAATTAGCATTTAAAAAACCTTTGAAATTCACTGAAAAAACCATAGGTTTCAGACACGTTATAGTTAGAAATTAGCATTTAAAAAACCTTTGAAATTCACTGAAAAAACCATAGGTTTTAGGGACAGTTATAGTTAGTTGGACATTTCACTCGTACAAAACCATAGAAATTCCCCGTTATAGTTAGTTCAGCTAACTATAACTCGCGCCCCGCAATGCACTGCTGATGACGTCACATATTACATCACTCATGACATGGTCAGTGACATCACTGATGACATCACTGATGACATCTCAAATGACATCACTAATGACATCATCCATGTGATAATTTCATGCATCTTCTCACACCCTAATATAACTTTTGATACACCCACTCTAAATTACAGACTGCCATTCTCAAAACCATAGACACTCCAACACCAAAAACTACATACCCACTCACTGATTCTTAGGTCTACACACACATCCACTCACTCACCCGTACAGTCACTCATACTTAGTCACTCAGTACAGGATTATCATATGCACTCATACACCTATATAAACACTCACACACCGCCACTCATCCATAGAGGTACTCACACACCTAGTCAGTCATGCAAAAAACTTAATCACACACCCATTTACTCACCTATACAGTTATACACACACCAGCTCACTTACTCATACAAATACTAGCACATTCTTACGCTCTTACACAATCACTGATACAAGTACACACTCATCCATACAGCCACTCTCACAATCACACACTCTCACTTATAGCCATTTATATACTCCAACACACATATATACTGCCTTTCACATATGTAGTTACTCACACATGTACCACTGAGATATACATTCAATCACTAACACACCCATACACACACTCACCCACCCATACAGTCCATCACAGATGCACTCTTGAAACCATGCACCCAGTGAATCACCAACTCACACATCTATGCACAGAGTCACACACACCCCACCCACACAAACACTCAGGCACCCATACAGATACTCAGACAATCAATCAATAACCCATGTAGACACTCATGTAGCTATTCAGAAAACCATGCAGCCGCTTACAAACCAACAGACAGACGGATACAGACATTCACACAGTTTAGTCACTAACCCATGCATTCAGTAAGATACATTTAATCACTCACTTGTAGAGTCAGTCACTCACGTACTAAATCATCCATTCAGACACTTATACACCCACTCATTCTTCAATACACCTTTCCCTATATATATTAAACATATTTAAACTTTACAGAAACACACAGTCACTGGATGATGTCATCAGTGATGTCATCAGTGATGTCATTTGAGATGTCATCAGTGATGTCATCAGTGATGTCACTGACCATGTCATGAGTGATGTAATATGTGACGTCATCAGCAGTGCATTGCGGGGCGTGAGTTATAGTTAGCTGAACTAACTATAACGGGGGAATTTCTATGGTTTTGTACGAGTGAAATGTCCAACTAACTATAACTGTCCCTAAAACCTATGGTTTTTTCAGTGAATATATATATATATATATGTATATATATATATATATATATATATGTATATATATATATATATATATATATATATATATATATACACTCACATTAGGAGTAGCAAACCTTTGTTTACCTATGCATCCCCATTAGGAAAAATTTGAAAACTCACCTTTGGAAGAACCTGCCTTCCCCTGTGCCCTTTTCCCCTTATGTATTCCCACAGGGGCTTACCCCATGTACAGCACTCCATTGCTACCCAGCTAGGATTGCACTTTTAAAATCCCAGAACACACATACTTACATTGAAGGTATTTTGGTAGTTAATAGTTTTACTACAATATTTATGTAGCACATAATTTTTCCACAGTATTCTGCAACAACATTATCCTTTGAAATGAACTTGTTTATGAGGTTAGTTGCACATGGGTTGGATGAGGTACATTTTTCCAATTGTGAGAAGCTGGCTTAGTATATGGTGTACACTTATGTAAGTGGGCACCTTGCACTAATCCCGACAACCCATATGGTGATTTTAGTGGTTGTAGACAACCTTAGAAAGCTCCCTAAGTGGTAGCTGTGGAGAGCAGCCTTCAGGTTTAGTCCAGAATGAGTGTAAATCAGCTTGTTTTACCAGAACGTAATCTTATAGGTATAGATTAAGTGGAAAAGAACCACACAGTGTAAATGTAAAAATATGTATTTTTTTATAGGACACTCACTAACACATACAAATATCTCCTACCCGGATATACACAATGCACACAATACTTTGCAAGAAAACAGGTAAGTAGCACACAATACACAGTGGTCACCAGGGGGAGACCAAACCATATACTAAAATAGTGGTATGCCAACCGCGACTCAAGTCAAGACTGTACCCAGAGGACATAGAAGTGCCAGGGACCCATGGAACCACCCGAGATAAGTAACCAGGAACCCCACGGAGGCAGTGTGTAGAGTGGGAACATGACCACAGGCTCAATACAAGTCAATGGGTAAGTCGCGGTTGCAATTTTAAAGGAAAAGGACCCTTCCCAGTGGACCCCGAAGAAACCCTGTGAAATACAGAAGGTTGGAGAGCCACCCCACCCGTGTATACCCTAGGAACCAGGATACCTACAGGGAAGCTGGGTGCATAGGTGTGAAGTGGCGTCGGAAACCGCCGTCAAACTCAATGGAGGACTTCAGGAAGATGTCACTGCTGGAGAAGGTGAAAGTGTCCGGTGGAACCCAAAGGTGGATTCAAGATGTGAAGAACCTCCAAGCAGAGGGGACAGATTCTATGCCACTCAAGAGTGACCAGGAGGCACAGAAGACGAATGCCCACTGATGTCGAGTGTTGCAAGAGAGCCGCCGGTGACCTTTGAACTGCAGCTGTGGGGACCATGTTATGATGTGAAAGACCAGGAGCCTTGCACGAGCTGTCCCACTTCGGATGTCGAGAGTTGAGGGGTCGGTGTCCGTCGAGAGCACCAACAAGCCTTTGCAACTGCAACCAACGTGGAAAGTGAAGAAGATACAGTGTCGGGAACAGCAAGGTCCAGGTGACTCACTACAAGCAGAGGAGTCAGGGTAGGCCCAGAGCAATCAGGGGAGCCTCAAGTGGAACTATAGGCGGGAAGCACTGGAGTCGCAAGAGGACCTCGAGCAGCTCACCAAAGATGCAAGCCCACGATGCAAGAGTTGTGGTGAGGATGAATATCTTGGTAACTGGAGATGCTTAAGGATGGGGCTACTTGGAGCCCGAAGATCTTGGAGGAAGGAAGCCAACAAGCCTTTGCAACAGCAAGTCAATGCAGTGCACAGGGGTTTGGTTCCTGCAACTCCGACGAGGGATACTGGTCTCAAACTTGGTGAAAGGACAAGGCAGGCCGCAAGGGATGTAAAGAACTACCACCTGTGTTGCTGAGCCTTTCGGAGTCCATGGGAGCTCAGGATCAGCAGACCAGTCAGCTTCGTTTTGGTGCCTGCAGATGCAGGGAAGTGACTCCTTCACTTCAAGGGAGAGTCCTTCAGGTGTCTTGGATGCCCACAGGCCTTGGAAGGTTCCTGCATGGAGCACAGGCATGGACGATGCAGCAGATGAGCAGGGCGATGAGACAAGGAGCAGCAGGAGTCTTCCCAGTTGCAGTCTTGAAGCCCAGAGCGAAGTCCAACGAAGTCCAGAGTGCCCAGACGGTCTGTTGGACTTGACCCTTTTTGCAGGGTTATGCCCAAACTTTTTGCTTCTTCCTCCTATTTTTTCCTGACCTGTTGTGGTTGGCTATAGGACTCTAGGCACGTTACCACTGCTTATCAGTGCTAAAGTGCATATGCTCTCTGTGTAAATTGTGAACATGATTGGTTATCTATGATTGGCATATTTGATTTACTGGTAATCCCCAAGTAAAGTGCACTGAGTGTGCCAGGGCCTGTAAATCAAATGCTACTAGTGGGCCTGCAGCACTGATTGCGCCACCCACATGAGTAGCCCTGAAAAGGTAACTCAGACCTGCCACTGCAGTGTCTGTGCGCAGTTGTTAACTGCCATGTCGACTTGGCAAGTGCACCCACTTGCCAGGCCCTAACCTTCCCTTTTCTTACATGTAAGGCACCCATATGGTAGGCCCAAGGTACCCCTATGGGCAGGGTGCAGTGTATGTGAAAAGTAGGACATGTACTGGTGTGTGTGACATGTCCTGATAGTGAAATACTGCCAATTTCGTTTTTCACTTTTGAAAGGCTATCTTGCCCATAGGATAGAATGGGAAATGCTTTGTAACATCTTACAAGCATAACTTGCCATTGGGACAAGATAGAGAAATAAAGTTTAGGCTCTCTGAACTCAGAATTTAATAACACATCTTTTAGTAAAGATGGTTTTTAAATTATGTGTTTGAAAATGCCACTTTCAAAAAGTACATTGCAACTACAGGGTACCTCTCAGACCAAAGATTATTTCATCAGTGGAGTACTTCAGAAGTTGTCTCCACATATATACCCTTAATGGGCTGCAGTTACTTATAGAATCTTGAAACAAAAGTGATTTGCGTTTTCCCTTTCTAACATTGATATGTAAAGCTCATGAAATCATTTACTCAAACAGCAAATGAGTTGCCTATATCAAACATTTATTTTATGAAAGGAGCGTCTACATGAAATAATAACATGCAACACTACATTTGAACCAAAGACGATACATTAATCAAGGCAAAACACAAATGAATTACTAACAAAACAGTTCATATATACATTCTACAAAAATGACATTCTTAACATTATATACAGGAAGACATCACAAGAAGGGGAACATACTATACAATAGATATGCTCTATTGGACTGCTATGCCACTTATTCGATATAATAAATCATATGTGTCCGAATTTTTCTTGAAATCAGGACCTATTATTGGTATTCTCGATTTTACACGACTGAGGGTCCTAAATGAGGTCAGAGGAAAGATGTTGAAATTCACTGTGTAAAAGCACTGAATACACAAGCCCAACTTATATGGCTGAGTCAAGAACATTCACATCTTTCCTCTGACCTCATTTAGGACCCCTCAGTAGTGTAAAATCGAGAATACCAATAATAGGTCCCGATTTTAAGAAAAATTCGGACACATATGATTTATTATATCGAATAAGTGTCATAGCAGTCCAATAGGGCATATCTATTGTATAGTATGTTCCCCATTCTTGTGATATCTTCCTGTATATAATGGTAAGCATGTCCTTTTTGTAGAATATATATATGAACTGTTTTGTTAGTAATTCATTTGTGTTTTGTCTTGATTAATGTATCGTCTTTGGTTCAAATGTAGTGTTGCATGTTATTTTTCAAGTAGACACTCCTTTCATAAGATAAATGTTTGATATAGGCAACTCATCTGCTGTTTGAGTAAATGATTTCATGAGCTTTACATATCAATGTTAGAAAGGGAAAACGCTAATCACTTTTGTTTCAAGATTCTATAAGTAACTGCAGCCCATTATGTGTATATATGTGGCGACAACTTCTGAAGTACTCCACTGATGAAATAATCTTTGATCTGTGGCCTTTGAGGTACCCTGTTGTTGCAATGTATTTATGATTCCAGCCTCTCGAGTCCTAAATTGAATCACTCCCCTATAAGAAACTTTTAAAAAGTAGGCGTTTTCTTGTTTAACCATTCTGTGTGCCTCTGCCTGTTTGTGTATTGACTGTCTGGCTTTGGAGTGACAGAGGCTGGGGATGTGCATTCACTGTAGACAGCCACTGGGGGGGTTGAGGTGTGCCTGGCCCTTCAGGATGACTCGGAGCTGGGCTGAATAGACCCTGGCTGAATTTAGAGTAGTGGGAAGAGATTTCTTTGCACCTGAATACACCTTGCTGTCGCCAACCCCTGTGGTGAATCTACACCAGTGAGGACAGAACTGGTTTGGACTAGGCTCAGAAACCCTTGCACAAAGAGAAGAAAGACATTTTGGGGTATAAGTATTAGACCTAAAATCCCAGAACTTTAGACTACTTCTGGAATCAAGAGGAACCTTTGCCAAGGAGAAGAGCTGGAGAAACTGGAGGAAATGTACTGCCACTTTGCTGTGTGGTGTCTGGGGTTGGCCTGCAGTAGCTGTTTCTGCCAAGGAAAGGACAAGGACTTTACTGTGTGCTGTGGACCCCTGCTTGAGGAAGATCTCCAGCGGCTTGAGTAGAGCTTGCCTCCTGTTCTGAAGTCTCAGGGACCCAAAGACTTCACCCCCAGCTCCCCTGAACTTCCTTGCTGGGAGTTCTGACCTGCCAAGAGGTGCCTGTAACTGTGTTGGGCCTCTGGAGATTGTTCCTGCTGTTTGCAACTGGAAAAGCAACGCAACTATAAGAAAATCAACTCATAGCTCTTCTTGCAGCTGTTTGCTCGACACAGCACCGCTGTGTGAGAAGAATCTCCACGCATCGCCGCACCACTGCTGAAACTTACGCAGCGCCTGACGCCGCTGCAAGAACCGACGCATCGAGGGGTCGCAGCTGAAGAAACCGACGCAGCGCTGCTCGACACCGCCGCATCGATCACCGACGCATACCAGATTTCCACGCATCATACTTGTACTGCAAGTTTTTCCGAAGCATCATCCGCGGACCAGAATCGTCTTGGAGTCAATGCATCACTTCCTCTTACAGACCGGACATGACGCATCACTTCTCCTGCATGCAGCAGAACTGTCGCATCGCCTCCCCATGGTCTCAGTAAGTGACGCATCTCTTTGTGTTCTCGACGCTTCCCATCCCTGCGGTTGTTTGGCCTTGTGAATTATGTCACAACTACAAGTACTTTGAGAGAAATCACGCATCCATAGTTTTCTATGGACCCAGTGGCTTAAAACCTTTTTAAAGTCATATTCTTATTACATGTATGTTGGATTTTTGTCATTTTAGTCTTGTTAAGTTTAGATAAAGATACTTTATTTTTCTGAACTGGTGTGGTGTTATCACTGTATTACTGTGTGTTTTGAGCACAAATACTTTACACATTGCCTTTGGGGTAAGTCTTTCTGCTCGTGCCAAGCTTCCCAGGGGGTGAACAAGGGTTATCTAAAGTGTGTATCCCCCTTACCCTGACTAGAAACAAGGGTCCCTATTTGGACAAAGGTACCTACCTCTGCCATCTAGAGACCCCCATTTCTAACACGGTCGAAGAAGAAGTGGTGTCTTGAAATGAATCTGGTCCCACGACGAACCAAACCTAGGGACCCACCCACAGGTAAGCCCTTAAGTACCCTAAGGAAAGGGTTGGGACGATTCAGGGGTCCCTCCCAGGGGACCGTCGGACAGTGAGGAGGATACTCCCATGTCCTTTGTCCAGTTTCGCACCAGAGCGGGAGCCAACGGCTCCCTGAGCTGGTTTGAACTGTACTATGCAAGGAGGGCACCAAATGTGTCCTTCAAGCAGACTGAGTGGCGCTGGCAAGCGCCCCCACCCGGCCCCAATACACTAAACCCTGTCTGGGAGGTGGTCACACCTCCCTGTGACAGGATTGTTCTGCCTTCCCCTGCTCGAGCTTGCCTCAGCAGCGGAGGACAGAATCATATCTCTGGTCAGCAGCAGCCATGTTGTGCTGTCCGGGTCTAGAAGACTGGTACCGGGAGCACTGAGGGCCTCCCGGAGGAGCTTTACAGTGCATGGAATCATACCTCCCACACCGTTGACGGTGTGGGAGGTATGATTCCAACATGTTTGATACCAAACATGACAGGGTTCGGTACAGCCAGTTTAGAGATGGTCATTGTGTAATGACGCATGGCCACTCTATGTATCGAAATGGCTGATGCACTTACAACCCGGGAGAATGGACTCCGAAGTTTGTAGGGATGTCCTGCTCATGCAGAGGCACCCTCAAACTTAGAACCGAGCACCCTGCCTTCAGGATTGGAAGGCCTGCTTTAGGGGTGACTTATAGGTTTTAAGTGCAGTGTCCTTTTATATAGGGAAATCTATATCTGTCGTAAGTGGTGCTAGCACCAGCTTATACAGGCTGCAATGGCAGGCCTGTAGTTACAGTTTGAGTGGTCTCCCATGAGTGGCATAATACATGCTTCAGCCCATGGGGGACCCCTGGTGTACCTATGCCATGGGTACCTCAGTACCATATACTAGGGACTTATAAGGGTACACCAGTATTCAATCTGGGATGTACCTAAGTACTTACCGTAAACAATTTAGGGGAGAAAGCACAAAGACTGGGGTCCTGATTAGCAGGATCCCAGTCAGACTAGTCAGAAACTATCACAGCACCAGGCAAAAAGTGGGGGTAAACAATCAGAAGGATCCTACCTTCCTACACCAATACTATGCACTTCTTCCACCTTACAGTTAGTATACGCACATTGACCCCATGGACCAGCATAATGGAAGGCGACTTGTTCATAAATAAAGAGAATTTAAATTTGCACAAGTGAAACCTATTGGCTCTGATTACGAGTTGCACGGTACTGGGGAGGTGAAACTTTCACTTGCAGAATTTACGTTGCATAGCAATAACAACACACTAGAACTGTGCAATTACAAATTAAACCCCATGAAATGGGGAATAACCATGTGGAACTGGATACACTGGTCCTAAAATCATGCAGAATTCCCTAACCATGAGATTTAACAAATATAATTTACTACCTGCCCTGAGCAAGTGGAAAATGTATGCTGCAGCCTCTGGGTCAGATGAGGTGGAGGAATGGGGTGTGGGAAGTAGGGAAGGGGAAGCTAAGTTCTGGCAGTGTGGAGCATTTGGCAGAAAAAAATGGGCAAAAATACCTGGCTGCTGCTGCATCCAGAGCTTTATGTGACTGTTCTTGTCAGAATTGTTATCCGATAACATTGAGCCAGTTTTTAAACACCCAAGAAAAACAGGTGAGGGCCCGTCGGCCCATGCAGGATTAGATGGAAGGAAATTCCATATGGAAATTCCACTTCCTGCGCCTCATAATCAGAGCCGTCTGTGATTTGAGCTCTATATCTGTTTGGATTCAATTTGGCGCTGGATTCTGTAAATCAAGCAGTGTAATTGTCTAAGGTTATGTGTTTAAGTAGTCAAGGGGCCCCTAGAACCAAGGATTTTATGACTAGCCTAATTAATGTGAAGGCATGTGTCTGTCAGTGTGCTTATGCATACCATGCTGTGGGTAAAGCCCCGTAGCCCAATGTGAGATTAGAATAAATAGGAAGGTTAAAATAGTATAATGTAATATACTTTCTGCCTGTTGTCATTTACAATCTTCCTAATCATTCTAATCATCTAAGGTAGAGGTGACCGAAATTGGAAATTGATGGGAAAGGGAATATACATTGCTATCACAGCAATGTGTGCATGTGTTATGACTTTTCTTTGTGCAATTAGAGGACCATAACGTACTTCTCTCAATGGACCGAGAACGGTGTTAACCCCCTAAGGATTTTAGTGCTCAACCTCCTAAGCCTGCTCAACAAATCAATTCATTCAGTATTATGTCATGCACATTAGGCTCTAAAAACAAGACAGAAAATATTGTAGAATCAAACCATGAAGATTTATTAAAGGCTAGTTGTTTATGGAAGGGAAAATCAGGTTACCATCAAATCATAATCAAAATGTGAATGCTTTGATTAATATTCAAATCAAATTATATCAAAATTGTATAAATCGGAAGATAAACAAGTATGGGGTCGCCTCCATAGGAAGGACAAAGTAAAGTCATTTCTCTCTCTAAGAGAATACTGTAGTATCTCCCTACTCTACTCTGCTCTCATCTCTACTCTCAACTGCCCTAAAGACACATGAATTCTAACTTTTGACACAGCTATAGCCTGTACTCACTCTCATAAAACCGTCTAATTAGATTAAAACGAGATGATATAATTATATGCTTGTTAAATTTTCAAGGTTTCTCGCAATACAAGCTTCTCCCTGTGTCCTTCAAACTTACACTATCTGTAATAGGATAAGATTCATGGACTAGTCTGCACACTGCAGGTGTCTTCTTGAAGGCGCTATTCATTAAAACATTTCACAATAATCACACAGGCACACAGGAAAGAACACATTGCTTCACACAGTAAAGGAAAAAGAACATGGCGCTCTACTGAAATGTGAATAACATTATTTCTCTCTACATATACCAATTGTGTGCCTATGCGTTGTCATGCTGATGTAAAATATAAAAAAAACGTCACTATGTAAACGTAGAAAGAAACCTACAGCTACATCCATAGTTGGACGCGCAATTGAAAATGAAAGCAATGTGCAGGGCTTGCAGCTAGAAGAGAAGCGTATTGCTCATTGGCTGCCCTGGAACGCAGCAGATATAATCAATTTCTTCCAGCACAGAGTAGTTCGTAGAGAAAACAACTAGATTCCCTGCAACCATTTAGTTTATAATTTGTGTTGTTATTCTCCTCAATTAACTGTTTTCAAGTTGCACGTATCCTTTTCGAATTCCACACATTTAATGCTTGTCATCCATGCAGAAAATGCTAATATGTTTTTGCTGATTTGTTTGCAGCCTGTACAAATGAAGATGGGTCTTACATGTGGGTGTATGTCTTGATGGGCAACGTTCTTCGTGGAGTGGGTGAGACACCTATCGCTCCCTTGGGCATCTCATACCTGGATGACTTTGCCAGGCCGGAAAACACTCCTTTATATATTGGTAATTACTCAAATAAATATCACTTAGTATTGTTAATATAATTTACTCATTCAAAAACGTGTTTACAAATATAGATATTCCATCACCCACGTTAAAGTAAATTAGTAATTTAAGCTTCAAATGTTTTCTTTTTATTCAAATCTTTCATTTTGCGCACACCATGTTTAGGTGTTCATTTATTGTGCCCAGTGCTTAATTTCTGCAAGAAAGAGTGCCAGTGCCCGAAGCCCTGTTTAGAGGCCGGTGACCGGTGCACTTCAACGTCGACCGCCGAATACCGAGGCCGATAGTCTTTAATCCACTCCCAGACGTTCCCTGCCCCCTTTTTCTCGCTCTTGAGGTTCCTGCTTTCTCCCTTTGTGACGGTTTTGTCGTGTTTCTTTTCCTCCGTCTTTCCGAACTAAGGAGCAGATTTACGAGCCCCTGCACCAAGTAATGGAGGCGCATTTCACTTCTCCATATTTACAAGGAGAGGAAAAGCCACCCTGCGTGACTTTTCCTCTCCTTGTAAATATGGCCCCTTCACACGCAGCACTTTGCGTGGAAGGGGCGTTCCATGGGTGTTGCTGTGGGTGTTCCCACGCAACACCCATGGAAGAGACACATTTCCAGATTTACGAGTAATCGTAAATCTGGAAATGCGTGTCAATGCTATGCCTCCCCAGGGGAGGCGTAGCGAGCGCAACGAGGAGAAATGTTTTCATTTCTCCTCGTTTTTTCCTCTTTCAAAGCGTGCTGCATTCTACAGCACGCATTGAAAGAGGAAAATGCCTGTAGTGATTGTTTTTGTGCAGGAAGGTGCCCCTTCCTGCACAAAACAATCTCCCCATGACGCAGGCATCCTTGCACCATGGTGCAAGGGTGCCGGCGCCAGCGCATGGCTGCAGTTTGGGCGCCAGCGCAGGGGAGAGCACAGGAATGCGACATATTATTGTAAATATGTCGCATTCCTGTGCTTCGGAAGTGCCGCAGCGTGGCGCAGCCAAAGAGCTTGCGTTGCCATGCTGGGGCACTTCCTTGTAGATCTGCCCCTATGGGTTTTTCCCTCTCATGCACTCGGTAAATATCTGAAGCGAGGAAATATTGCCAGTCCCTAAAAATATGTGCCTATGGCCACCACCTGCAAACACCGGCTCAAATTTAGCACTGATTGTGCCTCATGTAAACTAAGGCAAAGAAAACACAACATGGGGAAATTATCGCTTTCCACTTTGTAACTTTTGATACGAACACGTTTATTATCCACTACCATTATATTTAGTACATTTCTGACAACACGATTCGGAGCGCTGTTTGAAACAATCTCTTTTGGTCTTTGTGGAGATGTTCACTGTTCATAAGACATGTAAATAGCTATAATAAAGCACTTCCTCCTCAAAATCCTCAGACATGAATAGCCAAGAAGCATTTTTTCACAACCAACAAACACGCTGGTAATAGTACAAACACTAGCAATAGGAAACACATTGTCAGACAAAGTTGCATTGTTTAGATGAGGTTTTGTGGTTATATAATCAGTGATTTTAAATGTGGTAAAGCATTGAATAATAAAGACAGGAACAACATTGTGCATCACCCGCAGTTTCACAGTGACAGGATGGGTTATACTGGCCTATAGGGCAATCAGGCAGTGCCTGATGGGCTGGTCTGACAGATAAGTCAGTGGGCCGATTTTTAGCAGTTTGTGGGCCTGATTTATGGGCAAGTGGACTGGTTTTTACTGATTTTCAGGATATTATCACAAACATTGCCTACAGTAAATTCAAATGCATTCAGTCTCTCATACCTTGCAAATCACCAAACAGCATGTCTTTACAAATTCAAAACTGACCTCACTTGCAAAGGTGAGCAACTATTTTAGCCATTTAGTTTGCCAATGGGGGCCACTTTTATTTTGGTTGCAGTACTTGTGTTGAACATTAATATGCTTGCTCTGTATTAGCATACCTTACCAGCAAAAAACATCTTATCTAACAGCCAGAATGACCAAAGGCATAAATGCTTGCTTTACAAATGCAGATATTACATCTCAAATTTAAAAATGACTAAATTAATCACTGCTCCTTAAGCAAAACTTTCCACATGCTCCTTAAGCAAAACTTTCCACATTTTTAAAATACATCACACACATGTACGGAGACAATGAATCATACGCGTGTAAATCAGGGTATAGAAAATGTTACATAAGGCAAAGGAGACTACAAGGTGTAGGATTCAAATTTTCATCCATACTGGTAGGCACGTTTTAAGAGTGCTCCGTCTGTAGAAGCACATATTCAGGAATCAGAAAATAACACAGTGGTTAGGGTTGACTTTAATAATATGAATTTATTTCTACCTAAACAAACCTTTCTTAGCAACATCATGATAGAAAGACTGGGAAAAAACAGAACTTTCTACCCTGTACCATGCAGCTTTCCTGCAGCTCTTAGATGGCAGTAACAACAGAATCTCTGTGACAAAAGCAGTAAACCACTGAGCGATCCATATAAAATATTGTTCTTTGATATGCATAGTATATGTTCTTTGCAGCAGGCATATTAACCCTCTGTGCTACCTTAGATAAGTGAAACTGCCACTAGAGTTAACTTGACACTTTTATTGTTGCCCGAAAACTGCTGAACATACAAGGAACTTTGCAGTGCTCTTAAAACTGCTGCACTGCTACAAAACTGGCCCCACTAACAGAACCTGCTCAGCAGCCTTCCAGCCTCCCAGGAAAATAGCTTATCACCACCCGAATCCCAGTACGCCATTCCGGCCTTGGTGGTGTTAAAAACAGATAATGTCTTGTTGGCCAGTCCACCAGCACTCACTGACAGGCGTGTGCATGCTGTGGCTACACGGATGCAGTTTTCGACATAAAACAATAGCAAATAATGTGTTATGCACATTACCTAAACAATGGTTACACTGCTAGAAGGGTTGAGCCTGAAATGTGTGCTCTTTAGCAATCATTTCTGAAGTTTTGCAGGGCATTTGAAAATCTTGTGTCAACTCCAAAAACAGATAATCTCATTTTACTTTACTTGTTGCTTCTATTAGAGGTTTGCCCCGGCCCACAGCTCACAGGAGTCACAACGACCAGCACCATCACAAGGGGAGTCGGAGAGTTGAGACTCTAGTCGAGTCGATGTGACAACTCAATCAGTCTCACTCTCACATGACCTCACCTCCCCCCTTGGCCCGCACGAGGTCCGAACATCCGACTCAGTCAGAGAGTGACAATTAAGTGAAGCAAGTCACTCACATCCCGGTCCCGAAATTTGAGTTGATTCTAGTCTTGACACCCATAACACATGCAGCAGACATGAGTCTGACTCGACTCAGAGGTCGCACCTCGCTAGTGCAGCTTTTACTGCCGCACAGGGGCTGGGCAATAATTTTGGTCGGCCTGTCATCATTGGTAGTGCTTGATGGCCCTGGGACCTGGTCAGTGGTCCCAAACATGGTGGTACACATATTGCACCAGGCAGCACATCCTTAGCTAGGGTACAGTGCAGCAGGTGTGCTCTTAAACTTACACACACGAGCTGGTAGATGCAGCACGTGTAGTTAGTTACTGTCCAATCCTGCACAGCCATGCTGCGTGCGCTTTCTGCTCATTTGCTCAGCTTCCTGACCCAGACCTGCAGCAGATACATACAATGTATCAAATCAAAGACTGCGCCGGGCGGCCCAGGTTTACCATAGCAATGAGAGAGACAAGTTCTTTCCTTCACCAGGCCCAACTTGCAGGTCATCACGATATCTCTGCAGGTAGAGCTTTAGCACAGCAGTACAATCAAAAACTGCTCACATTGCGGCTGATTTTATGCCACCAGAGCAGTGCTTAATTTGAGCCGGTGCTTTCCGATGCTGAGCACCAGCACTTAATTGGTTTCCGGTGCTCGGCACCGGCCCCTAATTGTCAACACCACACTTAGGGCAGTCTGCCACAAGGTGGCGCTGCTTATGTCATTTAGAGATGAGCAGTATAACAGTTGTTTAGGAAAGCAGTATACATTAAAAAATTGCTAATACCTGCCTCCCCAGCCATTCCTTTAGCTTTGGGGACCTGGAATAATCTGAACTGTCGCATTTACATGCGAGAGAGATGGTTAGTAGTTGTTTTGTCAGCAATGACAAGGGCGATGGGTGGTGCAAGCTGCAGTGGCCTCCTGGTCAGAGCCCTGGCACTTCATATTTTACAAATTAAACACTACACCAGAGCACTTGACAATGCTGACAAACGGCCAGGGGTTGCAAGCAGGGTGGCAGGGGTTGCAACGGGTGGCTTTGGGGTCCCAGTTGCGACCTCTGGTGACCCCTAATTGAAATCCATGATGGTGAGACATTTGGCTACATTTCTAGAATGTGAGCTATGGCATGAGAGCCAACAACAGAAAACTCTAGGACTAGCCCTAGCAAGAGTGGAATAGCCATGAACTGGAAAAGAAATACACCACTAATATGAGAAAATGGGTAGGTGGAAGAAATCAGAAAGTGATATAAGTAAAATGTAAGTCATGGAAGATAACTACTGGGCAGATTGAGAAAAGTGCAGCAGTCTCTGTCCGTGTCCCTAAATTAGCGATAGTAGGGGTGTGTGCAGTTGAGACACATATACCTGTACACCTCTCTGATGTCACAGGTCCTCCTAATTCTATCTATTGGTTGATACTAAATTGGATGGTTTAAAAGTGAATTAAAGGGACTGCAGACAATTTTTAGGTATGCCGCCATAACCTTGCACAATTGCAAAATTGTAATTATTCAAACAACATGAAATGTGTGACGTTTGCATGTGGCACACTGGTTTGTGTAAAAAGCATCTTGCTGAGAGGCATTTTTTTTCTGGGGACCAAGTTCCTGACAGCACTGGGCAGAGGCAGCTGTTTTTTAAACTTCTGTCATAGGCTTAGACCTGCACCACAAGACTCCATGCACGGCCTAATTTGGTGCGAACTAGAGGGTGCTGGTCCAACTTCGTCTTACTGGCAACACCCTGAAGACAAATTAATAGAATTTTCACTCACCGAGGCATGGGGCAAGCATCTCTCTCAGCAGGTCTTCAAAAAACTGATGGCAACCACAGCAAAAAAACTCTCCAAACTGGAGGATGTGACGGCACTGAGCAAGCGCTCTCACGATTGGTCAGTAATCAACTCCTATTCCTCCAGTAAGCAGCAGAATTACATTTCTTGCACATACCCCCTGTGGATTCAGGCTACCTGCATTAAGACTGGGTGAGTGGAACTTGCAAGCTTACTTTCAGGCATGGCGTTGAACAGAACCCCGCCATACAAGATGTCGTCTCTATGGCCAGGAAAAGGAAACCTTAATCCATATCTTATGTACCTGCTCTTTATTGCTGTAGCAAAGAAAAATCCTTCTCCGTACTGACTTCATTTGCTTAGAAGTTTGCACCTGCCGGCAGGCAGTGTTAGCCAGTCTGAACCCTGTTAACTCCTTACTAAATGCAGTGCCAGCATGAATGAAACTGGGGTGGTGTGGCGGGGGGTCGAGGGGGTAAGGAGGTATAAGTGTAAAATAAGGAAAAAAACACTTACCTCCTCGCCGCTCTGTCCCACATTGTCTCTCCTCTGCTGAACAGGAAGCAGCCTGCATGGACAGCATGGTAAAGTGCGCATGACTGTTTGTCAGCAGAACAGCCCCACCCCCACCTCATGCTGCTGCAGCAGGGAAGGATATAATGATAACATTGCCTTATTATCATTTTATTTTTCCTTTCATTTACTGCTGCACAGCAGCAGTGGGGCAACGCTCCTCCGCCTTAGTGGATAAGCCCCCACTGACTAAATGTTAAAGCTGCTAAGTTTCTTCAGATGGCTGTGGCCAAACTGGACGATGTTAATTCTATCTGTGCTGCAAAAAGCTGATGTCAAGTGTTGCATTTTAAGTATACCTTCTATCTGTTTTGCACATTGCACTTTTTTCTCCAAAATTGTAATACCCGTGCAATCTGATATTGTTTGTTTTACATTGGGCTGGTTTGTGATGTGAAAATGTCTTGGCCTACAAGTTACAATCCAAAATTCCTTTGCATATGGCATCATTGCCTGTACCGTGTACCTTAAATGAGCTGGATATGGTCTACGCTGCTATTGCAATTTGCACATTGCTCTCTAGTGATCAAATATGCTGCTTTACTGTTGGTGCTCTCATAATTGCACTTTGCCCATTGCTTTTCAGCTATCAATTATGCTGTTTTATCTTCGGCACTTTGTACTGTTCTGTTTTGTCTTCTTACAATGTGTTATCGATCAAAATGCTCTTTTGCACCGGTATTTTATACTGTATTGTTTGCCTCCATAACGGGTTAGTATGGGAGCGGGAAAATCCTGATGCTCACTTAGCCCCCTGAGCGTCACATGTGCTTTAACGTGTTTGTTATGGACCAGAATGGCACATAATATAGTCTTGGTTTACCTTGTTATCTGCACTTCGCACATTCCTTCTCTGATCGGGATAAAAGACTGCCCCAATTTATGTGGCACTGATCAAAAAATGTTGTTCTGCACCTTGTAATTTATTCTGTACTTTCTGTTTTAACAATGGCTCAGTTTAATCTTCTTTGTGTTGAATTCAGATCTGTTAGTAGAGCGGCCATTTCTGAGAGTGCGCGCTCAAGCTTCCCTGGCTTCCATAGCCTCCCTAATGTATTTAAGTAGGGACGCAGCGCGGAGGATCAGCGGGCGTGCCGCTGGCGCGCCAAAGGCGTACCAAAAGCAAGCCCGTCTGCGCCCGGCAGCGTCCCAGAAGCATCCAGCGCCAGCCACTATGCCGGTGCCATCAAAAAAGGTACTCTTCGTCTGTCCTACAGCACCTTTCAACTTCAAGATTTGGCCTTAACCCCTACTTGTACACCTTTTAACCCCTAAACTCTGGGTCTTCTAGAGAGTAAGTCACATCATATGATTTTTGCAATAATCTTAGGGAGCAACCTATTATTGGTCAACCAGAGAGGAACCCCTCTTTTATAGCAGCCTTGAATAACTCCCCCTCCCTTCCAAAACATGCAGATAATGTACATGACCTACTGTGTGATGAATATCCTGACGCTCTGTTTGTAACAGAAACTTGGCTCACAGATTCCTCTGGCCCGGATATCTGGTCAGCAGTCCCTAAATGATTTAAATTTTGAGGAAAGATCGTGACAAGGGCAGAGGGGGAGGACTTGCAATTATTTATAAGGAGTGTTACACTCTGACCCCTCTGCCCCTAATGGAATTAGAAGGTGCAGAGATTTTAGGCTTTACGCTCTCCCTTTCATCTAAGCAATCTTTATCTGGGGCACTTATCTACAGACCTCCTGGTCCGACCAGAGGGTTCATATCCTCTCTATGTGAGGTTCTGACCCCTCTAACTCTCAGATATGCGCATTGCATCCTGCAATGTGAATTTGCTCAAGAAAGATCAATATTTGTGGAGAACTTGGCTGCTATGGGCCTTAATCAATCAATTTTTGCCCCTACACATCTTGCTGGCCATACGTTAGACCAAATCTTCACTTCCCTACCTCTTGAAGTTGACCCTCCTATCCCTTTGATTTGGTCTGACCACTACATGCTCAGGTTCAGATGGGCACCCCTGTTAATAAAGGCAACTTAGCCTGCACAGTAAGAGCCTTTCATAAAATTCAACTGGAAGCTCTCTGTAGTAAACTTGAAGAGGGTAAACCCTCTCTTGCCAGCAATATCGATTAGGATGTCAGCAGGATAGATAGCTGTATTGAGTCCGCTATCCAAGCTTGAGCACCAGAAAGAAGGACTCAGCAATGCCGCAACAAAGTGTCCAGTCCTTGGTATACACATTCTCTCAAAATAACAAGGTTAGAATGCAAATGTACAGTGGAAATGAAGGGCAGCCTGCTGCCAAAAAGCAAAAGCAGAATATAAAGAAGAGCTAGGGAAGTACCATAAAGAAATCAAATTAGCAAAAAAGTCTACTTCAAGGCCAAAATGTTAAACGTGGGAAACCACTCCAGGGAAATGTTTAAAATTGTTAAGTTTTTTATCTCACCTGAAGTAGAGACTACCCATAAACCCCCTTCCCAGGAATGGTGTGAATCACTCGCTCTTTTCTTTCATGAAAAAATAGCTACTATTCAGGCCAGCCTCCCACCCCCCAGAGCTGAAAGTGGCACTTTGGGCCCTAGCACAGAGGTAGTAGCCCACAATGAGAAAGAGAATGGGGTAGAGATTTGTCAAGATCTTACTCCATCAGTCTCCATCATTAAAGCTGAAGCTAGCTTCATGAACTCCTTTTCTCCCATACCCATGGAAGACTCTCTGCTAGCGTTAAGTTGCCTCAAATCAGGCTCCCCCATGGATCCAGGCCCCTCATTTATCCTATCTCGTGGGGGCAGAGGCTATTGACCTGTTGATGAATCAGTTACTTAATATCTCTCTCTTGTCAGCTAATGTGCCAATAAAATGGAAACAGGCGAAAATCGTACCGCTTCTAAAAAAAACCCAGGCTGACCCCTCTGACCCGACCAACTATAGACCGATCTCTCTTCTCCCAGCCTTCTCTAAAGTGCTGGAGAAACATGTTAACCATCAGATATCCTCATACCTTGAAAGGAATAAGCTACTACATGCTAGCCTATCCGGTTTTCGCCCTAACTACAGTACTGAAACAGCTCTGCTGGAGGTTGTTGCCTACATCCGACTTAGCCTAGAAGTGGGTGATAGGGGCTGTTGGTTTTGCTGGACCTATAGGATGCATTCGATATGATCTCTCACCACATCCTCTTAGGCCGACTCCACTCAGTAGGAATTAGGGTGCTGGCCTGGATGGGGCTCGCATCTTTTCTGAAGGAGGGAGGACAAGAGGTATGGTGCCACCCTTTTTCTGCCAACCCCCGTAATCTAAGGGTAGGAGTGCCACAAGGCTCTGCCCTGAGTCCGACACTATTTAATGTGTATCTCACCCCCTTGGCTACCTTGGCAGAATCCTTAGGGGAAAAAAATTGTGGCATATGCAGATGGCATCCAGCTGCTGTTCTCTTGGAAGAATAGTGAGGCCTTCCCAGGCGACAAAATTCGCAACTGTCTCACAGAGGTGTTTATGTGGCTGTCCATGAACCGACTTAAATGTAACGCTGGGAAGACAGAGCTTCTCTTCTTTGGTCCAGAGGCTGAGACACAGTGGCAGTCTTTTTGGCCATCGGCTCCTACCTCTACCGCCCCTGACCGAAAATCTGGTGTCGAAAAACTTGGGCTTCAAATTTGATGGACAACTGTTATTTCGCACTCAAGATAATTCAGTGGCAGGCACTTGTTTTGCCCTGCTTCGACTGCTTCGGAAGTTTCTGTTTCTACTGTCCTTTACGGCTAGACAACAAGTGATTCAAGCCCTGACAATTTCACGGATTGACTATGGGAACGGACTCTATTCAGGCCTGCCCAAATACCTGATTGATAGGCTGTAGCTGGTCCAGAATGCAGTGGCTCAAACCATGAACGGGCTCTCCCGTAATTACCATGTGTCATGTCTTCCTAAGAGTCTTCACTGGCTCCCAGTGAGGAAGAGAATTATTTTTAAGATATTGCTTGTGACCCAGAAAGTTCCTCCACGGAACTGGCCCAGGCTATTTACTGGACATAATTAAGTTCTACACCCCCCAGAGAAACTTTTGTTCTGTAAATCTTTGTCTCACCAGAGTTCCGCGATCAGGAAGGCAAGGTCAGGGGGCATAACCCTCTCTTTCCTCTGGAATAAACTCCTACTGACACTCAGATGCATTAAGGCAATGCCTATGTTTCGGAAAAAACTTAAGACCTGGCTCTTTTCCATTCCCTAGGTCTTTCCCTCCTTCTCTCCCACTGATACTCTTTCTGCAATAGCTCCAGGACAATCCTTGGAGTAACAGCTGCGCTTTATAAATAACCCCACATAGACACATAGACATAATCTTTAAGGGACGTTTTAACTTTGCGTGCTGAACGCTTTTAGCTATTATGTTTGTTTATTAAGGTTTTTATTAACTGTACAATAAATTGATTGATTGAAAGACTTCCTGACAGGATCTTCTGTGACTTCTCTGTACAAGAAATGCCCTCTTGCAGAAAAGATGCTCATGGTACGAGTGAAATGTACTTCAAGTAATAGAGGTAATTTTGTACAAATCTCATGTATTTCATGAAAAAAATCTTTGTAATTTCGCACACCTGTACAGTCACTCAGTGAGACTAGTCCAGCTATTCAATTAAAACATATTATGAATCCTTTACTGTGTAGTTGCAGGTACACATTATATCCATTCATGTGAAGCAGGAGGTTTAAATCATCATCGAGAATGCCAAAATATCTGGCTTGCATTTTCTTTTATAAGGCAGACCTACCCGCTTTACCAGTGCAGCTTTAGGAGAACCTATGGGGCAGATTTACAAGAAAGTGACGCATCTGTATAGATGCGTCACTTCCCTGCGCCACCCTTAGAAACCCTTGCGCCACCATAGATGCGCCGTATTTACAATACGGCGCACTATGCGCAAGGATTGACAGATGCGTCAGAAATTCTGACGCATCTGTTGTGCGAAGAGTCACGCATTGCTGGAGTCGTGTCGCAAGCACGACGCAACTCCAGCAATGCGTGTTGAGGCCTATTCCCACTACACTGCGTCACTACTTATGCCTGCTTCAAGCAGGCGTAAGGTTTTGACTCAGTGGCGTCCTAAAAGTGGCGCAGTGAAATCTTGTAGATTTCACTGCGTCACTTTTACGAGGCCTTCCTGCGTGGGAACGCCCACCCTGCATACATTATACCTGACGCAGGTATAATGTGACGCAGGGCTTTACAACGTGACGCATCTCCCTAGATGCGTCACTTTGTAAATAGGCCGCATTTTTTGCGCCGCCATTGCGTCTAAAAAAGTGACGCAATGGCGGCGCAAGAAGGCGCAAGGGGCTTGTAAATCTGCCCCTATGGGTGTGCACATAATTACTTAGTGAAAAAAGTGGTAGATACAAAAGTGGGTTTGCATGTCAGCTAAGAAAAATAAACAAATGAAACTGCAATGGTGATTAGGTAATAGCACTGTGTGTTTAGCGGAGGTTAAGGCATAAAAACTGTATAAATCAGCACCTAAAATGTCAATGTATCAGCAAAATGAAACTAAGAGCAAACAACGGCTCCCAATTATAAGCTCATCATATCTCATCAACTGCCTAACAAAAGAACTAATTGAAGCCCTAGCACCAATACCTAATGGGCACAAAAATAGGTCAATGTATCCATAAAAGCAATACCGTGGGTTCGGTGAACATGCAATCCATGAAAAGGCAAAAGATGAAAACACAGGAAAGCCAATGAAAAAAGGGTCTGACCCACCCCCTCTCCATAAACGTCCTATTGTACTTTTTTTGTTGTTGAGGTATTGATGATGTTAGCTCCTCCGGCTAGCTAAAGTTGTCTGTAGCCGGGCCTAAGACAAGCATGGTATGGCATATATTTGAAGGGATGACTCTCATAGCTTGTAGCCCAAGAGCACAAAATGTGCCACAGGGCGGGAAGTAGCAAAGAGTGAAAAAGTAGTGGCATAGTACAAGAAAACACCTGCACTGACATGGAGTGCTGAATACAATAAAGAATGAGTCCCTCAAGTATGCAGTGAAAGGATACAACTCATCCAGACAGAGCACACTGCGAGACAGAAATGTTCCTGAACGGGATATACACAAGACTAAGGAGGAAAGCCAACAAATTAAGAACAAATAACTAAGATAGACAACAAAACCATCCAATCATGAGCAAAGAGCTAACCTAAAATCTGCAGGGAATTAAGAAATCTAACTTTTCAGTCACCCAATCTAGCTCCTCTGTCATCAACTGGTGTACGAAAAACGTGCCGATAATTTTTTTTGTTGCTTACTCTGAGAGTGGAGTATGCACAGAATCACACATACCTTGACTTTTTGTATGCATGAAACTCTGAAGGCTCATTTGAAAGCCTAGAGAATTAAGAGAAAACAGCTAAATGAAAGAGCTTGCATTTGTGACCAGTATTGACACACATCAACATAGCATCCATAATTTGCACCAGCATGTAACCACTCTGGAATATGTTTGCAATATTTTAGAGAGACAGTAATGCTTATAAATGAAATACAATATTACAGAAAACCAGAAGTACTATTTGGATCTTAAGTTGGGCATAGGAACTAAATACACTAGATCACTACTGCATTTCACAAATAGCACCAGGGCGCTAACAACAACCCTTGTTGTATGAAGTGGGAAGAAAATTAGGTTCTCTTCAAAAGTTGGAGGAAGGTGAAAGGATTAACAATTAAAGAAAATAAGTAAAGTTTTAGGAAGAAGGGGCACGATTCACAAAGGTAAAGTTAGACGGAAGTCTAACTTTACGACTTGTGGTATTCACAAAGGGCATTTACTACTCGTAAATGCGGTTTGTGAATACTAAAAGTCGTGAAGTTCAACTTTCGGTATTCACAAAGGACATTTACGAGTAGTAAATGCCCTTTGTGAATACCAAAAGTCAGTAAAGTTAGACTTTCGTCTAACTTTAACTTTGTGAATCGGGCCCAAGAAGTTTAAGGTCAAAACTAAGTACATAGAAAGCAAAAAATATCACCTAACCACCACAAAACGTTTTCATAAATTAATTAAGCTGCGTGGGGGCAAGCGACAGTCTGGCAAGACATGCCAAGATGTCAGATGGCTTATTTTAAAGCTCATAGCTCTCACCTGGTTATTGTTCTACAAATTCTGCTTTAGCACTTGAACTCAAAGGTGTGGTTTGTGCAATCCAAACTGATGTCTGGTGTACCTACTTGAGGTTAATCCATGCCTGGTTCAGCAGCTCACACTTCCTCTCTTGGAATCCACATGGCATTTGGCCACTGATGGGGACTGGGATGTACGTTTGGGTGGAGACTGAACCAGCACCTGAGGCCCAAGGCTTAAGAATCCCATTGGTGGCTCAGGTGATTAGTCCTTCTTTTCAATGTTCCCTGGTGGAGTGCTTGAGGTAACGGATAGGCTTCCGTGCTATGGATGGTGGATGAAAACACTGTCGTGACGGATCAGCCCTAAAATGATGATACAGTCCAGGTGAGGGGCACTATTCTAGTGGGACTGGACAGCACATGCTGGCATGTTGATGTGGCCTTGGCTCTAAACTGAATCGGCAAGACAGGAAGCTCGCCTCTTTCTGCAGCGGGGCTCCTAAGCCCTGGAAGAGGGGAATGTGAGACCCCCTGATAAAAAATAGCATTAGGTGGTGGAGGACACTGCTCTGTCTCTACACTGTGTAGAGTGGAAGTAAGCGGGGTGAGTTGGAGGAGTGTGAGAAAGCAGATGCTCCACTTACTAGAGGCATATTTGGACCCTCCATAGTCCTCTATCTGTGGATGATCTCATACAACAATGAGGTGAAGTCAGTGCTAGGTAACCTGAGATCAATGTGTCGCTGAGTGAAGGGGACCAAAAATACTGGTATATAATGCAAAAAATGGAAAAGATTGAATTTTGGTTTAAGATAATTTGGCCTAATTTGTTGTAGTAAGACCTAGTTGATACAGAGCTCTGATGTGGCTAAGGAGGTTGAAGGCACAGGTTGACTTACAGTTGTGCATTCCTCCCTCATGTGATTGGCCGTACATGAGGTATGCTGCTGGGAACAGTTTATGTAGATTCTAGTTGAGCTTCTGAACCTTTAGGACTTTGCTGGTGAACTCTGCCCATGCGTCACAGTACAGAGACCGGATAGCTATGTGTCATGCCCATGGAGAGCAGACTTACTGCAGCATCCAGTTTCTGCTTTAATCAGCTGTGTTGTGCACACTCAATCCTGCTATTTCCATGACTAGGTACAATATAAATCAATGGACAATGGATAAGTTTATAAGCTGTGAGGCGTAGTGTCTTTGGTCTGTAGGGTGGTGCAGGGCTTGCAAGAGATTGCTGATGGCCCAGCAAATCAGCCATTTTCCACAGACATTATCCAACATCCGATCCACTATACTCTGTTCATGAGTCAAAGATCACTGGTTGGGCATACATGTAGCTGTAATCCATTAAAACCTCAAAAATATGGTTGACAGAGTCAGAGAAGCATAGGGCAGAATTGCTCAGTTGGAAGGATCTTTCAAGGCACTGCAAATGAAAATGTAATGCCTACTACTGGAAGACCAATGTGAGAATGTGGAGGGTGCAAGAGTAGGATTCCATGAAGGCGTGGTGGAGGGTACAAAATCGGAACTGTTTCTGGAAAACTGGCAGAGAAGTGTGGTTATGCAATGAGAGCTGTCCTACTCCTTCACTGTAGAACATGCCCACCGCACCCTGTTACAGAGACTCCCACCCGGAGCCCCACCATGCCCTTTGAATAAACAAGATATTCAACTATAGAGACAGTGTCCAAATCAGTAAAACTGTGAGGTGCCTGGAGTCAGTTTTGTTCGAATTCTCACATCTCATGATATTTCCGGGCTATACCAGTCAGGTGCAGCAGGAGAGGAAATCATTCAAACGTGTAGACCAGAATGTTACAGCTATGGACCTCAGCTATATGCCCCTATACTCCTATTAGTATCTAAACTGAAAGTCATCTTTCAATCAAAATCATATTTCTTTGGAATGCCTAGTACTGTCTGTAACTGAGTAGTAGAAATGAAAACCTGGGTACAAGATCGAAGACTACGCAGTTCCTGGACGCTAGAGTTAACCCTCTGGGGGTGAGGCCATATAAAAAGGAGAATCAGGAATGGGAGCCACTCCAGGTTGGATCTGTCAGAGCCAGCAGAACAGATACAAGCTATAGGGCAATTGAAGCAATGGTGGGTCATGGCTAGCGGGAGAAATTGAGGGGCCCCACCGTACATCAAAATCATAACCTGCAATGTGAATGAGTTAAGTGATAGGTTCATGAGATGTGCCGTACTTAAGACAACCAAGTGACATGACCCTGATAGTTTACGGCAACAACAGGCCCACCTAATGGGCCCTAAATGGTAAGGTTTGGACATACTAATACATGTAGGGTTTGTTAGAGGCATATGGGGGTTGGTCATTTTACTTCGGATACTCCATGCTCTAACTAAAACACAAAAATGCATGCCAATCCCCCAGCACCTTGGTATTCCAAATACCTCTGTTAGACCTGCAATACTTGGCATGGTTTACCCACTAACATTTTGCCTTCAACCCTCCTGTTTGATTACTTCCTTTTTGATCGTTTTAGGTGTCTGCTCACTTTACCACTGCTAGCCAGTGCTAAAGAGCTTGTGTTCTCTGCTTAAAATATGGTAAGTTTGGCTTACACCCAATTGACATATTTAATTTGCCTGTAAGTCCCTAGTAAAGTGGCCCTACCTATGCCTGGGGCCTGTAAATGAAATGCTACTAGTGGGCCTGCAGCATGATTGTTTCACCCACTTAACTAGCAGTTGAAACATGCCCAGGGCCTGTGTTGCAGCCAGTTTGTGCAGTTTTAAACTGCCTTTTCAGCCTGGCAAACTTTTTGCCAGGTCCAAGCCTTCCTTTTTAATAAAGCTAAGTCACTCCTAAGGTAGGTCTTCGACAGCCCAGAGGGCAGAGTGCAGTGTATTAAAAAAGTAGGGCATGTACCTTTGAGGTTTACATGTTCTGGTAGTGAAAAACTCTTAAATTAGTTTTTCACTACTGCAAGGCCTACCTTTCCCATAGGACAACATTGGAGTTAACTTATTCCATTTTATAAGTGTAATTCCACATGGGAATAGGTAACCTGTTCATGTTTGGTGTATCTGGAATCCAAATTTAAAAGTCTAACATTGTAAATTCGGATTTTAAATTACAATTTTGAAAATTTCACTTGTAGAAAGTAGGCATTTGCAGGCCTTAGCTATTTGGTGTCTGCAGCCTGTCTCTGGGTCTCGTAAATGGATGTAGTTGACAGTTGGACTTTGTATATGCCTCCTAGAAATCCACACACAATAGAGAGCCTTAGGTATGTATGGATGGGCCATCACTGTTGGGATGGGAGGGAGGAGGTTGATCCAGCCCTACTTACACTTGAGTAGGCTGTGTCCTGCCTCAACACAAAGGGTTGCATACCCCCTGTAGTTAGTCTGGATCCTGGACCAGGAAGACAGGGCACCTTTGCACTTCAAAGGCTTGCCTCTAGAAGCTTCTCCCTCTTCAAAGGCACAACTGGGTATAAATACTGGACCTCAGACACCATCACTTCAGTACGCTTCTCGACCTGTGGATACTCTGCCAGGAAAAAGGACTGCTGTGCTGTTGAAAGGACTGCCACTTTACTGGACTGCTGACCTTAAGGACTCCTGCCCTCTAACCTGGGTGCGAAGGAGTGGACCTGAATCTCTTCAACCAAGAACCCAGAGTGACTCCAAGGTCTAGTTGACTGGCCTACTGATCTGAAACCTCAGGAAACAACAGACTTCCAACAACCATGCACCTGTATGTGGGTTCTGCCATCTGTGAGTCTACCCTGCCAAGAGGTGCCACTCCAGTCCTGAACCCCATGAACAGTGCTTAAGGTGCTCTGCCAGCTTCTGTGATCCATCAGAACCGAAACATCTCCTCTGCTGGGTGGCACAAACCCAAAGAGAACTGATGCATATCCACTACTGTGTTTATTGGACCCTTCAAAAAGACCTGCATCACATCTCAGCTCATTAGAACTGCCACTGCACTACACATCCTCGGTGCAGGCCCTTGGATCACTCGTCGATGGCAACCTTGATGATGACACCAGACTCCGCATCGCAGTCTCACAGCTCCTAGGAACTGGAGCATCGCCTCGACTGCGTGACACATCCTCACATCGGACTGCACATCGCAAGCCTTTGTCAATGAGATCATCGAGATGATGCAGGACCTCGCACCACAGCCTTTCTGCAATTTCAGAACGGACACATCACTTTGTGACGCATCTTTCCAAAGGCCTGGATTTAAGGTACTTTGTTCAGTGGGCCTAACTGGGTCCCTGTAGCCAGCCGGTGCTCCATCACAGTCAGCCTGAACTTGTCACTTTGTCCTGGTCTGGCGCGACCAGATATCCAGAGTTGGCGCTTTGTGCTTTTTGGCTCTATTTTCACTAAAATATTTAAAATTGAATATCTCAGGTTCTACTGATTGGTTTTTTGTCGTTTCAATCTTACTTTATTTATTAAATAAAGTTGTAGTTTCTAACTTCGTCTGGGATTCCCTTTGTGCAGTGTTTTCAATTTATTACTGTTTGAAGCGCTGTACAAATACTCAGTTAAGCCTGACTTCTCTGTGCCAAAGTACCAGAGGGGTGAGCACAAGTTAAATAAGTTTTTGCCTTACCCTGACAAAGATTGTGGTTGCTGCTTGACTAGGGCCCACACCCCAGTCAACCAACAACACAATTTCTTACAACCTCACTGTCAACAAATGCTCCATTTGCAGGCAGGAAAGAAAATTGAATAAAAAACAGAGAACCTAATGACCTCATACTACTAAATTCCTTCTGAACTACACACAAACAACTCATCACATCAGTCAAAGCAAATTTCTATCCAACACCATAAATGAAGCTGCTAATAAAAGGAGAATGCTCTTCAAAACGATCAAGTACTAGATCAAGTCCCTGTCCGACCCTCCTATCCCACACTCCATGGAGTGGTGCAATGCCATCAAACGCTTCTTTAAAATGAAAAAATACAATTGATACAACAGCACATCGAAAACATTAGACTTGCTTCTCCTCTGACCCCCACTCCATGCTGCATCCCACAATTGCCACTCTTTAAACTGCTGTCCATCAAAGAACTTACAAACATCCTCAACTCCCTCAAAGCCACTGCCTATGAAGATGATATCTTACCCTCATCCTTTATCAAAACTCCTCCCGGAGACAATCTCCTAGCCTCACACTCACCTTTGCCTTCCTCACTCAATGCATCTTTTCTAAAGCTCTCAAGACAGGTCAAATCCTCCCACTTCTGAAGAAATCCACACTAGTACTGATAGGGTTGCCAAGTACTAGCCTATCACTCATGTACAATATCATCAAAAAAAGTAGTCTATGCACAGCGACAAGATCACTCCAAAGTAAACCATCCTCTACACAATATCATTCCGGCTTCAGATCAGGTTGCAGCACAGTGAAAAATTAGTCTGACTTAAGTACATGTTGACTTGTGTGTGGGCTATTGTGCTGTTGAACAAACGTAAACCTGGAATTATATGTTTTCATGCAACTTTATCCCTGTTTGCTCACTGTGCCATTAGGCCTTTTTGCTCACTGTGCCATAAGGATCAAGCTGCACCTCATTGATGAGGCCCATGTAGGCCGAAACCAGTCTGGGGTTTCTTTTTTCCCATGCACAAGTGACCAGGCCTGGGAGTATAGATGGGTAATCAAATTGGAAGAGGACCAAGCCTCATTTGTATGAGGGTAGTTCTTTTCTGTAGTGGCACAGTAGGCAAAAAGTGATGGATTGGAACGCAGCCAAGAGTATTTACCAATGGCAGGGATAAATTCACGCATTCCATCCAATACCTTTTTTTTGTCCTCTATCCCTTTTAGTTACAGTCATTTCAAGAATGATCAATAAAAGAGCTCCACAAGGTCAGATAAGCTATTTGTGACTTCAAAGTGAAGAGGGGTTTTGGAGATAATAAATTTAGAAGAAGGGATTGTTTTTGTTCTAAACTAAAGTTGGAGCTTTGTCCTGCCCTTCCGATGAATCTTGAGTAAAAAATTAAAGTTCTGGAACAGTAAAGCTTCATTACTGGTGATATTGTGGAGATTCCTGACACTGGGCCATGGAATCTTGCAGTCGTCCATCAAATCCCACACATTGAACTTCTATCAGAAAGGTTTTGGGTTAAAACAAGGTAATGGGTTGGGCTTGAAAGGGTTAAGACTTTTCTATGTTTTGGCCAGTGTATTCTGTGGAAGGTCAGCAACCTGGTTCACAGACCACTCATGAACCAAGCTAGAAATAAATGGCCACTCATTGGACAAGGGAGCTTCCTTTTCCTGTTTACTATAGGTCTTTACCAAAAGTTATGATTGTCTGGCTGCCAGAAAAATTGATCTCATGCTGCCACCATAACAGAACATAGTGCACAGTGCCAAAGTCTAAAAAAAACAACTTACAAGTCTGCATAAGGGGGCAGGGTGAGCACTTCTAATCCTCAGGCCTTAGTGACGGGACCCCCAAAGAGCCACCCCAGAGATTCTAAACAAAAAAACTTCCCCACCTACTCTTCCAAGCAGATCTAGGCATACTTTCTTCTATGAGAAAGAGTTTTTATACCTCATTGAAGAGCTAACTACTACTACTGGAGGCAGTAATTAGCAGACTGAAATGCATTTCTGTCCAAGCTTTCAGGTACGTTTTCTTATAAAATCATCTTTGCATTATATTTAAAAAAAGATATCTGTTGTTACTGAGTTACATTTTTATTAAATATTGTAACCGAGTGTGGATGATTTCTGTACTTGTTCCTAAGCCTGATGTTGGACCCCGCCCTTTTTGCAGGGTTATCCCCAAACTTTTTGCCTTCTTCCTCCTATTTTTTCTGACTTGTTTTTGTTGATTTTTGGACTTCGGGCACTTTACCACTGCTGATCAGTGCTAAAGTGCATATGCTCTCTGTCTAAATTGTATTGGTAATTGGTTTATCCATGATTGGCATATTTGATTTACTAGTAAGTCCTTGTAAAGTGCACCAGGTGTGCCCAGGGCCTGTAAATCAAATGCTATTAGTGGGCCTGCAGCACTGCTGGTGCCACCCATATGAGTAGCCCTGCAAACATGTCTCAGACCTGCCACTGCAGTGTCTGTGAGTTCAGTTTTAAACTGCCATTTTGACCTGGCAAGTGCACCCACTTTCAAAGCCCCAAATTTCTCTTTTACCACATGTATGTCACCCCTAAGGTACGTCCAAGGTAGCCCCAAGGGCAGGGTGCAGTGTATTTTGAAGGTAGGACATGTACTGGTGTGTTTTACATGTCCTAATAGTGAAATACTGCTCATTTGTTTTTCACTATTGCAAGGCCTATGTTTCCCATAGGGTAACATAGGGATTGCCTTGAAATATCTTTTAAGTGTCATTTTCCATTGGGAGAAGATAGAGATTTGGAGTTTAGGGTCTCGGAACTCACAATGTAAAAATACATCTTTTGGTGAAGCTGGTTTTTAAATTGTATGTTTGAAAACGCCACTTTTAGAAAGTGGGCACTTTCTTGCCTAACCATTCTGTGCCTCTGCCTGCTTGTAGAACACTCGTCTGAGTTGGCTGACAGTTGGGCTCTTGTGCATTCACTCTAGACAGTCACACAAAGCGAAATGAGGTGTGCCTTGCATATCCTGATAGGCCATCACCAGGCTGATGGGCCTTTCTGAGCTAGAGAGGTGGGAAGAGTTGTCGCTGACAGCTGATTAGGGCTGTGCCTGTTCTCACACAAAGCATCTTCACCCCCCTGTGGTGTGTCTGAAGTCAGGTCAGGGAAAGGCAGGGTCTTATGAACTACAAAGGCTTTACTTTGAAGTTTGCCTACTTCAAAGGCAGAAAGGGATATAAGCATTGGACCTCTGACACTCAAATCAGAACACTTCTGGACTAAGGACAGTCTGCCAGGAAGAAAAGCTGGATGCTGTAGGAGGGACTGCCACTCTGCCTGTTGCTTTGTTGTGCTGGCCTGCTGCTTCTGTCTTTGGCAGTGAAAGGACAGGACTTTGCTTTCTGAATCCTGCTTCCAAGGTTCTACAAGGGCTTGTGCATGCTTGTCTCCTGTTAAGAAGTCTCAGGGCACACCTGCATCCTGCTAACAGCACCTGAACTTCCCTGCTGGGAGTCCTGATTGCCAAGTCATGCCCACTCCAGTCCTGGGCCCTTGGAATCGTGTTGCTGGTGCTGCAACTCAAGAAAAGCAACATCGACACTGTCAGCAATGCTGCTGCCTGCAAAAGAGCCAAAGGCACAGCTCGTGAAGAGCACGGCGCACTGCCCGACTTACACCGCAGCCTTAGTGTTGCAGACGACAGCAACGTATTGATGCTGACTTCATCATCGAGAACATTGACTGCACCAGAGCCGCTCATGAAGTGCACGACGCACCGCCCCAACTTACACCTCAGTCCTGACGTCTGTCCACGCCAATGCCTGAACGGCATCATTGCGGAGTTGATAACCAAAGTGGGTGACCTCACGAATTCAACAACACCGCACCGTCAACGCTGCATCACCTCCCCTGCGCAGAAGTAAGGAACCAATGCCACACCAACACCAGCAACGCCGCATCTCTCTGACGCCGTGCAAAGTCTTTGTTTTCATTGTTTTCAAGGTACTGTTTCTGAGGGTCTGTGTGACTCCTCGCAGTCAGTGGTGAACTGTTGGATTAGTACCTGTCACAACATCAAGATAGCCCCTAGGAGCTATATTTTTACAGTAATCTTTCTAAAAGTGGTATTTTGACCTATGTATGTGGGATTTTTGTTGTTCTGGTCTTGTTTTATTGAGATAAATATTGGCTATTTTTCTAAACTGGTGTGGACTCCGTTTGTAGGGTCTTCACTGTGTTACTATGTGTGTATGTACAAATGCTTAACACATTGACTCTGAGATAAGCCTGAATGCTCGTGCCAAGCTACCAAGGGAATGAGCAGGGGGTCATCTTAGCTGTGTGACTCCCTTACCCTAATTAGAGTGAGGGTCACTACTTGGACAGGGTGCAACCCACTGGCAGCTAGAGACCTAATTTCTAACACCTGTCAAAGGGAAACAAGATTTTTTAATTCATAAGGATGCTTTTTCCATAATGAAAAGGCTACCACATCCTATGCAGTGAAAAAAATTAACTTTTAGTATGATTTTGTTGCAAGGACATACTCAGCTAAATATTAGGCACGTCATACATTTGGAGATTATGCACACAGGCCTTGCTGTCTTCACCTCCCCCATCATCGTTTGTGCCCCATGAGCAGTGACAAAAAGTGAAGGTCATACTGTCAAGCTATATCGTCTCTTTATATCTTTTCACCCTTACCTTATCAGCCCAATGTCCTTTTAGGGCCAACTATATGGTTAAATAATGGGATTAGATTTTGTGTATATATAGTATGTTTTGCACGTTATACAAATGTTCCTCATTAGTGTGTTTTGTATTTATTCAGGATCATCTTTTTATAACTGCTGTGCCATCCTTTAGAAATAATTTTTGGTTGTCATTGTGATTGTATAATAAGAAAGGATGTGAATGTTCCACAGTGTATAGTTTGACCACATCAACATAGGTGTGTGGGTGTCTGTATGAGTGTGACTGTCTGTGTTTGTTTGATGTTTGTGATCAAGTTTAAAGTTCTAGAATTTCACCCTCCAGGTTTGTTGTGTCATGCAAGCTTCATGGTGGGGGGTGGTTGTGTGCGTGTTTTTCTTTTGATATTCACAATTACTCTTCATAACACACAACTCAGAGAGAAGAGGTGCTAAAACGACCAGAGCTGCAGACTTTGGAACTGAGGATCCAGGTTCAAGTCTGGCATCGGATCAATATCTTGTGATTTTCAGAGCTCTTTCTTCTGGGGATAGCACCACCACAGTGCAAGAATGCCTATGTTGTAAGCAGGATTGATTTTGTGTAGGAAGGGACGCCTTCCTGCATGAAAACAATCCCCTGAGACATTTTCCTCTTTCTATGTGTGCAGCAGAATTCTGCACAAATAGAAGAGGAAGTAACAAGGAGAATTACAGATATTTCTCCTCGTTATGCCTCCCCTGGGAAGGCATAGCATTCTGATGCATTTCCCGGTCTATTAATATCAGTAAATCTGGGAATGCTTCAGAATCCATGGGTGGATGCGTGGGAACACCCACACTCGGAACACCTTCCCAGGACAGAGCAGTGCAACACAGCAATTTGTACTGCGTTGCTTTACTCTGGATTTATCAAGGCACTCAGTGCCTTGCAAGGTGTCCTTACGTGGCTTGATAAATCAAACATAAGGGTTGCATCGCTTTTGCATTCTGTTGCATGGTGCAAAAGCAGCCCAACCCTACGATAAATATGCCCCTTAATCTCCCTGTGCCTAAAAAAATAAAACTTAATCTGACTTTATGTAATGTAATCTGGTGCTGCGCATTTAAAGCACTCTAATGCCCTTGGGTCAAATGTTTGTATATATTGATGTGTGTAATACCTATAACTCCATCTGTGTCTGTGAGCTTTTGCAATGAGACTGTGGGGTGCCAGAGCTTGGGCTTTGCCCACAATGACCTCTTTGTGTTTGCTCTTTTGTGATGTTTGCCATCATCAATTCTTGCCTTGTGGCTCACCTTTCAGAACTTATGTTGTGCCTCAGAACCTTGTTCAGTGTCCAATTTTGTGTTTGTGAATGTTAATGTTAACTATCATTTGGAACTGACCTTGTGTGTGTGTCTGTTTGTGGCTGTTTGCGTGTCCGTATTTCATTGTTGATGTTTGCAATCATTAGTATTATTTTTGTAATGATGCACATGCAACTACTTGCCACATTCACATCAATTTAGATTCTGATCTTTGTGACTTTTTTTTATCAGATGTTTCTTTGTTATCGTCACTATTTCTGAAGTATACAGCTCTGCTGGTGCACATTAGGCATTGACATTTTGACTTTCATCTCCAAAATGACTAGACCAAACCAAGAAAAGATGCTTAATGATGCAAATGCCACACAACCACTAAGCAATGGTGGACGTTTGTTCAGCATTTTCAGACTTCTACATGGCAAACATTTGCTATGAGACAACTCATTTTCCATCAAAAAGTCCTAGTCACAGGACTCCCTATAACTCCTTATAATTGTTGAGCCATTTGACCAATCTGTTCCAAATGCAAATGTGACTTATCCAATGCTTGAATTCCAAATGGTGTTTCTGCGCATAGTAGTGTAAATTGGTCAAGTGGAACCAAAGTTATTTTGGGTGCGATATCACTGAAGTCATTCTACACTACATATAGTATTTGTTAAGCAGCATCCAAAATACATATAACATTAGGCTGAGCCTGAGTGTAATTCATAATTCACTATTTGCCTCCCTTAGGAATTTATTCCTTGTAAAATCCAAGCTCATTCCAAAGTGGAAGAAAGAGGCCCCTTGGTATACCAAATCCTGTCGAGCAGCCAGTAGTGCGCTTTCCAGATCCATTAAAGCTGGAGCTAGAGATGCTATTCGGGCTGCCAGGGTACATTACAAGGATTCAATCCTTAGTGACAAGAGATCTTGGGAACGCACAAAATGGGACTCAATGCTGAGTGCCATCAAAGGCAAGGATTACTGTACTTTCTGGCGCATTTTCGTTAGCAGAGATTCTGACATCTCTGCCCCTATGCACAGTAACATTTGTGCTTCTGCCTGGGTTGATCACTTCTCCCAGCTATATGCAGAGCTGTCACTCAGGAATGGTCCCTGGCTTTCCCTCCCAGATGAGTAACCCAGGCGGAGAGTATTACATCCACCAGCAATGTTGCAGTTGATTTTCCCATTGAGTCAGTGATGCAACGGCTCCACCACATATCTAGTCCAGAGATCTCCAGAGCACTTGATTGGATCATACCAAATAAATCAGGATTGGAAAATGTGCAAGGTGATCTTTTCAAGTCATAAAGAGACAAATGGTGTTTCTACTTTTCTTTTTTTTCAGGGCAGTAATTAATGGTGCTCCCATGCCTCTTACTTGGGCTGGGGCTGAGATCATCCCGATATTTAAGAAGGGTTGCAGTTCCCTTCCCTCTAATTATAGGCCAGCTAGACTTATTGACAGCTCACAAAAGCTGTTTAGTTGAATAATCTTGAATAGGTTGGGTGAATGGGTGACTGAAACTAGTGTTCTGACTACATTACAAGCAGGCTTTAGGGATGGCATTGGAAGAATTGACCAGGTGTACTGCCTGCAGTTGTTGCACTGGAAACATGTTACTTTAGGGGAGGCAGACTTTATGTAATTTTTGTGGCCTTCCAGTTCACTTTTGAACTTGTGCCCAGAGAAACTCTGTGGAAGGTCCTAGCGGAGATGGGGGTCCCTGCTTACCTCTTAAAAGTTATAATCAGATTACATTCTAATAATTATGCCTAGGTCAAATGTGGGCCCCAGGGTGAATTAACTGACCTTATCCCAATAAATCGGGGAATGAGGCAGGGGAGTGCGTTGCTCTAACCCTCTTTCTTCTCTACATTAATGACCTGGTATCTCAGCTTGAGAAATGTGAGGGGGATGCCTCTTGTCTTTCTCTGATTAAGATTCCGGACCAGCTGATTGCGGACGATATCCTTTTGCTATCTAAATACCCTATAGGGATCCAGAAACTTCTGGACTGTTTAGGGTTGTTCTGTAGGCAGTGGGGACTGGAGATAATCCTCTGCAAGACAAAATATATGGTCTTTAACCCCCCTTCAACATCTCATCCTAACCCGTCTCTTAGTGGTGCAGCACCTGAGAGAGTTAAGGTGTTTGACTACCTGTGGTTTACACTGACTGAACACTTTGATTGGTCAGCTCATGTTCAGAAGCGTAGGCTCAAATTAGAGCAACACTGTGGGAGCATCCTAAGGGCCCAACAGAGCTCTTTCTTGTGTCCGATAAAACCAGCCCTCGAAATCTCTAAATGTCAGGTCCTGGGGGGTACTTTGTACAGCTGAGAATTATGGGGGTTCCAAGATACTAGACCTCTTGAGCTTACGAAAAATCGTTTCATGAGGAGCTTAAGCAGCCTACCAGCCAGCACCCTGCTTGTCCCCTTACGGTTAGATTATGGCCTCCAACGCATAATGACATAGCTGGGGTAAGACCTGCTGTACTGGCGGAGACTCTGAGTATCCTCAGAGCTCATGCCATTCCACAAGGCCTCAGAAGATGTTCTGGGACAGCCAGGGGCCTGAAAGATTGCCTGGCTTCGGACTATGAAAGAAGGACTGGGCCAGATCAGGTATGAAAACCTCTGGTCGTCCCCCACAGACGCTGTCACGGTCTCAAAGTCTGAACTAAAATATACTGGCGATACATTGACAACCTAATATTATATTCTCGTAGGGCTGGTTCGCTTACGGTCTCCTTTCTCGATTTTAAAGTTGATTACTTTCTAGAGGCATTCTTGGACGAGAATGAGCCCCCCTTTGCAAAGTCTTTATCAGTTCCATATGGGGATTTTGCCTATCTGCTCCGTCACAGCCAAATGTAAACATGAGCCCTGTGGCTTTTGCAGGTTTTGACCGTTCTGCAATCAGGTGGTGGAAACGGTGAGCACGTTGTATTTTTCCATCCGACATACCAAGGTTTCAGAAGGAAATGGATTGTACCCGTTTGTTATAACCTAGGTTTTAGCGATTTTAGGACAGCGTACAGAGGGGCATATTATCAACATGACTATCGCCGCTTTAGTGGTACTTTTTCCCGCTAAAGCGGCGATAATTCAATCGCCCTATTAGCAAGCTGTCGCTAACTGCTGTTAGCGACAGCTTCTAGGCGATAGCGACCGGGATGGGTGCCGCTTTGCATGCCAGCGATATTTATCGCTAATGGCATGCAAAGTAGGCGTTCCCAACCTAAAGCGACTGGAAACAGTCGCTAAGGTCGCTATCGCCTATTAGCGAGGCAGGGGAGGTGATTAACGGACCAGCGCTAAACACGTTTAGCGCTGGTTTGTTACGCCTGGTCCAAACCTGACTTAGCCATGTAATCCAATGGGAGGTGGATTACATGGCTAAATCCCCTAGCCCTATCACCAAGCTAACACTGGTCACAGTGTGAATATCGCTTGTTTTCAAGCGATATTCACACTGTTCTCCAGGGTTTCTATCGCATTGTAGATAAGCGTTGCTGATAACACGCTATCTCCGCGATAGAAACCTGCGATAGCCGGCGATAATTATCCTAGCGCTAAGTGCGCTTAGCGATAATTATCGCCGGTTATTGCTAATAGGCCCCAGAATTTTAAGAAGCGATGCTAGGCAATGTATTGTTTTTGATGTCTCTCAATTTTTAATCTATATGTGGAGGCTTAGACAGTCAGGAATGCTTAGATGATGGCTCAGGTCGTAATAATTGCGGCTCTTTAAAACTTTAATATTACAATTTTAGTCCGGTACTGTGTTAATTGTGTAAATTTGGACTTCTACAATATGCAGTATGCCAGCTTTATATGTCATCTCCAATGAATTGAGAGACTTTTAAAGTTTTATTTCTATTATGTGTGGTGTTTTAACATGTTCTTTTATGGGCATTGTGCCGAAATAAAGAACTGACTAACATATACCATTAGCAAATATAGTAAATTACTATATGTTAGAAACTAGGAGCCTCATTTATGAAATGTGTCGAATTGCTGGGGGAAACCAACAATGCAACACTTTTCATAGTGCCATCCTTGCGACACCATGGATGCGCTGTATTTACTGTACGGCGCTTCATGTCGCAAGGATTTTCAGATACGTCAGTATTCCTGACGTATCTGTAGGCACAAAATTGATGCATTGCTGGAGTGTGTCTGAAAACAGACGCAACACCAGCAATGTGTCCTTTCACATGGGGCAAGCCCCAATTGAAAGGGCCTACGTCAGTCTTACGCCTGCTGTGAGGCAAATGTAAGGATTTGACGCAGTGGCGTCCTAGAAGTGGCAGAGTTAAATCTGATAGATTTCACTGGACTACTTCTACGACCCTTTTTTGTGGGGGAACCCATCATACATTATACCTGAGACAGGTGTAATGTAGCACAGGAATGTACAAAGTGACGCATTTGCTTAATTACGCCACTTTGTAAATATGTCGCAGTGTGGCACATATTTTAAACAAAAAGTGACGCACCGGCTGCGCAAGGGGCTCATAAATAAGCCCCTAGGTTACTGGTTGACTGGGGTGTGAGCCCTGGTCAAGCACCAACCACAATCCTTGTCACAGTAAGGCACAAGCAAACCCCAAATTAACCTGTGCTCAATCCCCTGGTAGCTGGCACAGAGCAGTCAGGCTTAATTTAGAGGCAATATGTAAAGTATTTGTGTAGTGCTTCAAACAGTAATAGCATGAGAATACCACAAAAAAGGACCTCAAACGAAATTAAAAAAATAGAGGAAAGTTTAGTAAAGAAAAGAACACCAAAATGACAAAAATCAAATCAGTAGAACTGGAGATATGAATCTTTAAGCAATTTAGTGAAAATAGCATCAAAAAGCACAAAGCACCAACTTGGGATATCTGGTCGTGCTAAACCAGGTCGAAGTCCTACTTTCAGGACGACCACAATAGAGCACAGGTCGAATACAGTCACCAGGTTAGGCCAGCTGAACCTTACCTTCTCAAGTTTGTGCCAAGAGTCCCGTTCACTCTGAAGAAGGCCACAAGGACTAGGGAGAGAGTCGCAGGAGGCTGTCTGCCTAGGATGAAGAGTCAGCTGGTGTCACAGGCAGGCATTGCTGGAACCTCGTGTTGGTGGTCCGCGTGAGTGGTCGATGCTGGAGTACAAAGTGTGGGGCTGATAGAGCTCCGTGCTAAATCGCAGTGTGAGTGGCGAGGCCTCTGTGTGAAAAGGCCAATTCGCCCAAAAGCTTGATTTCAGATACCTTGAGCCACACCAAGGGTCCAGGACCTGAGGGGCACAACTTGGAGGACAGGAACTCACTGAAGCAGGGTCCCAGGGACTGGTGCAGGATGTTGGGGAGCCTTATATGTCCCTGAAGTTCTGATCAGGAGGCCAGCAGGCTAGCCCTTGGAGTCTTCTGGTGTCCTGGGTTCCAGGGTGAAGTTGCAGGTACAGTCTCTCCTCACCCAAGCAAGAGGGCAGCACGTGGCAGGTCAGCAGAGCAGGGCAGCAGTTCATTTAGAGCAGCAGTCCAGTAGAATGGCAGTCCTTGTAGCAGCACAGCAGTCCTTCATCCTGGCAGAGTATCCACAGGTCCGGAAGTGTACTGAAGTGGTGGTGTCTGAGGTACAGTATTTATATCTGGTTGTGTATTTGAAGTAGGGGAGAAGCTTCTAGAGGTTTCCTTTGAAGTCTCCAAGCATCCTGCCTTCCTTTTCCTGGCTCCAGACTAACTACAGGGGGTATGCAGCCCTTTGCATGGAGGCTGGAAACAGCCTATTCAGGTTTAAGTGTAGCTGTGCCCAGCTCCACCCTCCCATTCTGCCAATGATGGCACACCTAAGCTCCCTATTGTGTGTGGCTGATTAGGAGGAATACACAAAGTCCAACTATCAGCTACGCACAGTCATGTGACCAGAGACAGGCTACAGACACTAAATGGATAAGGCAGGAAAAAGCCAACTTTCTGAAAGTCGCATTTTCAGAATTGTATTAAATGTAATAAGGTAACTCTAATGTTATCCAATGGGAGAGTTATGCCTTGCAGTAGTAAAAAATGTTTTTAAGTGTTTTTCACTACTAGGACAACATCTAAAACTTAAAAGTACTTGTCCTACCTTTTTAATACATTGCACCCTGCCCTCTGGGCTGTGCAGGGCCTGCCATAGGGATGAAGTATATGTATAGCAAGGGAAAGGTTTGGACCTGGCAAAAGATTTAATTTGCCAGGTTGACATGGCAGTTAAAAACTACACACAGAGGCTGCAAATGGCAAAGCCTGAGACATGTTTAAAGTAATACTTACGTGGGCAGCACAATCAATGCTGCGGTCCCGCTAGTTGCATTTAATTTTCAGACCCTGGGCATGGATGCTGCCACTTTATTTGGAAGTTACATGTAAATCAAACATACCAATTGGGTATAAGCCAATCTAACATGTTTTAAGGAGAGAGCACAACCACTTTAGCACTGGTTAGCAGTGGTACAGTGTGCAGAGTGCAAAGGCCAACAAAACTGAATTAAGCAAAAATGGAGGAGTGAAGGCAAAAAGCCTGGGGATGACCCTCCAGACAGTCCAATATGACCCCCTACCAGCTAAAAGCCATGGTAGAGTATTCAATACTTTGGTTGTCTTCCGTGCTTAGGCGATAGAACCTGGTTGAAGTCAATGTTATGCAAGAGCACTTGTCAGCTCTATGCCTCTCTGAAATCAGCTGAGCCACTGAACTGCTCCATGGGGAACTCTTCTCCACAGTTGTGGGCCCCACCTGGGAAGTACCTAACCCTTATTTGCTCACATATGCATCCCAGTAGGCAGACAGTACGTCCATGGCCATCAAAGTGATGTGGCCCATTCCACCCTGTGGATCAGACTTCTGTCCCAAACCCAAAGAAGACTTTGCCCATAAGGACAGCAACTAACAAAGTCCACTGACAGCTGCCAACATCAAGAGCCAGGCCCTAGGCCATCCAGAGCTCCCTGACCTCTCTGGTTTCTCAGAGTGGGGGATGGTAGTCCCAGGTGTTTTGCACCCTACCACCACTCTGCTTCCCAACAGTTCAGGGTGGATCTTGAGACTGACCACTCAGCCTAAGGTCTGTACCCTGAGGCTGAATATGGGCCTGGCAAGCCAAATCTTCTAGGGCAAAGCACCACCCCTCTCAAGGGTGCCACACTCTGTGTCATGCAGACGTTTTCCTGGCACAGGTCTCCAGCCTTGGTCTCTGTGATAGCGCATAGAGCATCCCAGGGTCAGAAATTGCCTCACCAGGATCAGTCTTGGTATGCTCTGTTCTCAGAGTTGGCAACCCCGACCCACTGGTTCTCCCACTGTGGACTGTTTCTATTGTCTGTCCCTCCATCTGGGCATCTGTACCATCCGCTGTGGAGTGATGCCCCCAGAAAAGGAAACTGACAGGGCGCCTTGGGTGACCACCCCTCTTAGTTCCCCTGACACTGTGTAGCTTCCACCAGTGGATGGTCTCTTGGTGCAGACCAGGTCCCCCTGCTAGTGCCCCCACTTGGAGTCACCCAAACACTGGGGCTAGAAATGGGGAGCTCTGGGCCCCTGCCCACCACAACCTCCCTTCCTACGTTTAGAAAGGGCCTGGGAACCCTTCCCTCAACACTATACTGGGACCTGTATGGGTCACTTTGTATCTCCCTCCTGTTCCTCCTGTTGGGGAGCTCCTTACGATCGCTCCCCAATGCCTTCCCAGACAATCTTGTACTAACCTAGAGGTCTGCCTCTTTTGCAAGCACCCTGGCGTCAGTAAGCTTGGAGTCAACCAGGTGTTGGCGTAGCTCTGGAAAACAGTGACGGAACATGCGCTCTCTGGCAATCAAATTGTACAGCCCCTCACTACCCTTCACCCAACTATCCAGTGCCTTACACAAGTACCCCACAAATTCCCCCTAGGACTGATGAGATAGTTTTTGACTGTCCCTGAACCTCAACCTGTACTCCTCTGGGGTGAATCCACATTTCTTGACAAGGATCTCCATCATGAGGGGATATTTCATCCTGTCCCCCATCTCTAGGGAAAGTAGGGTGTCCCTTCCATCACTAGGTATATGCCTCCAGAGGCCAGCTCCCCAATCCTCCTGAGGGATCCTCTGCATCACTAGAGTTACTTCATACTCCTCAAACCACCTGTCACCCCACACCCCAAATCAGGCACCAAGTCCCTAGGGGTGTGGGCCCTTCCTTTTGCACTGGTGTTAGAAATGGGGGTCTCTAGTTGGCAACTAGGGACCCATCTTCCTATTCAGGGTAAGGGGGACACACTTCAAAAATAACCCCTGCTTAATCCCGTGGTAGCTTGGCACGAGCAGACAGGCTTATCTCAGAGGCAGTGTGTAAAGTATTTGTGCACACATACAGTAATACAGTAAAAACACTACAAATTGACACCACACCAGTTTAGAAAAATAAGTAATCTTTATCTAAACCAAACAAGACCAAAACGACAAAAATCCACAATACAGTACTAAAAATATGACTTTCAAAAGGTAGAAACAGTTCTGTTCAAAGCAAATTGCAGATGCGACACGTTTCACTCAAAGTACCTTAGATGATTCATGCGCACAAAAAAAACTGTCTCAGAGAAGGTGATGCATTGGTTCCTTATAGCCAGGGAAGGTGATGCGTTGGTTCCTTACTTCAGGGGAGGGGATGCATCATTGCCTTACTGCCTCACAGGGGCGGTGATGCGTTGGTTCCTTACTGAAGGGGAGGTGATGCATCGGTTTCTTACTGTGTGGGGAGGTGAGGCGTTGGTTTCTTACTGCGGCCCCGGCATTCTTGCAGGTGTGGCGCCCAGATGAGATGCGTGAGGATCGGGGATGCATCGGTTTCTCCAGCCGCGGTCCCACGAAGCGTTGGTTCTTGCAGCCGCACAGCCGGGCCTGAGTCGGAATCAGTGCGGTGATCTCGGATTTCGTAGATTGGTGCACTTGATGCGGCGTGCGGGATTTCTCGAGCTGTGGGCAGGTGCTCCGTCGTTTTCTTCAGTGATGTGTCGGAAACTGGGTGCGGTTGCGTCGTGCTTCACTTAGTTGCGTTGCTTTTCCAGCTCCCAACAACAGGAACAACCTCCAGAGGCCCAGAACAGCAGCAGGCACCTCTTGGGAGGTCAGAACTCCCAGCAAGGAAGTTCAGGGGAGCTGGGGGTGAGGGCTTTGTTTCCCTGCGACTTCAAAAACAGGAGGCAAGCTCTACTTCAAGCCCTTGGAGATCTTCCTTGAGCAGGGGACACAGCACACAGCAAAGTCCTTGTCATTTCCTTGGCAGAAACAGCCACTGCAGGCCAACCCCAGACATCACACAGCAAAGGGGTAGTACTTCTCCTCAGTTTCTCCAGCTCTTCTTCTTGGCACAGGTTTCTCTTGAATCCCAGAAGTAATTTTTGAAGTCTTTTCTATCCCTGAGACTTCCAACAGGAGGCAAGCTCTACTTCAAGCACAGTTCAGTCCTTTCCCTGCCCAAGACAGAAGCAGCCACTGCAGGCCAACCCCAACAGCACACAGCACAGGGGCAGTACTCCTCCTCCAGCTTTCCCAGTTCTTCTTCCTGGCAGGTTCCTTAGTTCAGCAGTAATCTAAAGTTCAGGGGTCTGGGCCCCACTTTTTATAGCACAAACTCCTTTGTTCTCTGGTGGCAGAGAAGCTATTTGCCCAACTGAAACCAGTTCTGTCCTATCTGGTGCAGCTGCCCGGCAGGAGGCGGAGACAGCATTGTCCAAGGCAGACCAGGCCCATTCAGGTGTGAAAGAAATCTCCTCCCCCTACTCTGAATGCAGCTCAGGTCTATTCAGCCCAGCCCTGACTCACCCTGAAAAGGCAGGACACATCTCACCCCCCCAAGTGGCTGTCTGAACAGAATGCACATCCCCAGCCCCTGTCACTCCAAAGCCAGACAGTCAATACACAAACCTAGCAGTGGCACACTGGATGGCTAAGCAAGAAAATATCCACTTTCTAAAAGTGGTATTTTCAAACCCAGCATATAAATATGACCCTTACTAAAAGATGCATCTTTATATTCTGAGTTCAGGCATGCCAAACTCCATTTTCATATATTGTTCCCATGGGCAGTTATACTTATTATTATTATTATTATTATAGGATTTGGAATGCGCATGGCTGCCCCAGCAACGGGGCGTCCCAGCGCAACCAAAGACTTGAGACTGTAAAAGTTGGAGAGGGGTTACGCCGGGAAAAGCCAGGTCTTTATGGCTTTACGAAAGACAAGATGATTCTGAATCCCTCTGATGGAGGCTGGGAGCGAGTTCCATAATCTGGCCGCGAGAGTTCTAAAAGAGCGGCCTCTAGCTCTGGCTCTAAGGACTCGAGGGATACAAGCCAGCCCTTGGTCAGCTGAGCGTAAAGTACGCCGAGGAACGTAGAAGGCGTATAAGATATTATAAGTAAACTCCCTATTCTATCCTATGGGACAGTTAGCCTTTCAATAGTGGAAAACGAAATTGGCAGGATTTCACTATCAGGAAATGCCACACACATCAGAGCATGCTCTACCTGTCATATACACTGCACCCTGCCCACAGGCGTACCTTGGGCCTACCGTATTTGGGTGACTAACATGTAAGAAAAGGGAAGGTTAGGGGCTGGCAAGTGGGTGCACTTGCCAGGTCGACATGGCAGTACCAAACTATGCACAGACACTGCGGTGGCAGGTCTGAGTTACATTTACAGGCTGCTCATGTGGGTAGCACAATTAGTGCTGCCGTCCCACTATCAGCATTTTATTTACAGGCCCTGGGTACACACAGTGCACTGTGCTAGGGACTTGCCAGTAAATCAAATATGCCAATCATGGAATCACCAATCCATCATACCAATTTACAGGGAGAGCATATGCACTTTAGCACTGATCAGCAGTGGTAAAGTGCCCAGAGTCATAAAACCAACAAAAATAGGTCAGAAACAGAAGGTCAAAAAGCCAAAAGTCTCGGGATAAACCCGCTGGACAAGCCAGGTCTAACAACTGGTCACTGTATTTTTGCTACCACCATTCCTGCTTGATGAACAGCTGTTTGGCCTTCATGTCCAGCTCCTTAAGACTCAGTTCATGAGCCAACAAGATTTTTTTCTCTTCCAAGGCTCTCTCAGCCTTCATTTGTTCTGCCTCTATGGCCAGTTTTGCCTTGGCTAAGGTCCTCTCAGCCTCCACTCTCCACACCTCTTCTAAGGCTCTTTCAGCCTCAGCCTTTTGTCCTCTGCAACCCGTTGAGCCAGCTGCAGCCTCAGGACCCTCTCAGCCTGTGGGTCCTTCAACTCCTCAAGGGTATGGGAGGATAGACTCCTTCCTGCATTGGATCCAGGGGACTCCATTTCTGTGTGCCCTCCGCTCTCCTCTGGAGCCACTGCCAAGTCATTTTCCGCCTCCTCCTCTTCCTCATCCTTCTCAGGCTCATCACCCTCTTGGTCCTCTGGGGGTGTCCCATACCAGCGTTTCACCTCAAAATCATGAAGGGTTGTCCACAGATCTAGCTTTTAGTCAAGACTCCTTCTCCATGACTAACCCTCTCTCCTTGCAGAACCTCCTCAGCTCCTTCATGGTATAATATGACAGGCAGTTGGGATCCTTTTACATTCTGGCAAAGTATCACAGGTGCAAAAACAAAAGAGTCCAAAGTTTATGAAGGTGAGGCAGGAATCAAATTTGGAAAAATGACCAAATGACAGAAAAAGAAGAATTGAAAAAACTCATAACGGTTTATAATATGGGAAAGTAGTGTACACCAAATCACTGTATAGCACTGCACACACACAAGTCTTGATCCTCACCGATGATCACCAATGCAAGGCAAGGGTTTAATGATTGACTGGGGTGCGCCCCGGTCAAGAAGATCACAATCCTTGTCAGAGTATGGCACAAGCAAACCCCAAATTAACCTGTGCCCAACTCCCTAGTAGCTTGGCACAGAGCAGTTAGACTTAACTTAGAGGCAATGTGCAAAGCATTTTTACAAAGCTTCAAATAGTAATAACATGAAAAACACCTGACCAAAAGGACCCCACACCATAATAGACAAATAGAGCAACATTTATTAAATAAAACAAGATGAAAATGACCAAAATCCAATCTGTAGAACCAGAGATATGATTTTTTAAAGAATTTAGTGGAAAAAAAGCAAAACGGGCCAACTCAGGCTAACTGGTCACGCTGGACCGGGTCAAAGCCACATTTTCAGGTGAACCGCGATGGAGCACAGCAAGTCGAATGCAGTCACCAGGTTAGGCCCAATGAAGTTTACCTTCTCAAGTTCATGCCAAGAGTCCTGGTCACACTGAAGAAGGATGTGAGGAGCAGGTACAGCATTGCAGGAAGCTGTCAGCGTAGGGCGCAGAGAATGTTGGAATCATGGGCAGGCGCTACTGGAGACTCATGTTGGTGGTCCCTGCGAGAGGCCGATGCGGAGGTCCGAAGAGACAGGCTGACGGAGCTTCACGCTTAAGCGTGGTGCGAGCGGTGAGGGCTCGATGCGAACTGGTCTGTTCACTGTAGCAAAGAGCCCAAAAGATTGATTTCAGCTTCCGTGAGACACACCAAGGGTCCAAGACCAGAGGGGCACCACTTGGGGATCAGGAGCCCTCTCCAGCTGGGTCCAGAGGCTGGTGCAGGATGTTGGGGAGCATTTTATGCCCCTGAGGCTCTGGTCAGGAGGCCAGCAGACTAGCCCTTGGAGTTGTTCTTGTGTCCTGGCTTCAAGGGTGAAGTTGCAGGCAAGAGGGCAGCAGGTCAGCACAGAAGGGCAGCAGTTCCTTTAGAGCGGCAGTTCAGCAGAGTGGCAGTCCTTGGAGCAGCACAGCAGTCCTTCTTCCTGGCAGAGCACCCACAGGTCCAAAGTGTAATGATGTGGTGGTGTCTGAGGTCTAGTATGTATATCCCGTTGTGCCTTTGAAGTGGGGGAGAAGCTTCTAGAGGTTTCCCTTTGAAGTCCCCTGCACTCTGCCTTCCCTGTCCTGGCTCCAGACTAACTACAGGGGGCATGCAGCCCTTTGTGTGGAGGCAAGGTCCAGCCCTCCCTCGCATCCTGCCAGTGATGGTCCATCCAGGCACACACAAGCTCCCTATTGTGTGTGGATGCCTAGGAGGAATACACAAAGCCCATCTGTCAACTACGCCCAGTCATGTAACCAGAGACAGGCTACAGGCACTAAATGTTAAGGCTGGAAAATGCCAACTTTCTAAAAGTGGCATTTTCAAAATTGTAATTTAAAATTCGACGTCATGTTTGCTTTGTGCACCATAAGTTAGGACACCAAACATGAACTGGTACATATTCCCATTTAGAAATTACACTTATAAAATGTAATAAGGCAACTCCAATGTTATCCTGTGGAAGAGGTAGGCCTTGCAGTAGTGAAAAATGAATTTAAGAGTTTTTCACTACCAGAACATGTAAAACTTAAAAGTATATGTCCTCCGGGCTGTCCCGGGCCTAAATATTGGTGACTTATAGCTATAAAAAAGAGAAGGTTTGGGCCTGGCAGAAGATTTATTTTGCCAAGTCGACAATGGCAAGCCTTAGACATGTTTAAAGTGCTACTGAAATAGGTGGCACAATCAGTGCTACAAGCCCGCTCGTAGCATTTCATTGACAGGCCTTGGGCACAGGTAGTCCCACTTTACTAGGGACTTACAAGTAAATTAAATATGCCAATTGGGTATAGGCCAATCTAACATGTTTTAAGGAGAGAGCACAAGCACTTTAGAACTGGTTAGCAGTGGTAAAGTGCACAGAGTCCTAAGGCCAACAAAAACAAATTCAGCAACAATGGAGGAAGGGTGGCAAAAAGTCTGGGGATGACTTTGCATTAAGGGCCAAGTCCAACAATATAGTAAAGAGATACTTCCACGAGGAGACTGTAAAATGGATTTAATATCTTTAGAGTCTAAATACACACTATTCTGTTTCGATGTGCTGTTTTATCTATTGTAGTTTTTTCATGAAAGAAGTGTTACACACTAATCTGTTGGTCTTACATGTGAAATCAGATAGCAGAACCAGTACAAGAGGCAGTTGAGGCATATGACGATCAATTAACATTTCTAGCAAGGTATATTTGAAAAGATGTTCATTGTTTTGAATTAGCTTGTTCCCTTAAGTACAGGATTATATTAAATATTCACATTAAAGTTATCCACATTTATATACTGGAGTGACTACACTGGGGTGAAAAGTTTGCCCATTACATATAGGCACTTGAGGACTGAGGTAAAGCTACAGGTCCCAGTCCTACGTGAATGCACAGAAAAGAAGGATTCAGAATAGCACCAACTTGGGGATTTATTGGAGGAGAATGGCCTTCATCACCTTAACAAATTGATGTCAATATGGCTCTCATGCTTACAAAAAATTGATTCAGCCAGAGAAAAAGAGTGAGCAAGAAATAGCCAATGGCAACAACAAAACAACAAAAGTGTCATTAGAATTGCTCCCAATGTAATCACAATTAGTAATACTGGAAATCTTGATCAAATGCTTATTTTGACAATATTCCGCTTTAAGAATGTAAGAAACAATATGGAATGAAAAAAGTGTAAACAGAACAATCCATGAGTTACAACTATCTACGAAAAAAGAGACAAGCAAAACAAAAAGGTACATATTCAGCTAAATATTATGGACAGTCATTTCAACGTAAATAGTATTACTACTCAGATACACATGGGTGGAAAATAGAAAAATAAACAAAATAGCATAGGTATATGAGGATGCATGCTTAAGTTGTGGAGTAAAGCCGCAGGCAGAGGCCAGAGAATGAAACAGCAAGGCATTGGATAGACCCTTACTGCAGCTCCACCCCAGATTTCTTTGCCTTCCTTTGCTGAACCCGTTTTGTTTGCTTTAGAAACTCTGTGCACGTGTGCACCTTCCCCAGCTAATCAGTGGTAAAGTGCTTGTGCAATCCTTTATAAACATGGTAAAATTGACATACTCTTATTTAGCATCTCAATTTGCTTATAAGTCCCTAGTACAGGGCACTACATGTACCCAGTGTCTGTAAATCAAATACTATTAGTAAGCATCACCACTCATTGTGCCACCCGCTACAGTAGCGCTATAAAACATGCCTTAAGGCCTGCTCTTGCACTCTGGGTAGGCAGTTTTTAAACTGCCATTTCAACCTGGCAAAATATGCCTTTTGCCAGGCATAATCCTTGCTTTTCATTTTCATAAGTCACCCCTAAGATAGGGCCTGAATGTCCATAAGGCAGGGTGCATGGTATTTAAAAAGAATGACATGTATATTTACTGATACCAAAGGGGATGATGGACGGAGCGCTTGAGCAAATCAAACACTCACCCCCAGTCAACTGAACCTGGGTTTAACCCATCATCATTCTTTAGCTCACTCCACCACCCCAGTTCAGACATGCCCATATGCAAATCAGTCTGACCCTGTGCCTCATGGGAACAGTCCAGCATGTATATTTAGGGCCTCATTTACGAGGTTTTAGATCAGGGCAGCGCCACAAGGAATCTTCCTGCACTGCCCTGCATCAAAAGAAAAAGGGAGGAATGCGCCATATCTATGAGATACGGCGCAATCCTGTCCTTTTTCCCTGCACCAGTGGACAATGGGCTGCCATGCGCCAATGCAAGCACCCTTGCGCCATGGTGCAAGGGTGTCTGCGTTATAGGGACACCTTCCTGCACAAAAACAATCATGAGAGGTGTTTTCCTCTTTCTGTGTGTGCTGCAAAATGCAGCACACACAGAAAGAGGAAAGACGAGGAAAAATAAGGATACTGCGCCTCCTTAATGCCACCCCATCCTCGTAAATCTGGAAAGGCTTCAGATTTCATCGATTTCACGTGGGAACACCCACTGCATCACCCATGGAACACCCCTTTCATGCTCTGGTCTGCTTGAAAGGGGCACTATTTACAAGGTCATGAAAAGCCCCGAAAAGTAGCTTTACGTGGCCTTGTAAATATGCTGCGGCACATTACGCCACTGGAGGGTGAAAAAAGTGACGCTCTGGTGGCTCAAAAGTGCTGCTAGGGGCCTCGTAAATATTTTGAAGCACAGCAGCGCAGAAGGCCTTCCTGCTGTGTTGCCGTGCTACAAAATAAATGGACAGAAATGTGCCGTATCTACAAGATACGGAGACTTCCTGACCTTTTCCCCTGCACGGTGCACAAACAGCAGCCGTGCGCCAGGGCAGATACGCTTCTGTCATTTTGCAAGGGTGCCTGCACTGAGGGGATGATTGTTTTTGTGCAGGAAGGGAACTTCCTGCACAAAAACAATCATTAAAGGCATTTTCCTCTTTCTATGCATGCTGCAGAATGCAGCACACATAGAAGGAGGAAAAAACAAGGAGAAATAAAAGTATTTCTCCTCATTGCGCCTCCTTACGCCTCCCCTGTGGAGGCATAGGATTCTGAAGCATTCTCAGGTTTACAAAATGTTGTAAATCTGGGAATTCGTCAAGTTCCATGGATGTTGCGTGGGAACACCCATGGAACTCACACAGAGTTATGTGTGAAGGGGAAACATATTTACAAGGCCCTGAAAAGTCACACAGGTAGACTTTACATGGCCTTGTAAATATGGGTAAGCCCATTGTGCTACCTGTGCATCAATAAAAGTGACGCACCAGCGGCGCAATGGGCTTGTAAATAAGCCCCCTAATGTTTTACATGTCCTGACAGTGAAAAACCTCCAAAGTCTTTTTTTCACTGTGGCAAGGCTAGCTCTCCCATAGGAAAATACTACATTATAGCAACTTGTAATGCTTAACTTCGCTTTGGGAGGAGCTAGAAAATTGATTCAAGGACTTATTTTCATGGTAAGTTAAAATCCAGCGTAATGGCAAAGTTGGATGTTATATTACTGTTAGACCTGGCATCCTTGGCGTGGTTTCCTCTGACTTTTTGCCATCTGACCTCCAGTTTTCCTGACTTCATTTTTGCTGCTTTTAGGACTCTGGGCACTTTACCCCTGCTAACCACTGCTAAAGTGCATGTGCTCTTTCCCTAAGACATGCTAACATTGACTTATCCACAATTTGCATATTTTATTTTCGTATGAGTCCCTAGTAAAGTGCACCACATGTGCTCAGGGCCTGTAAATTAAATGCTACTAGTGGGCCTGCAGCACTAATTGTGTCAGCCTCTAAAGTAGCCTTTCAAACAGGTCTCAGGCCTGCCATTACAGAGCCTGTGTGTGCACTTTTAAACTGCCTTGTCAACCTGGCAAGTTAACCCTCTTGCCAGGCACAAAGCTTTGTTTATAATACATATGTCACCTCTAAGGTAGGCCCTGGAAAGCCCTACGGGCAAGGTGCAGTACATTTAAAAAGTAGGACATGTACTTTTAAGTCTTACCTGTCCTGGTAGTGAAAAACTCTTAAATTAGTTTCTTCACTACTGCAAGGCCTATCACACCCATAGGTTAACATTGGGATTATCTTATTACATTTTATAAGTGTAATTTCTAATTGGGAAAATATAGACATTGCAAGTTTGGTGTCTCTGGACTCACAATTTAAAATCCCACGTATGACAAATTTGTTTTTTAAGTTTCAAGTCTGAAAATGCCACTTTTAGAAAGTTGCCATTTTCTTACTCTAACCATTTAGTGCCTTCTGTCTGTCTATGAATACACATCTGGGGTGGGTGACAGCTGGGCTTTGTGCATTCTCTCCAGATAGAAACACACAAAGGGAGCTGAGGTGTGACTGATGGGCCATCAACATCCTGATTGGTCATCCTGGGCAGAATGGAAGGAGGAGCTGAAACTTACACTTGAATGGGCTGTGCCTGTCCCCACACAAAGTCTCTCCTACTTCAAAGGTACAACTGGGGATACTTACTGGACCCCTGACACCATCAACTCAGTACACGTCTGGACCTGAGGATACTCTGCCAGGAAGAAGGACTGCTGTTCTGATGAAAGGACTGTCACTCTACTGGACTCTGATCGACATTGCTGGACTCCTGCTTTGCTGTATCTGCCCTGCTGCCTGCTGCCCTCCTTGCCTCTGAGTGAGAAGGGCTAGACTCTACACCCCAGAACCAAGGTGACTCCAAGGGCTTGCTGGCTTACCTCCTGTTCTGAAGTCTCAAGGACATCAAAGACTTCCAACAACCCTGCTACAGCACCTAGACTCTGCCAACTTTGAGTTCTGCCCTGCCAAATACAATACTGGGTTTTCTGTGCCGTTTTCCTCAAAATCAACGCAATTTCCTTCGGAACCGATGCATCACCTGCTTCGAGGACATCACATCGCTGGCTGCATGCTTTGGCGATGATGCAACGGCGACATCGAGTGCTGCTCAAGGATGACGCATCTCTGAGTGCGCAGCTTGATCACGACGCATCGTCCAACCAAAGTACCTTTTCACTTTTCAGAAGGACAAGGTTGGTCCCTGTATTCGACCCGCGCTCCATTGTAGTCGGCCTGAACTTTTGGATTTGACCCAGTCAAGTACGACCAGATAGCCCCGGTTAGCGCCTTATGCTTTTAAGTACTATTTTTGCAGATATTATTTAAAGATTAATAACTCTGGTTCTACTTATTGGATTTTTGTCGTTTTGGTTTCATTTTGTTCATTAAATTAGGCTATATTTGTCTAACCTGGGGTGGATTATTTTTGTGTGATGTTTTCACTGTTTTACTGTTTTAAGTGTTGCGCAAATACTTTACACATAGCATCTTAAGTTAAGCCTGACTGCTCTGTGCCAAGCTACCAGAGGGTGAGTATCAGGTTAATTTAGTGTGTGTATCTGACTTACCCTGACTAGGATTGTGGTCCCTACTTGTACAGGGTGCATACCTCTGCTAACTAGAAATGCAATTTCTAACATTAGTGATCAGTGGTGAGGCAGGACTTGTGTTTGTAAAGTGCCTTACTGTGACTTAGTGTACACTACAATCCAAGACCAATTCAAATCAATTGTTCCTGATTGGCATTTTTGTCTCCTACCCTTCTCGATTGGCATTTTTAGTTTTTAATTTGTCCCCGATTGGCTTTTTTGCTTTTTCCTGAAATCATGTCTTTGACTGGAGGTTCTACATCTGCACCTGCACATTCAAAAATGGATTTTGAGCTGACCAAACGTGAGAGCAACAGAGTGGCCCAGCTCAAGGACCTCTGCAAGGGGTTAAAGCTTTCTACAGAAGGCTTCTCCAGAAAGGTGGAGCTGCAAAAGGCACTGAGGTCCTGGATAGAAGCTTGCGATGTAGCACCTGTGACCATAGAGGAGGAGTATGAGATACTAGATGAGGATGAGGAGCTGAACCAGGATTCACTGGATAATCTGGGACTGCCAGTGGCCTGCTAGATATTGTGGTCCCCACTAGGTCAGGGAGCAATGTGTCATCCAGAGGCTTGTCCCCAGAGGATTGGAGGGAGGAAAGAAAGTTGAAATTGGAGCTGGCCAAGCTCAAATTGGAGAAGGAGAAAGCTTTGGAGGTGAAAAGTTTGACCATAGAAGAAAGGAAAATGATGTTGGCTTAGGACCTGAGCCTGAAAGAGCTGGACATAAAGGCCAGGACGGCTGAGTCCAGCAAAGATGGTTGCAGCATTTCTTCTGTGTCCTCTGACATGAGGAGCCACATACCCAAGGGTCAGATGTCTGACTTTCTGGTGGGAGATGACAGAGATACGTGGTTTGAGGCTTAGGAAATTGCCCACAGATGCACAAGGTCCCTGAGGAGGATTGGTGGGGCTAGTATGTTGATGCATATACCTAGTGAGGGGAGGGGCACTCTACTGGCCTGATAGGGCATTGACAAGATAAGGTAACCCTACATGAAGGAAGCCCTAATCAGGAAATTTGGTTTGACCCCAGAGAAGTACAGACAGAAATCCAGGGACAGTCAGAAGCTATCCCAACAGACCTAGGTGAATTGGGTGAATTTGTTTTGCAAGGCACTGGATGGTTGGGTGAAGAGAAGTGAAGTAAAGGATTAAAAGACGCTATATAACTTGATTGGACAGGAGCACATGTTCAGTCTTTGTTTTTCAGATCTGCTCCAGCACCTTGTTGACAGTAAGCTCACTGACCACAGGAGGCTTGCTATGGAGGCTGACCGCTGGATCAGCACAAGTGTCCATAGAAATGTATCTGGGACGTATCACTACAAGGGTGGAAAGGGTCCTCACCAAAAGAAGGAGGGGGAAAAAACAAAAACAAAGAGTTTTCAAAAGGGCCCCAAAATAGTTCTTTAGGTCAGGGCTCCCATCCCCCTACTGAGAAGAAGAAGAAATGGTTCCTTGACAGTAAGCCTGCATGGAAGGCAATCTTGTAGTGCTTTGAGTATCAGAAGGAAGGGCGCTTCAAGGGCGATGCCATGTGTCCCAAGCTGGCACAGCCTCCCACCAGTGGGCAGTCACTGGGGTTGGCTAGTGTAGTGCTTGGGGAGGAGATTGCCCCAGATAGTTTTAGAGAGAAAGTAGAGGTTACCCTAGTGTCCCTGGGTGACAGAGATATGGTGCAGAGAACCCTCATGCCTGACAATACTAGGAAATACAGTCAGTGGATCACATTCAATCGGCAAAGGGTAGAGCCAGTACAGGAGCCAGCATGAAAGCCGTCCGGTGTCATCCGGCGTTTTCAGAGCAGGAAGTCCCGAATGTATTCCACCAAGTTGTTGCAGCTGACAACCGTGAGAGTCGCTACCCTGTGGCTCTGGTTCCCTTTGAATGGGGTGTCTCAGGTTCCTTGAGAGTAGCTGTGAGTCCATCCATGCCTGAGGATTGTCTGCTTGGCAATGACCTGGAGCAGTGGTATTCAATGTACGGCCAGCGGGCTGCTGGCAGCCCAGCAGACCTTTTCCTGTGCTCCGCAGACCTTCCCTGGGAATCTGTAAATAGCAACATAGAAATGAAGCTGCTAGAAATCCATTTTTTTCCAATTGCCAAGCCACATGGTTTGGTGATTCCATGCTTCTTTTAAATATTCAATTCAGCTTGTTTTATGAGCAGGGTGCTCCTACTCATAGAACAGGCTGAAATGACTATAGAAACAAAGCCCAGAATCAGAAAACGATGTTGCAAGCATATATTTGTTTTACTCTTCTGGTTGTGGTCTTCGTTTCTTCAGCCAGTTAAGCTTGCACTGTCATCAAAAAAAGCCTGCTCAAGGGTGAAAGGTGAGGTGAGTGGACTGTCGAAATGCATAGAAACAGTATGGGAACTGTGAACAGGAGTATAGCAGGGTTGGTTTGGGTTAGTGAGTGAGTTTTTATTTGCATTCTGGCACCTGCAATCATTTTGATTTCATTATATATTCAAGCGTACAGGCAAGAGAGTGCAAAGAAATGTCCTGTCATAGATGAGCTCCTCACAAATGGAAATGGCAAACCTGAGAGCTTTGGAGCAGTCAGTTAGCTTCATGTCAACCTCTATGCCCATGCAAACATGGCAATGTTACACATAAGCAGGGTGAAAACATGGCAGCCCTTTAATATGAGGAAATGCATAGTTTCTGTGGGAAAGCTCAGGTTTATCACTACAAACTTCAGATGTCTGTGTGTAACTGGAGGGTCACTTACTCAAATCCTGGTTGGTGCACTGGAAAAAAGTGATGTATATTTATGATGGTATTGGATTTCATCTTGTGTCAGTGAAGATTGTGAATATACGAGCCATATGTTAAAAATGCTTTTACACACAGTAAAACATAGGCTAATTTTCTCATAATGTTTTGAAAGAGTGTGTGTTTCTTGTTGTCCCCACAATTCCGTACCCCACTCTGTCTCTCTGGGGTCGCCCTGCCATTGGTGCGGCCCTCTGGCACACCCCGCCCTGTACTTGTTGGCCCCCAAGAAAATGTTTGTGAGTACCCATGACCTTGAGCATACTGCCTGACATGAGGTGGAGCTCAGGTCCCACTTGGAGATGTTAGGGTTGCCTGAGCAGGTCTGCCTGACCACATGGACCATGGCTGCCTAAGGTGGTAGTCAAGAGGACCTGGAGCCTGGAAGAATGGCCCAGCTGCCTACCTAGAAGATGAAGGGCAAGGGGTGAGGGAAACCTGCTCCTGAGACTCAAACGGTCAGGAAGGAGGTTGAACCTGAGGGGGACACCCCGGTACCTACAGGAGAGGATGTGGCTGAAATAGGGAACCTGCCTGAGCAGGCCAACTGGCAGCAGGAAGGGGGTCCCACCAGAGAGGATTTCTGCAAGGCACAGAGGGAATGTGCTTCTCTTGTTGGTCTGCAGCAGCAGGCCGAGAGCCAGGCAGCTGGTGACACCTCTGGCAAACACATGATTTACCTAGAGTATGGTCTCCTGTATAGTTAGTTTAAGACTTCTGAGCTGGGTGCAACCCATTTGTTGGTGGTCCCCCAGTGCTACAGAGCCTTCCTACTGGGTCTGGCTCATGATGTGCGACTGGCAGGTTATTTGGGACAGACAAGACCTTTGACAGGCTTGTCACCCACTTCCATTGGCCTCAAATTAGGAAGGCCTCAGATGTGTACTGTAGGTCCATTCCTACCTGCCAGGCAAGTGGCAAATCAGGGGGGAACCTTTTCCTGTCATTAGCACCTCCTTTGAGAGGGTGGCCATTGACATCATTGGGACTCTGGACCTCAAGACAGGCATGGGCAACAGATTTGTTCTGATCTTGGTGGATCATGCCACCTACTACCTAAAAGTTATCCCTCTGAGGACAGTGACTGCTCTCACCGTGGCCAGGGCAATGATGGGGATCTTTACCTATGTGGGGTTCCCCAAAGAAGTGGTATCAGACCAGGATACCAACTTCATGCCTGGGTACATGAAGGCCACGTGGAAGGATTGTGGGGTAACCTACAAGCTTCCCACTCCTTATCACCATGCTGATCCTCTCCCTCACCAAGAAGCCCACAATCGCCAGAAACAACTTCCACGACGGAATGAAGGCCGTTGCCACTTGGATGAGAGACAGGTGCCTCAGACTCAACTCAGACAAGACCAAAGTCCTCATCGTGGGGCCCAACACCTCCGCCTGGGAAGACTCTTGGTGGCCCGCTGTGTTAGGAACCCCTCCCACACCCACAGACCACGCACAAAACCTCTGTATCATACAGGACTCCTCACTCATGATGAATCTCCAGATCAACGTTGTCTCCTCATCATGCTTCCACACCCTGCACCTGCTTCGAAAGACCTTCAGATGGATCCCCACTGAGGCCAAAAAAAGTTCACCCGCACACTCATCAACAGCAGACTCTACTATGGCAATGCACTCTATGCAGGCATCACCCAGAAACTCCTCAGGAAACTACAGAGCATTCAGAACGCCATAGCCAGACTGGTCCTCAACATCCCCCAATGCAACCACATCTCCAAACACCTGGGAGAACTCCACTGGCTCCCAGTCAACAAAAGAATCAGGTTCAAGCTCCTCACACAAGCCCACAAAGCCGTCCATGATGCCGGACCAGCATATCTGAACCACCGCCTCTCATTCTACGTACCCACCGGATACCTTCTCTCCGCCAAACTGGTCCTTGCCACCATCCCTCGGATCTGCAAGACCAGGACCGGAGGAAGATCCTTTTCCAACCTCGCTGCCAAAACCTGGAACGCCCTGCCTCTCCACATCAGACTATCCCGTTGCTGACCCAATTCAGGAAGGATCTCAAGACCTGGCTGTTCAACTGAACCTCAGCGTCCAGCAGGACCTGCAGCTCCCACCCCTTCAGCGCCTTGAGACCCTCGCGGGTGAGTAGTCGCCCTTAACAAACACTGATTGATTGATTGACCCTCTAACCAATGGGTTGGTTGAGAGGTTCAAATGAACCCTAAAAGGCATGATAATGGGTCTACCAGAACCCATAAGGCATACGTGGGAAGTCCTCCTGCCATGCCTTCTGTTTGCATACAGGGAGGTAACGCAGAAGGGGGTTGGCTTCAGCCCCTTTGAACTTCTGTATGGGCATCCTGCGAATGGGCCTTTCAGTTTGGTGACGGAGGGCTGGGAGCCAGCTCCCGGGAATGCCAGTAGGATGTGGTCAGCTACATGCTGGCCCTCCATGACCAAACAGCGCTCTACCGAAAGCTCGCACAGGAGAATCTGGAAGCCAGCCAGGAGGACATGAAATGCGGGCTTGACCAGAATGCTACTCTGGTTGAGATTTAGCCTGCATAACACAAGAAATGGGGAGGGAGGGTCCAAGGGAAATAGTTTAGAGACCTGCAAGGAAAAAAGTCCCCTATAAAGTACAATCGCAACACAAAAAAAATCCTCGGGTCTATACTAGCACACAAAGGTGCTTGTGAAGTGACGTCCTGGTGTCTCACGCAATCTCCAATTGGGAGAGATCCCTTTCAGGACGAATACCCTCACCCACCATAGGTGGCATTCTTCATCATATGGGTATCTCCTCTTAGTGGGAAGACCTAGTCCCACTAAGGGCTACGACTTCTTTACTGAGAGGAAGGAGCTAAGGGATGTTTTAAGATGTTTCTACACTATCAGGGATACTAAATCCCACAGATGAGTAATGGTGTAGTGATGACGCAGCGCAAAACAAAATGTAACGAGTGAAGTAGTGAGGTTAAAACTGCCTAGTAGGAACAAAACACATTTTAATAACTTGCTCCTACTGACAGGATTAAAAAGCAGTGCAAAAAGCAGTATGGATTTAAACTGCTTAGTTATAAAGATGGTCTACATGTTTCTGCCTGGTCGATCTATAAAAGTATCTAGGCTTTCGGCAGGACCTATAAGGTATTGCTGCTGCCAAAGAAACAGAAACAGAAATGTGTAATGATATCAAACCAGTAATCCTATCCTTTCTTTTTTCGGATTATACTGGATGTACCTGTAAGAGTGAGACAAAATAAACAAGAACAACGAATCAAGAAACCTTTAACAATCCATCACTCACAGGGTAATATGTGCCACAAGAGAAGGGAGAAATGTCACCTTCCCATCTCAGTAACGCATTTATACGTCGGTGTGTAATTTAATAAATGCACTCACCCAAAATTCCTGGACAAGCGGCCACACCTCAACCTGGCGGCAGCTCAGGGAAGGGGGCCCGCTCTGAAAAAAATATAGATCATGTGTCAAGCATACCCATCATTATGCAGACACTACTTCTAAAGATTGAGAATTGTGTATCGGTCAAAAACCCACATGTAGAACTAAGCAACTGTAGGGACAGTATCATATATGATTGGTATGAAAATACTACTAGACATAATCATAGTGCCTGCTGCTTATTGACACACGAGGGAAATCCAATAGCGTTCATGTTACCGAGTATGTAAAATGGAGAATCATTCACAACTATACGCCCTCCTGGCACTGAGCAAGAATGGCAGGGCTACAAAACAGCAAAAAGAATAGCTGCCGTAATATCGGCTTCAGTACGTTACGCTTAATGCAACAACGGGGAGAGTAGCTTATCCATGTTTCCCGGAAACTGCTGCTTACAGCGGGTACAGGCTCGATGTTTAGGATACTGGGGAGACCTACAAACAGCTTTCACACCAACAGCAGCTCTGAAATGCCCGGCACTCTCCCACCCAGCTTACCTGTCCGTCGGTACCCCGTCGCGGTACTGTGAACTGCGACCGGAGGTACCGACAGCAGGCAAAAGTCCTGGTATAAGTAGTGCTCAGGTTCCGGCGCTGTTTTCAGATCAGAGTGGCTGCACCCGTGTGCAGCATCACCGGAGGGTGTCCCTGGTGATGCCTGCGGGCCGTAATAGTGCGTGTTATCGGCGTATGCACACAGCCGAAACACAGCATATTTGCCAAGGGCACGATTTTTTCTTTTTTTAGGCAAACTTTAAAGCGCCCTTATAAATGCGTAAATGTAGACAAGAGCACCTAGACCTGTATATATAACGTATGACTGCAATGTTACCTTCACTCGCATGAGGCTGTCAAATAAGTGTATGCAGTATGTTGCACACATAAAGATGAATGTGTGACCTAACGTAAGTTCATGTGTGCTAACTGTTGTATTAACTATATGCTATTGGTAGAGACAGGTGAAACTGGGCCACCAGTAAGCGACATATGGCCAAATGGTGCCAGATGATGTTAACCATGACCTCTAGTACTGTGAGGGTAACGTGTTCTTACTCAACCCCAGGATCATAAAGATAACCAAGGAAGCTCATCATTGAGCCCGGTGCTATCGCTCTTAAGTCTATGAACCCATCGTTGTTCACGCCTGAACAGAAATCTAGCAATGTCTGTGATGTGTGAAGGAATCCATTGTTGTTCCAGGACTGTCCAGTTCAGATCCTCTGGAGTGTGGTTCATGTCTAGGAAGTGATTCGTCATTTTGGTGGATTGCTTTTTACACCGAATGGTGCTCTTGTGCTCCAGTATTCTGGCTTTAATTGTTTGCGTCGTCATACCCACGTAGCGCAAGCCACATGGGCATATGATCAGGTAAATCAATTTTTCGCTGTTACAGTTTGTATGTCTTGTCAAAATCCATCACTTGTCTGTGCCAATGTCAATAGCAGTAGTCTGTTTCGTTTGAGGACACATCGCGCATGAGCCACAAGGGTAGTGCCCCTTGATAGGTGGTAAGCCCCACAGAGTGTCTTGGTTAGGTGATTTCTTTTGTCTAGGCCGAATATGTACAAGCTAGTCTTTGATGTTAGTGCTCCTCTTGAATGCAAACAAAGGACGGGGCAACGGTTTGTTACCGATGTTGAGGATTTTCCAAGGTTTGAGAATACTCTTCTTGATCTGGTTAGAGTAGCGGCAGAATGTATTGACACAAGTCAACCTTGACTGATCTCCTTTAGGAGGTGCTACCTCAATCAGTGCCTCTCTATTGTTATTGGCTGCTCTCTTCTTGGATCTCCGAATGGTCCTTGATGGGTATTTCCTTTCTTTTAACTGAGAAGAGAGGTTACTAGCATGTTCTGTGTACTTTTCTTTAGTAGAGAAATTCCTCCTGATCCGTAAGAACTGTCCATACGGCAGATTTTCGCGGCGGGATTTTGGATGGTAGTACTGATACGACAGAAGGGAATTCCTAGCCATTGGTTTCCTGTACAATTCTGTACCTAGTCCTGCCCCTTCAGGAAAGATGCCGATATCCAGAAATGGCAAGCTAGTGTTGGAAAATTCAAACGTGAATTTTAAAAACTAATTTCTGGTGTTTAACCAACGGTGGAAAGTCATGATCGTCTCTGATGTGCCTCTCCATAGGACGAACACATCGTCAATATAGCGTTTCCAAACACGAATGTGTTCTCTGGATGGGTTGTTCTCCTGTAGGATCTGTGTTTGTTCAAAATGGTGTACGTAGACATTTGCTAAGCTCGGGGCAAAGACGCTGCCCATAGATGTCCCTGACGTCTGTAGGTAGAGGTCTTCTTCAAACGTAAAGAAGTTTTCTTTCATGGCTAGGTGAGCACAAGCCATTATAAAATGCACTGGAGTGATGGTATCAGTAGTGCTGGTGTTCAGTAAGGCCTCTATTGTGGTCAGTGTCTCCTCCTGAGGTATACAAGTATACAGGGATTCCACATCGAAAGAGACCAGGTAGTCCTGATTCACATTAAAAGGAGTCTCTGCAAGGAGACGTAAGAGATCTTTAGTGTCTAGGATGTATGTCGGCATCAACAGTACCAATGGTCGGAGGAAGAAATCCACAAAGGTGGACAGAGGCTCAAGAATCGAACCGATGCCAGAAATGATAGGCCTCCCTAGCGGTGGTCGCTGTTCTTTATCAATCTTGGGCAATACATAGAAATAGGGAATGATAGGGTAGGGAGTAACCAAAAATGAAGCCTCATGATCGGTAATCCACCCTTCTTCCTTGGCTCCGTCCACCATCCTCATTATATCTGAGGATAATCATTTCGTGGGGTCCATTTTAAGGGGTCTATAGAACATCCTGTTCTCCAGTTGGCGTAGGCACTCAGCTCTATAGGTGGTGGTGTCCAGAATGACAATCGCTCCTCCTTTGTCCGCTGGCTTGACTACGATTGATTCATCCTCAGCCAGTTTCTGTAGTGCTGATCGTTCCCGTTTTGTCAAATTCTGGAACTGTCTAGTATCATTATCGAATAGACTCGTCACGTCTTGTAATACAGTTTTCTCAAATGTAGCGGTCTGTGACGGGATGAGATGTGTGGGTTAAAGGTGGAACGCAGCCTTAACCCAGTGTTCTTCATGTCGTCTTCATGTTCGGTCCGAGGTTTGTCCTGAAAGAAAGCCCGTCCTTTATTGAGAACTGCTGTCACATCTTCCGTCAATTGGCGTTCACTCAAATTGACCACTAGGTCGCATCGTGACTGCTCCCTAGTTGGACAGGGGGTTTGGTCATACTCCGTGTTGTCCTGGGAGATGGTGGCGAGCTCCAATGCACGCGTGCCTGCTGATTTCTTCTGCATCCTCTTGACCTCCCTCGGCCATACCCTAAAAAAGGCTGGTTGGGAACCATGTTGGTGTAGGGTTGGAAAGGAAACATGGGTGGCTGGAAGGGTGGATTAGAAAAGCCGTAGGGACCCGGAGGCCACCATTGTGGTGGTGTAGGGCCAGATTGACCTCCTCTCCAATTACCCCTGTTCTTTCTGTTGGGTCCTCTCCCTTTTGGTTCTCCATTGGCAGAGGAGTCAGAGTCACTTGACCCGTCTTCGCTCGCTGAAGTTGAGTAATTTGACCCATATTTCCTTCCCCTCTGATTATATTGAGGAGGCACATAGGTGTCACTGGTGTACGGGTACACATTTTCAAATGCAAATTTCGCCAAATCTTTTTAAAATTTGGTTATCTTTGTCATGCGAGTACTGAATCTTTGAACTCTTTGTTATACCTATTTGTTTCTTCTGCTTGTTTCTTGTATAAAGAAGCTACAATTACTGATTTGATTTGAGATTCGAGTGTCTGTATCTCAACCAGGATGGTGTCAGCAATGCGTTTGGCCGTGCTAATAATTAGAATTAGCCAGTCCCTTGTACATCGCCACGCGATAAGGGTCCAGTCATTCAAGAACGCTTTGTCCTCTAAGATCAGTCTCGGAGCGTTGGTGACAATAAGCCCAGTAGGTGCACAGTTTCCCCTCAAATATTCAGTCATAATCGCCCCATGTATGGATGTGCGGGAGTGAGAGCGTTTCAGTAGGAGTAACTTAGCCCAATCATCCCCTGGTGTGGAACTACTATTGGGAGTGATGTCTAAAATGCTTGGTGTCGTTAATATGGCTTGGACAGTAGCCTCATCAAAGGCCAGCCCTTGCAGTTCTGGCGGAACAGAAAGGGGTTCCTCTGTGGATGTGTCAATCGTAGTCAAGCCAGCAGACAAAGGAGGAGCGATTGTCATTCTGGACACCACCACCTATAGAGCTGAGTGCCTACGCCAACTGGAGAACAGGAGATTCTATAGACCCCTTAAAATGGACCCCACTAAATGATTATCCTCAGAAATAAAGAGGATGGTGGACGAAGCCAAGGAAGAAGGGTGGATTACCGATCATGAGGCTTCATTTTTGGTTATTCCCTACCCTATCATTCCCTATTTCTATGTATTGCCCAAGATACATAAAGAACAGCGACCACCGCTAGGGAGGCCTATCATTTCTGGCATTGGTTCGATTCTTGAGCCTCTGTCCACCTTTGTGGATTTCTTCCTTCGACCATTGGTACTGGTGATGCCGACATACATCCAAGACACTAAAGATCTCTTACGTGTCCTCGCAGAGACTCCTTTTGATGTGAATCAGGACTACCTGGTCTCTTTCGATGTGGAAGCCCTGTATACTTGTAGTCCTCAGGAGGAGACACTGACCACGATAGAGGCCTTACTGAACACCAGCACTACTGATACCATCACTCCAGTGCATTTTATAATGGCTTGTGCACGCCTAGCCATGAAAGAAAACTTCTTTAAGTTTGAAGAAGACCTCTACCTACAGACGTCAGGGACATCTATGGGCAGCGTCTTTGCCCCGAGCTTAGCAAATCTCTAGGTACACCATTTTGAACAAACAGAGATCCTACAGGAGAACAACCCATACAGAGAACACATTCGTTTTTGGAAACGCTATATTGACGATGTATTCGTCATATGGAGAGGCACATCAGAGACGATCATGGCTTTCCACCGTTGGTTAAACACCAGAAATGAGTTTTTAAAATTCACGTTTGAATTTTCCAACACTAGCTTGCCATTTCTGGATATCTGCATCTTTCCAGAAGGGGCAGGACTAGGCACAGAATTGTACAGGAAACCAATGGCTAGGAATTCCCATCTGTCGTATCAGAGCTACCATCAGAAATCCCTCCGCGAAAATCTGCCGTATGGACAGTTCTTACGGATCAGGAGGAATTGCTCTACTAAAGAGAAGTACACAAAACATGCTAGTAACCTCTCTTCTCAGTTAAAAGAAAGGAAATACCCATCAAGGACCATTCGGTGATCCAAGAAGAGAGCAGCCAATAACAATAGAGAGGCACTGATTGAGGTAGCACCTCTTAAAGAAGATCAAGCAATGTTGACTTGTGTCAATACATTCTGCAGCTACTCTAACCAGATCAAGAAGAGTATTCTCAAACATTGGAAAATCCTCAATATCGGTAACGACCGTTGCCCCGTCCTTTGTCTGCATTCAATAGGAGCACTAACATCAAAGACCAGCTTGTACATACTCGGCCTAGACAAAAGAAATCACCTAACCAAGACACTCTGTGGGGCTTACCACCTATCAAGGGGCACTACGCTTGTGGCTCATGCGCGGTGTGTCCTCAAACGAAACAGACTACTGCTATTGAAATTGGCACAGACAAGCCATAGATTTTGTCCAGACATACAAACTGTAACAGCGAAAAATTGATTTACCTGATCATATGCCCATGTGGTTTCTCTACGTGGGAATGACGACGTGAAAAATTAAAACCAGAATACTGGAGCACAAGAGCACCATTCGGTGTAAAAACTAATCCACCAAAATAACAAATCACTTCCTAGACATGAACCAAGCTCCAGAGGATCTGAACTGGACATATAGTTAATACAACAGTTAGCACACATGAACTTACGTTAGGTAACACATTCATCTTTATGTGTGCAACATACTGCATACACTTAGTTGACAGCCTCATGCGAGTGAAGGTAACATTGCAGTCATACGTTATATATACAGGTCTAGGTGCTTTTGTCTACATTTACGCATTTATAAGCGCGCTTTAAAGTTTGCCTAAAATAAGAAAAAAACGTGCCCTTGGCAAACATGCTGTGTTTTGGCTGTGCGCATGCGCAGATAACACACACTATTACGGCCCGCAGGCATCACCAGGGACACCCTCCGGTGATGCTGCACACAGGTGCGGCCACTCTGATCTGAAAACAGTGTGCGAACCTGAGCGCTACTTATACCAGGACTTTTGCCTGCTGTCGGTACCTCCGGTCGCAGTTCACTGTACCGCGACGGGGTACAGACGGACAGGTAAGCTGGGTGGGAGAGTGCCGGGCATTTCAGAGCTGCTGTTGGTGTGAAAGCCATTTGTAGGTCTCCCCCGTATCCTAAACATCGAGCCTGTACCCGCAGTAAAGCAGCAGTTTCCGGGAAACATGGATAAGCTACTCTCCCCATTTTTGCATTAAGCGTAACGTACTCTAAGCCGATATTACGGCAGCTATTCTTTTTGCTGTTTTGTAGCCCAGCCATTCTTGCTCAGTGCCAGGAGGGCGTATAGTTGTGAATGATTCTCCGTTTTACATACTCGGTAACATTAACGCTATTGGATTTCCCTCGTGTGTCAATAAGCGGCAGGCATTATGATTATGTCTAGTAGTATTTTCATACCAATTATACATGATACTGTCCCTACAGTTGCTTAGTTCTACATGTGGGTTTTTGACCGATACACAATTCTCAAGCTTTAGAAGTAGTGTCAGCATAATGATGGGTATGCTTGACACATGATCTATATTTTTTTCAGAGCGGGCCCCCTTCCCTGAGCTGCTGCCAGGTTGAGGTGTGGCCGCTTGTCCAAGAATTTTGGGTGAGTGCATTTATTAAATTACACACCGACGTATAAATGCGTTACTGAGATGGGAAGGTGACATTCCTCCCTTCTCTTGTGGCACATATTACCCTATGAGTGATGGGTTGTTAAAGGTTTCTTGATTCGTTGTTCTTGTTTATTTTGTCTCACTCTTACAGGTACATCCAGTATAATCCGAAAAAAGAAAGGATAGGATTACTGGTTTGATATCATTACACACATTTCTGTTTCTGTTTCTTTGGCAGCAGCAATACCTTTTAGGTCCTGACGAAAGCCTAGATACTTTTTGTAGATAGACCAGGCTGAAACATTTAGACCGTCTTTATAACTAAGCAGTTTAAATCCATACTGCTTTTTGCACTGCTTTGTAATCCTGTCAGTGGGAGCAAGTTATTAAAATTTGTTTTGTTCCTACTAGGCAGTTTTAACCTCACTACTTCACTCGTTACATTTTGTTTTGCGCTGCGTCCTCACTACACCATTACTTATCTGTGGGATTTAGTATCCCTAATAGTATAGAAACATCTTAAAACATCCCTGAACTCCTTCCTCTCAGTGAAGAAGTTGTAGCCCTTAGTGGGACTAGGTCTTCCCACTAAGAGGAGATACCCATATGATGAAGCATGCCACCTATGGTGGGTGAGGGTATTCGTCCTGAAAGGGACCTCTCCCAATTGGAGATTGCGTGAGACACCAGGACGTCACTTCACTGGCACCTTTGTGCGCTAGTATAGACCCGAGGATTTTTTTTGTGTTGCGATTGAGATTTAGCCTGGCCAGAAAATGTGGGTGATCAAGTCCTTGGAGCCTAGGGCCTTCAAGTCCTCTGGTCTGGACCTTATGAGGTGAAGCAGCGCAAGAGTGATGTCAACTACTTGCTGGACCTCAAGACTCCTAGGATCCCTTTGAGCGTCATGCATGTTAAATGCCTCAAGCCTCACTTTGAGAGGTCTGAGCTTACCATGCTCCTGGTTACTGCTCATGGGGCGGAAGAGGAGAGTGAACATCTCCCCAACCTGCTATCTTCCAAGGATTAGGATGAGTCAGTGGAGGGTGTCAGCCTCTCCCCTACACTAACCCTAGATCAGCAGAGAGACTGCTGCCAGTTGCTGCAGCAGTTTGCCTCTCTATTCTCCCTTAACCCAGGACTCACTACATGGGACAGCACACCTGTGAAGAACAAAATTTACAGGTTGTGTGATAAATTGAGAACCAGCATTAAGGAGGAGGTCTCCAAGATGCTGGCATTAGGGGTAATTTAGACTTAAAACAGGTCTTGGTCCAGCCCAGTGGTGTTGGTCACCAAGGCTGCCCCTCCAGGTGTCACACTTGAACTTAAGTTCTGTATGGGCTACTGTGGGCTCAATGCGGTCACCAGGATTGATGCACACACCATCCCCAGAGCTGATAAGCTCATAGATCAACTTGGAGCTGCCAAGTTCCTCAGCATGTTTGACTTAAAGTCTGAGTACTGGCAGATTGCCTTGAACAAGGGGGCTAAAGAGAGGTCTGCGTTCTTTACACCAGAAGGGCACTTCCAGTTCCAGGTTATACCCTTTGAGTGGAAGAACTCCCCTGCCACCTTCCAGAGGTTGGTCAATTAGACCAGACAACGTCTGTGCCGTATACCTAGATGATTTTGTGGTCTTTAGTTCAAGCTGGGAAGACCACCTGTGCCACCGTCAGGAAATGCTTTGTTCTCTGCAGAGTGCAGGGATGAATATCAAGGCCAGTAAGTGTCAGATAGGGCAGAGATCTGTGATCTACAAGGGTCACCAAGTGGGAGGTGGCAAAGTGCAGCCCCTCTAGGCCAAAATTGAAACCATCCTGGCTTTGGAACCCCCAAAAGACCCAGACAGATGTGAGAGCCTTCTTAGGCCTCACTGATTATTACAGGAGATTTGTCAAGGGGTATGTCACCATTATTGCCCCCTTGACAGAGCTTACTTCCAGGAAGTAGCCTCATTAGGTGATCTGGACGGAGGCATGCCAGAATACTTTTGACACCCTGAAGGAGGTCATGTGCACAGCTCAAGGCCCCTGACTTCTCACTAGAATTTATTGTTCAAAAAGATGCCTCAGAGCATGGTGGAGGGTCAGTGCTTGTACAGCTAAATGAAGAGGACCTGGATCAGCCTGTAGCCTTCATCAGTTGGAGGCTCCTTCCCAGGGAACAGAGGTGGAGCGCAATAGAAAGGGAAGCTTTTGCTGTGGTCTAGGCGCTGTAGAAGGTAAGGCCAGGCCATACCTGTTCGGCACTCACTTCTGGGATCATGCAGACCACAGGCCCCTCAGATGGTTAATGCAGATAAGGGGTGAGAATCCCAAACTGTTGAGGTAGTCAATCTCCCTACAGGGAATGGACTTTAAGGTGGAACACCGTCCTGGAACAGACCACTCCAATGCTGTCTCTCTAGGTTCTTCCGTCTTTGCTTTAATGAAGAGAACTCCCAAGGGGTTGGGTAGCGGTCCCCACTTCAGTTGGGGGGGACACGTGTCAGACATGGCATCCTTGGCATTGTTTCCTCTGACTTTTTGCCCTGCGACTTCTGGCTCTGCTGACTTCATATTTGCTGGCTTTAGGACTCTGGGCACTTTACCCCTGCTAACCAGTGCTAAAGTGCATGTGCTCTTTCCCTAAAACATGGAGACATTGGCTTATCCACAATTGGCATATTTAATTTACTTATATGTCCCTAGTAAAGTACACTACATGCACCCAGGGCCTGTACGATAAATGCTGATAGTGGGCCTGCAGTACTAATCGTGCCTCCCACTTCAATAGCCTTTCAAACATGTCTTCGGCTTGCCATTGCAGAGCCGGTGTGTGCAGTTTTAAACTGCCATGTAGACCTGGCAAGTTAACCCTCTTGCCAGACCCAAACCTAATTTTTAATACATAAAAGTCACCCCTAAGGTAGGCACTGGACAGCCCTATGGACAGGGTGCAGTGTATTTAAAAAGTAGGACATGTACTTTTAAGTAGGGGTGGGCGGAGTTTGCGGAGTCCTACTACATGGAATTCCGCAGAGTCAAAAGAAAACCTCTGCTGCCCTACGTGGGGTTCCGCTTGCGGACGGAGTTTGCCGGCACACCCGTTCGCGTTGGGAATGAGGAGTGAGTCTGTGGGCTCTAAAATCATGTGTGAACGGCACTACGCGGTACTCAAGTGTGCTCCTGCGTTCTAAATGGCACGGGAATAGCACCACACGATCTGCATGGGCGCGGCCATCTTGTTTTTCTGCTCTCTGTTATGGTGCTGGGCCTAAATTTGATCTGTTCTTAATCTTTGTAATCCACCTCCTTTATTACATTTCTGCCCCTAATTTGTATTTTTTATAATAGTGTGTCTTTGTGTTTGTGTATTTTACGTTTTTGTGCACATTGTTTGTGTTTTTGTCACTTTTTGACTTTATTTCCCCTTCTTTCCTTATTTCTTTCTCTTTACTTTGCTTCCTTGTCCTTCTTATCATTTCCATGGTCATCATACACCACTCCCCCCCTCAATGTAGTGTGCTGCAGACTCGTTCATTTATAGTAACAGTATACCAGCTTTTTCCCATGAAAGTGCAGCAAGGCTGGAAAAAAAGTATGAGGTCCCACTCCCTTTGCATTTGCCAACCAACAACATATTTATTTCATTGACCATTATTCCACGCCTGGCTTGTCCAACTTTGTGAACCAACCAATCAAATGCCCAGAGTGATATTTGGAAGATACTGATGTGCTAACTGAGCTGTAGCGCTGCATTGCAGTTGTATTTGGGGTTGCGTATCTGGGATCTAAATTATGTGCAATGTTTTATTCTATCCACACAGAACATCTGTGATGCCGTCTCCAGTGCCTGCAGGAGGAGACGGGTCAGTTGAAGGGGGCGAAGTGGCAGCAGGGACGGGCACTGGTAAGTCACATAATTTCTTGCAATTTCTATGCTCACTAGCTATTGCTATGGCATCGCTCGCGTCATCAAAAACGGCCATGAAGTGAAAACCCCCCCCTGCTTTACCAGCCAAAGCGGTGGTTGAGTTATTATGGCCTCTTCTATCTGAAATGCAGCAAATGCTAACATAATGAGCTTTGATGACTTGAGGGAGACATGAAAGAACGGAAGGCAACTTAAAAGAAAGTAAATGGTATATGAGTCAAAGGGTGGGTGGGTGAAAGTGTGCGCGGTGGATGGGCGAAAGGATGGTTTAAAGAAAGGGTTGCTATTGAATGGGTGGATAATGTTTTGGAAATTTTGGTGAAAGGCTGGATGGGAGAACGTAAAGCTTAATCATGGTGTCTTTGGGTCAATTAGAATTAAAGGATGAATGAATATTTGGATTGTTTGGATGATTAAGCAAGGCAGCTCTTCTTCTCATGAGGAGCATGCTGCTGCTCACCTACTCTGCTTACTTGGTTTATGCAGGGTTATCACTATCATTCAAAACTATGGTTCTAAGTGGGGGTTATTTATTTATTTTTATTCTTTGTTCTACTCCCTTGACTTGCTATATTTGTTAAGTGAGCCAGATCTATTCTACCTATCATTCATCATCCCCCCTCCCCACCCATGGCATTTTTGCCAACTATGACCGAAGTGCAGTATGGGTCAATCAATTCATGATTGCATTGTTGGCTGTGTAATGTGCGTCTGCTTCAGTTAATGTGGCATTTACAATGTTTTCAATGCATTGCAAACTGAACACACAAGGTGTGTTGTCACTTCCACACTCAGTCACCTCTTATTAATTCACTCCTTTATTCTTTCCTAAGTTCTTCTGTCTAAGCCTACCAAATTGGAAAATCTATTCCTGGCATGTGCCACATTTAATGCGATATCCATGGGAATTGATTCCAGAACATATTTCATGATTTCCCATTACAGATGTAATTTACACTTGTTCAGATTTTTCCCTTTCGAATTGTACCGTGACTGAATAAGCCAAAGATGATGAATTGCTGATCAGTGTAGTGGCCCCCTATTATATATAAAAAAAGCTCTACCTGTCTAATCCCTCTACCCTACCCCCTGCAGTAGAGAAAATAATATTTCCTTTCTTTGGTTACTGCCGAGCAAATTAATTTGTTGGAACAACGTGGTTGCGGGGGAGGCAACAGAGTAAAGTGGGAGTAAGTGCAAGATTTGATGTCAAGTTTGGCATATGGGATACACAGTGACTAATGTGCCAAATAAAATCTATATAGTCCATTCCTTTACCTGTAGTGCAGTCCATTAGATTCATTTTCCTCAACGTCTACTTACAGCAGATAGAATAATATATTAATATCCATATTTCATACATGAGGTGTGTGACTGACGTAGTATCTTATTTATTATTCATCTGCCTCTTTGGAGACACGGTAGAAAGAGAAATGCATTTGGTGAAGAGCAGGGCCATTGGAATTAAAAATAGATAAGTGTCAACTACAGCTGCAGACAGTAGCAAACTAGCAGAGGTGCTTGCTAGTAATGAGCATGGCTACATTATTTTAGCACCACACACAACTTGTACTCCATATAGTGCATAATGTCTTACTCATCAATGAGAAGTCATTTATTTTTTAACTCAAAGTGTCTGACTCTGTTTATAGTTACTTGAAAAGCCTTTAGAAAAAAAAGAATCAAATCACTGTTTTTTTAATCTTGTGAAGTTATTCTCTACCTGTTTATACATTTCTGCCACACAGTCAGTGCATTTTTTATGTTTGGCAACATGTTTATGTAAAACATAAAATTGGCCTTGCGACTCTCCTAATCATATTCATAATCACATCAAATAAATTCCAATTGCCCTAGGGGACCAGCAATGTACTGCTACTGTGCCACCCAGTAGCTTAAAACAATTGTTTACACAGAGCATTATGTACAATTTGTCTTCTTTGTTTTTCTCAATATAGCTGCTCAAGCTGGCCCAGCTGGACCACCCAACAGGCAGGAAAGAGCGGCCTGTTTGTAGCGGCAGAGGCTGGAGCGTATCCAGCAGGAATACCAGCGGCTGGTGGTCCTCGAAGAGGAGGAGGAGGAAATTAATCCACAACAGCCGGGCTCCGGTGCAGCCCTTTACCCTCAGCCTCCAGCCTCCCGGCCATCCCGTCACCGGTGCCACCACCAGCCAACTGCTGCCAGCCCCCACCACATTGGCAACAGGCCATTGCTGCACCACATCCTGCTGCGGCTTGGCACCATTGAGGGCCGGCTCACCACGATAGAGCAGAGCCTGGGCCAGCCCCAGACCGACATCCATAATGTCCTCTTCTAGCCCTTTTTTTTAAAAACAATTGTTTTGGTGGGAGGGATTTGTTGTTAGTTGGGACTGGGTGGTGAGGGCAGGACTGGAGTTGAGACTTGAGAGACTTTTTCTTGGACATTTTGAGTTTTGGGACTTGGGTCAGTTGTGTTTGGGAGAGGGGTGGGCATGTTGTTTGGGTGGCGAGGGTAGGTGTCTTTAGAAATAAATAAAGGGGAAACTATTTTTTTATCTAAATTTATGCCTGAAGTAGTTTTTTTTTTTTTTTTGCACTGCTGCCTTCAAGTAGTTTTACCCAGTCTGTTTAGGTGCTTGTAACTTAAGAGAGAGCATAGCACTCAGTTATAGAGTCTAGGCTTATACTTCTCCAACTATCTTGACCATTATGGGGAATGCTGCCATAATGACCTATATTGTGTAGAACTATCTAGATAAAAAACTGTAGCAGTTAATTCATTTCTTACTAAGTTAAATTACATCCATACTAGTTGTCCTACCTGGATATACATGCAGCAATAACAGGGGAGGCATCACAACTTCACAAGTGAGGTCCCACTTCCAGTTCCACCCAGGTGAGCTCCAACTGTAGGATTGATCTGAATGATTGATTGGTTATCCATTTTAGGCAACTAAATGGAAGTAGAAAGATTGAGTAAGTGGATTTATATATTTATCAAAGATGTACAGAGAATTGACTATGTGATGACACAATGAGAAAAAATAGCAATACAAGTACGTTATGTCTAATGTGGAGCTAGCAGTACTATTTGTGAAATCCTCAAGTTATAAAAAATGGACTCAAAGTCTGGAGTGGACAAGCTTAGGTTAGGTGTTTATGGTTAGGCAACACAAGGCCTGAATGATGATGCTGACGACTGACGTTCTTCATTCTATATCTAAAAAAAATATGGCTCATTTTTAATGCACGGGTTGGTAATGAGCTGGTGTGGGCTACTGCTCGGAAGATTCTACAGTAAGTTGGTGTTGCTTTCACCACATCCACCCTACCAAGTGTGTGATCCATTGATGGTGTAATTTAAGCCACACCTCAATAAATCACACAGCTTGGAGAAGAGGGTTAGAAGTTTGATGAATGGATGGGGAATGGGATTTGGGTAAAGGTTTGACAAAGACAAACACTACAACACAAGGCCAACATTAATCAGTGCAATAAGCAGCAGCACATCATTCTTCATCAATCTGTCGTTAGAAGGAAACAAAGAAATGAGTATGACAGAGTACAGTTACATGCAATACAAACAGTCCTTCTCCCCCGAGACCCAATTTATCATATATGTAAATGTTCTGTCTTCTAGGTTGGTGGTGAACCCACCCACCCACTTCTCTTAGCTAATATGATTGTTAAAAGAAAAATAATAATATATTGCAAAATTGGGTGGTGCGTCTGCATTTTCCTCGGGAATGTCCACTCTTTGGGGCCTGTCTGCACTGGTCCGGTAGGTAAGCAGGAGTGTTGTAGAGCTCAGCTAATTATCGCCTTTCGTTTGTGAAGGAGACTAGAAGAAGGCCTGTGGATTTTAAAAGAGGAACTGTATTTTAGAGTCGAGAAGGACAGAAGGAAGGTAAGATTAATGAGGAGTGTATCAAAAAAGATTCAGAAGCAGAGCAAAAAAACCAAAAGGGGGTCTCAGAGTATCACTTTTGCCACACGTCCAACACACACACACACATACACAGAGCAGCATTTCACAAACGCACCTCTCTCTATTCCACACAGCTGAGTACTAGGCCTCAGACTCTTGGTTTACCTTTGAATTGAAATCAATACTCAATAACTTCTTGCTTCTAGCTATTGATGAGGTAGTCCTGTAGCTCCCACCCTGAGTTCTTCCATGATACTCCTCCAGTCCTGACTCCAAGTAACGCTGTCCCAGGCCAGTCATCATCATCATGAATCACGGTGACCCAACCAAGATAGATGTGGTGTGCACTGCTGTTGAAGAACAATTAGAGAAACAGATTTGCAGTATTTTGCATAGGTTTTTGTTTGTTAACTTTTTATTATTATTATTATTAAGACTTATATTGCACAACAAATCATCCCCTGGGGGATCTCTCGGCCCCTGGGCAGTACACTCCTGGTCAATCATGACATTATGGCTATTCAAACAGCCATGTTTTCAACTGTTTCTTAAATTGCCCTAACGTTGTACAGGCTCGAATCTCTTCAGGTAGTCTGTTCCAATGGAAGGGCGCAAGATGAGAGAAAGCACGACCCCCCATTTTGACTTTCCTGATTTTACAGGGGCATAGCAGTTTCCGATTGCTCGATCTAAGCTGGCGAACCGGAACATAGGGAATTACCTTCTTCCTTAGGTATGCCGGGCCCGTCCCTTGCTTTAAACACTAACGTCAAAAGCTTAAACACTGCTCTCTTTCTAATTGGTAACCAGTGCAGTGATTGCAGAAGAGGTAGAGACGGGGTACAGCTCGGTTTCTTAAGAGCCAGCCTCGCTGCCGTGTTTTGCACAACTTGCAGCCTGGATAATTGATCGTCCCTTACACCTACTAGTAGTGCATTGCCATAATCTAATCTACTAACTAGTAGTGCCTGAATTAAGGTCTTTCTGGCCTCAAGGGGGATCCATGGAAAGATCTTCCTCAGCATCCGCATAATCCCAAAGCAGGTGCAAGAAAGTGTCTTCACGTGATCTTCCAAAGAGAGTTTATTGTCGAGCAAGATTCCCAGGTTCCTTGCCTTCTTTGTTGGAATAGGTGACTCCCCGAGCTCTGTGGGCCACCAGTCCGCCGACCAAAATTCCTCAGCCTTCCTGAACAGGAGAATCTCCATTTTATAGGAGTTTAGCTGGAGGAAATTGTTACTCATCCAGGTGGCTATTTTCAACATGCAGAACTTGAACTTAGCTCTGGTTGCCGCGGGATCCGACTCGATGGGGATTATCACCTGCGTGTCATCCGCATACGAGATCGTCTCAAAACCGCAAGATCTAATAATGGGAATGTTCTGGTCTCTGAAGAACCAGAAAACAGAACACCTTCCAATTAAGTCTGGCTAAGTGTGAAAGGACTGATCGCCTAGATAGAAAAGAAATGAGCGCTCATCGCTCAAGCCCCAAACAATGCAAATCAAGAATCGTCTCAAGAAATTTCCCATATTACAGTTCAACACACCCTCTCTGTGTCTTTTTTGTATTTTTTATTTTACAGAGTTTTATATAGCGCGAACTTGACCCGATTCGCGTATCAGAGCGCTTTACATAGCACCAGTTGCGTTACATGAGGACACATTCATTTTTTTGTTGTGCACGGGAGATTAAGTGATTTGCCCAGAATCACAGGATGTTCAGCGTCATTGCCGAGACTGGAACCCAGTTCCCCAGATTCGAGGTCGACCTCCCTAGCAGTTTGGCCAACTCCTCTCCCCTCGCCACCACATAAATCATCAATCAACTTAAATCATCACTCACGCAATCAGTCACTCACCGTTCCAATAGTTGAAGTTATCTCATCCAATCCAAGCACGGGTAGTTCAGGTAGGTATTCAATCATCTTTGATGGAGGCAACACATTGGAATTTGGTACTGGCAGACAGTCTTGTAGGTAATAAATAATTTTATGGGGCAGCCCTTCTAGTGTTAAGTGATGCAAAAAGGAATAGGCATTAAGCAACAGGCATGCAAGGGGGGCAGGATTTGTCCTCAATGTCATGAAGGAATTGTGGAGGCTTCTTTTCTTCAATGCACACTGGTCCAACTGCAATCTGGCAATATATATGTGACTAATAAAAAAGGTAGGGCAGCATAAATCTGACAAAAAAATAATAATGTTCCTCTAGTTAATTTTGTTTGTTTTTTGCAAAGAAAGAACTAAGTTCAATGTGAAACAATTTAAAAGTTCTATGGGGGTGCTGGCATACTTAGTCCGGGAAGTAGAGTTTGTCCTCAACCTCAGGTGGTTCACCCAGACGTTGGTCAGCTAACACATTTGATTCAATTTTGGACCAATCACCCTCCTCCTCCTGTGCTGCTGTTTCGGGAATGGTGTAATTGTGTGGTATAAAATGTTGGTTCATTTCGATCATAGTCAATCTCTCCACATTTTGAGGCGAGAGACTGGTCCTTCTCACTGTGACGACTGCACCAGCTGCACTGAACACACATTCAGTAGACACACTGGGGACAGGAGAAGCCATATACTTTATTGCCAGCCTGCTGAGCTCTGGCCATTGGCGCATCTTCCTATACCAATACATCAATGGATTTTGATCCACATAGACCTCTTTTGGATCATCCAGATACTCCTGTAACATCCTGTGGATGGTCATTGGTGCTGCCACTTGCTCAACCTGTTTTGCCATCACCTCTGCACTGGACTTGAGCCCTGCCAATTGAAACCATTACAATGCAGAGGTTGGGTCCGGTCCTTCTGTTGCTGTTGTTGCCGGTATTCTGATTTATGGTGTTATTGGCTGCTGTGAGACATGACTGCCCTCTCTGGAAGTTGAAGGCAGCACCTCAGATCTGTGGGATGGGACTCGAAGTTCCAGCTGTTCTTCTTCCTAGTCTCCAGCTTGCTCTACAATCCACCTCTTGTATTTTAAAACATCCCCTTCAGAAAAAGGAATGAAAGTGGGCATAATTTTTTTGTACGTTGGATCAAGTAGTGTGGCACATATTCACTCTTTGGACTTGATGATGTCATGTTGCAGCCTTACATTAGAAGCCAAGCGAAGGACTAAGGTCTCAGCCAAGGCATGCGCTTCTGTGTTTTCCTTCACCCCTGCGGGGGCGAACCTTTCAGATGCCTTCTTTACCTAGTCTTGTAGGAGATGCAACAACGGGATAGCTTGGCCCATCATACTGGCCTCCTTCTAACTTCCTGTGTGAAAACCTCAAAAGGGAGTAGCATCTGTGTTAGGCATTTGACTAGGCCCCAGTTGCCGGCATCCATGTTAATAGCTTTTGCAAATGCATCCCTTCCTCTTTAAATGACACAGTCATTGATCTGTTTGTATTGCTCAAACAGACGTTGCAGCATGTAAAAGGTGGAGTTGAAATGTGTTGGCACCATCTGTATCAGGGCTTTAACTGGTGCTCTATTATTACGCTGAATAATCTGCAACTGCATCCGGGCTTTAAAAGAATGGCTGAAATGAGTGCAGATTCTTCTGCAGGTGGTCAGTATGTTGCTGACTATGTCTTCCTTTTTGAGGAAGTCTTACACCACCAGGTTGATGCAATGGGCCGAACAGGACCCTGAAAAAGCCTCCGTCGAACATGGCCTTGACTATCTTACTGCCATTGTCCGTGGCAACATATCCAATACTAAGACTTCAGGTCACAGCCATTAATATTATTATTATTATTATTATTCAGCTTATAGAGCGCCTGGTTACTCCAACGGAGTGTCCCCGCGCTAGAACACCAACAATGCCTTGCCTCCCTACCTCCCTCCAGCCTGAGTCCCCAGAAGAACAGGTACAAAGGCCTACTTCCGGCTCCCCGGGGGGGGTCTGGAAGAGCCAAGTTTTTCATTTTTTCCGGAACAAAATCTCCGACGAGCACGTCCTTAAGTCAACAGGTAGGTCATTCCAGGCCTTAGCCGCAAGGAAGCCAAAAGAGCTCCCTCCAGCCCGTACCTTCCGCACCTTAGGCACAATCATCTTTGCTGTGCCCAAGGACCTTAGGTGACGAGCAGGTCTATATGCGGTGAGAAGGGGGTGCAATAAACTTGGACCTTTCTTGTTGAAGATCCTGTGGCCAAAACACAAGGCCTTAAAGGTGACTCTAGCCTGTATGGGGAGCCAATGTAATTTCCTCAAGGCCTCCCCCACCGAGGCCCGCCTAGGAATATTCAGAATTAACCGAGCTGCAGCATTCTGAACCTTCTGCAGGATGTTCAGATTTCTTGTGGTCACCCCTAAGTACTGGATGTTGCAATAATCTAGACGGGACGTGACAAGGGCCTGTACAATGGTTGGTTTGGCATCTAATGGGAGTAAGTCCAGGATTTTTCGCAGCATTTTAAGAATGCCAAAGCAGGCTCCAGCCATAGCTGATATCCGCTCTGAATAGGAGAGGGTGACATCGAACCATACTCCCAGATTCTTGACCTTAGCCTTAGGGGTCGGAGTAGGTCCCAGCTCCTCCGGCCACCACAAATGTGACCATAATGAGGGCTGCTTACCAACTACCATCACCTCCGTCTTTCCCGCATTCAGCTGCAGACAACTGAGCTTCATCCAGTTAGCCAGCTCCCCCAAGCAGACCTTAAAATCAGATGCCGTTCCTGCCTCCTTTTGCTCCAGGGTAACAATCAACTGTGTGTCATCGGCATATGATACCAGTTTTAACCCATGTCTCAACACAATATCTGCCAAGGGGCGCATATAGATATTAAATAGGGTAGGGCTAAGAGCCGAACCCTGAGGCACCCCTTGCGACAGAGGACAAACTCTGGATTTAAAAGGATATTGTAGAACCTGGAAGGATCTATTCTGCAGAAAATGTTTAATCCACTCCCATGTCCCTCCACTGACCCCGTCCTCCCCCAACCGTTCCATCAGAAGGCCGTGGGGGACCATGTCAAATGCAGCACTCAAATCCAGAAGGATCAGTTCAGTAGTTCTTCCCTCATCGGCTGCGATTTTCAGGGCCTCTGAGGCAAGAAGAAGGGCCGACTCAGTACTATGAAGCGGCCTGAAGCCAGACTGGGTTTCATGGAGAACCTGTCTCTCTTCTAAAAACATAGACAGTTGGCTATTTAAATGTTTCTCTGCGATTTTAGCAGCGTAGGGTAGCAGAGATATAGGTCTCAGGTTTTCTGGGAGAGCAGGGTCTAAGGAAGGTTTCTTTAGCAGCCATCCATACACCTTGCTGTTAATTTCCTTCAAGATGTTTACAGCTGTATGTGAGTTCTCCATCGCCAACATGGCCACTGTTGCATGCCACCGAACACTCTTAAAACTTTCTTCAGGGCCAAGTCCTGAAGATATCTTTTGCTTTACCTCTGCAAAAGAGATCCAGTGTGCAGTGGTGCACATGTAATCAGTCGCCTGACAACAGGTCCACATGTCTGTCATCAGGTGGATGGTGTGAACAACACTTTTCTGCAAAGCTTGTCCAACCAACTGCAGCACATCATGAGGCAGAGCTGGAACAGCCACTCTGGCAAAATAGGTCCTACTTGGTACCTTCCATTTTGGGCAGATGCCACAAATTCTAAGAATCCCATTCTTTTCACAAAAGATAAAAGGAGGTGGTCCAGTGCTAATATTTTTGCCAGCTTCCCATTGTACAAACGTGCGTTTGGGTGGTTTCGCTCGTTGGGCCTCCTGCCTAAACATGCCCGTAATAGTAGCCTGGATTTTCATCTTTTCTTGGGGCACTGACACAGGTGTCTTTTGAAAAGTAGATGTGAGTGGTAGACTCAATATGCGTGGTGGTGGTAGGGCAGTCATTGTAAGCCATGGTGTCTCCATCATCTCACTCTGAGTCTTCTTGTGACATTGTGAAGTCACTGACGTGTTTGAATCTGCAGGCACACTGCTCGGGACAGGGCTACTTTGTGTGAAGATGTCACCCTCTTCTTTCTCATTATCATCTTCCACCATGATTGGACTTGTAGCTGATGTTCCCCGGCTCTCCCCACCACCACAACCATGTTCACCAATTTTTTTAAGATGCTCCTCCCACTTGACTGACTGGTGTTTTTTCTTATGGATCGGGTGGCCTCCAGTACCATAATGTGTACCAGGCTTACCTCGACGAACATTTGTGTGGCAAATGGTGCATACTGCAGTGTGCTCCCCCTCTTTGTTAACTGTAAAAAAGTCCCAAACTAGGGAGGAGTACTTTTTTACTGGACCACTGCCAATGCCTGAAGAAGAACTGGAGGTAAGTGAGCATGTCGTCCATTGCCTCTCTGCTTCTCCTGAGGCAGGGGTTGGTGCAGGTCTCAGCTGGGGCATTACAAATATAGGAGCTGGTGGCAGTGCTACTTGTGCCACATCCCTCGGAGCTGGTTGATAGCAATGTCAGATTCCTCTGTGTCACCTTCCACCATGACTACCTCGTCATCGTCATCCTCCTCTTCATCCCCTTCCATAATTCTAGGTCTTTCTGGAACTGTTCTTTTCCCTTGCCTCTCCTGTCATCTCCTGGTCTCTGTAGGGGTCCACTCCATTTCCCTATCATCATCAGAAGTGGTGCATGGAGAAGATGGTGCAGTAGTACCCTTCCTTTTCCTTGCTGGAGATCTGGGAGCCATTTATTCTAAAAGAGGAGGTTCAACTTCTTGTTCGGAAGGAAGCTCAAACTCCTGTTCTGCTCCAACATCAGACAAATGTACTATTGCTGGCTGCGGCTGCTGTCCACTTTTTTGTGTTTCCTGAAACGATTGTGTACTACTTTGCGAAAGGGACAAATCCAATTCAATATCACAACTCGCCGGTGTCGACATGATTGCACTGGCTGCCTCACTGAGAGACATGGTCCTGGGCTTAGGTTAGGGGGGTGCAGCAGGCACAACTTTCCTGAAAATGGTTGCGATCGGCACGCCAGTGGTGCAAATCTGATTCTTCTGCTCCCGACTTGCCACTTTCTTGGCAGCACCTTTCTTTGGGGCTATCTTGAAGCTGTCAGTTGGCAGTGGCAGCAAGCTTCACAACAAGCTGAAGAGATGACCGTCTTGCGTAGGATGTCACACACAGGCCTTCTGTCTGGCAGTACTGTAGGTGATGTCTCTTCTCCTGTGCACCTAAAAGCAAACAAGCAAGAAAAACATCAGTGAAACGTGGCATTGTTGCAGTTCAAGTACTAGTACAAACAAACAATATTATTTAGGGGCCGATTACGATGTCGGTCGGAAAGACCGTCCGACCGACTCGTCCTTGGAAAGATTCTAACCAATTCGACCGCAAGGTTTCCGACCTCCGTATTACAATGCATGGCATGTAAAACTCCAAACAAGTCGGTTGGAAAGCATTCTGCCCGACAGCGTCAGTCGGAAACAACCCCGATTCAACCGAGTCATTCGGTAATGCCGTTGAATAGTTAATCCGCTTACGAACAAGACTCGGTTGAGCCAACGAACAGATTATGATGCATCCGACTCGGTTTCGGAACCGTGTCGGTTTGTGTTACAAATAGCAAGTGTAAACTGATAAAAACAGTCACAACAACAAGCAGTTCAAATATTAGCCACGCCCACCAATCCACATATATAAAGGGCCAAAAAATTACCATGATCCTTTGCTCAAACACCACTGCTGCCAGCCCATAGGAGTCTGTCCACATTCTCTGCTCTCTGCCTCACACACACTTTACCCACCGCACAACTTGCACAGTTATCTATTTTTTTGTTTTAAAACCTCCTTACAAACACACCCTCTATTTCATATTCACACTCACACTCACCCTCACCCTCACCTTCAACCTTACCCTCATCATTTCCCAGAGGAATCAGCCACGTTTTACAGAGAAAGAGTTGGAAGTGCTTGTAGATGAAATAGTCAAGTAGAGCCACAAATATTTGGGAACATAGTCCAACAGACCCCCATCGCCCAGAAAAATAGGATGTGGGACAGGATACTCAACAAGGTGAACGCTGAAGCACCTATCCTGCGCACAATTGATATCAAGAAGAGGTGGTACGACGTGAGAAGGAGGGTCAAAAAACTGCTAGCAAAAAAACATGCAGAAAGCCAACGGACTGGCTGTGGCCCTCTTGCACAACCTCTGCACTTCACTTCCTGGGAGGAGAAGGTGTGTGCCATCCTTCTTCAGGAGAGCGTCTATGAACTCAGAGAAGGACCAGAGTCTGGTAAGTAGCTACTCCACATTCCACTAAAGTTAGCAATTACACCTCCATAGATATCACTGTAAAGGACACAGTTAACTAAATGACTGTTATTAGATAAAAAAAATATATAGTCAATGAGCATGTGATGTGTATGTCATATTGATAAATAACATATCTGCAATGAAAATGAAAATGCATAAAACCATTACCATATACACACTTCTTACAAACTCACAGCAAGGCTTTGTGCTCCAAACACCAGTCCCCAGTGTCAGCCATCTTGCCAGCACATTTCCACTCACTCTCAGGAAAGCAGAGTCCCAGGTAGGCTGTTTGGGATCAGTGGGAAGGTGGGTGTGGGCACAGGCCTGATGGGAGTTGTAGTGACAGCAAACACTCCTCCTCCCACCCAGCCCAGCAGGCCCACCTGGAACTATGCTTTCCTGACAGTGAGTGGAAATGTACTAGCAAGATGGCTGACACTGGGGACTGGTGTCTGCAGCAGAAAGCCTTGATGGGCGTTGTACTCTTCCTGGTGGCCTGGTTGGGCTGGGTGGGAGAAGGAGTGTTTGCACTGACTCCAGCTCCGATCAGTCCCTGTCCTACACTCAACTTCCCACCCAGCCCAAACAGCTATGGAACTATGCTGTCCCTGATAGTGAGTAAAACTGTACTGTCAAGATGGCTAACACTAGGAACTGGTGTTTGGAGCACAAGGCCATGATGGGAGTTGTGGTCAACTCAAACACCAGGCCCCAGTGTCAGACATCTTGACAGTACACTTCCCCACACTGACAGCTACCCATAGGCCCAGAAAAGCTATTTGGGATGGGTGGGAGGAAGAGTCTTTCCTGTCACTACAACTCCCATCAGGCCTGGGCCCACACACACCTTCCCACACAGCTCAACCAGCCCACCAGAAAGACTGGTGTTTAGACAATGAGGGGAAGTGTACTATCAAGATGTCTGACACTGGGGACTGGTGTGTGTTTTGTCCACAACTTCCATCATGGCCTTGTGCTCCAAACATCAGGCCCCAGTGTCAGACATCTTGCTACTACATTTCCACTCACTGTCAGTAAAGCATAGCTCCAGGTAGGCTGGTTGGGCTGGGTGGGAAGGTGTATGAAGGACTGGGCCTGATGGGAGTTGGAGTAACAGCAAACACTCCTCCACACACACAGCGCAACCACTACATCTGGGCCTATGGCTACCTGACAGTGAGTTGATGTGTACTAGCAAGATGCCTGACACTGTCGACTGCTGTCTGAACCTATCACAAATACCAAATTTGCCTTTGTGCTAAAAACACCAGCCACCAGTGACAACCATCTTGCAAGTACACTTCCCATCATTGTCTGGACAGCACTCTTCCTGGTGGCCTGGTTGGGCTGGGTGGGAGGAGGATTGTAAGTTTCACAACTACACCATAAGCACTCAAACCTCAGCTCTTTAAATTAGTTAGCCACAAAATAGCAGAAAGCAGAATTTGTTATCTCATCTGACTATGGAGTCTTTTTACAAAATACATGATCTGTGTAGGCACAAAGCTAAGCAGTCACACATTTGACTCCTAACAGGCATTAACCTGTGTGTTATGAGATGACAACAATAAGCACCTCACTCACACCATGACCACAAAATTCAGGGTAAACAAACAGACTGTGAGTGTGTAGGCAGCCACACCTATGTGACTGCTGAAACATGGACTAAGCCAAGGACACAGGCCTGACAAATTCCAACATAAAGAGTACATATGTCATTGTGAAAGTACAGATGTGGACAACAGCAACCCACCAGTGTCATTCACAGAGTGTAAGGTACCAGTCAATGTCTTTGGACATGTAATGAGAACTAAACACAACATGCCCATTTATGCACATAGCTGGATATGTTCACCAATCCGCATCTTGTCAGAATTGCATTGTTCTCCAAAAACATAGGCCAGCCTCATGGATGAAGGAGGCCAATCTATCTTCATTAACTCATTATTAGGTTCAGTCATCTATGTAATGGGTATGATTTGAGGTACAGTGGACATTCACATCAATGATTGAATCATTTCTGTACCCACAGGGCAAGCTGGGAACACCCCCCGGAACAAATCAGGACAGCCAGTCCCAGACTCTGGTCGACCAGGAGCTCTCCGGCATGGAAGACTCTAAACCATCCTCAGACGACGAGGACCAACCTGGCCCATTAGGTTTGGGTCACCAGACAGCACCAACAGCGGCTACAGCAGGATCCACTGCGACCACTCCTGCCTCAGCTGACAATACCCAGCTGACCCCTACCCTGACAGACACAGCAGCCCGGGACACCACCGACAGCACAGCAACACAGAGTGCTCTGGAGTTGACAGGCAACAACACCCCTGTCAATGAGGAAGGAGGCTCAGTGTTGACTGTCCCACCAACAACTGGGCCTGCTCAGGTGAGTAGTGGTGGCAGGAGGGGTCGTGGGGACCTTCGCCGTCATGCAGCTGGTGCTGCAGAGGAAGATCACCCAAACCTCTCCCGGGTGATCAACGCCTACCAGGATTACCAGGGAGAGATGGGCCAGGTTATAGGGATCCTATGCAACCGGGAGCAGCAGCAGGCAGGGCAGGACCAATGCCAGGACACATTTAACCAGAAAATTGATGATATGACTGGGGTGCTGCTGGACATTGATACCAACCTCCACCAGATAGCAAATCACCTGACCACACCTCCCTGTGTGCCCACAACATCTGGTGCGTCAACATTTGCCCAAGCCACAGGGAGGGACATGGAGTCTGGTGGAGAGTCCACAGTATCCAAGGAGCCTGCAGCTGAGGCCCCCCGCAAAACGTGGGAAGAGTTACCCGAGGAAGAATCCGTGAGAGTCAGATGGCAATGCATCATCCCAAGGAAGTGACAATGTGCCCCTCATATCTTCCATTGTGTGCCAAATGTTCACTTCGTCAAGAACTGCCACACATGGGATGGAGGGTCAAAGTTGGACTTTGGACTCAAATAACTGTGACTTTACCTTGGAAGAGTTCATCTACAAACACTATCAACTCTTATCTGCATGTTTCTTTTTTTTGTTGTGAGCTCACCACTATTGGGTGGAATAATCTTCTAACTTTATGCACAAAAATAAAACACTTCACACTGAAATATTTGCTCATGTCGTGACTTTGAATTCCAAATGTACATATTGTAATGACCCACCAAATCACAAAGAAGAAATCGTCAATAACATTGGTAACAACTTACTTGTAAGTAGTAAAATAAGGGCTCATGAGTAAATGCACATTGGCACAGCATGATAGATATACACAACCAGGTTGTCACAAAACCTGTAGTACATGGTACAGATTCAATGGAAGTCTATTGTCTACAAAACTATCACCATTTGCCTGCACAATCAAAATTCATTGTTAGCAAACCAGTTCATCATTGTCAAATATGGATTTCAAAACTCCTTGGATGTGTGATGACAGACAATGTACACATCAATGTGGAACAGAGGTTTAATCTCAAGATACAACATGGTTCCTCAACACAAAGCCAAATCACATCACACAGTACTTAAAGTAACTAAAAACAAAATCAACTGACTATCAGGTCTGAAGGAAGTGCATTCCAGGGAGTTCGGAAGCCGTTCCAAGTCGGAGTCTGTCACAGCATCATGTGTCAGGTGAGGTCACAACTTCAAAGTCCGCTCTGTGGATCTCATGGCAAAGTACCCTGTTAAAATAATTACAAAGAACAGAGTTAGGAAATCAGGAATAAAGTGGCACAATTCTGCAAAACCATGTCATCTTAAGCACAAAAATGTCAGTGTAACACTGTACATGTTAATCTGCCCATTTCAAAGACACATCTTATGAAAAACCTCAGGACAAGTATCAGACACTCAAAAGCATACATACACAATGTTCACCAGCAACACAACAACAAACATTTGGGGATAGTCACCTCCTCTCATTGCATACTTACAGTCATGTGAAAAAGTTGTGGATAAGCTGTTGTCTCAAATCCACGCCATCATCATCATCACCACTGTCATCATGGCAGAGTCCTGGATCCTCCCTCAGTGGCACCTCCTGGTCTCTGTCGTCTAGTATGAGAGGTATTCCCTTACGTATTGCTGCGTTGTGTAACATGCAGCAAGCTGCGATGATGTTGCACACCTTCAATGGGGCACATTGGAGGGCTCCTCCCGTCCTGTCCAGACAGCGAAAACTTGACTTCAGTAGACCAAAAGTCCGCTCCACAACTCGTCTGGTCCTACCATGGGCCTCAAGCGCACTTCTGTTGGGGTGCCTGGGTTGCGCAATGGTGTCAGTAACCAGGGCTGGTTGGGGTATCCAGAGTCTCCTGCATTGAACAAAGAAAATACTTGAGTTGTCTGACAACAGATCACTATCTGACACACAACCAACACACACTGCAATATATACATACAACATCACCTACCAACAAGCCAGGCCCGGTCAGGTTGCAGTTGAGACATCAAATGGGGGATGACGCTGTTTCAGATGATGTGTGCGTCATGTGCCGAGCCAGCGAAACAGGCGCAGGCATGTGAGATGGACATGTCCACCAACCCCCTATACATTGATAGAGTGGTAATGTTTACGGTTCCGATAGACCTGTTCATTGGCCTGTGGTGGGATCAATGCAACATGGGTGCCATCAATGGAGCCAATGACATGGGGTATCCCTCCGAAGGCATAGAAGTCACCCTTGATGTCAGACAACTCTCCATGTTTCGGAAACTGTATGTAGTGGTCCAGGTAACAGAGTAATGCCTGCAACACATCCCAACGGACATTGCTGAACATGGGCTGGGACATGCCACCCGATGTTGCCACTGTGTACTGGAATGTTCCCGTGGCAAAAAAATGCAATGCTGCCATCACCTTCACCTTGGGGGCAGTGCTGTTGGATAAGTGTGACCAGCCTGCAAATGAGTGACAACTGCTGGCACAACTCTTCAATTGTTACCCTCGTGAAATGCTACTTCTTGATGATGTCCCATCCTCCAATTGTGTGTAGGTCAGGGAATGGCCTGTAAACTGGAGGCTGTCTTCGATAACTATGTGTAGTGTGTAAACACAGTTGGTGTTAGTTCTCAATGTCACAAGCAACATGCACTTCGACAAACAGCAAATCATAAATGACCACACCTAAGACTGGATGTCAATGGAAATACACATTTCAGTGAATGAGGTTGTCCTCACATACATATCACAGCATACTGACCCTTGCTGGACATGTTTCCAATGACATGACATAGCAATTACAGTGCAGTAGTGTAAACTTCACTAGTGTCTGTCACTGTTCATGTAAAGCTAGCATGGCATACTCCACACTTCACGGCCAAATAAGCCTAGACCTGGTTTTGTGAGAACAATCACATGGTTCAAATGTACCCACAAAAGGATCATGTAAACGCCTGATATGTGGGACACCACATACACACAGTGTCTCACAATGGAAATACTGCATACTATTGTCACAGGGTGGACACTGTCACGTTGTCATGTCTACATTACACATACAATCACATACACAAACCATTAACTATGTAGGAGTCCCATAAAATGAGGTTGTCCAGTTAAGTATGGAGCACAAAGATACACTAGAAATCACATATCAAACATAAGCGTATGTTGCTGCTTAATGTCACAATGTAGTCATTCATTTGTAAATGCATCATCCTGGACTTGTAAAACACACCACCTTTCCATTTTCACATCACACAGATTGCACACTGGGTCACACTGTGCTGTGATGAAATGACTAGCTTAAGACTGCAATTGTACTGCCCAAAAAACGCTTTGTGACTGTGACCAAGTCTAAGAGGATAGATGAAGTTGTGTGTTCCCCAGTTGTTAATCACCTCCCAATCAGTGTGACATGTGCCCCTCAAGGTTAGGTCATCATGGGAGTGTGAGCGTTTCAGTTAGATGTCCTTTTCAACAGAAAAAAGCGCATCCAGCCATGGATTTACTCAAAAATTACAACATTTAGACTAGACATTATACTAGTGTCAATGACAACCTTGCCACAGGTAGCATGCCACTGTAGGCCAATACCCTTCAAGGCTGTGTACTCATCTGATACATGTCCTGTGCCCATGGTGAGTGTAAGGTGAGTATTATTCTGACAGTGTTCCGACCCTGTTGCCTCCAAGGACTCCACTTTCTGCAGATATTCTTGTTCGGCAAAGTGTCTGTGGTCTTTATTGTCCAGTGCCTTCAAATGTAGATGTCAGTGTAGGAAGCTGGCTCTGTATATACTATACCAAAGTGAGGTATAGTGTGCACAGAGTCCAGTGGAACCCCAAAGGTAGGCAGAGGTAAAGTTAGATAGAACCTTACTCTCTATTTGTAGTAGTGTGGTCGAGCAGTAAGGCAGTATCAGAGGACAGTGTTAAGCATTTGTTGTACCCACTCAGTCAGCAAATTAATTCACACACTCAAAAACTAAACTTCAGACCAGTTGTTTTTGTATAAAAATATTCTTTTAGTTATTTTATTTCTAGAACCAAGCAAGCCTGGCACAGGTAAGCAATAAATACTTTACAGTAGTAAATGCTGATTGTAAAACAGTTCAAGTGCAATTGTAAATGTACTATGGTTTGACTTACAGTATTGTTTCAGAGTAATGCAATCACTTGTAAATACAGTACATAGACTTCAATGGGATTTTCAGTAAAATAGCAGGTAAGTTACTTTTGGATTACTTTTCTTACTCAGTGCTGTATGCCTGGATGCAGCACTGGGATATTTCCTGTAAACAGGTGAGTAAAAGCGTTTTTGTTAAATCGTACAATTTTAAAGAATTTCTTTAGGTTTCAAAACTCCACACTTGGAAACTTTTTCAGGAAAAAGTGTTAATGTTATCCTGTGGAGGAAAATATGGTTATCGGTTTTTAGGTAAGTAATCGGTCTTTGGAGTTGAGGTTCTGGGGTTAGACTCAGGGGTCCCCCAGGATCAGTGATGCACTCTTGTTACACCCTCAGCGGCAGTAGGGCGGCCGGGTGCAGAGTGTTGAGGCCCAATGTTATCCAATAGGGGATAGGGGGCCTCCGGTTGGTGGCTGCTGGCAAGCAGGCCACTGGTTTGTGGGAGCAAAGCTCCTGGACTTTAGCTCAGGGCAAATGGGGAAACAAATTAGCACCAAAGGTGCACCCTCAGCGGCACTAGGGTGGCCAGGTGCAGGGTGCTGTTTCGACGTCGGATGCCCTGTTGTTTCCAATGGAGAGCATCTGGTTTGCAAAAGCACTGCAGGCAGGGAGACGAAGGACTTCTGGGTGCGACCACCACTTTGAGAGGTAAGTTGGGAAGTTAGGGGTTTGTTAGGCACCATCGGTTTGGGCACACAAGGCCGTGGGGCGTCGGGTGCAGGGGTGCCTTTCGGGGTCAGATCTTCTTACCAGCTCCTGGTCGCGGTTAGGGGGGCCTTCTGGATTTAGGCTGCAGGCGTTGGCTGGAGGCTTGAGGAAGGTCAGGGGTCACCGTATCTCTGTTCAGGATCACCGGGGTGACCTCCTCGTGGTGTTTGCCCACTCGAGCTCGGGCCGTGGACGGCGGGTGCAGAGTGGGGCGGATCTGCGGTATCCGGCCGGAGCCAGAGGTTGCAGTAGAACAAATCCGGTGTTCAACGGGAGAAGCAGTCTTTGGAAGTGAAGGCAGGCAGGTCCCTTGGGGTTTTTGAGGTTGCTGGCTGCAGGACACACTGGGTTTTCGCAGGAGTAGGTTCGATGGGGAGACAGGCCGGAAGGGCTGGGGCCAAGTCAGTGGGCGTCTTCCTCTTATTAGCTGCTGCACGGCTGTTCGGTCCTTCTTCTTTTCTTCTTGTTTCTTGTCTGGATCTGAGGAAGCAAGGTTTCAGGGGTGCCCCTAAATACAAGATTTAGGGGCGTTACAGGTAGGTAAAAGGCAGGGACCAATGGGTCCCTTCCCTGGGGTGTGTACACCCCCTATTATGCCACCCTCTAGTGGGAGGGGGGCATGTGTCTGTACCTGGTTGGCTGAGTCCCCCCATCTTCAAGATGGCGTGGACTGAGAGTTTTGCTTCACCTCGCCTCCCCCACCTGAGGGGTGGAGTTGGCAGAGGTGGGCACACCTCTCTTCTCACTTGTTTTTCCCGCCAGTTCTCCCACCCAAAGTGGGGGTCAGAACCAGTGGGGACCAGTTACTGAAAGCAGCAAGTGGCCTGGGGAAGCTCACAAAGGCGGCAAGCCTTTGAAGCTTCCCCTTCGTGAACCCTGCCCATCCTGGGGGAGGAGGCTTGGCACCTCGTCCCAGGATGTGCATTGTGTCAGGCCCCAGAGAGCGGTAGGCTCTCGACCCAGGGGTCCAGAAACATGTCTGGTGGTGGCAGCTGAAAGCAGCCACTCAGCCAGGACACTAGAGGTGGGTTAGTTTTCAGGGGGCATCTCTAAGATGCCCTCTGTGTGCATTTTTCATTAAATCCCACACTGGCATCAGTGTGGGTTTAATGTGCTGAGAAGTTTGATACCAAACTTCTCAGTTTTCAGTGCAGCCATTATGGTGCTGTGGAGTTTGTAATGACAAACTCCCAGCACCATACACTCTTAATGGCAGCACTGCACTTACCATGTCTAAGAATGGACTTAGACACTGTGGGGGTACTGGGCTCATGCACCTGTACCCTCACCACTGGCATAGGGCACCCAGCTAGAGGGGTGACTTATCTATGACAGGGCAGTGGGTTGTAGGCATGGCACACAGGGATGTGTGCCATGTCGACTCTTCACTTTGTTCTGCATCAAAACACGCAGCCTGCAAAGGCAGTGTGTGTAAAGGTACAGTGCCTCTAAGGGTGGCACAATAGGTGCTACAGCCCTTAGAGGTCTTCCCTGGTCACAGTGCCCTGGGTACCTGTGGTACCATTTACCAGGGGCTGACCTGTGGCCAGAGATGCCAATTGGGTTTAGGCTTCAATGCAGTTTTAGGGAAAGAACATAGGCCCTGGGTACTTGATTAGCAGGAGCCCAGGGCACACTCAGTCAAAGTACATCAGCAATTCAGCAAAAAGTGGGGGCAACCATGCAGAAAGAGGGCACTTTCTCACAGTCAGTCATTACATCTTGCATATGTTTGGGTACATCATGTGGATGGTGTGTGTCCAGGACATATCTCAGTAAGTTACAGCGTTTTACTGTCTTTACAGGGACACCGTTGCTGTATGTGTTAGTTGAATGTGTATATAGCGTATGGTACGTGAATGTTTGTCACACAATTGGAATTATAGTGATGACGTGCTGTGATTGCAAAGTTGTACAGTAGCTAGTGTTGTAATGTACAGCTCATTCTGGCCTTATGCCACAGTTTGAGTTTGAGAGTCTGGGCATTTCCCAATTCTGTGAAGTGGACATAGGCCACATCATGCTCATGTGACATTCAATTTGATTCTGTATTGGTATACACATGGCCGTGCGTTTGCTTATACAACCAGAAAATGATGCGCCAGACCAGAGTATGATAAGCAGCAAGATGGGGATGTATTGTCTATCCCAGGCTGATGTTAGTTGCAATGTGTTGGCCAAGCTTTACAATGAGTATTTGTGTGATAAGTGACTTTAGGGGTATCTACATGGCCAGAGAGAATGTGGGACAAGCCAACTGTAACCAAGTCACAATGCATGGTACTTGAAAATACATTTAATTTTTTTGATTAAGGAACTCTGTGGAGGTCCACATAAACTAAGAAACCAACAACACAATAAGAAGGATTCTATTTTGATGATAAAATTAACACAGAAAAACTTTCCTTCCCAACAAGAGGTCAGGGGCTCCTAATCAGAATCCAACATTTAAAAAATCTTCAGATTAAAACATGGCAATATAATGTACAGGACAAAATGATTAAAATGTCCTTCATGCCCTTAATGCAAAAGTTTAGGAGGTAAATAACATAGGATAATATATCTATCCTAGAATACCATCACAAGATAAAGAATCAAATCGCCCACACAGAGCAAGTATTAGCAGCTACTCCCTACATACCTAGTGAGCCTCAGTCAAGTTTAAAAAACACTTAAAAATTCTATGACAAAACATTTCATTTGGCGGCTCATACAGAGAGTCAATTAGTGCTGAGGCCGAAAGAATAGATAGCTCAATCAATCAATCAATCACGGCATTTATAGAGCGCGCTACTCACCCGGGAGGGTCTCAAGGCGCTGGGGGAGGGGGTAAGTTACTGCTCGAACAGCCAGGTCTTGAGCTGCTTCCTGAAGGAGAGATGGTCCTGGGTTCGCCGAAGGTGAGTGGGGAGGGAGTTCCAGGTCTTGGCTGCCAGGTAGGAGAAGGATCTTCCTCCGGCGGTGGTTCTGCGGATGCGTGGTACGGTGGCGAGGGCGTGGCTGGTTGATCGTAGCTGGCGTGTGGGCGTGTAGAAGGTCATGCGGTCGTTGAGGTACTTTGGGCCCAGGTCGTGGAGGGCCTTGTGTGCGTGGGTGAGGAGTCTGAACGTGATTCTCTTGCTGACGGGGAGCCAGTGCAGGTCTTTCAGGTGCACGGTGATGTGGCTGTGTCGGGGGATGTCCAGGATGAGTCGTGCGGAGGCGTTCTGGATGCGCTGGAGTCTCTTTTGAAGTTTGGCTGTGGTTCCGGCGTAGAGGGTGTTCCCATAGTCCAGTCGGCTGGTGACGAGTGCCTGGGTGACGGTCTTCCTGGTTTCAGTGGGGATCCATCTGAAGATCTTGCGGAGCATGCGCAGGGTGTTGAAGCATGAAGATGAGACGGCGTTGACTTGTCTGGTCATCGACAGGGAGGAGTCCAGGATGAAGCCCAGGTTGCGTGCGTGGTCCGTTGGCTTGGGCGCGGTGCCCAGGGCCGGGGGCCACCAGGAGTCGTCCCAGGCGGAGGGTGATGAGCCCAGGATGAGGACTTCCGTCTTATCTGAGTTCAGTTTAAGGCGGCTGTTCCTCATCCAGTCGGCGACGTCTCTCATCCCGTCGTGTAGGTTGGCTCTGGCGGTGGTGGGGTCGTTGGTGAGGAGAGGATCAGCTGGGTGTCGTCGGCGTAGGAGATGATGTTGAGGTTGTGTCGGCGTGCGATGGCTGCGAGGGGCTCATGTAGACGTTGAAGAGGGTTGGGCTGAGTGAGGATCCTTGTGGAACGCCGCAGATGACTTCGGTGGCTTCGGATCTGAACGGGGAGGCGGACTCTCTGGGTTCTTCCGGCGAGGAACGAGATGATCCATTCCAGTGCTTTCTCTCGGATTCCGATGTTGCTGAGGCGCTTCACTAGGGTGCGGTGGCAGACGGTGTCGAACGCCGCAGAGAGGTCCAAGAGGATGAGGGCAGCTGTTTCCCCGTTGTCGGTTAGGGTTCTGATGTCGTCGGTGGCTGCGATAAGGGCGGTCTCGGTGCTGTGGTTGGCCCGAAACCCGGACTGCGAGGGGTCGAGGATCCATTCGTCTCGAGGAAGGCGGCAAGCTGTCTGTTGACGGTCTTCTCGATGACTTTGGCCGGAAACGGAAGGAGCGAGATGGGACGGTAGTTCTTGAGGTCGGTGGGGTCCGCCGTTGGTTTCTTCAGGAGGGCGGTAAGCTCGGCGTGCTTCCAGCTCTCCGGGAAGGTGGCGGTGTGGAAGGAGGAGTTGATGATGTCCCGGAGATGGGGTGCGATGGTGGCGTCGGCTTTGTTGAAGACGTGGTGTGGGCAGGGGTCGGTTGGTGATCCGGAGTGGATGGAGTTCATCGTGCGGGTGGTGTCTTCGGTGCTGATCGGGGTCCAGTTGCAGAGGGTGGTGGTGGCGGGCGTTGGTTCGGCGGTAGGGTGCGTTGTTTGTGCGTCGAAGCTGTTGTGTATGTCGGTGATCTTGCGGTGGAAGAACGCGGAGAGTGAGTTGCAGAGGTCTTGCGAGGGGGTGATGTCGTTGTTTCCGGCGCTGGGGTTGGAGAACTCTTTGACGATGCTGAAAAGTTCCTTGCTGTCATGGGCGTTGTTGTCCAGTCGTTCTTTGAGTGCCGACTTCTTGGTGGCACGGATCAGCTGGTGGTGTTTGCGGGTGGCGTGCTTGAGGGCGGTCCTGTTGTCTGTGGTCTGGTCGAGTCGCCAGGTTTTCTCGAGAGTGCGGCAGTTCTTCTTGGATTCCTTGAGTTCGTTGGTGAACCAAGGGGTTTTCTTGCTTCCGGGTCTGCTGGGAGGGTTTTTAGTGGTGCGAGGTCGTCGGCGCAGGCGGTCAGCCACTTGGCGAGGTTGCTGGCTGCTTCGTTTGGGTCCGTTGTGTTGGTGGGTGTGTTCTGGCTGAGGGAGGCGGTGAGCTGCTCGGCGGTGATCTTGCTCCAGCTCCGGCGGGGAGCCTGTTGCGGGTGGTGGTGGGTCGCAGTCTTTCTGAAGCTGAAGTGGACGCAGCTGTGGTCGGTCCAGTGGAGTCCGGTGGCGTGGCTGAAGGAGATGTGCTTGCTGGACGAGAAGACGGGGTCAAGCGTGTGGCCGGCGTAGTGGGTGGGCGTGTTCACCAGTTGCTTGAGTCCGAGGTTGGCGAGGTTGTCCAGCAGGGCGGTGGTGTTTCTGTCGTTGTTGTTCTCCAGGTGGAAGTTGAGGTCCCCTAGGAGGATGTAGTCGGCTGAGGGCATGGCGTGCGGGCTGATGAAGTCTGCGATGTCTTCGCTGAATAGTGTGCGTGGTCCCGGGGGTCTGTAGATGAGGGTGCCTCGGAGGGTGGTCTTGGGGTCAGTGTGTATCTGGAAGTGTAGGTGTTCGGCGGCGGAGAAGGTCTCGTCGGAGTTAGTCGAGATGCGGATGGTGTTCTTGTGTACGATGGCGATGCCTCCTCCCGTCTGGTTGACGCGGTCCTTCCGGGTGATCTTGTATCCATCCGGGATGGCTATGGCGATGTCGGGCGCTGAGGAGGCGTTCATCCAGGTCTCGGTGAGGAAGGCGATGTCCGGTGCTGTTGCGTCGAGCAGGTCCCAGAGTTCCACGGCGTGCCTGTGGACGGAGCGGGTGTTCAGCAGGATGCATTTCAGGTGGTTGCTGCTGTTGCTCGACTTGGCGGAGGTGGTGCACGTCCGGGGGCAGGTGAATCGGCAGGCTTGGCAGGCGAAGGGTCCGTGGGTGCGTCTCGGTGAGGCTCGGTAGCAGGCAGGGTTCCGGCCGGCATTGAGTGCGGTGAGTGTGGCGGCGTCGTAGGTCCGTCGAGTAGTGTTGCGTTGGTGGGTTCCAGGGGTTCTGGCGCTGGGCGCGGTCCAGTCGCGGACGGGCGCAGACGGGCTTGCCTTAGGCGCGCCTTCGGCGCGCCAGCGGCGCGCCCGCTGCGCACGTCCGCTGCGCGGCCGTGCAGCGGCCGCCATTTATGGGGAGGTGGGAGGGAGGAGCAGCTGGGAGGCGGGAGGCAGGGGCAGCGAATGGGCAGTCAGGGGGCGGGGCCGCAGGGAACGCAGCGGCGGGAGTGGCGAGAGGCAGCGGGGGCACAGAAAGGAAAAACAGGGGGAGAGCAGACAAAATCACGGGCACAACAACAGTGGGGCAGCGAGGGGCACAGAAAGGAAAAACAGGGGGAGAGCAGGCAAAATCATGGGCACAACAACAGTGGGGCAGCGAGGGGCACAGAAAGGAAAAACAGGGGGACAGCAGACAAAATCACGGGCACAACAACAGTGGGGCAGCGAGGGGCACAGAAAGGAAAAACAGGGGGAGAGCAGACAAAATCACGGGCACAACAACAGTGGGGCAGCGAGGGGCACAGAAAGGAAAAACAGGGGGAGAGCAGACAAAATCACGGGCACAACAACAGTGGGGCAGCGAGGGGCACAGAAAGGAAAAACAGGGGAGAGCAGGCAAAATCACGGGCACAACAACAGTGGGGCAGCGAGGGGCACAGAAAGGAAAAACAGGGGAGAGCAGGCAAAATCACGGGCACAACAACAGTGGGGCAGCGAGGGCACAGAAAGGAAAAACAGGGGGACAGCAGACAAAATCACGGGCACAACAACAGTGGGGCAGCGAGGGGCACAGAAAGGAAAAACAGGGGACAGCAGACAAAATCACGGGCACAACAACAGTGGGGCAGCGAGGGGCACAGAAAGGAAAAACAGGGGGACAGCAGACAAAATCACGGGCACAACAACAGTGGGGCAGCGAGGGGCACAGAAAGGAAAAACAGGGGGAGAGCAGACAAAATCACGGGCACAACAACAGTGGGGCAGCGAGGGGCACAGAAAGGAAAAACAGGGGGAGAGCAGACAAAATCACGGGCACAACAACAGTGGGGCAGCGAGGGCACAGAAAGGAAAAACAGGGGGAGAGCAGGCAAAATCACGGGCACAACAACAGTGGGGCAGCGAGGGGCACAGAAAGGAAAAACAGGGGGAGAGCAGGCAAAATCACGGGCACAACAACAGTGGGGCAGCGAGGGGCACAGAAAGGAAAAACAGGGGGACAGCAGACAAAATCACGGGCACAACAACAGTGGGGCAGCGAGGGGCACAGAAAGGAAAAACAGGGGGACAGCAGACAAAATCACGGGCACAACAACAGTGGGGCAGCGAGGGGCACAGAAAGGAAAAACAGGGGACAGCAGACAAAATCACGGGCACAACAACAGTGGGGCAGCGAGGGGCACAGAAAGGAAAAACAGGGGACAGCAGACAAAATCACGGGCACAACAACAGTGGGGCAGCGAGGGGCACAGAAAGGAAAAACAGGGGAGAGCAGGCAAAATCACGGGCACAACAACAGTGGGGCAGCGAGGGGCACAGAAAGGAAAAACAGGGGGACAGCAGACAAAATCACGGGCACAACAACAGTGGGGCAGCGAGGGGCACAGAAAGGAAAAACAGGGGGAGAGCAGACAAAATCACGGGCACAACAACAGTGGGGCAGCGAGGGGCACAGAAAGGAAAAACAGGGGGAGAGCAGACAAAATCACGGGCACAACAACAGTGGGGCAGCGAGGGGCACAGAAAGGAAAAACAGGGGAGAGCAGACAAAATCACGGGCACAACAACAGTGGGGCAGCGAGGGGCACAGAAAGGAAAAACAGGGGGAGAGCAGACAAAAACGGGCACCGGGGCCACAAGCGGAGGGCGATCTTACCTACAGGAGCAGCGGGCAGACAACACAGGCGGAGCTGTGTGGTGGGGGAGCGACCTACCTGGCAAGGTCAATAGCTGCAGACATATTGGTCTCATCCATTTTCGTCGACACAATAATAATGCTGGGCAAATAAATAATACATGATTAACATCTTGCAGGCCATTATTGCACAAATTACAAATCGGTGATGAACCATACCATTTTGGCTACCCATCTTCAAAGTGCAAGCTTCCCTATCCCTAGTGAAACTTGTCTCTCAAGTGGCCTGTTTCAGTTTGGCCCTTAATTAATACGGTGATAAGGTGAGAAGCAGGGACTGATCTAATTGCAGCAAATCAATCGCAGTCCTAAAATTTCTAAAAATTAATGACTGTTCTTTTAAACATTCTAAAATTTCTTTCACTAGCAAAGACCTTAGTATGCCATAATCACTCTTTGCCAAGCCTAAGACCCAACGCACTACTCCCGCGAGATCTTGTGCCCAGGTACTTCTCAATCCAAATTCTAACCTGAGGGCAGCGGCGGAACATGCCGAATTAACTGAGGCTAAACTTCTTAAAATTCGGCCTTCCATTGCATTTAAAAATACCAATTTTTCTTGACATCGATCAATTCCATACCATACAGCAGGGAAACGGGGATTGTTGCACAAAACACCTCCAATAAAAGTGCAAAATCTCTTTTCCCGGTAGACCTATAAAGGGAACCCAAGTTTTTCCCCTGAGTGGTGGCTTTAGAGGTATTATTTTCTATGTGGGCTTTATCGCTTAGGTTGCCACACACTATTTTTCTTAAAAAGGTATACGATTTTACAAGTCCCATTTTTGGCCGCCTAGAGACCATACGAAATTTTCATACTACAACTTCTTTCTTCCATGCATACACATAATTTTACTTTTTGATATATTAATCTTTAGGTGGTGAGCCTCAGCAAATTTATGGAGCTCCCGCAGACGACTATTTAATCCCCTATGGGTTAAATCTAAAATTATTATGTCGTCTGCATAGAGTAGACACACAATTGGTTTTCCCCCAATTACCAGGGCAATGCCCTCACTTTGGGACAGATAATGTGGGAGATGTGAGAGGTATAAAGAAAAAAGCAGGGGAGCCAATATATATCCTTGTTTTGCTTGCAAAAGACCTTTATCCCCTCCCATTAAGACTCCACACCAGGTGTCCATATGAAGGGCATGAACTAACTCCAAAAGAGTGCTTGGCATACTCAAATTTAAAAGCTTACTCCACAGCAAAGGACAATGTACTTTGTCAAATGCTGCGGATAAGTCAATAAAAGCTGTATACGCCCTTCCTCCTCTAATTTTAACATATTTTTCTTTCATTACCTGGAGGGCAGTTAAATTATCAATTGTTCCATGTTTCGTCCTAAACACAGTTTGCTCCAATGTAAAACTTTAATGGCATTTGCCCAATCGCTAACTTGGGGCAAGAGGCATTTAGCGAAGACTTTACCCACCTCATCAAGAAGCGCAATCTGACGATAATTTTGAGGAAGATCTCGGTCTCCTTTCTTGAACAGTGGAACTATTATACTTCCCTTACAGGAGGGGGAACCATTTTGTTTTATAACAATGCTTAAAAACTGGGGAAAGAATTTTGCTCCAATGTGTACTGTTTTGTTTTATGACAGTAATTGGTATTTTATCAGGGCCCATTGCCGCTGAGGTACGCATTCCCCTGATCACCATTTCTATTTCTTTTTCAGAGGGAGATCCATACAAAGTATAGTCTTCCTTTGAAACAAGGTGCTTAATTGTCGCCTCATTTGCTGCATATAGACCCAGAATAAAACTAACCCATTTATGTTCTTCAATAGCCACAGGGAGTGATCGGGCTCTGGCTCCACAACCTTCCGCGACAAGAGACCAGAAGGTCCTTATCTGGCCTTTAGAAGCTGCTTCTCTAAGTTTTATCCAGATACTGTCTTCCCTCTCCTTTTTTAACCTGGCCTTTACCCGATTCCTCCTCCTTTTTAATAATAATATTCTATAATATCTTTCCGAGGAATTTTTCAGATACTGTTCCCTAACTAGAGTGTTTAATTCATGATTTAACTGAAGAAGGAATCGGGGGACCCATTTAAGACTTTTCCTTTGGTTCACATATCTTGCAGTTTCCACTGCTTGTTCTATAAATGTGTTAAAACTTGCTATTTCTTTTCCCTTCCAGCTGGGCAGTTTCTCTAAGGTAATCTCAAGGATACTATCAAGGCCTAGAGTAGCCCTGTTATCCCAATGACATCTCCCTGTTTTCTTGGCGAAGCTAACAGACTCACCATCTAATACCCAAGGGTCAGGCGGCAACAAATTAAAATTTATAAGGAGAGTTAATAACTTGTGATCACTACAAAAGGAATCAGAAACCTTTAAGTCTTTCAACAGGAAGACAAAAGCACTTCCAACACCACTTAGTCCAACATTGACTTTCCCCTAGAGGTTTTACCTCTAGGGGAGAGTCAAAAAGCTGCTGTGAGTCTGAAGGAAGTCTACCATTTACTATACCACCATCGACCTTTTTTAATTCAACCGCTATCATTTTTCCTCTCTTCTTAGTTCTTATTTTTTGTGGAAAAGAGCTTGCGGAATCCGCATGGATTCCTATTTTTCTTTATCCCGAAATATATCCAATGTAGAGTTAGAGATCTTACAGTTCAGGTCTCCTACCAAAGTTATGTGAGGGGGAGATTGTTTATCATAGACTTTTTTAATATAGGAGAAGACCTCATTTAAGAGGGCATCGTAAGAAGCGTCTGGTGGAATATAGGCATTTATCAGCCTTAGTGGTGTGCTAGTCCAGGCTGACGCTGCCTGTGGTTAGCTGCCCAGGGCCTCAAAAATGCTAATGACTACAGAGCCCAGATACAGAGCACTGCTTTTAGTGTGCAGCCACTGTTACGAGCTACAGGTGGACAGACCCCTTCCTTGGGTTTGCATCCATAGTGCATCAGGGTGATGCAGAATCAACACACAACACCCCTCACCTGGGGCACTTAGGAATGTGCTGAGATGTCAATGTGTTTGGCACAAGCACACCTTCCGTTCATGGCCTGGAATGTTGTATTTTTTAAACTGCCTTTTGCTTTCTTGCCACACTTGACTTGTGGTCACCCCACACACAGCATACACAATGCATTGTCATAATTACGGCATGTGGCCACATCACTTGTGAGTGCTATGGATGTGACTGCTACCTGCCCCTGCCTGGATGGACATTGGTAAATCCAATGTTACGCCCCCACAACTGAAGTCTGACATGCATAATATAATCGTAGCATTTTGGGCACTGTTCAACAGGGGTGAGTGCCGAGTTTGAAAATTTGTGAATGGTTGTGAGTATGTATTTTGCACAATCTTTACCTGACAATTGTTTTGTCTGTCCAAGCCTGGGATTTAAATTTTAAACCACACATCATTTGTAGTTGAGCATATGATTTGTGTGTATGTTGTAATTTGTGCATGAATGACAATGTAGTACTTTTGAGCTATGCTTGATGCTGTCCCAGATCACACAGACCTGAACTAGGAGTGTTTTTATGTCTATTGGATTGCCCTGTGCTACATGTGCTAACCCGAGTGGACTGTGAGTGCACAGATGTGTTGTGGACCCATCTGCTGTGCAGATGCTACAGGAGCCTGTGTCACACCCATGCACTAAGTTGACAGACAGGGGAGGAGGTGGATTTTGGAATGTGAGGCCTCGCTGCAGATGTGTTTTGCAAGGTTGATGTTGCATGGGCTGACCTAGCATAACAAGGGTACAGGTGAGAGAGACTTGTGTTTCCATTTTGGAAATGGAGTGGAGATTCATATGTAATGGGGGCAGGACAAGTTAGGATTTTTATGAAAGTGGAAGGTAGAAGTTCAGAGGCAGTTCTTGCGTAGGAGACGTGAAGTATCAAAGAGAATGTTTTGAAAAGTGGGGGTGTGAATCAGAGTGTGCGACCCTGTTATACTGGTTAAATCCTGGGCACTTTAAGTTAGGAATAGGTAGATGTGATAGAGGTAGAACCAGCTAGACAAGGTTGGAGTCTGGCAGGAGATGAGAGCTGTAGTCTGTGGCACTATGGTGAGGTATGACTGTGACAGGTCAGTGTCATTGATAAAGGTGGTTGTTAACATGCAGAAGTCAATGGAGGTATGGACCATGGAACTGAGATGTGGATGTGACAGGGCCACAGTGAGACATGGTTACACTTGTCATTTGTAACAAAGTGGATAAGTGTATGTCAAGGGTATACACCAGTTGTGTAATTTAGGGTGCTGTACAATGAAATGTGAGGTGTTGTCCAGTTGATGTATGTTGTGTTTGAATTTGTGGATGCATTTGTTTCTGAAATGACTATCTGTAGAACTTAGGCAGAGTAGGGTGGGTGAATGGTGAAATGCGAATGACTGAGGATATATTCATTGAGCAATGTAAGTGTCTTGTTGAGAGATGTGATGATGTGTTAAGTGTGCATGTCAGAGTTGGCTGTGATGCTGCACATTGTGATAAAAGTGCAGTCCAAGACATTACTGAGGGTGAATCTGGTGATGAGAGTTGTCCATTTGACATGATAAGTTTAGCGTCTGCTGTGGAGGTGATGAGTACAGTACATTGTGTACATGTCATGTATGTGAGAGGTGTTGTGTACATAGTGATGAAGAATGGTGCAGTGAATGTAGGTTTGGATGTAAGAAGGGCAGATATTGTGAGATTTGGGTTGGAAGAGTTTGAGTACAAAGCTGGAGCTTGTGGGGCAGACACGCTTTTCCAGATAGCTGCACCAGAGGGGGATTATGACATGCTTGTGTATGTATGATAGTTTGAGAGATGAGCATGTACTTTGAGGTGGATGTGAGAGGGGTCAGACCCGCACAATGAGAGGTTATGAAGGCAAAGAGGTAATGTTGAAATGTACATATGTGTAGATTATGTGGATGTAAGTATGCAAAAACAGTTGCCAGGTGAAATATGAGGATGTAGTATGTGTTTGCTGCAGCTTGCTGTCTGCCACTGATTGTTCATGACAGATTGTTGAAATGGCAACTTTGAGTACACTTGCATATGCAAAACCTATTGGCTTTACAGGATACGTTGCCTCCACCTAGCCTTGCCTTGTCTGAGTTGTGTGTGGGCATAAGTGGCAAGCTACCCTTTGTAGGTAGATGTGGTCACTGATTGCTCATTCTTCCCCTTTGATACTGCCCTGGGATGGAGGTGTTGATTGCTCATATTGAACTGTTATGATGCAGAAACATTCGATGGCAGTCCATTGCTTAGAGGGTTATAGCCCCCCCAAGTGAATAGTCTAGGATGTGTGATGTTGGCCACCTGGGAGCAGACTACTCCAGAAACGCATTCCCACACTTCCAAGTACACTACAGACACATGGGTACTAATGGCATTCTGACTTTGAATGTCAGAGGTACGGGGACACCAAGGGAGATAGACTCATTGTAATAATATCTCTGGTTGTGCGGATGAAAAAACATTACACTGTTACAAGAGACACATGTGACACCGGAACATTACACCCAGCTCCATAGGCGTTTGCATTGTCAATATTTTTTCCACCCCTAATCTGGTTTTGCAAGGGTAGATCTTGTTTGGGTCCATACGAGGTCCCATTTACCGCATTGAAAACTGCCACAAAGCCTGAGGGTAATATGTCTTTGTAGAGGGTCTCCTTGAGGTTTTAAAAGATTAGGGGGCAGTGTTTCATTGCCAAATGTGGACAAAGCAAGCTTCATTCTGCACATATCCCTCATCCTCACATGGTGTACCCATATTCCCTGGCTTGAGGATGGCTATGCTAATTGTGTCTGAGAGCCACAGGTTAAGCCCCCCCCCGGCATCCTCTTCAGTGCTGTCTGCTTATTTTACACAATGTGCTGTGCACTGATCCCTCCAACACTGTTGGTGGATCCTACGTCCTGAGACTCTTGAGTACTCCTACTACTTTGCAGTACACAATCTGCACATTCAGAATGGAGTTATTTGTTAGCAGCTCACACTACAGCCTGAGGAGCTAAATGCTGAATTGATGTCAATGAAATTCTCAGAAGATGACCCACTGCACATACACATTGGGTGTAGTGTGCAGCGCCCCCAGTCCAAACATGGCGACTGCATCCTACATTGTTGTTGACCCATGCATTTTTCTCATTCCTGAGGGATTTCGTCTCCAAATATTTCACTGACGACTGGGACACAACAACGTCTAGGTTGTTGGAGTGGGAAGCACTAAAATCAGTACTGAGTTTTGGGGACTTGGGTGTTGTCTGGGCCAATATCCCCTGGTCTTTGCTGTAGACAGAGGCATCACTATGTCATCGATAGACTGCGGTTCAGTTGCAGGCTGTGATGTTAGCCATGCTGCCAGATGCTCAAACACACCACACCCATCTGATTGCACAACTGCATTGCTTTTACTTTGCAACATGACAAACTGAGATGCACACAGAGTGGGATAAGTCAGGGCAACTCCTGTCCTGCCTCCTCTGTTGCTTAACAACAACCCAGCACATGTTGATGATTATGGATCACCTCCCCCAGATGCACACTAGTCAGGGAACCATCCATGAATCCCTCACAGGGCATTGTTGTGGCCTATACATTCCCCCCTGGTCTGAATGCAAGGTAGACGTTTCCTGATTCCTGACAGGATTGAATCTACCTGTACTTGATCTGGCAGTGTGTGCAGTGATCAACACCCTGTTGGCTGGTACAAGAGATACTCAGAGTGATTCTGCGCACTGCAAAGTTGACCACTCATGCATTGGACAGCCTCCCGCCCAGTCTCGATGATGCCTATGAGCTTGTACTTGAACACAGGTGACTGTATCTCTCTTGGGCCACCTTGATTGATTGGAGACACCCACAATCCATGTGGCAATTTTGTTGGTGTACATTGTTAAAACCCAACAATGACCTAGCTGAGCCTACGGCCATACACTCCTTTGACCATGCTTGTCAAGAATTGGTAATCCTTAGTATAGTAGAGGGGCCTCACCTGCTGGTACACCAACGGCATCTAGTGCATGGTGTCCAAAAGGATTCTATCCCTGAGAGATCCGCGATGCTTAACATTCTTATGCAAGATAGTGTGCTGTAGCTGGTCCATGGGAGGTGTCCCTATGTAGCCTGCTTGGTGCTAGAATTGGTAAAAGCATACAATACTGTTGATTGGGTATACATGTTTGCCACTTGGTCAAAACTGGACGTAGCAGGGCAGCAGCAACAACACAAATGTGTTTTTGATGCCAAGCCAATTGCCCAAGTCAAGTGTCACCCTCTTTTAGATTGTGCAGGGGAACTCATCGGGGCTGTCCCCTGTCCCAACTTCACTTTGCCCTGACAATGTAGCCGGTAGCGCTGCAACTTTTACAGGGGTGTTAATGATGGTGAGTTCCACTGGACGATGAGGTACATTTAGTGTCCATTGATGCAGATGACTTGCTGCTCTATATTCAGTCTATCTGCATGGACATTCCAGATATTTCTGTGAGACAATCAGATTAGCAGGGTGTGTCGAGTTTGTGTGTTAACTGGGCCAGGTATTGTGTTTTTGCCCTCTGTGTGGATTAGCCTCCACAAGCGGTGATGGTGGATGAGCAGAGTGTGATGCGTAACCTTCATGTTTTTTGGTAATTATGGATTTGTAACTGTGATGATGCAAAGTATCTCATTGTGTGAAACTTGGCAGGGCCATATCCTCATTACGTCCACAGATGGTTTTTATGATCACTCTTCAAGTTACAGGGCAAGGCTGTATTTCACTTCCTGAGGAGACAATGCTCCCCTGCATCTTGTGTTTTTGCCATACAGTGGCTTTGCCTGATGCCACCTCCAGGGAGTTTGTTACCATGCTGCGAGGGTTGATCTGCAATAGTGGCATGATCAGTGTGGCTCTGTGTAGGCTGCATCTGCCAAAGCGAAGGCTGTCAAGGATGTGCATTTTAAAAGGAATTTTATGTGGCCATACCACTGCAATGGCCAGTGTTAAGTTTGTTTGGTAGGCAGTTGTACAAAGTGAGCATGTTCCCAATATTCAGGGCACAAGAGATTGTGGGATCAATGTTGCTCCATGAAGCACAACTCCCCTGTGTAGCTGACAGCCTGGTGAAAGTGTGTATTTGGGGTAGTGGGCCAGTGGCTACTGAGGGACATGATCCTGTACTCTCTGTCTCTTACTCTGCACGTCCTGGCTGATTTCCGTGAGAAGCATTGTTGGGAAGGACAGACAGCATGGAGAGACACAGGATTGAGCTCAGTGAGTGACCTAATCAGGGTCCGAGAGCACATTACCTTTGTCCAGTTGCAGGAAGATCATGACATTGCAGGGTCCATTTCTTGGCATATGGCACACTGATGGCTGAGATGGGACACATGTGGAGAGTGACAGACACTAATTCTGAGCATCGGCCCCTAACCCACGCCCTGCACATCATGCGTGGAGTTTTGAGACTGGTGATCTTATTTCTTGATGTGTTTGGACACATGAAGAATGACCCACTGTCACCTGCTTGTTAGCTATGGGACACAAATATATTATGAGTCCTCCACAGGCGAGGAGTGAGAATAGACTTTGCACTACCGATGTACAGTATGTCATGATGCCAAACTATATTCCATTAAATTTGACATCTGGCACAGGGCATGTCTCACCTCAGCTGTCCGACCAGGAAAGTTTGTGTCCTGCCATCTGTGCACTTGACGCAATGCACCAATTTTGAAATTGATAATATGTTCTGGACATGGCTGCATGCTGTAAACCTGTGTTGCTGTGTTACAGATGTACTTGGCCCAGTGAGGGGTTGGTTCAACCTCCTTGCATTGGAGTGGATGGAGAGAGGGATATTCCTGGTGATGATGTTTTTGAAGTTCTCCAATGAAAGGATGTATTTGTAAATGCTAATCAGACGCCAGGCCATTGGCATGCATTGTTAGGCCACTGCAGTCCCAAGACTGCAACACTTGTGCGCAGCGACTTGCTAATGGTGTAGGGCTGAGGCTACTGCACAGAGCAGGGAGTGAGTTCTGTGCCTCCAGAGGATTGCAACAGCAAAGCTGTGGGTCAATTTGTTACCTGAAGAGCCACTGGATGGGTGTAGGACTTTGTAGGGTGAGGGTCATAGACACATGTCAATGGCCCTATGAGAGGTGTTCCGGACATGGCAAGATGAGGCAGCTGCTCTGTCATGTGAGGCAGACTGGCTGCATGACATTTCCTCCTTTGTTCACATGTAGGGGTGTTTTTAGAGTACACATATGCTACAATGTCAACTGTTGTCAATTGCTATTATCTTAGAGGCCCCAGTCTCACCCCCATGTGGGACCTGTTCCATATGCTCCTGTTGTGGTTTGCTTGATTCCTTGCTGAATATTTGTTCTGCCCATCTGACCAGATCTGCATTTCCTGATTAATAAAGATGATTTATTATCCATCCCAATATGTGTCGAGGACATGATAATGAGCTGATAGTGAGGTTTTGGTTTTGATGTTAAAATGTCTTGTGACTTGTATGCAGGGGCATTCATTGTACCATATGCCAGCAAACGCATTTCCCTGTGTCTGTCTTTTGTATGTGAGAGATTGTCTTAGTTTTGAGATGTATGTCTTCCTCTTGATTATCCATCCTTTGTGTACCTGCAGAATCAATGCCTGCTCTGTGTGGACTGTTATCACTTTGTCCCTTTTTGAGTGCTGTGACTCCAAGTGGGACATTTTGATACCATGTCCTGTTTGTACAGGTAGGTATCCTATCCCATGCCCTGCTGGCTGGCCTGAGTGAACAGTGGTGGGTGAATGGCACGGGTCCACCAGGGGTGTGTAAACCTGGCCTGGCAAAGCATAGTGTGCCCCAAGATAGTTGTGTCCCAGTGTATTTTATTGCGGTGAGTGTGCTATCGACCTGTGTGCATGGTAGGGATTGTACGTAAGGGATTCAACAGTCCAAGTCCTGCTCTGGATCTATGCTGGGTCCTTCCCATGTTGTTATTCCTGACACATCCAACATCCCATTCTGGTTGTGTCTCCCTATGATGACCTGGCTACGTGCCCTGCGGTGAGGCTGAGATGATGGTGGACGTAGGCTTTGTTGCATACCTGCTCTGACTCTGCTGTATTCATCAGAACACAGGATATGGGACTGTGTGATTGGGCTGATGGGGGAGTGGAGGTCCAGGTTGAACTGTAGTAGTCAATTTGTTGTTTGTAGACATGTATTGTCAACAATTGGTGTATCAGGTAAAGTGAGGTGTGAGATAGTAAATCAGTTTGGCCTAGGTTATCCATCTGATTGGGTAGATATATTATCTTGCTACTTGGTAGATCAGCTATAGAATTTGACTTCACCTTCCTGTGTTATTTATACATGTTGCATTTTCTTTTGAAGCTATCCAGAGTAAGTAATGTACTTCTTCTATGGTGTTTTGTAAGTGGCAAGGTGATTAGGATGAATGGTGCACTTCCTATGACATGAGATGTTGTGGTCTTTGTATGTGTTTCATGTATTAGGATTTAGCCTGTGGAACAGATGCATGTAGGTGCGGGCATGGTGCCAATGAATATGTCTCTGTGGACATAGTTTTGTGAGTACATGGAAGTTCTGTTGCCCTGTGATGTTTTTTTGTGCGTTATGGTGGACTCATGCATTCACTTTGTGATACATACATATATGTGGCTATGGCCATTCCTGTTACAACCTCAAATGTGTGTTTCTTTTAGTATATAGCGGACTGAATGTACCTACCTGATGATGACATTGCATCATTTGACATACACAACATGCTACGGAACCAGGGTCGGATTGGGATCACAATTAGGCTTGGGCACCCTAAAAGTAAGTGGCCCACAATCCATGATCATCCCTTTTATTATAGCCTCAGAGCATTTACCTGGCAAGGGAGGTGTCAAAAGGATACTGCTGTTGATCAAGGGGGTGGGGGTAGGTGAGAATGGGCAAATAAAACTTGCCTCCCTGCGAGGCCCCTGCATGCAACGCAACCTCCCTGCACCTGCCATGACCTAAAAGTGATGGGCCGATGGGGGAGATAACACTGCTTCTGGCAGGGCACACGAGGCAGGGCGCCAAGGTGAGTATGCCCCAAAGGCTGGCCCCAGCCTGATTTTACAGCGCTGCAGGGGAGCAAACAAGATACTGGCGCCTCATTTATGTGGCCTCGTGGGGACTGGGGAAGTAAGTCAGTCTATTGGGGTGGTTTACAGAGGCCCCAAAATACCGGCCTACAGGTGTCCCTGGGGCACCGGCCCATCAACCAATGCTCAATTGCTCGCCTTCCCAATCTGAGCCTGTACAGAACACTTTCTAGTAGAACGCAACGCCCGTAGGGCTGAATGGACTTCAGTCCCTCCGTCGTGTGTGTCAGCCCGGGCTGAGACAGTTACCCCCACACACACACAAAAAGTTCTTGAGCTGCTGTGGGTGGCTGGTCTGTCATCTTATCGCAGCAGCACCCGAGTATTTCACAGGTCTTTAAAAGACCATTTATTTGATGACGAGGCTTGGTTGGTTTTTCAACAGTTCCTAAAGTACCTGCATCTCCACTCTGCCTATTCCTTACAGTTGCCAATAACTTTTGCTGCCACAGTGTGAGAATGCATTTCCTGAAAAGTAACCTTAGGCTTTCTTTTTTGCAGTTTTATACAGCTTGTACTCCACCCGAAGGTATTGAGGCACTTTGTATGAGCACCAGTTACATTATTCAAGGACACATTGCTGGAAGTATTAGCCCCCCCCCCCGATTATACTTCCCTAACAGGAGGGGGAACCATTTTGTTTTATAACAATGCTTAAAAACTGGGGAAAGAATTTTGCTCCAATGTGTACTGTTTTGTTTTATGACAGTAATTGGTATTTTATCAGGGCCCATTGCCGCCGAGGTTCGCATTCCCCTGATCACCATTTCTATTTCTTTTTCAGAGGGAGATCCATACAAAGTATAGTCTTCCTTTGAAACAAGGTGCTTCCAGCAATGGCTCTACATTGCTGGAAGTATTAGCCCCCGACCTCCGAAATTTGGCTCTACATTGCTGGAAGTATTAGCCCCCCACCCCCGAAATTTGGCTTTACATTGCTGGAAGTATTAGCCCCCCCAAAATTTGGCTCCACATTGCTGGAAGCATTATCCCCAACCCTAAAAGTTGGCTTTACATTGCAGGAAGTATTAGCCTCCCCAATTTTGGTTCTACATTGCTGGAAGTATTAGTCCCCCGAAATTTGGCTCTACATTTCTGGAAGTATTAGCCCCCCACCCCCGAAATTTGGCTCTACATTGCTGGAAGTATTAGCCCCCTCCCGAAATTTGGCTCTACATTTCTGAAAGTATTGCCTCCCCCCCCGAAATTTGGCACTAGTTGCGCCCTTGCTTTCTACTGAATTGACTTTCACGTTATTCTGTAGGGGTAGGTGTCTAACTTACCGTCTGCGACGACCGCGTCGGTTGGGGTTGTAATATTCATCGTAGATGTATAGTAGAGGGATGACATGTGCGATGGAATGTATAGCTCCACAGTCTTGGTCACAGGAATTGTGTTGTGATGAGATTCGGAGTTGAAATACTCCCCTTCCGACTGCTCTGACTAGGTGGTTGGTCCGACCGATTCGGCGCGTCGGAAGTACGCATCGTAATAGGGCGGGCAGATTTGGACTCGGAAGAGGCTCCGAATGGCTCCATTCAGAGAAGCCTTCAGACTATCCAGTCGGATTCGGAGTAACCGAGTTGGTCGGTAAGCATTGGGTTTTGGGCATCATAATGCGTTGGTCGGGAAAACCGAATCCGAGTGTGAGTCGGTCGGAAGGTCCGAATCTGACAGGCTCCCGGATGCCCTTCCGACCGACTTCGTAATGAGACCCTTACTGTGGTGACTTAGCAATAATACAGTCTAACTATCCATTCGTAAAACCACACCAACAAGCTTTCATTGTGTGCAGTACACTCAGGAAGGATCAAAAAGAGCAACAACAAAAATACAGCTGTAACATTTTGCTTTATGTGCATCACGTTGGGATGTGGCATTCAGGGAGGTGCAGGTGACAAGGGAATAAACCTTAGACAATGAATGCTGCTGTGCAGTGCACCTATTTCAATTATAGGGTTGATGCCAGATGTTAGGAAAATGGAAAAAAAATGACATTAAAAAAATGTTAATTAAGAAAATTAAAATAACAATTTTTGAAGAAAAACAATGTAAAAAGTTTTTAAAAAATGAACATTAAAATGTTTTTAATAAAAAACGAAAACTAAAAAATGCAAATAAAAAAATCTAAATACATTTTAAAAAAAAAATATATATATATATTTTTTTAATTTCTAAAAAATTTAAAAGATGTAAATAAAAAAATACAACTACAAAAATTAAAACAACAAAAATTTAAAAAGTCTAAATAAAAAAATAAATTGAAGATAAGTGAAAATATCCGCAAGCATATTAAATTATTAAACTGCTATCATTGTCAGCCATCCATGCAAGCCTACGGCAAAGGGCCACACTGGCAGGATGCACAAAATGGCTGGCAGCCAATGCAACATGGTCGTCAACAACAACTAACAATGAGCAAGGAGGCATGGTCACAATTTCAGAGAAGACATGCAGGCCTATGGCAAAAGCACACAGGCTGGCTACACAAAATGGCCTCCAGCCACATGGTTAGAACAACAACAACCAGCAAGAAGGCATGGCCACAAGCAAAGAAGACATGCAGGCCTAAGGGGAAAGCACACTGGCTGGCTACACAAAATGGCCGCCAGCCACATAGTCAGAACAACAACAACCAGCAAGGAGGCATGGCCACAAACAAAGAAGACATGCAGGCCTATGGCAAAAGCACACTGGCTAGCTACACAAAATGGCCGCCAGCCACATGGTCACAACAACAAGCAAGAGGCTTGGAAAAAAAAGAACGCATGCAGGTGTAGGGTGGGCACTGACTATACAAAATGGTCCATGTCCACATGACATAGTGAACAACAAAGGCGAATGGCGGCCTATGGCAAACACACATACACACACACTGGCCAGACAAAAGAGGCATGGTAACACAGAGAACACAGCATAAATTCAGCAATGCCAAAAATGAAAATTAACAGGGCTAAACACACAACCTCCAGAGCCATTACCCTACCTATACACTGTTTGTAGGGAAAAAAGTGAAATGCCATTAAAAAAACAAATGTTGTTATTTAATCCAATGTCATCCATGGCCTAAATGATATTAAAATTCAACAGACAGCACAGAAACAGTTGTTTCATGCACCCATAAATAGTACAGGGCCTACTTCCAGTGCTGCTTGACGGTGACTCAACTATGAGTGCGCGGCTCGATGATACATTGTCCATCTAAAGTACTTTTACAGCAGGACAAGGTTGGTCCCTGAATCCAACCCATGCTTCATCATGGTCAGCCTGACCTTTTGGATTTGACCCAGTCAAGTACGACCAGATAGACCCAGTTGTTGAATTATGCTTTTGAGCAATATATTTGTAGATATTCTTGAAAAATGTATAACTCTGCAGACTAGAGACCCAATTTTTAACAATTACTATTTTGAAAATGATAGTTTTAGAAAGTTGTCATTTTCTTGTATAAGCCAAATGGCCCTTAATGCCCGTATCCAGTGTCACCTGATTCCTGACGGCTTTCCTGGAATGTTGTGTATAATACTCCCAGACGTGTACAAAGGGCCATAGCTGTGTGGATGGGTGCACCTATCCTTAGTAGGATGGCCTAGAGGGGGTTGTACCTAACCCATTCTGGAATTCAAAGGGTAGCCTGGGGCCGTATCCTGGCCTTAAAGACTACCTACCCTATCCCCAGCAAATACAGCTCACACCTAGATATGCCTTCCCTTTGTGACTCAAGTCAGGTTGGCACCAAATCCAGTGGGTGTAGACGAACTGGCCAGAAATTGTTTAGGGGGTGGATAAAGGATTGCCCTCCACCCACAGGCTAGCACTGGGATATAAAGAACTTTGAAGACTTAAAAGAAGAGCTGCCTGATATCTGAATCCTGAAGGAAGACTGCACCTGCTTGGCTTGAAACCAGTGACTCCATGGGTCAGTTGGCTGACCTCCTTGTGAAATAGTCATATAACAAGTTCCACAGGACTTTCCTGCTTCCGAATTGACCAGACTCAACTGGACCTGACCTGGTCACCTCTGCTGACCTCTGTGGGAGGGAATCCTGACCTTATATATCAAGAGGAAGGGACTCAAAGCACAAAATGGTCCAGCATACATGCTCTGATTAGCTAATCATGATCACCGGGGTATGCAGTTACTAGTAAGTACAGATTTGTCTGCTTAGGTCAGTTAAATTCCACATAGTCTGCAGGGAGCATTACTCTGTAGGAACAAATGCACTCACACACCTAGATAGGTGTCATGCTTCATCATTGGGCTTTTGCTCCACGTCAGGCCGGCGCTGTATTGCACCCTCAATGGGGGCTGTTTACTGGAGATCTTTTTATAAGCCATATGGTCAAGTGTGGGTATGTGGGTAAAATAGCAGATTGGTGTATTTTAAGTAAATATGTGAAAGAGTGGGATAAAAATAGGACAGGGGTACTCTACAGAAATATTTTAATGATTGAGTTCTACTGCCTACATTAAATTATATGGTGCTACCTACTAGAAGTGATTATCTAAGGTAGCTGACCTACACATTCTTTAACATATTTACATAGGTACATAGTTTCTGCTGGCAGAGTTCCAATTCCAGATCAGATAAATATCAGAAATCTGTCATCAGAATGTGAAACTGTAAAAAAGTGGATTATTATTTGAGGTTGCCTACCTCAGGATTAATAACCCTTGTCAGTGTGAACCCCAAAGTCACTACATGACCATGAGCTCAACCCCATGATTGGTATGGCACAGAGCAGACAGGCCTAATTTAGGGTAATGGGTAATGAATTTATGCAGTACCAAAACAGTAATAAACTCAAAATACCAAACAATAAAATTCCATATTGAATTCGAAAAATAGAGTAAAATGTATTATGAAAATTGACACCAAAATGACAAAAATCCAATAAGGGGAACCAGAGATAAAATGTTGTAATGTTTTAAGTCAAAATAGCGCCAAAAAACATTAAGTGCCAATGATATTCTATGGGACCCAGGTGTGATTTCAGGCCGACAGTGATGGAGCATGGGTCAGATTTCCAAAGCAGGTTCATCTCTGTCAAGGAGTTTACTTTCTGACTTAGGGCCCAATTCTGATGTCGGACGGAATGGAGTCCGTCCGACATCAGTTTAGAACTGGAACTGGAACCGAAAGAACTCCTGTCGTCGGTTCCAGCCCAGGAAGTAGGATGCAACCGAACCCTGTACAGTCGCAATCCTATACTTTACAATGGGAGCATGCATTCCGAGCGGAACCCGTAGTGGAGGTGGGGTGGTGGAACGCCCTACAAGTGGTCCACCCACCTCATTACAACTATGGCGGTCGGACCTCCAGGGGACTGCTGCAACCGTGGTGCGGTGGTCTGGGGTAGCAATATGCTTGGTGGTGACGCTGCAGCACTGCCAAACATATTCTGAGTTTCCCCACCGCCATCCTTTTCATGGCTATGTGCCCACCATGAAAAGGCTGGAGGTGGGGAAACAAAGGGGGCCTACAGGGCCACCTGTTGACCCTGTACAATGGGATTCATGCAAGGGGGCACATGGTGTTCCCCCCTGTGTGCATGCATGCCAGTTCCTGCACGGCATGGACTAAACAGTCCATGCCATGTAGGAACCTGCATTGGTGTTCCCATTGCGGCACCGCTGTGGGAAAGCCAAAGGACCAGCTACCAAACTAGGAGAAAACTCCTAATCTGGCAGCCGGCCGGCGGTTAATTCTGGCAGTGTGTGAGCGGGATGGTGGTGTGCTGCCAAGCTACCACACCGCCAAATTCGTAATCAGCCCCTAAGTGTTTATTGGGGTTAGGTACTACCAAAAACGCACTGGCTTATTGGAAAATGTAGTTTAAGCTGCAGCTTGCCTTTGTGTAATTCGGAGCCAGCAACTATTCTGTGGGCTCGGATGTTTGTTAGTTGTACTAATAATTTCTAATAACTGCGTGTAGTCCTGAGATCAGCAGTGCCCGGCTCCGCTAGCCATGTCTGAGCATCACCAGATGGTCAACTCTCTCAGCCTGGAGGGGGGTGCTGTCAGTGGGGGTGAGCAGAGGGATGCTGCCATCAATGAAGCGAGTGGAGGGATACTGCAGTAAGTGTGGGGAGCAAAGGGATGCTGCCGCTGGTGGAGAGACAGAGGAATGCTGCTACCAGTGTGGGAGCAGATTGATGCTGCCAAGGTGAACTTTTTCTCAGCCATCTGATGGAGGCCAAAGGCAGGGGGAGACGTGTGGACATCGAGTGTGGGCATACCGAGGGGAGTGGAGCAGGGACGCTTCAGGATTCTTGTTGTCCCGATGCCAGGCACAGAGCCCAAACATGCTACCATCTTCACACCTGTTCATACTCTGCAAACATCGATGGTTTTTTTAATGTGAGAGAAAACATTTCATTTTGTTGGGGCACAAGTTGAATTAATTTGAGGTGCAACTATTTAGCACTATCACATCTCTGACTGTGCGGAATTGAACTATGACATTTAAAATGCATCAACAATTAAATTACGTTACCTCATTAAATAAATAATTGCTTAGTTCAGATGACAGGGGCATATAATATTACGAGATGCCTATGTCCCGGAACAACCAAAGGTGACTCGAGCTAAGCACGTGAGCCATTACACAAACATGCTTCGGATTTATTTTAATGACGCTGCAGGGGGTTGAATGCCACACAGCACAAAGCACGTTCATCACCTCCATTTTGCGGCTCGTCTGCAGGAATGCCATTTCCATAGCTTCAGTGATATTTCAGTGGGAGAGTTGATCTACTGAGAATTGTATGCAGCTGTGCAGAAGCCGTAATTGCTATTGCTGCTGCTGATCAAACCCTGCTCTTATAGCACCATCTGCTGGCCAGCAGTGCAATATTCTCCTCAGTAAACTGGATTGCTCATGTAAGACATGCAAAGCAGCAGGAAAAATGGGCATAGCAGGGGTGGCGCCAGTAAACTCCGCTACGCTCAGCTGGCAACGTTTATTTTTCTGAACTCTGCGTTCCAAGCGGAGCGGTAAAACTCCACAAACTCCACCAGCGGAGCAGAGTTTGCCACCCACACCTACTTTTGACTACAAGAGGGAGCAGCTCCAGTCCTTTAGAGCTCCTTTCAGGTTACAGACAACAAGTGCAGTCCTCCCTGATCCTCTGCACATCCAGAAAGTGTTCCAGTAGGGTGCCTTGGGGTGCCACATTCATGGTTGGCACCAGCAAGTAGGAAGGGGGGACTCCAATCTCCTCCCTAATCAATGGGGTAAAAGTTCCCAGCGACAACCCATGCCAGTTACTGATAACAATTACACAGTGTCTCTTACTCCTTTAATTCAAGATGCAGAAACCCTCCCTTCCTTGTATAAAGTCTGTGTGCCCACCCAGAGGTGTGGCCAGAGAGAGGATCAGTTTCCTCCTTTGTGGTCACTCAAAACCGGTTCTGGTAGGTAGCTCCCCTCCCACTGGGTTTGCTGTCAACCTGGCTGGTGGGGACAAAGGGGTTGCTTCGCCAGGTCTCATCTTACATTTACTTGTCGAAGGGCAGTCCCCTTAACAAGGTAATCCTGGGTCCACCCTAACTGGCCATCCAGCAAGCGGAAGAAAGTTACCTCCCCACATCCAGGCCATTGTTAGTGCTCTGAGAGCAGTTTCACACCTCATTAAGGCCAAGCATTGGCAGACCAGCTGTCAGTAGGCTAATGCTAATTAGCTGACTGGACGTTCAGGAAACTTTCTAAAAGTGACTATTCCTAATTATTTTGTAAAAATTTGACTTTACCATGAAATTGTTTTTTTGCGAAATATTCAGTAAGTATTAGAATACATTTATAGACTTTTCTTGTCAAAAGTTATGGATTAAAGTTTAGAATCTGCACTTTGATTTAGCTACAGCCCTGCCAGTGAAAATAGTTTTTGTGGCCTAGTCACTGGACGAACATGCCAATTTTAATTTTGTACATGCTCTACTTTTAAATATCAGGCATCCTACTTTGAGGGCTACAAGGTGTACTTAGGGGTGACTTCTTAAAATTTAAAAGCAAGGTTTCTAACCTAACAAAATGGTTATTATGGCAGTAGTGACAGTAGGTTTTTAGGCTGCTGCAGTTGGGCTACACATATTAGACCTGAAATCATATCTTCCAGGCCCACTCTATAGATGGCACAATAGGTGCTGAAGTCCACAGGTGACAATTAACTTTTGGGTTGTGGGTACATTTTCTACAGCATATATTAGGGACTTATGGGCACGCTATATGTCAGTTGGTGGTAAGCCAACTTTACCACGATGAAAGGTGAAGCTCAGGAGTTCAAATAACATATTCAATTACAAGGGAAATGTGGGTATGCCCTTCAAGTGTCTCCATTGTATAGCAAACTCTGCAGGCAAATGGGTATTAGCCAAACTCTGAGCTCATGAACTTGATCAAAATGCTTGACTTAAATTAATCAAAAAGGAAATCTAAATTATACAAGCATTCTCTCCATGAAAAATGGATTGTTATGCTTCAGAGCTATATTAACTTCATATTAGAATGCACCAAGGGCATTGCTATGTTTCTTTAAATCACTGATAACAATCAGTGTGGCATTAGAATGACTAAAGCAACCTAAAATCTTTGGAGCACAGAGTATCAGTTTAGGCAACATATTCTGCAGTGGTAAAGTCTATGGGGCCGATTGTGATGTCATTCAGAAAGGCTCCAAATCGGATTCAGGTCTGCCGAATCTGATTCGGAACCCATCTTTCCGACCGATTCGGAAAGTTTTCCGAACGACAGATTACGATGTTCGGAGAGCGTTCGGACTTTCCAAGTCGGTTCCGGATGGCATTTGGAGTAACGAGTCGTTCGGAGCCTGCTTGTACAGGTCTACGGACCGCGTTTCCGACCGAGCGATTACGATGTCAGATTTGGACAGCCTTTCCGAATAGGTTTGTCCAACACGGATCGGCTGTCGAAATCTGACTTTGGGATTTTGGACACCCAGAGCCTTCCAAATGGGTCCCGTGAGGTACCCAAGGGACCCCCATTCAGATCATGCACAGTGTGGCAGGCACCAAGGGGTGCCCGCCACAGGGTGCATGATTTTCCTCACCCGCCCCTTTATTCAATGGGAGCCTGTGTATTCGGTCGGAACACAGGCTCCCATTGAAGTCAATGGAAGTCTGACCAAATGGTATCCGGAACCATCGTAATCGGTCAGTTTGACTCCCCAAATCCGAATTTGTCAGATACTATTCCGAGACCGATTCGGTCAGAATGCTTTCCGACCGACATCATAATCAAGCCCTAAATGTCAGTCAAGATTTAGAAGTTGATGCAGAGGAATGAATTGGGTCTGTGACTTAAAATCATTTAACTCTTTGTCTGGATTTGTTATGAAGGTAGGGAGACTCCATACATTTTGGATACTGTCTGCTTTTCAACATCTGCATTCATCCTTTAACAAAGGGATCGATTGGGATGTCGTTCGGAAAGGCTCCGAATCGGATTCGGGTCTGCCGATCCAATTCGGAACCCGTCTTTCCGACCGATTCGGAAAGCTTTCCGAACTACCGATTACGATGTTCGGAAAGCGTTCGGACTTTCCGAGACAGTTCCAGATGGCATTCGGAGTAACCGAATCGTTTGGAGCCGGCTCGTAGAGGTCTACGAACCATGTTTCCGACCGAGGGATTACAATGTCTGATTCAGACAGCCTTTCCGAATTGGTTTGTCCGACACGGATCGGCCATCAGAATCTGACTTTGGGGACCAGTAGCAGACCCCCCTTCACCCAGAGCCTTCCAAATGGGTCCCGTGGGGGTACCCAAGGGACCCCCCTTTCAAGGGGTGCCCGCCACAAGATGCACATTTTTCCCCACCCACCCCTCTCTTCAATAGGAGCCTGTGTATTCGGTCGGAACACAGGCTCCCATTGAAGTCAATCGGAGTCCGACCGAATGGTATCCGGAACCATCGTAATCGTTCGGTCGGACTCCTCGAATCCGATTCGGTCGGACACCATTCCAAGACCGATTCGGTCGGAATGCTTTCCGACCGACATCGTAATCGAGCCCTAAGACAGTTACAAGTGCTTTGGAGAATGTACTGTACAATTTGCCACTTTGCAGAGATAAAAAATGCATAACTTCCTAAACTCACACATTTTGTCACGATTTGCTGCTGAAATTGCATTTTCCATGTTCCTAGCTCGTTTTGATCTCACAAATATTGGATAATCACAATATAATGCCAACAAAGTGAAGTTGTTTCTTATTTTTATGTCTAGGTTGTTGAACTCAGTGTCAATTTTGTGTATGCATGTATGTGGTGTTAGGATACTACAAACCCAGCCAAAAGCAGTGGAGTGCTATTCAGGGTCAAAGGCAAAGATACAGTCAATGGGTGATTAAAGGGGTAGCTGAGTTCTGTGAGCTGGAGTGGACTAATCCTGCACTATGATGTGGTGTTCTTTAAGGAGGTGTGCCCTCAGCTGTTTTCTGAATTGAAGCAGAATCAGGACAGTCGTCATGTATATGAGATGTTCCAGATCCTGGGTACTAAGGGGGTCATTATGATGGCGGGTGGATCGCCCCCGCCGGGCCGGCGGTAGTCACCGCGGGCCCGGCGGGGGCGATCCGCCCGCCATCCACACAGCAAAGACCCCCGCCATATTATGATGGCTGGGGGTCCGCGGCGGACGGAAAGACCGTCCGCCGCTCTCCGCCGGTCGACTCATCGATCGGCGGAAAGCAAGGTTAATACGGTGGCGGTGTCTGCAAGACACCGCCATCCATATTACAATGCCTGCGGTGATCAGCCTTTCCATGGCGGCGTTGCAGCCATGGAAAGGCATGTGGTCTTTGCCGTCGGGGGCCCGTAGCGGGCCCCCAGGAAGATGGGGGGTGCACATGGGGGGTACCTATGGTACCCCCCTGCATTTGTATGCACAAGGTGGCAGGCACCACGCGGTGCCTGTCACGTTGTGAATGCAAATGCACAATGTGCATTCACAGCATTGTGGCAGGTGGTGCTGTGAGCACCGCCCGCCACAATGCTGGGAATAGGGTGTCCCACCACCACGGTGGCGGTGGCATCCTAATGTCAGGTGCGGGACCGCCGCACCCCTTGCGGACGGTCCCGCATTCCGTTACGGGCCATCGTAATGGGCCCCTAAGATGGAGAAAAAGTATTGGCTTGTTTTTCCACTCCAGTAGTGTCCTGGTTGCATGTGTTGAGAGGCAATGGCGGTGGTGAACTTGTCAGTCAGATAGGGGTGCTGATTGTGTTGGCATTCTAAGAGACACAGCTGGTTTTAAAGATGATACAGACTAGGATTGGTAGCCAGTGATGTCATATTTCTTAAGGTCTTTGATGAGGTGTATTGTGGTATGTAGGACTCCCTTATGAGGTGTGTTGTGTTATGTAGGATAAGCCATTGTGGAGTATGAGAAGCCATGGGGCAGGGCATTTCCACCATCCAGGTTCAGGAGAATGATGGCTTGAGCAACTGTTCTGAAGCCACTTTAAAGAAGAACGGCTTCGTTTTTTTTAGTAGAGAGAGCTGGCAGAATGCCATCAGGGTTTTCCCGCTGATGTTTTCCTTGAGTCAGTGGCAGAATCCGTGGTGTATCCGAGTGGCTTGGCAATGAGTGAAATCTGTCAATCATCATGTCAAACCGCTGGGATTTGACTAGCTTTATCCTATTGCTCTTGGAAAATAGCTTTGGTGTCATTGAGCTTCCATTAGGCACTGGACATCCAGATCTAGATGAGATGCAGACAGTGCTTGTGGCACTGGGGATCTGAAAAAGAGGAAGCTTTTATATTAAACTGTGTGTCGACAGAGTATTGGTAAATTTTGGTGCTGTTTTCAGAGAGTTGAGTCTCAAGAGTAAGGGTGAATATGTGGGTGGAGGGCAAGATGGTACTTTGGGGGATTCAGCAAGTGAGATGGATCTTCTTGGAGGTTCCCAGGTGAATGGTGATGTTTGGATAGGTAGAAAAAGAATCATTAAAGGCTGTTGCCAAAGAATTCCATTCAAGACTTCCGGTGTGGATAATGGTGGCAGGGTCTAGGGTATTGATGGCAACTTCGAGGTAGAGGGTCAGATAGTCACACTTATAGCACAGACATTGATGACAGTAGATGTTCAATGCCTGCAACAGATCCCTGTTTTGGAGATAGAAGGACTAGAGAGGGGTATTTAGACAGAATATGGAGAAATAAAATATCCCCATGATAAAATATCGATTCTAAAATATTGTAATATGGAATTATCGTCAGCAAGAATATTGATGTCAAGAATATCAATTTTAAGGTAAGTAATATCGATTTTTAAAATATAGAAGTTATTAATATTGTTTGCAAAAATATAGGGGCCCATTACGATGGCGGGCGGAAGCACAACCGCCGTGCTGGCGGATGCAAAAAGCACCAGTTACCGCCGGCACGCAGCAGTCCACACGCCCGCCCAATTACGATGCGAAAAGCAGGCCAAACACCGCCGGCAAGCCAGCAACACCGTCCGCCATCAAAGTGCGCCCGTACACGTAGCGGCGCAGCCCAATTGACACACACCGTCCGACGAAACACGTCCCGCCCGGCGCATAAATTACGATGCCGCAAACAAACGGCTCCCACGGCCAAGAGATACCGTACGACAAACCGAAGCGGTAACACGGACGCCGAGCACGGACAACGAAAAGCGGCTCCCCCGAGCATGAATCCAGCACTGCAGGCCGTCCCCATGCTCCTGCTGATGCACCACCAAGGACGCAACGTACCGCGGAGACGCAGGTAGGCACACACACAACAAGTGCACGCAAACAGCGCACACAGTGCAAGGGCGGAAAAAGCGGACAACCCCCACCAGCGCGTGTACACAACACATCCACCATCGCATCCACATATGACACACAGGCCAAATCGTAACATCGCAGAACACATGTGTACACACCACCTGGGACTAGGAACCAACCACCCCGTCACGGCCCCAAAGCGCCGATGACGCCGCCACACATGCGCACAACGCAGAGGCCAACCGCAGCGCCATGCATGCGTCGCACACAGACACAGGGACACAACCAAGCAGCACACACATCAGCCCCACCCCGAACGCACATGACACGTGACAGGCCGGCCACAGACATGTCCCCAACGCCCAATTCACGGACAACACCCAACGCCACACAACCGACGCACACATGTCAGTGAAGACACGCAACAGCAGGACACACCCCAGTGTAACAAACATGGCGTAGCACACAGCGGCGGCAACACCAACTAGGAGAAGCAGGGCTCCTTCGGGAAGAGGAACGCCAGTACCACACAGAAACACCCATACCACCCTGCACATATGAACAAGACATATAAAACGGAACACCAAAGAGCCCGGGGACCGACAACAGGTGGCCCAAGAATAACATTCACACACAAGGCCCAACTCAGAGCGGAAAGGCAGCCTGCCGCCCACACAAGGGAGAGCAGACAGCACTGAATGACCTTCCATTCCAACTCCGAAACCACAGCCCTACGACAGAAGCCGGTGAATACAGCCATTGTCCAAGAATAGACCAACACAGGCATGCCGAGGAGACCGACCACACGGCAGATAGCGCATATCACAGAAGCACACAACGGACGGGGAAGAAAGAAGAAAACACTCCCCATGTCGGCCACATGCAAGTTAATTGGAAGGAGTCACACAGCACTGACCTTGAACTGTCTGAGAAGCATGTGGGAAGAGGGCCCGTGTCCTCCAAACAAGCCAACAGAACACAAGTCCTGTCTCCCTACGACTACACAGAGCTCACAGCAACCCCGGAGCGTGCACATTGCAGACTGCACACACAGCCGGAGCACGCCACCTCAACGAACCGCTGCGAAATGGCAACCGCAACACACCTACCCAACTACGCCGAACAGCTCAAGCTGTACAAAACCAACCTGTGCCATACATTGGGATGCGATCTCCTGTCCCTGCTGAACGTAAGTTACCGACTGACTTACCGCATCACATTGTTCAGCTGCGTCATGCCCGTCTTCTACTGTCGGAGGTGTCCCTACCAGCATCCCGTCGAGATATGCCTCTCCAACCCGGCATGTCTGAAGGCGGACCTGCTACCACTACTCCTCCCTCTGGACGCACACGACAGGGCCTGCTCTGCCTATGGGGGCATGGCGTATGTGGCCAACATCGCACCCGCACTGAAATGGGACCACTGTGCCTCCACACGACGGATCATCGATAACAGCTACATCGAATGTCACCCAGCATGCCCCATCATGGTCCTCCAAGGGACAACCTACGAACAACACCTTGACAGCCACCATCCGCTTCATTGGCTGGCAAACATGTACACCACCAATGACATGGAAGCCCTGCTGGACGGCATCGCATACCTGACAACCTGTAAATACGTCGGACCACAACGCAGGTTCCCGAGTGACCTATGATGTCCAACCCCGCACCCATGCTTAGCTTCCGCACGGACTGGCCAGTCACCACCACAACAGCCATACCAAACGACCGGCAACTGTAACCACACCATCAACGACATCGCCATGACATCGGATATGACCGGGACATGCACACTGTTCCCCATCACATCCAGGAACACCGCATGCATCGTGGGAGGCAGTGGCATGGGCTCTGTGTATCGCACCCACATGGACGGAACTGCACGAACAACCAGGACACGACATGGATCCAGCGCACATGGACACACACACCGCTCAGTGGACATGAATAGGTCGCCTGGAGTCTGTGGGTGCTGCACCCTCCCACCCCCGCCCCGGGAATCCCATACCAGGACCTTTGCATGGACGACAAGTGCATACAACAACAACACGACCCCAGTGACTGTGACATGTCCAGTAACCACCACAGTGCAACAACAAGTGGCACGCCGCTGCATGCACGCAAGCACATGCCCTGATGTCATCTCACATGCACGCGTGCATGAGGAACAACCGCAGCAAACCTGTCACATGGAACTGAGATGGACTGTGCCCATGATGCCAAGCGGTCTGGTAGGCTACATGTATACCGTCTGTGTCAAAGTCCGCAGCTCCGCAGCTATACGTAAATGTACATTAGCACAGCCTTGGCCAAGCAGATGTCACTCTGAAGCCCACATCCCACATGCAACAGCCAATCACATGTAACCCCACTCCCTATCCCATTTGCAATCATGCTCAGTATATTCTCAACATGTATTCCGCTGCCAGTAGTGTCCACTATACTGCATCACAGAGGACAGAAGACTCAATATAATGTTTGAAACCAAAACTGTCTCCGCTGACTCATTTCACAAGTACGAATGAGAGAGGATGAGAGTATGTGAAGTACATGGCAGTCGTGACATGACCATGTAGTCCACTGGTATTGGATGTCAACGCAAATGAGTAGCACTACTGTGGAAGACACACATGTGTCGTGTGTAGTCGTATGGACGCAGTGCTCAGGTGGGTGGGTGCGACGGGTAGATGCGCACATGCCAAGTTGGAGCACGCCGTGTTGGGAGGGGTCATGAACAGTACACCACCGCTTCCCTGGGCATTGTGAGAGGACACCTGTCGGGGGGAGTGAACACGTGTGTGCATAGCAGCCGGGCACACGTACAAAGCGGTACCAGGCGCACCTCAGCCCACCCTCTGTGGACAAGCTGGATCCTGTTGTGCACCCGCCATGCCCCTGACAAGGCACACACAGCCCCAGTCGACCAGGTGTAACCCCAACATAGTCAATCCGCACAGGCGATACAGGGCACGGGATGGCAGTGGAGCATGGTGTGTGAGAGGTCTCCTCGCGCTCCTCCTGGTCATATCACGCAGGCAATAGAACCTCAACGTCTAGCATGGCACAAGTCAGATGGAAGTGTAGGGGGACGCACCACAGCACGAGCAGCACTGACGTCACGGGAGGTGGCTCGCACCATCCCATCCATTGCCCATCATACCAACCACGCCACATGCCATTGCGACTAAGTGCAAGCACGTGCGCCACCACCCCCGAGCCCTCCCCAGAGAGGCCAAAGAGTGAATGTGTGGGCCATCAGCCACAGACGGACGCGGCATGGCCGCAAGGGCAGCCACAGCCACTGGGTGTCGCAGGTGGCGGATCCGGAAGGCGAAGACTGTGATGCATAGTCCATGCAGGCCGGGTCTCCATTTGGGGCACCACGCAGGTGGACGGCGTCCCGCCACACATCATACCCTGAGACAGCCCACTCGTGCAACTGGACCCACACATACACTCCTTGACCTCTCTGGTGCGAGCTTGGGGCTGCCTGTGCAAGCGCTAGCCTCGCAGGTGAGCATGCATATTGGGGGAGCGAGGGGAGGACATGAGGGCTGGGGCGAAGATGACTGTATCACTGTCAGTAAGTACAAGGGATGACCCAGATGTGGAAAGGAAGAGACGTGTCCCGTGTGTACTGCAACTAGTCGCCAATCCAACTACCCCCCATGTCCGGAATGTAAGCCCGCACCTAGGCCCGCCCATCCGCCACATCGAACATACCACCAGCACGACAACCTTCCCATTCGAAACACTGACTGGGGGTGGCGACCAGTGTACAATCATGTGTAGCCTACCCACGCGTACATGTGGGCCCTCCATGATCCATGTCACCTGCGGCAAAGTCATGACATGCGCAATGAGGGAAGTGAGGAGAGCTGTCCGCCCCACGCGCAGAAGGTGCATCAGCTCCACAGACCCAGCAGCGAGTCCAGCAGGGGTCACATGTGCAGGGGCAGCTGTGCCTGGTGTGAAGGCACATGCATATAGACAGCACATCGACCAATGTGTAGTCTGCCCACATCTACAGTCCATCATCATGCGGACATAGGAATTGAACACAGGGCAACACATCTGAGTGGGTGCACCCACCGTGACCAACAATGCGCAATTATCGACGTACCCGCCCTGTGCATGGCCCCCCACCCAACGGAGGCACATCCAGTGCCACCATCCCACACACACAAGCCTTCCACGGAACATGCTGTGTCCAATGGTCAGTACAGAGTCAGCGCCCATGTGGTGGATCCTGAACAGGAGACACATGCACACACATGCCAGCTCCCACTGTGTACGTCTGCCACCTGGCACGTGCAATGTAATCTCTCACCTGTGACGTGTGACTGCAAGCACACAGCCGTCTTGGCATGGGGCTGTCAATGTGGACACCTGTCAATGTTTCGGGAGGTGTGATCCGTACAGTGCTGTACATAGGGTGCAGTGCTGACACCTACTACTGTCTCATATCCCCTCGTGCCACAGGTCCCACTTGTTTTGGCCACTCAGCCTGTGCCCACATCGTCGTCGTCGTGTGCCATACTCATCCAGCCGCGGAAGCAGTTCCATGCTCAGCAGACATTCATGTTGCCGTGGCGTTGCCGCTTGACGGATATGCAGTCAGTCCCCATCAGCACGCCCCGCAAGTCATTGGGGCCTAGATCCCCATGTGCATGCACATGGCAGTGGTTTGTATCACTAGCCATTGCCATTGGTGGGAGACCTGTGTAAGTGTATTGGGGCCGTGCCGTCCCAGCTTGACAGCTGGGCTGTGGCTCATGTGCTTGCTCAGTCATGTCAGTGATGTGTATGCGAAATTGCTATGTGTCGTGTTGCTTTGACATGTGTCCTCTGCCATTGTCCCTAGGCGGAGACCGAACATTGACCGCCCATACCAATTGCTGGCAGACATGGAGGATACGGAGGTCATTAGGAAGTTTCGGCTGGACAGGCCAACCCTGCATCGACTGTGTGCCATGTTAGAACCCCATCTCCGTCCCCGCAGGGTGTATCCGACTGCTGTCACCCCCACGGCTAAGGTGATGGCCGCCATGCATTTCTTCGCCACTGGGTCATTCCAGCACACAGTGGGCAGTGGAGGAGGGATGTCCCAGCCCATGTTCAGCAAGGTGCTGAGGGATGTACTGGCAGCCATGATGCTGTACCGGAACAGGTACATCCGCTTCCCCAGGGCTCGTGAATTGGCGGCAGTGAAGGGTGCATTCTATGCCCTTGGCAGAATCCCACACGTCGTTGGAGCCATTGACTGCACACATGTCGGCCTTGTTCCACCACAGGCCACTGAGCACCTGTACCGCAACAGGAAGCACACGCACTCCCTGAATGTGCAAGTGGTGTGCCTTGCGGACATGGTGATCACCCACGTGTGTGCAAAGTTCCCAGGCTCGGCCCATGACGCACACATAATGCGCAACAGCATCTTGCCACGACTGATGTCCAATATGCAACAGGATCGTGCCTGTATTGTCGGTGAGTATGTGGAGTGGTGTAGCGTGCTGGCTGTGCGATGCTGTCCCCTGTCCAGTTGGATTAGCAACGGTTCTCTGTGTCCCTCACACCCAGGTGACTCTGCGTATCCGAATGGGGCATGGCTGCTCAGTCCATTGAGGAATCCTCGCACCCCAGCAGACGATCGCTACAATGAGGCACATGGGAGGACCAGACGTGTGGTCGAGCGTACCTTTGGCCTCCTCAAGTCCAGGTTCAGGTGCCTGGACCGCACCGGGGTGCGCTGGCGTACTCCCCACAGAAGGTGTGCCGGATAGTGGTGGCGTGCTGCATGCTGCACAATCTGGCCATTCGGAAGCAGATCCCCTCATCGTGGATGACGGAGATCAACCAGGGTCCCAGCCCGCAGACCAGGACAGCTCGAGTGAGGAGGACAGCGGAGAGGAGGAAGCTGGTAATGTGCGGCAGCAGCTCATCGCCCGCTACTTCACTTGACGGTGAGTGTCCATGTACGACGGCTGATGTGGCTGTATCTGTGCAGGTGTGTGTGTGCTGTGTCAGGGTGGCCGTTTGTTCACTGCGTGCTGTGTGTCAACGCTCCATGGCCAGGGTAGTATGCCACTGTTGGTGGCTGTGGCAATGTGCCCTATTGCTCTGTGCAATGTGTGTACATTGCTTGTAGTTGTTGACATGTACTGTGTGATGGGTGTGTGACACACTCATTGAATGTGCTCCTGTTCTGTCTCCCACCCCTAGGTCCCTACAGGTCCTCCGGATTCAAATGCCATGCCACGCATCAGGTGCTTTTCCGCCCAAGGTGGCCGTTGTATTCCGTACAAATAAGACACAGGGCACAAACAGCAGTTAGTGAAAAAGGTGCATTTATTACAAACTGTGACATGTGATTGTGTGTAAGGTGATGACAAAGTGGTGCGTGCAGTGACAATGAGCTGTCGGTCACGGCTGCGTGATGATCAGGGTGTACCCACTGGTTCTATGTCCATAGTCCAACACACACATGCCATCCAGATGGCTGTGTGGAGTGGGATCGTAGTCCAAGTCAATGCAGTGGCTGGTCAAGGAAGGCTGGCGGAAGGCTGGCTGGCTGCCTCACTTGCGACTGGAGCGTGCGAAGTCCTCCCGGGAGATCTGTTTCCTCTTCGGACGGCCCCTTCCACGCTTGCGAGGGGGTGCCTGCTTGCGACATGCTGGTGGTTGAGGTGTGATCACTGGCTGTGGACGCAGGGGAACTGGACACTGCTGCTCCACCCTGCGCCCCGGCAGGTGGTGGCGGAGGGGAGCTGCTGTCCCTGGCTGTGACCTCACCGCCACCACCAGCTGTCCCATGAGGTCCACGATTTGGCCCATACGGGCGTCCATGGACCTCAACACCCCCAGCACCTCACGCGTGTCTGAGGCAGACCGGACCCATTGTCCTTGGGCCTCTTCATAGGCCCCAAGGACTCTGGCCATGTGAGGCAGGGCATGGCTCCCAGGGGAGGCTGGCGTTTCCCTGACCCTGCTCCTCCTACCAGTCCTGCTGCCACCGGCCTGCCCACTAGCCACATTGCTCACCACAGTCCTCGCTGTGGCTCCCAGGGTGGATCCAGTCGTCCGGGCCACCACCTGCGCTGGGGCTGGTGCCAGCGGAGACGTGGCGGTGGTGGCGGCGGTGGTGGTCGGTGCGGCGATGGTGGCGGTTGCGGCAGTGGTAGTGGCCACAATGACCGTGGGTGTGGCCGCAACGACAGTGGCAGCAGGGGGCTGTGAATGTTCAGCAGCCCTGGATGATGGGTTGGTGGGTAGGAGGGGTCCTGGGGAGCGGCTGGGCCCTGCCACACCAGATGGGCCTGCTTGGTTGTCCGTGTCCAAAGAGGAGGACAGATCCTCCAGATCCGTGTGTCCTCGTTGGGGGCTTGTAGGCTGGCTGTGCTGGCTGCTGGCTCCATCCCCAGCATCCAGCAGTTCGTCACCTGTGGAGAGAATGAGATTAGTTATTGTGTTGCACCTGGCGAAGTATGTATTTGTCGTCTGACATTGACAGTTCGTGCAATCTCGTACATGGGTTTCCCGGAGGCGTGTGTGTGGCTGTAGCATCTGTAGTTGTGTGTGCTTGGCAATGGGACTGTGTGCTGTGCACATGTGGCATGGGACGGATTGGCCATGCCGATGGGTGTGTTGCTGTGCCCCTACTTATTGTGACTCTGGTGTATGCGGGCTCCTGGCCCATCCTGGGTCTGGTTTGTACTTTGCTTTTGGGGTTCAAATGGAACGCTTAGGAACGCATATGGCAACATGGGGGCCATGCCCCAGATTCGCATTTGGGAGGGAATATGCTTTTGGGGTTCAAATGGAACGCTTAAGAACGCATATGGCAACATGGGGGCCATGCCCCAGATTCGCATTTGGGAGGGAATATGCTTTTGGGGTTCAAATGGAACGCTTAGGAACGCATATGGCAACATGGGGGCCATGCCCCAGATTCGCATTTGGGAGGAAATATGCTTTGGGGTTCACATGGAACGCTTAGGAACGCATATGGCAACATGGGGGCCATGCCCCAGATTCGCATTTGGGAGGAAATATGCTTTTGGGGTTCACATGGAACGCTTAGGAACGCATATGGCAACATGGGGGCCATGCCCCAGATTCGCATTTGGGAGGGAATATGCTTTTGGGGTTCACATGGAACGCTTAGGAACGCATATGGCAACATGGGGGCCATGCCCCAGATTCGCATTTGGGAGGGAATATGCTTTTGGGGTTCACATGGAACGCTTAGGAACGCATATGGCAACATGGGGGCCATGCCCCAGATTCGCATTTGGGAGGGAATATGCTTTTGGGGTTCAAATGGAACGCTTAGGAACGCATATGGCAACATGGGGGCCATGCCCCAGATTCGCATTTGGGAGGGAATATGCTTTTGGGGTTCAAATGGAACGCTTAGGAACGCATATGGCAACATGGGGGCCATGCCCCGGATTCGCATTTGGGAGGGAATATGCTTTTGGGGTACATGCTGTGAGCCATGGGTGCCGAACGTGACATGTGTTGTGGCAGCATGACAGTGCATGGTTTGAGGTGTGTGCATGCTTGACATGGCCTGCATATTTGCTGTCTGTTGTGATTACTGGACATGGCATTGGACACATCGTTATGAGTGTGTGATGGTTGTGTGCCACCCGACGTATTGCAGTTGTCCCATCTCCTTGGTGTGCGTGCTGCCCTGTGCCATGTGCATCACTGCAGTGCTCGGGGGTGTGGCCCATGTTGTGTGTTGTTGCTCACAGTGTGTCGTGCACTTCATTGACTTCTGGCACATGGTTGGTAATGGGCATGTATCTTAGCGTGACTGCTGTATGTGTGGCAGCTGTGCGGATGACATGCCTTTCATGAGACTGGGGCTGGCGGATGGGATGGATGGTATGTTGTTTGTGCATGGTGTGTCTGTGTGTTTGATGGGTTCAGTGGTGTTCGTGTGCATTTATGTTGTTCCGCTCTGTTGCGTCTAGTGTTGTTTGTCTTACATAGGCGTAGTTGTGGGGTGTGTGGTTGACAGGCAGTTGGGGCTACATGGACAGGACTTCAATGGTGTTTCGGTTGTGTGTGATGAGTTGCACAGTGGCTGCCGTGTGGTACTATATTCAGTGTGGCTTGTGCATGCAGACGTGGCTCCTTGGGTGTTGCTATGTCTGTGATGGGTCATGTGGGGTGTGAGTCTGTTGTTCATGTCCGTGTGCACATTGTTCACTTGTTCGTGACGGTGGGCGGTGCTGCGTGTTCGTCTGCTACGTGACATGTCCCATGTGTTGGTCGTGTTACGGTCCTCATGCCTCCAGTAATCCGGCCCTGTCCAGTTTCCCACCTGCAAGTTGTTCGTGCGTGCACTGTACTGGATGCCACATGGCTCTAAGCGGGGGTGCTCCATGTTGCAGGTCTGTGGGGGTGGGAGGGTGTTGTGGGTCGTGGGGGTGGCTGGATACCCACTGACACCGATTGCTGTGGACCGTGATGTCTGCCTTTCGGCTGTCGTTGTGCACTGCGGTGGCTGACACGTGGGTGTGGGGGATGCTCCTCCTTGCTGTGCTGTGGGACTGGGGCCTGGTGTGTGTTGTACTTGGGCTGTCCACCGTCCCACCCACTGCACTTTGTGTTCCTGCCACTTACCTGTTACTTGTCGGTTGGTGCAGCTGTGGCGGACACATGGGTGTGGTGGGTGCTCGTTGTGGCGCTTCTGGCATATTTGGGGACCTGTTGGTGGTTACGTGGCTGGCTTAGTGTAGACATGTCCCCACGCATCTTGCAGTTGTTCGGTTTGGGCTGTGTGTGGTGGTGTCTGTTGCATGTGTGTGTGATGTGTTGTGTATTGTGTGCTGGACATGGGGGTGTTTGTCCCTGGGAGCTGTGGCATGGTGGTAGTGCATGTGAGTACATAGCGGTGTGCTGGTATACATTAGTTTGTACTTACCAGCCTCCACTCCCCTGCTAATCCGGCGAGGATCTCCGGATGGATTACGACTCGCACCTTCTCCTCCCACGCTTTGAAGGTCTTAAAGAGCGCGGGATTCCCTCCGCCAGTGACGGCAGCCAGCTCTCTGTTTTTGCCCTCCTTCTTCTTGACCAGGCTCTTGACGTCATTCCAACGTTTGTTAATCTCGACTCTGTTCCTGGGCAGGGTCCCGACTGCATTGACCTGGTCTACGATCCGGTTCCACATTCTGTTTCTGGTGGCTAGTGGTGTGTGCTGGACCATGTTCCCATAGATTTGTGGGTACACCTTGATGATCTCGTCGACCATGACCGTCAGCTCCATGGGCGTGAACTTGGGCATCCTTTGTGGTGCCATGGTGTTTGTGGTGCTGGTGCGGTGTGTGTTGTGTAATGTGCAGGGGGTTTGTGGTGCCGGTGTTTGGTGGTGGTGGTGGTGGTGGTGGTGGTGTTTGGTGGTGGTGGTGGTGGTGGTGGTGGTAGTGATGTGTGCGTTTCTGTGGTGTGCTGCTGTCCTTGCTGTGTCACTGTGTCCTCTCCTCTCCTCTCTGGTTTGCAATGTAGCAAGGGGTTGTGGTCTGTGGGAGTGCTGCTTTTGTACTCACCTATGTGGGTGTGTCCTCATGGTCTGTTGTTTTCAGGTGTGTTGTGTCTGGGGTTCTGGCCTTTGTATTTTTTGTTTGTCCGGGGGGTGTTTTCGGGATATGTACTGTGCTTGTGTATTTGTGCGTGCCTTGCTGTGTGGACTTGTTGGCCATGTTGTGTGCTATTGGTTTTGTGTGCGGATGGTTTCTGTGCAGGTACGTGGGCGCCATGGCTTCTGCCGTGTCGATTCTCATCGGCGTTGTTTGCGCTGGCGGGCGGTATATTTGTAGTTTTTCCGCGCTCATGTCGGTGCGATCGTAATTTCACGTGCGGTGTGTCGGCCGTGAGGGCGGGCGGTTTTGTGTTGTCGTGCGTGTTTCCGTCCGTGGCGGGCGGTTTGTCTCCGACTCGGACGTTGGCGGGCGGTATTTTGTGTGCTTTTTCCGCCGATTCTGGTATTCGGTTTGTGTAATCGTAATGGCGTGGTCGGTGTTCAGGCGGTGTGTGCGGGCGGATTTTTGCCGCTTCCATGCCTGGCGGAATTATTTACGCCGGGTATCGTAATGTGCCCCTTAGTTGTTTAAAATATCATTTTTTAATTAGTGTTATGTATTTTAGTATATATTTTAAATGTATGTATTGTATTTTTTTTGTAAAAGGATTGTTTTTGTTTTTTAATATATGTGTTAAATTTTTAGTAGTTATTAAATTTAATTGAGTTACATTTTGAGGTTTTAAGTTCTATAGCGGGTTGTGGGTTTATAGGGGAATAGGGTAGGAAGTAATTTAGTTATAATAAATGCATGATTATTTTTTATTTAATAATATTTATTTGATTGATATTTAATTGTGTTAATTGTGCTTTTAATTTTTTGGGGAAAATGTTATGTGTGGGTTGTGGGGTTTATAGGGGTAAAGGGTGGGAAGTAATTTATTTTTAATTAATTAATAAATAGTTGTTAATTAATATTAATTAATTGATAATTAATTATGTTAACTGTGAAAAATTCTTTTAGGTGCAGGTTGTGGGGTTATAGGGGAAAAGGATATGGGAAGTAATTTATTTTTAATTAATTAATTAGTTGTCAATTTATATTAATTAATTGATTGATAATTAATTGTGTTTATTTTGTAATACTTTTTTTAGTTGTGGGTTGTGGGGTGTATGGGGTAAAGGGTGGAAAGTATTTTATTTTTAATGAATTAATAATTAGTTGATAATTAATATTAATTAGTTAATTGATAACTAATTATGTTAATCGTTTAATTTTTTTAGGTGCGGGTTTTGGGCTTATAGGGGTAAAGTGTGGGGAGTACATTCATTTTTATTAATGTATTATTAGTTGTTAAATACTATTAGTTATTTAATTGAAAATTAATTTTAATTGTGTAATTCATTTTTTTTAAATTTAATTTTAGGTGCTGGTTGTGGGGATTGTAGTGGTAAAGGGTGGGAAGTTAATTAAGTTTAATGATTTATAATGTGGTTTCTAATTAATAATATTTGTTTAATTGATAATTAATTATGTTATATGGAGGCTGTTGGTTGTGAGTTTTGTAGGAGTATGGGGTGGAAGGTGGGAAGTAAATTAATTGATAGCAATAATAATTATTTTTAATTAATATTAATTATTAATTTAATAATTAATAATGGTAATTGTGTAAATATTTTTTGTTAAATGTTATGTGTGTTGTGTCTTTTGTGGGAGTATATTGTGGGAAGTACATTCAATATAATTAAGAATTAATATTTAATTAATGATAATTAGTTTGTTGATGAATATTTATATTCATAGTGTAAATAATAATTAAGGTGCAGGGTGAGAGTTTTGTGGTGTTATAGAGTGGGAAGTAACTAAACTAAATGTATTTAATAATTAATGTTTTTGTTGATAAACTAATTCTAAATAAAATATTTCTTTGTATGAAAATTATTTTTGTATTTTATTTATAATAATATTTGTAGGTATTTGTGATATGTATTTAGCACTGTTATATGTTTTTATTTTTTATTTTTTTAATATTAAATATATTGTTCTTTTAATTTTCAGCATATTTATATATTTTTGTATCTACTTTGTTTTTAAAATAATGTTATTTTGTTGAAGATATTTTGGTTGTTTTTATTGTTGAACTGACTGGAGTGGGAATAGTAAATTTTACCCCTCCACTATACAACACTTTCCCTACTGTTGCACTTATTGGAGTGGGAGTAGTAAATCTTATCCCTCCACAATCCAACACTTTCCCTACTGTTGTACTTTTTGGAGTGGGAATAGTAAATTTGACCCCCCCGCAATCCAACACTTTCCCTACTGTTGCACTTATTGGAGTTGGAATAGTAAACTTTACTCCTCCGCTGTTCAACACTTTCCTTACTGTTGTACGTATTGGAGTGTGAATAGTAAATGTTACCACTCCGCTGTCCAACACTTTCCCTAACGTCGAACTTATTGGAGTGGGAATAGTAAATTTTACCCCTCCGCAATCCAACACTTTCCCTACTGTTTTACCGACTGGAGGTGGAATAGTACATTTTACCCCTCCGTTATGCACCACTTTCCCTACTGTTGTACTTATTGGAGTGGGAATAGTAAGTTTTACCCCTCCGCTGTCCAACACTTTCCCTACTGTTGCACTTATTGGAGTGGGAATAGTAAATTCTACCCCTCCGCTGTCCAACACTTTCCTTACTGTTGTACTTATTGGAGTGTGAATAGTAAATTTTACCCCTCCGCTGTCCAACACTTTCCCTAAGAACTTATTGGAGTGGGAATGGTAAATTTTACCCCTCCGCAATCCAACACTTTCCCTACTGTTTTACTGACTGGAGTTGGAATAGTAAATTGTACCCCTCCGTTATGCAACACTTTCCCTACTGTTGTACTTACTGGAGTGGGAATAGTAAATTTTACCCCTCCGCAATCCAACACTTTCCCTACTGTTGCACTTATTGGAGTGGGAATAGTACATTTTACCCCTCCGCTGTCCAACACTTTCCCTACTGTTGTACTTATTGGAGTGGGAATAGTACATTTTACCCCTCCACAATCCAACACTTTCCCTACTGTTGCACTTATTGGAGTGGGAATAGTAAATTGTACCCCTCCACTGTCCAATACTTTCCCTACTGTTGCATTTATTGGAGTGGGAATAGTACATTTTTCCCCTCCACATTCCAACACTTTGCCTACTGTTGTACTGACTGGAGTGGGAGTAGTAAATTTTGCCCCTCTGCAATCCAACACTTTCCCTACTGTTGTACTGACTGGAGTGAGAATAGTAAATTTCACCCCTCCGTTATCCAACACTTTCTCTACTGTTGCACTTATTGGAGGGGAATAGTACATTTTACCCCTCCGCAATCCAACACTTTCACTACTGTTGTACTGACTGGAGTGGGAATAGTACATTTTATCCCACCGCTATCCAACACTTTCCCTACTGTTTTACTTATTGGAGTGGGAATAGTACATTTTACCCCTCGCAATCCGACACTTTCCCTACTGTTGTACTGACTTGAGTGGGAATAGTAAATTGTATCCCTGTGCCTTCCAACACTTTCCCTACTGTTGTACTTATTGGAGTGGGAATAGTAAATTTTACTTCTCTGCTTTCCCTCCTGTTGTAGTGATTGGAGTGGGAATAGTAAAGTTATCCCTTCGCACTCCAACAGTTTTGCTACAGTTGTACTGGCTGAAATGGGTACAGTAAATATTACCTATCCGCAATCCAACGCTTTACTACTATTGCATTTATTGGATGGAGATTTGTAAATTTTAACCAGTTTTATTATTTTTGCATTGTGTGGCGTAGGAGTAGTAAATTGTTTATATATTTATTTTAATAGTTTGCGTAGTTTGGTATAAATTGTAGTGAGAACAGTATATGTATTACATTTTATATTTTATAATTGATTGTATGCTCTTATACTTTATATTCTTATGTTTTAGTTTATTCAAAAATATAATATTTTAAATTATTAATATTTTTAATGTGTAAAATAATTGTTGCTAAATTTAAAGAATTTTAAGTTGTTTAATTTAGTTATTTAATTATAACGGTTTGTTTGTTAAAGAAGTAATGTTAATGGTGAATGTATTTATATTTATTTGTTTTAATATTATTGTAAAATTATAATATAAATTAAATGTATTAGAATAATAACTTTTTTGTAAGTAGATATATGGAAATATATATATAATATTATATATGTGTTTAACTTTTTTAAATTAAGTTTATTTGTTATATCTGTTAAGATATATATTAAATATTTTTTCAATTTTTTAAAATTAACGTTACTATATAATATATTTAATATTTATTATTTTCATTTTATATATGTTTAAAAATCGATATTTAATACAACTATATTAATGACATCGATATTTTTCCCCGAAGTTTTTGTGCTTACCATTATAAGTATAGGATGTCGATATTTTTGACATCAATATTTTGGTCACAATATTTTGGTATGGGGATATTTTGAGGGTTGATATTTTGTCAGTGAACCATCTTGAGAGGAATAACTGACCAGGGGGACTGGCTGGTGTTGCTAGTAGTTCAGTTTGTTGGAGGCAACTAGCAAGGAAGCTGGAGGCAACAAGAGCCAAGAAAATATAGAGGACAGTATTACTCATATGCTCTGGTACCACTGAAATACCCCCTTCATGACTTTCGAATACCTCTGCTACCATACATCAGCTACCATACATCAGCCATAGCCATCAATGAGTAGGAGACTTGGGCAAAACAGCAAACAAGCTTGGCATATTGAACTAGTCAAGAAACACAGGTCAGGGAAGGAAAATGCAGAAAGAATTCCCTGAGAACAGATAGGAATAGAGGAGGTCTCAGTAGAAAAGTATATATTGCAAAAGACTTTGTAGTAAGGCTCTGAGAATTTTATATAGAGTTTCAAGTCAGCACACCTGCAAAACCTTAATTAAAATTCAATGCAATTGATGGTTGCCATGATAAATTGTGAAACTTCCCAATGGTTTTCTTGGCAAGGTGATAATCTTGTATTGGCTAGATAAGGTCAGAGGTTGCAGTGTGTGGAGACAAACATGCTGCTACTCAGATCAGCCCTGTTGTAAAATGGAGGCATAGGAAAGGAGAAGGCAAGGCATTCTGGGCCCAGAGCATATGGGCAAGCTCATGCAGAAGAGGTCCTCCCAGTGGCGTCAAAAGTCTCTGTACCTGATGCCGACAGGAACCTCTGCAAACCTTTCCCTAGGGGCCTGCACATGAATCTCAAGGGGGCATGGGGCATGCATGATCTCAGCTACCAGTTTGGAGGCCCTCACTGTACCTGTGGAATTTCGCTTATTCTTCCCTTTGCTAATAGGTCCAGTGAAGAACATGAGATGCAGCAATATTAGCGGCAAGATTTAACTTTATCTCTTGTCAAGAGGGCATCATCTATCATTTGTAAGGTATTTTCCTCTGTGCTACAGAGGGATCTGAAGTTGGATTTTTTGTTGTGCAAGAGATGGATGGCTTTGAAGTGACCTTGCCGATGAAGGGTAAGCGAGTGATGAGCCAGTTGTTGGCAAGATCATAAAGGTGTAGTATGGCTTTATTAAGGAGAAGGATCTGAACAGTCTTGAAAGCCTCTGAGAAGATGCTTGAGTGAGGGAGCTATTGACAATGGTAGTCGAGGTGAGCGGGACTCTTTGTTGAGGGATTTGATGATGGAACTGGGCAAGATATAATTTTCATAGGAGGTAGCTTTGAGAAAACTGATAAAGTAGGCAAGGCTTGTATGAGACATGGGTTTGAAGGAGGTCAAATGTGGGATGTTGGATGGAGGGATGGTTGCAGTGGAGAAGCAGGCTTGATGTTGTTGATGTGCTGTTGGATCTGTATTTTTTCATTGACAACAAGATCGATGGCATTGCACTTGTCTCTTACTTGTGGATAGGAATGTCAGGCAATGTGTTGACACAATGTTTGATTGTCTTGAAGAGGGTTTTGCCTATGTTGGCAGATTCATTGATGGTGAGCAAAGTGCTTGGCCTTAGCTGATGAGATGAGTTGTCCGCAACTTGGTACACGGATTTTGGCAGAATGATTCAGTTGATGATGAGTTTGATCTTTAGGATGTGAATGGAGAGTACTTTGAAGAAAATGAAAGTTTGTTGGTCTCTTTTGTGCTGACTTTAATATGTTGATTGTACACTGTACAGGGTGATGAGGATATGGGAAATTTAATTTGGAAGGCTAGTGATGTTGAAAAATGAGGTCAAGTATTTGGCTTTTGAAGTGTGTTGGTTAAGTGAGGTGTGTCACCACATGGAGTTAGTTTCTGAGGTTGCGGAGTTTGGCGCTTGTTTTTTTTGTGCATGAATTGTTCAGGAATTTGAAGTTGTTCAGGTGGGTGGTATGGGTTTGATGCATGGATGAACTAGTGAAGAGGTCTTACAGTTCATCTATGAAGCCATGGTTCTGTCCAGGAGATATGTAGATCAGGTGGAAAGTGGTGAACCGAGTTCCTAAAAGTGGAAAATGGCATAGAACTCCATGAAGCTGAGTCTTGCTTGCTTGCCGAGGGTTCAGAATGAGAATGATGCATGGATGATGGTGAACATTGTTTCTTTAGCATGTGTGGTGTCTGCACACTGGATGCTCTGGCCTTTGGGAACAAAGACATCTGGCAAGTGTGAGGATGTGGGGTTGGGCCATCTTTCTATGATGAAGACAGCAACAAGGTTGTGAATGGTGATAATCTCTGAAATATCTGGAGATTAGGCTACTGCAGAGCATGTGTTAATGAGGATGAGTTGAATCAGATGTTTGGTAGTATCAGGGTGTGTGATCATTATTAGGATGTATACAAAGGTGTGTTTTGAGAATGCGGATTGGCTATGTGTGGCCTCTGTCTGGTTGAGATTGTCGGGGTGAGTTGTGAAGGGTGCTGTACTATGCAATCTTGGACCCCTGTAAACAGCAATCAAAATTTTCTTTTCAATGAGGGTAGGTGGGAACAACCATGTTGAAATAGCAGACACACCCACACCAATGCAAATTGAATAACATTTATTTAATAGTGGCACTAATTTGTACACACTGATAATATCACATTACAGTACAGTTTCAGATGTTACATAGATTCAGAAAATACAAAGTCATTAACATGAGATTGCAGATAACAAATATGGAATCTCATCATCAACAAGATACTTTATTTTGGCTACAAGACACAAAAGTACAGAAGACAATTTCATCAATATAAGACATTAAATATCACGCTATGGCACACCATAAATATATAAAACCAACATAAAACAGCATCATACAATCTATATTATCAAAATATTTTTCCGGCTCCATGTATAAAATCACAAGGTTATGTCAAAGCAAACTTGGTCCTGTGCACATAAGAGCTAGAAGGTGTGGGAATGGTCAAGAATTCAAAGCAGACCCTGATCATTCCCTATATTTGAAAATACACCATGAATCATGTCCACTCTCTACTGATTTGTGGGCAGTTATATTTTTGAACCTCAGCATCACAGTTTTTCATGGAGGTGGAATAACAGAATCATTAAAAGCCCCCGATGCTATCAATGTAATGAGCTCCGTGTTTGCTTTAAGGATCAACTCCCTGGTCATCTCCATCAACAAAAGGTAACGAGATACAACGAAGAAAATACATTGTTTTGTGTCATGTCTTAAGATATGAAGGGCCTCTGCACGCTTTCTAAGCCCAGGCGGCAAACTCCGCTCCGCCAGCGGAGTTTTACCAACTCTGCGCTCCATTGGGAATGTGGAGTTCAGGCAAAAACTCCAACTTCGTGGCATAGCGGAGTTAGCCACTGCATCCACACCCACCTCACACAACTTTGGTAAAGCAACTCTACCTTTATTTGCTAAAGAGCATATAGCTACCTCACAAAAGTGAGCTTAAAAATATATCAAGCAGTGAGAGAGCTGATGATTTTGGTGTCCCCTCTAACCTAGGGAGAGGACCAAGCAGATGCCTTGAACACAAAGAACACATCACGCTGAACGATTCGGTGGTGGTACCATACTCCTAGGACCACATCAAGCAAAGTTATGGGCAAAAATACCATCCCAACCAAAGGCCCCGCAAAGCATTATGGGGCGAGATTCTAGAGTGCAGTGAATATCCTTGCATCAGATCTCCCGCTGAGCCGGGGAGAGCTGCTGCGGCTTCAGGAATGGTTTCCTCGGGGTCTGGTAGGTCTGATGGAGGCACCCATCCCACCAGGCACCTCAACAGTGATCCTTGGTGGAGGGCAGCTCGGGGAGCCCACCCCCAGCTGTCCTCGCCGGCTCCATGCCCCAGCAGCACCCACGCGTGCTACCTCAGGAGCCGGCAATAGGTATGGAGGTCTGCCCACTCCTCTGCGGTCACCTCCCGCTCCCCCCAGACACGGGCACGGGGAGCAGGGAGAGCAGACCTCCCCTGTTCTTACTCTCAGGGAAGCACGACAGCGCTTCCCCACCACAGGAAACACATGGGGGCCAGGGTTGTGGTCCCATCCACCTTTACCAGGAGTCCGTCCAGGGGATGGGGTCCCCGGGCGAGATGGAGGATGCGTGGAGTCTTGACGGCAAGGAGTAGAGCAGTCTGGAGACGCCTGGAGACACCAGGGCAGGCCCTGAGCTGCCCTCCAGCAAGGATCACGGTTGAGGCCTGATGCCCATGTCTAACCTAAGAGGGGGCGCTGGCAGGGAGGCCAGTCAGTTGGTGCAGAAATCTATTTTCAACTGTAGTGAGGGCCATTGCATCTTTGTGCCCCCATAGCTCCACCCCATAAATGGCAACTCTCTTAGCCTGTTGGTTTAAATTTGTAGTGCTGTGATATTAGGCAAACTTTTGGCCTGCTCTGCTCCTTTATGTTAACTTTGTTCAAGTTTTAGTCTACATCTATCAATATGATGTCACCAGTCTAATTTCTCATTAAGAGTTAGACCTAAATAGTCAAAGGTGTGCACCAGCTCCAATATGGATCCCTTGACTAGGTGTGTTTGTGGAACATGGGTTAAGGACCATATATTTTGTCTTCGAGGCGTTGATTTCCAAACCCCTCTTGGAACCAAAAGTATCAAAACTGTCTAAGGTCTTCTTTAGCCGCATGGGTGATTTGGATATTAGTAGGGTGTCATCTTAAAACATTAGTGCAGGGACCCCATGTCTAGCAAGTTTTGGAAAATCACCCGTACATGCGTTCAGGTGATCAATCAAATAATTAACATAAATTGTAAAGAGGATGGTGGCTAGAACACAGAACTGCCTTACCCCACTTATGGTAATAAAGCAGTCTGTCAACTCACCTTGTTGACAGCAGCTGACCTGGGCATAGTTCAGCTCATGGAGTCTTACAATATTAGCTGATAAGTATTTGGATCTCCTGCCTGTCTTGCTGCTTGATAGATTGCGTCATGGCAGCCCTGGCCCTCCTTCAGGAAGAGTTATACTATGTTGGGGGATGAGACTTCCCTGCAGACTTTTTAGCTTCCACAAAGAAAAGACTACATCGCTCTCCAAACATTTGGGTATGACCCACACTGATTTTCTCAAGTTTGTCTGTCTAGTCTGCCTGCCCAACCTGAATTAAAAGACCATCCAGGTGTCTTACTACTATTCTGTAAACTGCCCCTAGTCGTTCCTCAGACAGGTCCATTTGGCACCATTTCACTCTGCACTTGCTGTTGGTTTGGCTCAATCTATTTTCAAAGGGATCAGATGTGCCTTCTGACGTGCCACAACCTGGGAGAGCAATAACACTAGAGACAGCATTATGATCACTGTCTTGTCTCCGACAGACCTCCATGTCAATTAAATAGGGCCAGATCGACTAAAACATAATCAATTCGACTGGTGCAAGTTGGGCGATTAAAGGTAGATTTGCCGTCTCTGTAGGATGCGGTTCTGCTATTACAGGCTCTGAGTCCTTGATTTAATGTCATAGCAAGAATTTGTAGGGATAGGGGTGACTATTTTTTGACTGGAGGAATTACTAGCCTAGGGATGGACCAGACGTTGTCTTCCTCCTGTGCCATCAACCCTAGGTTTCCCACTAGGGGTTAAAATTAACAATTAAAATCTCCACCCACCAATTTCCAAACTACAGCCAGGGCTGATGTCAAATGTGTGCTTAGCAGCTCTAGGATCATAGAGACTCTATCCAATGCCCCTGGTCTTTGATACACATTATGAATGTGCATATTCAATTGTGGCAAGGCCAGTGTTATTCCCAGAATATCTGGGGAAGGGATCATGAGTTCCTCCATCTTACAGGAGTAGGACGTATGCACCCAGATTGTGAGGCCCCCCGATGGTCTCCCCTTGCCTTTAAATAGGGCAGCTTTACTCAAAATCACAAACCTCATCTGAAAGGCCGCCTTTGTGCACCAAGTCTCTTGAAATGAACAAATTTCATGGGAATTGATAAACTGAGCCCAGTCAGGGCACTCTAGTTGGATGAATGCCCTGCAATGTTCCATGAAAGTAATTTCATAGGGGAGGCTGAGCTTTGGACAATATGTACATTTGCAGAAACGGACCCTGCCCTCCTTCCCTCGTCCCTACTGGGTGTACGTTTTATGGTAGGCCTGAGGAGGGAAATCAGCTTGTTGTTATCAACATTGAACCAGGGCTGGGTTATCGCGCCTGCTAATATTGAGAGAGGAGTTAGTCATGTCTCCGGTATGTGTGTGGAGCTTAGTAGTTTGTTTATCTTCAGTCAGGTTACTCCAGTTGGGCGGGTTAAATCGCCTAGTCAGAATGTGGGAGGTCTTTTTTGTCTCTCCGACTCTCAGCATGGGCTATTTTAATCGAGGCATGTCTATGGGAGCCTGTCATGGGAGTTTGTCAATCAACATCTGCGAAAACATCAAACCGGTTAGATGATGTGAGGCCAAACATACTTTGTACACCAGCAGGAATGGTTGGTGCGTGCACCAGGTCATTTACCAACTGATCATGCTGGATCTGTTGGAAAGCTGGGGCCCTGAAGGAGTTGGAGGGTTTGTAAAAGTAGCCCAGTGGCATCAAGTTGATATTCGAGTGACCCAACCGTCTGCTGAGATGACTCATCAGAAGAACCTTCACTAGATGGAGCGACCTGAAATTGATAATCACACAGTCTCCTGGTCTATCTGCCTCACCAAAGCCTAACTAGCAAACTCTACGTATTAGTAAAATATTGATTGCTTGAGAAAAAGGAAAATTTCTGTTTCTTGCCAACCAGTCCAAGACTTTGTTAGTTAACTCACCCGGGGTCTCCCTTTGCCCCTTACACAACATTGGGACTCCTACCAGTATTCCAACATAGGGGCAGGATGTTTGGGGTAGGTGTAGCACTGGGTGGCTCTGAAATAGGACTCTATGTTCTACTGTTACTGCCCATGGTGACTTCTCGTCGCGTCATATTCCCACTTACATTGAGAGCCAAGAAAGGAGTTGCAAGCTGTGCTGGCTGGGAGCCATGGGTGCATGGCTGTGCATGTGTAGGGATATTGGTTGCCAGGCCATCTAACATGGTAGGGATAGGAGGAATAGAAGGGGCTGTAAGGGGGGGGGGCTGGCCGGGCTTTATTATGTCCCTCAAGGCAGTACTTAAGGCCTTGGAGCCATTCTGATGGCTTTTTGCGAGGCCCCTAAGCCCTACTTCAACCATCTGTAGTCGTTTCTAAAATGGGAGAAGGTGCACTTGCAAGTGCATTTTTGATTTCTAGGATACAGTCCTCCTTTAGTTGGATGACCCAGGCAGGGGTTGGTTCTATCCCATTTCTTTTTGCCAAGTTCCTAAAGGTTTTGGAAGTGGTCATTATGTCTTTAGGGTCTGAAGTAAGATATTTTTCCAACCTCATGGAAGAGTTTGGGTGATGGCTATGCACCTGACGCCTTGTTCTCTGGGTGGTCACAGATGGATGGAGGCTTGATTCTGGTGAAGTTAAAGTGAAGCAGTGATTTTGTGTTGTTTTGAGGGAGGAGATTTCTCTTTCAGTGCATTCCAAACATGCGGTGGTACTTTATCCCTTGTTGCAAATAGGAGGGAGAAAGGTGGGGGAGAGATGGAACTCACTGCTGGTAGTAATGCTTGTGAATGCTGGTGGCTAGAACTCATTGAGCTTAATGATAGTCTCCTCTCTGTTGGTTCTTTTTCCATTGAGGTGACTCCCATAGCTCTCTGTAACATCATGGAGATTAGTGTGGTCTTGGGAGACAGGAGAATTTAGGGGGTGCTTCCCATAGCTTTCTTTTTCCTCATCGTGAGTGATGTTCAGGGTACAATCAAGTCAGGAGATGTAGAGTTTTGAGATACCACAGCTTTTATTAAAAGACTGTTGATAAGTCTATGGAACAACTTTAACATACAAAGGACCCAATGAGCTGCTGACTACTGCAGACTACTGCATACTGGTTGAAGGCCTTGGCACTAATGACAAGACACAGGTAAAACACAGGGAGATGGTTAAAAAGCCTCCAAGCAAGCTAAGCGTTAATGATGTTAAGGCCCCCTCCAGTGACCCTCACCAGTGAAGAGAAGAGAGGGGGGATGTTATATATTGTTATATACTGCTAGGACCAGACACAGCCAGGCATAGGCCAGGCACAGATGAAAGTTCTTGCTAGAAGCAACATATGGCTGCAGTCACTCTCCAAGGGGCAGCTGGTACTCGTCAGTCTGAGTTTTTACACACAGGCAAGCATTGGCGGAGTGGGCAGGAGCAGAGGAGCAAAGGATACACGTGCAGAAACACTTAGCAGGCAGCATACAGGCAATAGTTGTTACTTACCTCCTCCCCTGCTGCTTCCTCCACCCACACAACGCTGCAGAGGTTGAGCAGAGTTGCGCACAAGGCAGGGCTAAAAATGAAAATCCTTGGGGGCATATTCACAAGGAGCTATCGCCGAATTAACGGCACTTTATCGCAGCCAAAGTCGTGATAAATTTACCTCCCCATTCACAAGCCGGTGTAAACAGCCCACAGCACCAGTTTACCCGCGATAGCAGCCGCAAAAAACATCGCCACAGAGGACCCCCGCAAATATCGCTAATGAGATGCAGAGTAGGCGTTTCAGTGCCAAAAGTCGAGACAACATCACACCACAACATTCACAACGACCAGCCACATCGGGGATAAGAACACAAAACAGGTGATAAGGCGCGTTAGCACCAGGAAATTTACACCTGCTCTGACCTGGTGTAAAGTCGGACGGCAGCCAGCACCACAAAAGGGAGCACAGCCCAGGGCCACAACCAAAGGGCAACAGATGCCATGGAGCCACTCATCATGCAGCCCAGACACCCAAGAGGGCCACAACACCCACCGCCACCACCCCAGGACCCCAACCCACACCCGGAACACCCCCCCCGCCCCCGGACCACCACAGACGCAGCGCAGACAAAGACAGCGGACCCCCAGGAAGCTTACCAGCCTCACAGGCCCCACATCTGACAATGTCACCGTCCACTACAGGCTGAAAGTGACAAACATCCTACGCATCCTGACCATCATCGCCTAACAGGCCTACGGCACCAACACAGCGGACAACCAACATCCCACCCCAAACAAAGCTGCTGGCTTGGCTGCACCTGTTGGCCCCTGGACCACCCAACCAACACCCACCAGAGTTGGAGGAGTCTCACAGCCAACCACCTGTCCTGGACATCACCATCACCCTGGCACCCCAGTCCCCATACGTACAACACAATGCGCAGGATACGCTGGAGACCATACAAGGACCATACGCTCAAGCAGGATGCACGCACTTGTTGGGGGCAATACACAGCACACATGTACTACCTGTGCCCCCTGGTGACACAGCACACAATCACCGCAACAGGAAGCACACGTCTCAATGTGCAGGCAACAACAGAACACCGTGGAACCCCCAACAATGTCGCCTTTAAATACACAGCCAGTGTGCATGATACCTTCATCCTCCGACAGTCCATCATCAACCAGCGTTCCCAGGATGGCAACAAGGGAAATGCACAGCCCCTTGGCAATATCCAAATGAACACCCCACACACCTCAACTCCACAACTATGCAACTCACAACTCTGGCAATGCACACGTCACAAAATCACATACAACATGCCCACCCACCAAACACGACAGAACAACTTACAATGTTCACATGGGCAAGCCCTGAACATGAACCAGCAATGGCATGGCACCACAGCCACATAATAGTCGAATGTGTGGAGAGGTGGCAACCAGGCATGTGTGAAGGATGCAGTAGAACCATGATTGGGAAAGTACACAATGCCATGGGTGGCGGAGATGTGCTGGACACACTGCAGTATGCAGAACACACCCCTATCCATGGCGACATACACCGCTGGTGTATGGAGTGTAGTGGACAGTGGACGCCACCATGTCACCCCAGCCAGTGGGGGACCTCGCGGAAATGTTGCCTGTTACGCCCCCCCCCTAAGCGTCACCTGAGTGGGATGGCCCGGTGTATGCCACACCAGCGTAGGGGTGTGAATAAAAAGCACGTAGGCCTGGGCGTGTTCCTCTTCCGGAAAGACCCACGTCTCTGCCAGGGCGGCGCCTCCCACCCCACCACGAGGCCAACACCGTCCTCGTGAGCGGAGTTGCCTGCGATGCTGTGCGCCTGCCGGACCCCGGCACGCTGGACCACGAACCCGTCAGGCCCGCCCCTGCGCAGCCAGGCCACACTGATCACCTGCCGACACCGGCGTGTGTCAAGGAGGGCCCACCACGTGCTGGTGCAAGCTCCAAGCCCGAGTCCCGCGACCTTGGCACCCACCGCAGACCATCACGGCCTCCATGACACAGGCCCGCTTTATTCCTTTCTCGTTGATGTACTCCACTGCCGCCTTAGGCCTACTCTTCGGACCAGTAGGTCCCATATGTGAAACTGTGCCTGAGTCATGAATGGCAGAGACACCAAATCCGGGCCAGCGGCCACAGCACCAGATCCCCCCGATCAGTGAGGCATAGTTCCATATGGGCATCTTGCAACACGTGGTGCCACTAACCCTGTTCAACGCCAGTCGGCGACACGTGGTGCCACTAACCCTGTTCAACGCCAGCCGGCTACACGTGGTGCCACTAACCCTGTTCAACGCCAGCCGGCTACACGTGGTGCCACTAACCCTGTTCAATGCCAGCCGGCTACACGTGGTGCCACTAAGCCTGTTCAACGCCAGTCGGCTACACGTGGTGCCACTGAACCTGAACTACGCAGGCCGGTGGGGCCATCCAACCTATGCCGGCGACACTCGGTGAATGGGCCGTGCTGACCGCTGCCTCAGGCCTACACCACGGTCAGGTAGGTCACACATTTGGAACTGAGTCTTGATTACACCCTGGCAGTGAACATTATTGAAGGCGGAGAACAATTCACTATACACCCTTCGATGTGGTGGCAACAAGTCTGTGCATGGCATCAAAACCACACGTGTCTGTGGGCCTGCGCGGACTACTGCCCTCGGCCTACACTGCGCACGAGTGGGATCACAGATTTGGAACTGAACATCGGTAATTCAAAAGGCAGAATACATTTCATTGCACGCACGGAGAGGAGTAAGAGGATGACGCGTTGCAGTCCGGAGGGAACAGGATCATTGTTACGGAGGTGATTGAACACTACCGACAACTGCCACTGTGTCACTAACTCTGTTCCTCGCGAGCCAACGACACGTGGCTGTGGGCCACTGCTGACCACTGCCTCCGGCCTACACTGCGGTCCAGTAGGTCCCATGTGTGAAACTGTGTCCTGAGTCATGAATGGCAGTGACCAGATGTATACTGCAGGGGTGATATCACTAAACTCCCTGCTATCAGTGGAGCAAACAAATGCATCACAAGCACACGACAAGTGTCTGTGGGCCCATGCTGACCACTGCCTCCGGCCTACACTGCGGTCCAGTAGGTCACAGAGTCTTGATTTGGCAATGTTGGAGTTCACATCTGTGTACCGGCATCATCGCAGACTGCATCCCCTCTCAGCACCTGTGCCACTAAGTTTGTTCCCCGACATTAATGGACACTCACTGGTCGTACATTGGTCGCGTTTGAGTCTATGGAATAGGGGCTAGGTTTTCATCCTCATGTAGCTGATACCGAATTGTTGGTGAAAACGAGGGTTGCACTTTCCACTCCTCCATATGCTGCTTCCAGATAACATCAGACCTTCCGCATCATGCCCTGGAGGACACCTTCCACTGTCCCCCACAACCCTCTACAACATACACCTCGGACATTGATGGGGACCCGCTCAGGTCACATGGCCCATCTGACTGCACCGCAAGTCACCGTCCCATGGCTGGGTGCCTGTACCGGCCGCAGTGCATCCGGGGCCACTAACTCTGTGCTGCTCAGGCCCCTTCTTCTGAGACATTGAATGGCCTCTGTAGCGTGGGTCTTGGGGTCATCATCGCCATGTGTCTGTGGCCCTGCGCTGCCCGCATCCTCCGGCCTCAACTGCGGGCCACCAGGGCCCACACATAGCATCGAGTCTTGACCGGCCCGGATGCCGCATCACCGCAGGAGGCACACGCCACCACCGCAAGGACCACCTCCAACCGCCATCTGCCAGAGTCGAAACGGTGGTACTGACAGACCTACGGAGTTGCTCAGACCTGTCGTGGATGCCATCATCGGCCTGATACCCTGCTCAGCACTCCAGGTGCCAGTGACTCAGTGCACCACAAGCCATTGTCCGTTACTGATTGAGTTTTGTGCTGTTGTGAGGTTGCGCAGCAATGTCACCTCATGCAGTGGGGAAGACCTGGGACTATGATGAGGAAGATGTGTCAAGTGTGCGGACGGGAGAAGGCACAGACAATGGGAGGGCAGGAGGCAACAGCCCCAAGGCAGGAATGCAGACTGGTGGTGGTAGTCAAGTTACATACCCGGATCTATTACTGGGTATTGCGCTGTGGACTGCGGACGCAACTGTCACCTCAGGCAGTGTGGGAGACCTGGGACGTTGATGAGGAAGTTGATGCAGGTGTAACACACCCCACTGCATCTCCATCAGGACTAACACGAAGGGACACAATCCTAGCAATTTCTTCACATGAGCGTGCTCTTCTCTAGTGCCCCTACCTCAGTGCACTGCAACTCACGGAACCTCCTGACTGAATAGTGGGTGACCTCTGTCGTCACTCCAGATCCCTCCATGTTGCTCTGCAGTTGACTCTGTAATGCTGGTGTCTTCTGTTTCCATTACACTGGTGTCCACTGTTCAGGTTGTTGCCAGCACCAAGCACTCCGTGTGGGCTGGCTTATACTCACCCCACACACATCCAGCACAGGCGTCACTGTACATGTGGCCCTGCCAATAAAGGGGCCGGACGCACGTGCCCGTAGCCAGTTCAACATGATATGTGCATGTGTCCCTGTGGTCTTGTTGTATGCATGGGGGCCCTGGGCCCTACGACATTACATTGTGCTGTGTACAGCGGACGCAGACATGTCACTGCAGGCAGCGGGCTAGAACCTGGACATGTAGCTTTGTCGTCACCCACTCAATTCGTAAGGGGAGTGGACTGTGCCATCGTACGCAGAGCCAACGTGGGTGTGTGACTGATATGTGCGTGCCCCTGGGCGTGGTTCGGTACTGGGTATGTGCATCTGCATGTGTCTCTATGGCAGTGTGGGTCTCCTTTGTGTCCCTGAAGGGTATTGGACACCCACGTATGTGTTCTAGTTCGCATTCCATGGGTTCGGCAACACCCGCACCTGTTGGGCCACCTCCTTTTGGCGTTCTGACACCTGGCATTGGGGTGCCATGTGTGGGTCGGTGAAGTGTTGTGAGGCAGCCGTGATTGCGGGTGCTTCATGCTGTGTGGTCTGTTGCAGGGGCTGGGTTCTCCTCTGAGTAGCTTATCTGCCCTGGTCCTGGTGGTGGGTTGTGTGGGATATCCATGGGCTGTTGTAGGGCGTCGGTGTCGAAGGTGTGGTGTTCGTCTTCGGCATCACTGATGGGTTGTCTGTTCTGACCTGCTGAGGGTGTTGTTTGTCCCTCTGCATTGTGAAGGGGAGGTGCATGTTGGCATTGTGTTGGCGCCTTGTTCTTCTCGACATGCAGACTGTGTGACAATGTACATTGTGACTGTTTGGGCGGTGATGGCTATTTGAGTTGGGACAGTGTACATTTGGCCTACATGGCTGATGTGGAGTTGTAGCCGTAGATATGCATCTCACAGTTCCCTGCTCTGTCCAATGTGATTGTTCTGTTTCTGCGCCTGGGCGGACCCAGTTGTGTCCCCTGTTCTGCAGTGTGGGTGTTGCACTTTGTGCCACATTGTCATGGTATGTGCTGTGATTGCTATGTGTGTGTGCTGCAGTGTGCCACGAGGATGGGGGACATGTCCCTGGGTAATTGTTAGTGTGCAGTGTGCTACACCTCATTGTGCATGTGTGCCATTGTGGCCATCCTGCCCCGTCCCCCTAGTCCCTGTTGTATCCTCACCCTGTTGTTGTTGTGTCAGGTCCTCTCGAGCTGTGTCCGTACTCCCTACTCCTTGCACCGTCTACACACTGATGACTGTGGCCTGGGTTTCCTCCAGCTCCTCCTGTGGCGCTGGCCTGCCAACTCCTTTCGCCGTTGCTGCCTTCCTGTTGGCAGCGGGTTTGTACCTGGTTTAGGTTGTCACGTCCTGCTGGCGCCTCTTGGCCTCCTGGATTGGCCTCCTGGGCACTCCGACTGCATTCCAGGTGGTCTGCTTGTGGGTCAGTTGCTGGTAGTGTTCTGTCACCTCCGTGACGCTGGTCTTGTTTTCCTGCGGTCTGCACCCCGTCTTCCTCTCCCTTTTCTCCTTGGCCTTCCCCTACCCAGTTGTTTCTTGCTGGTGGTCTGTGGGGGTTGTGGGGTTCGCGTTGACCTCTGCACTGGGTCAGGGTGCATCCATGTTGCTACGGGCTTTGGCTTGTTTCTGGTGTGTTGTTTCTGTGGTTTTTATGGTGCAATTTCCTGCCAGACGCGTGGGATTTGCAGGCCTGTGGCTACTCTTTGCTACTTTTTGTACCACGATTGGCCTCATCGCATGGTTTCTCGCGTTCGCGTTTTTTCGGCGTGGCATTGATTTTCATGCTGACATTTGATGTGTTATCTGGTGACTATCGCAAGGTACTGCCTTGTTGTGAATTCCACGTTGACACGGGGTTATTTTCCCGTGATAGGCTTCGATATTGAAAGTTGCGTTACGCTACTCTTGCGGTAGTTATCACACATTCTTGTGAATATACCCCTTGGAGTTCACAATCAAAGCGGTAGTAACGATGGTCACTGATGGGCTGTTTGCAGTGATCCGTATTTCTTGTAGCTTTCAGGGTTCCAAAGTTCCAGGGTTTGAAGCAGAGTTGGATTGGGATACAAAATAGGCCCGGGCACGCTAAAAAAAAAGTGGCCCACATTTGCGGATTGCCTTTCCGCAGAACACTGCTTCTGTGAAGTTTTAGGAAAAGAACAGTATGGGGTCTCCAAAAAAGGCATGTTTTCTTAACTTCCACATAGATAAAAAATGCAAATGTTGCCCGCACTCTTTCTGCACTTCTGCTCAGGCCCCCCTGCTCAATCGGCATAAATTAATGGGCCGGCCCAGCGAGAGAAAGGGAGTGACAACCGCGCCCGCCCGTTAGTCAAAGGAAGGTAATAGAGTCATATCTGACTCCAGGAAGGCTGCTCAGGCCCCCACTGGGCCGTTGGCAGCATCCGAATAGCACAGACACCACCCAAATCGGCCCCCATGCTGCCCTAAAAAAAAGCGGACCACAGGTGGAACTCGCATACCGGCCCTTCGGCCATTGCCCGAGTGCCCGCCTTACCAATCTGACTCTGGTTTGAAGTCCTTGGTTGTGGTTTTTAGACTCTGAAGGAGTTTTGGAAAGCTCTTCAAAATTTGGTGGGGGTTTCAAGGTCTATATTAAATAGACTCCCCTAACTGCGGGGGACAAACGACAAGAGACATCAAGGAGGAGAGAAAGGTAGAATCAAATGCAAGAGCACATGCATATGTGTGCCCATGCAGAGGACCTTATTGTAGTGTGCTCCTGAGGACAAGGCTTGTGTGGGCACTCGAGGGCACAGGGACACAGCCCTCCCCCCTGCTCCTGCTGCCCTACCACACACCTGCACGTGCCTACCTACAAGGCATGCTGAGCGCAGTGACAGTGGGGCAGAGCAGGGCAAATGTGGCCAATTGTAAGTTTCTCCGGAGGGGCAGGAAGCAGCCTCCTTGCTCCTGCATGACCTAAAAATCAATGGCAGTAGCTAAATGAACATTTACTGGCCAAGCAAGTCACCATCTGGCAGCTCCGAACTCCGAGCTCTCCGACCCCTCCGGATATGGAATCTATTATGTCCCTTGAAATAATGCTGGACACCACTCCCAGACAGATCTAGGACGAAGCAGCAATATGCTTTCTGTCAAGAGTCACCATCTTTTATCACTAATAGGTTGACTGTCGTTCTCATTGAGCCACTGTTTACACTTTGACATGATCAATCTGGTTAGATTCAAAATGGTCTGGCTATATTACTGCTTGAATAATGTCTAATCCACATGCTAAAGTGTCCTGTTCTTAACACATGGTCCCATTTTAAGTCTCCAACCTTCCTAACGACCCTCTGGGAGATTCCTTCAGTCCTCAGTGTAATGTACACATCCTTGTTATGTCAGGGTGCCCTCTGCCAGGAAATGTTCCCAAACTTTGGTTGACTATCTGGGGTGTGGAAAGCAAACTCCAGCAACATAGCTTGCTTGCTCTCACAGAAATCCCTGGTAAAAGCTGAATGTTTAAAATGTTCTGAGCAAACGAAGCATTTTTTCACATTTACACACATGCATCAGCTAAGCTATATTAAACCTTATGTGACATTGAACTCCGCAAACCATATTCTTTATAATACAGAGTAGGGCAAGGGCCCTTTATGACCCTATCAGGCCGAAACAGGTGATGCCCTTTGTCTGTTTCTGCCCTTAACAGGGCCAACCCAAACAGGTTTTGCCTTTGTCAGCCCTTAACTAGCCCAATCAGGTGGAAGGAGGCAAAAAGTTTCAGGCAGAAAATGTAGTGATGTTACTTCCCTAACAAAAACAGTTAAAAAGTAGAAAACACAACAGAATAAAAATCCCACTCCAATTTATAATAATAGACTAATATTAAATGAACTTTTAGACACCAAAATGGCAAACATCAGATTTAGGGAGCCAGAAATTTTATTTTTCAAAGTTATAAATAATTCTAGTACCAAAAAGCACAAAGCGCCAACTGTGGGTATCTGATTCCGATACACCAGGTCAAAGTCAAAAGTTAAGGCTGACCGTGATGGAGCATGGGTCGGACACAGGGACCAGGTTCTTCCTTGTCAAAAGCTTAGTTTCTGAGTTAGTTGTTTTTCTGGAGAAAAATCCTAGTGGACAAGGTGGTTGGTGGAACGGGGTGCCAGCTTATTCCGAAGAGGGACCTGTCAACCGTGGCCAGGTGAAGCAGAGGACTTTAGTGGGAGCCTCAGCTCTGACAGGAACTTCGAGGCTCTTGACATCGATTGAAAATGAGAGTCAATGGCTAGTGAACTTGGTCATCCCAGAACGTAATAAAGTTCAGTAGCCTTAGATTCTTAAGTATTTCAGTAAAATATATGGCATAGTGGTTGTGGGAAACATATACAATACTTATTAAGTGCTGAAAATTCCTCTAGGTAGTGTTCCATTTTATGTATTTTGTGTCTGATTTGTGATTTACAAAAGGGGAAAACCAAATGGAACTCAGTCCTGACAAACCCCATAAAACAGAGTGGTACAGCCTGAATCGATAGGCCATATCCTTACTTATTTTTCTAGGTGGTCTGCTAAGTTCTGTCAGGCTGTATGGCATTGTACCTGTTGATATCGTAGCTGTCACAATGATAAATATTTTGCATTTTCTCTATTTATGAGGCTAAGGGTAAAATGGAGCTTTAAATGGTGCTGAAAGAGACTTCCATCCAGTGGACAGAAGGAGAAAGGTGGCAAAGGCTTCTACAACACCTACTCCCAGCAACCTGTGAATAGGGTTAAAATCCCAAATAAAATCTCCAGGATAGCAACTCACTGGGTCTGAGAAGGTCATTCATGACTGTCATGATACTGAAATGTGAAATCAACTTCTAGCAAGATGTTGCAATAAAGGTTTGTTTAAGCACTCAGAATCAGTTGTAACTAATACCTCTGGAAAGCAAATACCTCTGGTTTTGAAAACAAATGAGCTTTACCACGTTAGTATTTTTTTGTATTCCATTAAAAAAGGTATTATGTGCCTGAGTTAGGCCCCTGTAGCAACGCTGCACATTTTTGTTACACTGCCCTCTTTCTGCACAATAACATTTTCCGATTACCTTTTGGACATATTTGCGTGCGTGACAATGTTGGATTAGTTTCTCTGAAACTGCTTTGCTTACACATTTCGCTTTGCACAACATTAACATAATGCCTCGAACACCAAGTACAAGCCCTTTGCACGCTGTACAATGTCATTCTATCTTCATCCAGGGGGCGACAGGGCTATCTGCAAACCCATAACAATGCTAATTTGTATATACATCGCAAGGATGCCTTTTATTATAAATAAATAAGCATTTCCGGGGGTTAGCCAGAGGAGACACTTCTGCTGACATCGAGGGGTCCCTGCATGCTGATGCGTCTTCATGAGAGGGGTCCAGTTCTTGACCAAGACAGGGGTCCTAACATTCTGTCCCGCCAGGTAATGGGGTTGGAACATCCTGTGGGAGGATTCTTGGCTATACACTCACACACACACCCTAGATGCACGTAGGTTAGGGCATGCATAACAGGAGTACGCCTGATTACTATATTGCATATATGCCTGCATATATACACTGTTCTAAGCACCGTGGTGGAACTATACCTGCTGTTTACTATTTTGGTGCTTGTAATCACTTTCATATGCTTCTGTCTATTGATCATCGCTGCACATGTACTCTTTATAAGAATAACGTTGGTTCAATAAATATATTGAAGAACGTCCTATTGTGTATTCCTGTATATTTCTCTGAGAACGACAGTGCACGAGTGACTGAGCATAAGGGTTCTAGATCTGATACCATCATCCCTAAGGGGTCAGGGTTGTCTTGTTCAGTGATTGCCAGAAACCGTTCGCTCCCTGTTTAGGTTAGGGGGGCTTGTGGTGGCTTCAGCTAGCTCATCTCTAGGCCAACATATACTACGGGGGTGCATGGTATCAGTCTAGGCACCTCACCCAAAGTTTATGTTGTCCACAAACATACAGATCCTACTGATTAGTGGGAACTACGCGATACCAAAGGGGATTATGGACGGAGCGTTAGAGCAAATCAAACACTCACCCCCAGTCAACTGATCTGGGTTTAATCCATCATCATTCTTTAGCTCACTCCACCACCCCAGTTCAGACATGGCCATATGCAAATCAGTCTGACCCTGTGCCTCATGGGAACAGTCCAGCCCGAACTGCCAAGCCATGTCTTCCCTGGACCGGAAACAAGCATCCTGGGACCGGTTTCGGGTTCAAAACCCTCATCAGCCAGGCTATCTTGAATCCAGTGGCAAAGTGAGCAAGGGACCCACGTCTGGGCATACCCTGCCAACTTAGGGCGAACAAAGCGATACCAAAGGGGATGATGGACGGAGCGTTAGAGCAAATCAAACACTCACCCCCAGTCAACTGATCTGGGTTTAATCCATCATCATTCTTTAGCTCACTCCACCACCCCAGTTCAGACATGGCCATATGCAAATCAGTCTGACCCTGTGCCTCATGGGAACAGTCCAGCCCGAACTGCCAAGCCATGTCTTCCCTGGACCGGAAACAAGCATCCTGGGACCGGTTTCGGGTTCAAAACCCTCATCAGCCAGGCTATCTTGAATCCAGTGGCAAAGTGAGCAAGGGACCCACGTCTGGGCATACCCTGCCAACTTAGGGCGAACTACGCAATACCAAAGGGGATGATGGACAGAGCGTTAGAGCAAATCAAACACTCACCCCCAGTCAACTGATCTGGGTTTAATCCATCATCATTCTTTAGCTCACTCCACCACCCCAGTTCAGACATGGCCATATGCAAATCAGTCTGACCCTGTGCCTCATGGGAACAGTCCAGCCCGAACTGCCAAGCCATGTCTTCCCTGGACCGGAAACAAGCATCCTGGGACCGGTTTCGGGTTCAAAACCCTCATCAGCCAGGCTATCTTGAATCCAGTGGCAAAGTGAGCAAGGGACCCACGTCTGGGCATACCCTGCCAACTTAGGGCGAACAAAGCGATACCAAAGGGGATGATGGACGGAGCGTTAGAGCAAATCAAACACTCACCCCCAGTCAACTGATTTGGGTTTAATCCATCATCATTCTTTAGCTCACTTCCACCACCCCAGTTCAGACATGGCCATATACAAATCAGTCTGACCCTGTGCCTCATGGGAACAGTCCAGCCCGAACTGCCAAGCCATGTCTTCCCTGGACCGGAAACAAGCATCCTGGGACCGGTTTCAGGTTCAAAACCCTCATCAGCCAGGCTATCTTGAATCCAGTGGCAAAGTGAGCAAGGGACCCACGTCTGGGGATACCCTGCCAACTTAAGGCGAACAAAGCGATACCAAAGGGGATGATTGACGGAGCGTTAGAGCAAATCAAACACTCACCCCCAGTCAACTGATCTGGGTTTAATCCATCATCATTCTTTAGCTCACTCCACCACCCCAGTTCAGACATGGCCATATGCAAATCAGTCTGACCCTGTGCCTCATGGGAACAGTCCAGCCCGAACTGCCACGCCATGTCTTCCCTGGACCGGAAACAAGCATCCTGGGACCGGTTTCGGGTTCAAAACCCTCATCAGCCAGGCTATCTTGAATCCAGTGGCAAAGTGAGCAAGGGACCCACGTCTGGGCATACCCTGCCAACTTAGGGCGAACAAAGCGATACCAAAGGGGATGATGGACGGAGCGTTAGAGCAAATCAAACACTCACCCCCAGTCAACTGATCTGGGTTTAATCCATCATCATTCTTTAGCTCACTCCACCACCCCAGTTCAGACATGGCCATATGCAAATCAGTCTGACCCTGTGCCTCATGGGAACAGTCCAGCCCGAACTGCCAAGCCATGTCTTCCCTGGACCGGAAACAAGCATCCTGGGACCGGTTTCGGGTTCAAAACCCTCATCAGCCAGGCTATCTTGAATCCAGTGGCAAAGTGAGGAAGGGACCCACGTCTGGGCATACCCTGCCAACTTAGGGCGAACAAAGCGATACCAAAGGGGATGATGGACGGAGCGTTAGAGCAAATCAAACACTCACCCCCAGTCAACTGATCTGGGTTTAATCCATCATCATTCTTTAGCTCACTCCACCACCCCAGTTCAGACATGGCCATATGCAAATCAGTCTGACCCTGTGCCTCATGGGAACAGTCCAGCCCGAACTGCCAAGCCATGTCTTCCCTGGACCGGAAACAAGCATCCTGGGACCGGTTTCGGGTTCAAAACCCTCATCAGCCAGGCTATCTTGAATCCAGTGGCAAAGTGAGCAAGGGACCCACGTCTGGGCATACCCTGCCAACTTAGGGCGAACAAAGCGATACCAAAGGGGATGATGGACGGAGCGTTAGAGCAAATCAAACACTCACCCCCAGTCAAGTGGGAACTACGCAACATGGTGCCACCAATGTTGGTTGAGTTCTTATTTATGGTTCGTCTGAGTAGTTCAATCGTGCCTTCTCAGAGAATCCTACTCACCTCCAAACCTGAGACGTCCGTGGTGGTAGGGAAATCCACCTCAGCTCAGTAGGTAGAACCAATGTATTGGCTGTAGGTTGTTCAAGCTTAAAGAATTACATTTTCCACATTGAGTGAACCCTCTCGGTAATTCATTTGTTCTATCATGTCTGGAGACGAAGATCCCCAGGCACAGAATATCTCAGAGAACTGCAGACATGCAGTTATTCTAAAGTTATTAAATTTTGGTGTCCCGGCTACGGGTGGAGACGTAACCTTCATGGTTGATGCACACGAAGGATTTAAGAGAGAGGTTTTCCTGGGTTAAATTCCTGGCTGCAAATGCTCGAACAGAATTATTTCAGACCTACATCGAGGATGAAGCACCGAAGGAATACACTCCATATGAGTACATAGAGGTTCCTCTTTCTTACAAAGAACATATTAATTTGTTTAAAGGAGCCCTCCCATACACAATAGGATACATGAGACTTGGTCAGCTCATTAAAGAGGGAGCGACATGTGCGGTCTTAGCTGAATACACATCACATCCTAATACTGCTAATCTAACAGCAGCAGAATTGCGTACACTATACAAAGATTTAGTAAAAATATACAGAAATCTCACACAGTTCATAATGTGAACAATAACATTACACCCTGAGCGGACTGCTCCAGCCGCACAACCATAATTGGCCACTACTGTATCAGACCGCAGACACAGGATGCCGTTATGGGAAATATTCCCACCAGTCGGGAGCAAATTCCATTCTGGATAGCTCAAAAAACAAGCCAGCTTAAGGCAGTGTTTCCCCATAGGGGCCCGCAGGAAAAACACAGAATACTAACTATTTGCTTGCTGATGGGGATGGCTTCCCCGGAGGAAGACTACACAACTTGTGGTACAGTCTTCACTGCCATTTACACCAGAACACATGGTACCCCTTCTCTGGCTGTTTTACCTGAGGCACTGAAGCAGCGTCAGAATGAGGACGGGGCAGCACCAGCCCTGGACTTAGGGATGAAACTGATGGGCAATTTTGCTGCAGTTTCTGTCATTATGTTTAGCAACATAAAAGGGGAGGCAGCTGCATTGGCTATAAGGCAACGCCTGAGGGATTTCACTCCTGTACAGCAGGATCGGGAATTGCCAAAAATTATTGAAGAAACCTACGCTACACTAGGTAGAGATAATTTGGGAGCCAGACCTGGGAAACCACAACTTAAGAGTAATTCTGAAAATAATAACTCTAAGCAAGCACCTGATTCTTCAGCAAAGAAGAAATGGGATAATAAACAAAAGAATAAAGACAATACATGATCACCAGATGGGCCTCCTCAGCAGGAAGCCACCGAAAAAAGATATAATCTCAGAAACAGTGATAACGTTAGAAAGCCTGACAGGTATCAGGATGCTGATACACGTTTCTCTCGTTACTTCTAGGAGTCATCCGATACACTTTCAGAGAGAGGTGAACGGTCAGAGCGCAGGTCGGAGAAGCATGTGAAACTGAAGAAGGAATCACAACGCTCATTTGTTTACATCATTAATAAAGAAGATAAATGAAAGACTCCTGCACCTCAATTCAAAAAGAAAAAGTTAGCTGGAATTAAAATCCGGCATGCCCAGAATACTGAGGACCCTGCTTCTGAGCGGGAAGTGGGCAGTGACGATGCTGGACAGCGTGGCTGAAGTCACAATAGCTCGCCGGAACTGATGAATTATCTGGAGGCAGTAGCGCTGAGTGAGCATTTCATGTGGAAACACCAGATACTATGGTAAGTGTTCCCCATCGTTCATACAAAATTACACTTGGAGGGGTACCCAGAACCATCAAGGCTTTCTTTGGGGAGACCTTGACATATGGTTACAAAAGTCTTTTGACTGAAAAAGACTGGCCACCTGATTTCATAATGGAGTGCCCAAATGGGGAAATGGTAATTTTACCAGCCTTTTCCAACCTCGTTTCTGAATTAGTGAAACATTCTTACTCCAAGGAGTGGGCGTTAGCGCAAGCTCCAAAGGAAGTGGGATGATGAGTCACCTCATCACGAGATCCCAATGAAAACAACTCCTCAACCCCAAAGACAATATCCAATTAAACGAGAAGCTAAGAAACAAGTTAGGGAAATCCTAGAACAACTTGAATACCAAGGTGTAATAGAAACTGCTAAGAAACAAGTTAGGGAAACCCTATACCAACATGAGTACCAGGGTGTAATTAAAAATTACACCTCATCAATGAATAATCCCTTGTTTCCCATAATGAAACTGGACAATTCATACCATCTAGTATGGATTACAGACATCTGAACACATCTACTCCCACATTCGCAGTACAAAATACACACAGTGCCGCACTAATGAACAACATTGTGTGGAAAAACACGAACCAATACTAGATATAGCAAATGCATTTTTCTGACAAAATATAGTGCCTGCAAGAAGATATTTAACAGCATTTTCAGCACTCGGAACACAGAGGCAATTCTGTCAATTACCCCAGGGGTATAAGAATAGCCCTGGACTGTTCTCAGCCAGGGTAACAAAGTTACTTCAAAATTTTGATGAGGAGGCATTGTTCTATGTTGATGATATATATCTAATTGACAATGGATTAATGGAACACTTGAACAGAATGGACCACATAGTTCTGGGGTTTGCTCACATGGGCTACAAATTTAATTTGAAAAATCGAAAATTGCCCATTTCAATGTCGTTTTTTAGGATACAAATGGTCAAGTGAAGGCAAGAGCCTAGCAACCCATTTTTTAGAAAAATGTGCGTTGCTCCAACCTCCAACGACTTGATAAGACGAGATTTTTCAAGCACACATTGGACACAGGAACACACAAACTTTTGCATTCCATACAAGCTGATATGATAGTTTCCAAACACTTACACACACGTGTAAACACCACAAATCTGGTGATCCGCGAAGTTGCTGGACCATCTGGGTATACCCATATAACATTCAACAAAGGTGATACAGTACCAATAGCATACAAATCACATTTATACACAAACACTGAAATGTGTTTTGCAGCAACTGAGAACATTCTCACAGCAGTACAGACTGCTGTAGTGAGAGAGAGAACACTAGCAGAGGGTAAATGCATAATTGTTGTAACCCCGGTACCGACCTTAGAGGTGTTACCAAAGCAAGCATTCCAAATGCCAAAGCTTTAAATCCACGATGGATACAATGGGCTAACTCTCTCACTGCAACAGATGTAGACTACAGATTTAACTCTACATTACAAACACAAGCCTTTTTGCCGTATGAACAAGAATATCCTCTGCTGAATTAAATAATGCCTCTAGATCAATATGAATTCATAATCTACACTGATGGGTCTGCCCAGCCTGCTGTAGGGACGAAACACCATTATTCGGCCGCATGCACAATAGTAAAGGGGCACATGCATGACGGAAAGTTCCATCCTGAAACAAGCATTGGCATAGCCAAAAGGTCTTGCCTTTGGGATCTTGTAAGTGTTTAGCCACGCAACACATTATCCTGGGTGCTATCCCGCCAGGGATTGAAGAGCTATACATTTACTACACACTGGGTCATGCAGTCTTATTCAGGAATACATGGTTGTTTGAAACCTAAAAAGCTCACAGTGCCCGATCACTTTAACACACAAAATATACTCCCAGGAATTCTGTAAGGCCCAAAAATACTATGGTGTTCCCTTTCAAGATAGACACTGCTTTACCCAGCTCCTGGTTCTGACACACAACTACTGAAGACATAATAGAAGCCAGATGAAATATGGTGTCATGTCCAGAGAAACAGTACCGAATATCAGCCCGAGCATAGGCCCCAACTAAAATAAGAAGGCTTGCCAAAGTTGGAGCATATTTGAGGGGCTTCCGACAGCTTAGCAACTTCCCTCCCCTCCCTACTCTGGTAGAATGCACAGGCAATGCACCAGAAGTTAATAGAAAGGTATTACAGTCAGATAAACGGCCAAGCTCAGGAGGCTGAACGAGTAAATTATCTAGAATCTACTAAAAGTAGAGAGGCTTGACTCCCTTGATGCACACAGAACGGACCTACTCTGGGAGCACATTGATTCATGTCAGAGTTCATCTAAACACATGACCAAAGTTCAGACAGGTTTGTGGAAAAACAATTGAGTGCAATAGACTTAAGCTTACCAGTCAGACCCACGAAGGAGGTCCAACTTGCTCCTCATTCTTGACTCAACCTAGGTTTTGCCATGCCTGTGCGAGATGAATATATAAAGCGTTCTCTCCTCAAGAGTCTCACCTAATAGCACATCGAACACCTTACACTGTATAAAGTGCAACCAACCTAGCTTAGGCAGCGCTGGAAAAACAGGTTCTGAGGGTATGTATAGGCAGTCTGCAGGCACCTTAGCTTCTAGGCGAGGCAGACTGGGTACACCGTCGTTTTTTTTATAGTCCTTCCTGGACACCATGAAGTAGATTATTGTCTGCACTCTGGAGGTGTAGGTCCGGGAGTGGCCTAGCCCTGGAGGTTTATGTCGGATGTCGAAAAAGCTGACTAATGGACTTCGGGTGCAAACGTCCATTCTGCACTGTGTTGGTCAATCGTGCATTTCACAGTGCAACAGCGCCCTCAGGCAGTTTCAGGAGCACTCACTTGGAATGCTTCACCTGTAAATATTGCTGTTTAACTCCAGAAACCATATTGCAGAAATGTTGTACTGGTGCCACCAAAACAAATACAGTGAATGTCCAGTTACTTACTGGCAATATGGCTTTACAAATGTGTAGGAAATTCCTACTGTGGCACCAGGCTGGAGGTTAAGGCTGAGGTACTGTAATACAGGAAGGTATAAAGAAACCACCACAGTAAAGTCAGTTTAGATTAGATGGTCAACTGCTCGCCACTGCTGTGGGGGCGACGGGCGAGCATCATTTTACCAGATTACCACTGTGGCGATGAATACAGACCCCAACCAGACAGCGCTAAGCTCAACCACTTACTGACACTAAACTACCTTGATTTGTGATTTAAACGCTATATAAAACAGAAAATTAAACACAAACTATTCCATTCCTATGACTTCAGTCGATATGTGTAAGTTGTTTTAACTTACAGACCTATTACAGGCATTGCCTCCCACTGAATTCATGGTCTGCGCTGATTTACTGGATGATGGAAGCTGCCACGTTCTAGCATTTGCAGCCCTGTGCTTGGGCGAAAGCCTCACCTCAGCACTTTTTAAGCCACAGTGGCACAGTCTCATCTTTACAACACCTTTCATTAGCCCTGCACGGAGCTCTCTGCCCGCTCCACTCTGAAGTGCCAGCCATAGCACAGAACCAGCAAAAACAGCAATGCAGCTCGCCAAGTGAGAACCAGAAAATGGTGGTTTGCAAATGAAAATAGAACATTCATTCATTTGTCTCGCCTCGAAATAACAGGAAACAATGGCTGTGCCAGGGCAAACCTACATGCCGCATACCTGCGGTCGTGCAGAATGCCGTGCATGGGGCCGAGTCCACAAGGGTCAGGCAGAGACCATTGCATCCAACGTTGTACACAGTAATAGACGACAAAGGACATATTTGTTAAAAGCGATGGGTACACACTCGTGCAATAGGACAGCGCATAATAATAACAAGCGCTGGGAGGAGGAAGGGTTGTGGGAATGAGGGCAAAATATTGTATTTTCCAGCGTGCTCTGGGTCAGCCGGTGCCCAGACCACAGTACCATGGGGGTGCAGCGCTTTGTTTAACTGACGCCCCACCAATTACTTTCACTTTCTTTCATGGAGCAACAAGGGCTGAAAGTGACAGACAGGAGAGAGGCCGGGGAGGGGCTGGAACTAATGGGTGGGAAGTTAAAAAAGCACTCATTGGTGGCTCTCCCAGATCAGCATTGCACGTAGGGACTGCATGCGTGGCGCTGCTTGTACCTGCAGCACTACTCCATGGGAGTTAACTTCTCAAAAAAGGTGGTACATGCACCTACCATTAGCCATTTGCAGGCTATGATTTTTAAATGACACACACAAAAGCTGATCCATAGCGTGGGAGGAGTCAGACCCTACAAAGTACAGACAACAGATTGCCTAACAGCACAAGAGCTGTATAGGCTTGTCCTAAAAAAAATACATGCAGACCCTTGGTGACTGCACAGCGCACATGGCAGAACTCAAGGCCCTGATAGTGGCACTGGAGAATACGGATCATGGGTTCCCCACACTTATAGTGTGTGATTCGTATTATTGTGTCCAGTCATATAATGAATATCTTCACTACTGGGGCCAAAATGGATTTCAAGATTCTAAGGGTTGCACTATCAAGCACAAGATGCTTTAGGAACAAGTGGCAAAGCTGAAAGAATGCTTTCCATGGGCTCATGTAATACACACCTTGAGACGTCAACGTGTTGGTGTTCAGGTTGTAGGAAATTCCATGGCTGATGAAGCCACAAAGGCAACAGTTCGTACTGCTGCAATCACTCGTTCTTGTACGAGGATAGACAGAAACATCATGGTGGCTGTCAATGATGCGCGCAACGACACAAACCGGCCGAAAGGTTTTGCTATCAAGTATTCCTGCAAGTTAGATGCACAAAACATACCATATGCTCACATTCCAGGACTGGGGGATAGAGTCATACCTAACACAGATCGCAGACTGGGGGTTAATACTAACTGCACATGAGGGTCTGGGTTCAGCACATGCAGGGATTACTGCTACAGTTTCATTATTACGGCAGCGCTATTGAGGGCCTGAACTAACTAAACAGACCAAGGACTTTGTCCTCAAATGTTACATCTGCCAGCAGGTGAAGGCCTCAACCATTGCACGTCCACCACAGACACCTCTATTGATTTTGAACAAGCCTCTCGTTTGTGTCTATTTGGACCACTGTGGCCACTTACAATCTGACGGGGCTTTCAAGAACATCGTGGTGGAAGTGCCTGCTTGCTCTATATTCCTGTGGGTATTGGCCATACCCATATATAAAAATATAGAAGTAAAAAATATTGATGCAAAAATATAGAATGCTAAAATATCGACTCCCTATACTTAAACAGGTAAGTACAAAAATATCGGGAAAAAATATTGATGTAAAAAATATAGTTCTACAAAATATCAAATTTATATAAATATAAAATACATTAATAAATATTAAATATGTTAAATAAAATTAATATAAAAAAATAAAGAAGATTTAATATAAATTAAAAAAAATATAATAAATAAACTTAACTAAAAAAAGAAACACATGTAATAATTCACATATATTTACTTTAAAACAATTAATAGACTTAGGGGCCCATTACGATACCCGGCGTAAATAAATCCGCCAGGCATGGAAGCGGCAAAAATCCGCCCGCACACACCGCCTGAACACCGACCACGCCATTACGATTACACAAACCGAAAACCGCCATCGGCGGAAAAAGCACACAAAATACCGCCCGCCAACGTCCGAGTCGGAGTCAAACCGCCCGCCACGGATGGAAACACGCACGACAACACAAAACCGCCCGCCCTCACGGCCGACACACCGCACGTGAAATTACGATCGCACCGACATGAGCGCGGAAAACCACAAATATACCGCCCGCCAGCGCAAACAACGCCGATGAGAATCGACACGGCAGAAGCCATGGCGCCAACGTACCTGCACAGAAACCATCCGCACACAAAACCAATAGCACACAACATGGCCAACAAGTCCACACAGCAAGGCACGCACAAATACACAAGCACAGTACACATCCCGAAAACACCCCCCGGACAAACAAAAAATACAAAGGCCAGAACCCCAGACACAACACACCTGAAAACAACAGACCATGAGGACACACCCACATAGGTGAGTACAAAAGCAGCACTCCCACAGACCACAACCCCTTGCTACATTGCAAACTAGCAGTGACACAGCAAGGACAGCAGCACACCACAGAAACGCACACATCACAACCACCACCACCACCACCACCACCACCAAACACCACCACCACCACCACCAAACACCGGCACCACAAACCCCCTGCACATTACACAACACACACCGCACCAGCACCACAAACACCATGGCACCACAAAGAATGCCCAAGTTCACGCCCATGGAGCTGACGGTCATGGTCGACGAGATCATCAAGGTGTACCCACAAATCTATGGGAACATGGTCCAGCACACACCACTAGCCACCAGAAACAGAATGTGGAACCGGATCGTAGACCAGGTCAATGCAGTCGGGACCCTGCCCAGGAACAGAGTAGAAATTAACAAACGTTGGAATGACGTAAAGAGCCTGGTCAAGAAGAAGGAGGGCAAAAACAGAGAGCTGGCTGCCGTCACTGGCGGAGGGAATCCCGCGCTCTTTAAGACCTTCAAAGCGTGGGAGGAGAAGGTGCGAGTCGTAATACATCCGGAGATCCTCGCCGGATTAGCAGGGGGAGTGGAGGCTGGTAAGTACAAACTAATGTATACCAGCACACCGCTATGTACTCACATGCGCAACTACCATGCCACAGCTCCCAGGGACAAACACCCCCATGTCCAGCACACAATACACAACACATCACACACACATGCAACAGACACCACCACACACAGCCCAAACCGAACAACTGTAAGATGCGTGGGGACATGTGTACACTCAGCCAGCCACGTAACCACCAACAGGTCCCCAAATATGCCAGAAGCGCCACAACGAGCACCCACCACACCCATGTGTCCGCCACAGCTGCACTAACCGACAAGTAACAGGTAAGTGGCAGGAACACAAAGTGCAGTGGGTGGGAGGGTGGACAGCCCAAGTACAACACACACCAGGCCCCAGTCCCACAGCACAGCAAGGAGGAGCATCTCCCACACCCCACAGCCACGTGTCAGCCACCGCAGTGCACAACGACAGCCGAAAGGCAGACATCACGGTCCACAGCAATCGGTGTCAGTGGGTGTCCAGCCACCCCCACGACCCACAACACCCCCCACCCCCACAGACCTGCAACATGGAGCACCCCCGCTTAGAGCCATGTGGCATCCAGTACAGTGCACGCACGAACAACTTGCAGGTGGGAAACTGGACAGGGCTGGATTACTGGAGGCATGAGGACCATAACACGACCAACACATGGGACATGTCACGTAGCAGACGAACACGCAGCACCGCCCACCGTCACGAACAAGTGAACAATGTGCACACGGACATGAACAACAGACTCACACCCCACATGACCCATCACAGACATAGCAACACCCAAGGAGCCACGTCTGCATGCACAAGCCACACTGAATATAGTCCCACACGGCAGCCACTGTGCAACTCATCACACACAACCGAAACACCATTGAAGTCCTGTCCATGTAGCCCCTACTGCCTGTCAACCACACACCCCACAACTACGCCTATGTAAGACAAACAACACTAGACGCAACAGAGCGGAACAACATAAATGCACACGAACACCACTGAACCCATCAAACTCACAGACACACCATGCACATACAACATACCATCCATCCCATCCGTCAGCCCCAGTCTCATGAAAGGCATGTCATCCGCACAGCTGCCACACATACAGCAGTCACGCTAAGATACATGCCCATGACCAACCATGTGCCAGAAGTCAATTAAGCGCACGACACACTGTGAGCAACAACACACAACATGGGCCACACCCCCCGAGTACTGCAGTGATGCACATGGCACAGGGCAGCACGCACACCAAGGAGATGGGACAACTGCAATACGTTGGCTGGCACACAACTATCACTCACTCATAACGATGCGTCCAATGCCATGTCCAGTAATCACAACAGACAGCAAATATGCAGGCCATGTCAAGCATGCACACACCTCAAACCATGCACTGTCATGCTGCCACAACACATGTCACGTTCGGCACCCATGGCTCACAGCATGTACCCCAAAAGCATATTCCCTCCCAAATGCGAATCTGGGGCATGGCCCCCATGTTGCCATATGCGTTCCTAAGCGTTCCATTTGAACCCCAAAAGCATATTCCCTCCCAAATGCGAATCTGGGGCATGGCCCCCATGTTGCCATATGCGTTCCTAAGCGTTCCATTTGAACCCCAAAAGCATATCCCCTCCCAAATGCGAATCTGGGGCATGGCCCCCATGTTGCCATATGCGTTCCTAAGCGTTCCATTTGAACCCCAAAAGCATATCCCCTCCCAAATGCGAATCTGGGGCATGGCCCCCATGTTGCCATATGCGTTCCTAAGCGTTCCATTTGAACCCCAAAAGCATATTCCCTCCCAAATGCGAATCTGGGGCATGGCCCCCATGTTGCCATATGCGTTCCTAAGCGTTCCATTTGAACCCCAAAAGCATATTCCCTCCCAAATGCGAATCTGGGGCATGGCCCCCATGTTGCCATATGCGTTCCTAAGCGTTCCATTTGAACCCCAAAAGCATATCCCCTCCCAAATGCGAATCTGGGGCATGGCCCCCATGTTGCCATATGCGTTCCTAAGCGTTCCATTTGAACCCCAAAAGCATATCCCTCCCAAATGCGAATCTGGGGCATGGCCCCCATGTTGCCATATGCGTTCCTAAGAATCCCATCTGAACACCAAAAGCAAAGTACAAACCAGACCCAGGATGGGCCAGGAGCCCGCATACACCAGAGTCACAATAAGTAGGGGCACAGCAACACACCCATCGGCATGGCCAATCCGTCCCATGCCACATGTGCACAGCACACAGTCCCATTGCCAAGCACACACAACTACAGATGCTACAGCCACACACACGCCTCCGGGAAACCCATGTACGAGATTGCACGAACTGTCAATGTCAGACGACAAATACATACTTCGCCAGGTGCAACACAATAACAAATCTCATTCTCTCCACAGGTGACGAACTGCTGGATGCTGGGGATGGAGCCAGCAGCCAGCACAGCCAGCCTACAAGCCCCCAACGAGGACACACGGATCTGGAGGATCTGTCCTCCTCTTCGGACACGGACCACCAAGCAGGCCCATCTGGTGTGGCAGGGCCCAGCCGCTCCCCAGGACCCCTCCTACCCACCAACCCATCATCCAGGGCTGCTGAACATTCCCAGCCCCCTGCTGCCACTGTCGTTGCGGCCACACCCACGGTCATTGTGGCCACTACCACTGCCGCAACCGCCACCATCGCCGCACCGACCACCACCGCCGCCACCACCGCCACGTCTTCGCTGGCACCAGCCCCAGCGCAGGTGGTGGCCCGGCCGACTGGATCCACCCTGGGAGCCACAGCGAGGACCGTGGTGAGCAATGTGGCTAGTGGGCAGGCCGGTGGCAGCAGGACTGGTAGGAGGAGCAGGGTCAGGGAAACGCCAGCCTCCCTGGGAGCCATGCCCTGCCTCAAATGGCCAGAGTCCTTGGGGCCTATGAAGAGGCCCAAGGACAATGGGTCCAGTCTGCTTCAGACACGCGTGAGGTGCTGGGGGTGCTGAGGTCCATGGACGCCCGTATGGGCCAAATCGTGGACCTCATGGGACAGCTGGTGGTGGCGGTGAGGTCACAGCCAGGGACAGCAGCTCCCCTCCACCACCACCTGCCGGGGCGCAGGGTGGAGCAGCAGTGTCCAGTTCCCCTGCGTCCACAGCCAGTGAGCACACCTCAACCACCAGCATGTCGCAAGCAGGCACCCCCTCGCAAACGTGGAAGGGGCCGTCCGAAGTGGAAACAGATCTCCCGGGAGGACTTCGCACGCTCCAAACGCAAGTGAGGCAGCCAGCCAGCCTTCCGCCAGCCTTCCTTGACCAGCCACTGCATTGACTTGGACTACGATCCCACTCCACACAGCCATCTGGATGGCATGTGTGTGTTGGACTATGGACATAGAACCAGTGGGTACACCCTGATCATCACGCAGCCATGACCGACAGCTCATTGTCACTGCACGCACCACTTTTGTCATCACCTTACACACAATCACATGTCACAGTTTGTAATAAATGCACCTTTTTCACTAACTGCTGTTTGTGCCCTGTGTTTTATTTGTACGGAATACAAGGGCCACCTTGGGCGGAAAGGCACCTGATGCGTGGCATGGCAATTGAATCCGGAGGGCCTGTAGGGACCTAGGGGTGGGAGACAGAACAGGAGCACATTCAATGAGTGTGTCACACACCCATCACACAGTACATGTCAACAACTACAAGCAATGTACACACATCGCACAGAGCAATAGGGCACAATGCCACAGCCACCAACAGTGGCATACTACCCTGGCCATGGAGCGTTGACACACAGCACGCAGTGAACAAACGGCCACCCTGACACAGCACACACACACCTGCACAGATACAGCCACATCAGCCGTCGTACATGGACACTCACCGTCAAGTGAAGTAGCGGGCGATGAGCTGCTGCCGCACATTACCAGCTTCCTCCTCTCCGCTGTCCTCCTCACTCGAGCTGTCCTGGTCTGCGGGCTGGGGCCCTGGTTGATCTCCGTCATCCACGATGAGGGGGATCTGCTTCCGAATGGCCAGATTGTGCAGCATGCAGCACGCCACCACTATCTGGCACACCTTCTGTGGGAGTACGCCAGCGCACCCTCGGTGCGGTCCAGGCACCTGAACCTGGACTTGAGGAGGCCAAAGGTACGCTCGACCACACGTCTGGTCCTCCCATGTGCCTCATTGTAGCGATCGTCTGCTGGGGTGCGAGGATTCCTCAATGGACTGAGCAGCCATGCCCCATTCGGGTACGCAGAGTCACCTGGGTGTGAGGGACACAGAGAACCGTTGCAATTCCAACTGGACAGGGGACAGCATCGCACAACCAGCACGCTACACCACTCCACATACTCACCGACAATACAGGCACGATCCTGTTGCATATTGGACATCAGTCGTGGCAAGATGCTGTTGCGCATTATGTGTGCGTCATGGGCCGAGCCTGGGAACTTTGCACACACGTGGGTGATCACCATGTCCGCAAGGCACACCACTTGCACATTCAGGGAGTGCGTGTGCTTCCTGTTGCGGTACAGGTGCTCAGTGGCCTGTGGTGGAACAAGGCCGACATGTGTGCAGTCAATGGCTCCAACGACGTGTGGGATTCTGCCAAGGGCATAGAATGCACCCTTCACTGCCGCCAATTCACGAGCCCTGGGGTAGCGGATGTACCTGTTTCGGCACAGCATCATGGCTGCCAGTACATCCCTCAGCACCTTGCTGAACATGGGCTGGGACATCCCTCCTCCAATGCCCACTGTGTGCTGGAATGACCCAGTGGCGAAGAAATGCATGGCGGCCATCACCTTAGCCGTGGGGGTGACAGCAGTCGGATACACCCTGCGGGGACGGAGATGGGGTTCTAACATGGCACACAGTCGATGCAGGGTTGGCCTGTCCAGCCAAAACTTCCTAATAACCTCTGTATCGTCCATGTCCGCCAGCAATTGGTATGGGCGGTCAATGTTCGGTCTCCGCCTAGGGACAATGGCAGAGGACACATGTCAAAGCAACACGACACATAGCAATTTCGCATACACATCACTGACATGACTGAGCAAGCACATGAGCCACAGCCCAGCTGTCAAGCTGGGACGGCACGGCCACAATACACTTACACAGGTCTCCCAACAATGGCAATGGCTAGTGATACAAACCACTGCCATGTGCATGCACATGGGGATCTAGGCCCCAATGACTTGCGGGGCGTGCTGATGGGGACTGACTGCATATCCGTCAAGCGGCAACGCCACGGCAACATGAATGTCTGCTGAGCATGGAACTGCTTCCGCGGCTGGATGAGTATGGCACACGACGACGACGATGTGGGCACAGGCTGAGCGGCCAAAACAAGTGGGACCTGTGGCACGAGGGGATATGAGACAGTAGTAGGTGTCAGCACTGCACCCTATGTACAGCACTGTACGGATCACACCTCCCGAAACATTGACAGGTGTCCACATTGATAGCCCCATGCCAAGACGGCTGTGTGCTTGCAGTCACACGTCACAGGTGAGAGGTTACATTGCACGTGCCAGGTGGCAGACGTACATAGTGGGAGCTGGCATGTGTGTGCATGTGTCTCCTGTTCAGGATCCACCAGATGGGCGCTGACTCTGTACTGACCATTGGACACAGCATGTTCCGTGGAAGGCTTGTGTGTGTGGGATGGTGGCACTGGATGTGCCTCCGTTGGGTGGGGGGCCATGCACAGGGCGGGTACGTCGATGATTGCGCATTGTTGGTCACGGTGGGTGCACCAACTGAAGATGTGTTGCCCTGTGTTCAATTCCTATGTCCGCATGATGATGGACTGTAGATGTGGGCAGACTACACATTGGTCGATGTGCTGTCTATATGCATGTGCCTTCACACCAGGCACAGCTGCCCCTGCACATGTGACCCCTGCTGGACTCGCTGCTGGGTCTGTGGAGCTGATACACCTTCTGCGCATGGGGCGGACAGCTCTCCTCACTTCCCTCATTGCGCATGTCATGACTTTGCCGCAGGTGACATGGATCATGGAGGGCCCACATGTACGCGTGGGTAGGCTACACATGATTGTACACTGGTCGCCACCCTCAGTCAGTGTTTCGAATGGGAAGGTTGTCGTGCTGGTGGTATGTTCGATGTGGCGGATGGGCGGGCCTAGGTGCAGGCTTACATTCCGGACATGGGGGGGTAGTTGGATTGGCGACTAGTTGCAGTACACACGGGACACGTCTCTTCCTTTCCACATCTGGGTCATCCCTTGTACTTACTGACAGTGATACAGTCATCTTCGCCCCAGCCCTCATGTCCTCCCCTCGCTCCCCCAATATGCATGCTCACCTGCGAGGCTAGCGCCTGCACAGGCAGCCCCAAGCTCGCACCAGAGAGGGCAAGGAGTGTATGTGTGGGTCCAGTTGCACGAGTGGGCTGTCTCAGGGTATGATGTGTGGCGGGACGCCGTCCACCTGCGTGGTGCCCCAAATGGAGACCCGGCCTGCATGGACTATGCATCACAGTCTTCGCCTTCCGGATCCGCCACCTGCGACATCCAGTGGCTGTGGCTGCCCTTGCGGCCAGGCCGCGTCCGTCTGCGGCTGATGGCCCACACATTCACTCTTTGGCCTCTCTGGGGAGGGCTCGGGGTGGTGGCGCACGCGCTTGCACTTAGTCGCAATGGCATGTGGCGTGGTTGGTATGATGGGCAATGGATGGGATGGTGCGAGCCACCTCCTGTGACGTCAGTGCTGCTCGTGCTGTGGTGCGTCCCCTACACTTCCATTTGACTTGTGCCATGCTAGACGTTGAGGTTCTATTGCCTGCGTGATATGACCAGGAGGAGCGCGAGGAGACCTCTCACACACCATGCTCCACTGCCATCCCGTGCCCTGTATCGCCTGTGCGGATTGACTATGTTGGGGTTACACCTGGTCGACTGGGGCTGTGTGTGCCTTGTCAAGGGGCATGGCGGGCGCACAACAGGATCCAGCTTGTCCACAGAGGGTGGGCTGAGGTGCGCCTGGTACCGCTTTGTACGTGTGCCCGGCTGCTGTGCACACACGTGTTCACTCCCCGACAGGTGTCCTCTCACAATGCCCAGGGAAGCGGTGGTGTACTGTTCATGACCCCTCCCAACACGGCGTGCTCCAACTTGGCATGTGCGCATCTACCCGTCGCACCCACCCACCTGAGCACTGCGTCCATACGACTTCACACGACACATGTGTGTCTTCCACAGTAGTGCTACTCATTTGCGTTGACATCCAATACCAGTGGACTACATGGTCATGTCACGACTGCCGTGTACTTCACATACTCTCATCCTCTCTCATTCGTACTTGTGAAATGAGTCAGCGGAGACAGTTTTGGTTTCAAACATTATATTGAGTCTTCTGTCCTCTGTGATGCAGTATAGTGGACACTACTGGCAGCGGAATACATGTTGAGGATATACTGAGCATGATTGCAAATGGGATAGGGTGTGGGGTTACATGTGATTGGCTGTTGCATGTGGGATGTGGGCTTCAGAGTGACATCTGCTTGGCCAAGGCTGTGCTAATGTACATTTACGTATAGCTGCGGAGCTGCGGACTTTGACACAGACGGTATACATGTAGCCTACCAGACCGCTTGGCATCATGGGCACAGTCCATCTCAGTTCCATGTGACAGGGTTGCTGCGGTTGTTCCTCATGCACGCGTGCATGTGAGATGACATCAGGGCATGTGCTTGCGTGCATGCAGCGGCGTGCCACTTGTTGTTGCACTGTGGTGGTTACTGGACATGTCACAGTCACTGGGGTCGTGTTGTTGTTGTATGCACTTGTCATCCATGCAAAGGTCCTGGTATGGGATTCCCGGGCGGGGGTGGGAGGGGTGCAGCACCCACAGACTCCAGGCGACCTATTCATGTCCACTGAGCGGTGTGTGTGTCCATGGGCGCTGGATCCATGTCGTGTCCTGGTTGTTCGTGCAGTTCCGTCCATGTGGGTGCGATACACAGAGCCCATGCCACTGCCTCCCACGATGCATGCGGTGTTCCTGGATGTGATGGGGAACAGTGTGCATGTCCCGGTCATATCCGATGTCATGGCGATGTCGTTGATGGTGTGGTTACAGTTGCCGGTCGTTTGGTATGGCTGTTGTGGTGGTGACTGGCCAGTCCGTGCGGAAGCTAAGCATGGGTGCGGGGTTGGACATCATAGGTCACTCGGGGAACCTGCGTTGTGGTCCGACGAATTTACAGGTTGTCAGGTATGCGATGCCATCCAGCAGGTCTTCCATGTCATTGGTGGTGTACATGTTTGCCAGCCAATGTAGCGGATGGTGGCTGTCAAGGTGTTGTTCGTAAGTTGTCCCTTGGAGGACCATGATGGGGCATGCTGGGTGACATTCGATGTAGCTGTTCTCGATGATCCGTCGTGTGGAGGCACAGTGGTCCCATTTCAGTGCGGGTGCGATGTTGGCCACATACGCCATGCCCCCATAGGCAGAGCAGGCCCTGTCGTGTGCGTCCAGAGGGAGGAGTAGTGGTAGCAGGTCCGCCTTCAGACATGCCGGGTTGGAGAGGCATATCTCGACGGGATGCTGGTAGGGACACCTCCGACAGTAGAAGACGGGCATGACGCAGCTGAACAATGTGATGCGGTAAGTCAGTCGGTAACTTACGTTCAGCAGGGACAGGAGATCGCATCCCAATGTATGGAACAGGTTGGTTTTGTACAGCTTGAGCTGTTCGGCGTAGTTGGGTAGGTGTGTTGCGGTTGCCATTTCGCAGCGGTTCGTTGAGGTGGCGTGCTCCGGCTGTGTGTGCAGTCTGCAATGTGCACGCTCCGAGGTTGCTGTGAGCTCTGTGTAGTCGTAGGGAGACAGGACTTGTGTTCTGTTGGCTTGTTTGGAGGACACGGGCCCTCTTCCCACATGCTTCTCAGACAGTTCAAGGTCAGTGATGTGTGACTCCTTCCAATTAACTTGCATGTGGCCGACATGGGGGAGTGTTTTCTTCTTTCTTCCCCGTCCGTTGTGTGCTTCTGTGATATGCGCTATCTGCCCTGTGGTCGGTCTCCACGGCATGCCTGTGTTGGTCTATTCTTGGACAATGGCTGTATTCACCGGCTTCTGTCGTAGGGCTGTGGTTTCGGAGTTGGAATGGAAGGTCATTCAGTGCTGTCTGCTCTCCCTTGTGTGGGCAGCAGGCTGCCTTTCCGCTCTGCGTTGGGCCTTGTGTGTGAATGTTATTCTTGGGCCACCTGTTGTCGGTCCCTGGGCTCTTTGGTGTTCCGTTTTATATGTCTTGTTCATATGTGCAGGGTGGTATGGGTGTTTCTGTGTGGTACTGGCGTTCCTCTTCCCGAAGGGGCCCTGCTTCTCCTAGTTGGTGTTGCCGCCGCTGTGTGCTACGCCATGTTTGTTACACTGGGGTGTGTCCTGCTGTTGCGTGTCTTCACTGACATGTGTGCGTCGGTTGTGTGGCGTTGGGTGTTGTCCGTGAATTGGGCGTTGGGGACATGTCTGTGGCAGGCCTGTCACGTGTCATGTGCGTTCGGGGTGGGGCTGATGTGTGTGCTGCTTGGTTGTGTCCCTGTGTCTGTGTGCGACGCATGCATGGCGCTGCGGTTGGCCTCTGCGTTGTGCGCATGTGTGGCGGCGTCATCGGCGCTTTGGGGCCGTGACGGGGTGGTTGGTTCCTAGTCCCAGGTGGTGTGTACACATGTGTTCCACGATGTTACGATTTGGCCTGTGTGTCATATGTGGATGCAATGGTGGATGTGTAGTGTACACGCGCTGGTGGGGGGTTGTCCGCTTTTCCGCCCTTGCACTGTGTGCGCTGTTTGCGTGCACTTGTTGTGTGTGTGCCTACCTGCGTCTCCGCGGTACGTTGCGTCCTTGGTGGTGCATCAGCAGAAGCATGGGGAGGGCCTGCAGTGCTGGATTCATGCTCGGGAGCCGCTTCTTCGTTGTCCGTGCTCGGCATCCGTGTTACCGCTTCGGTTTGTCTACGGTATCTCTTGGCCATGGGAGCCGTTTGTTTGCGGCATCGTAATTTATGCGCCGGGCGGGACGTGTTTCGTCGGACGGTGTGTGTCAGTTGAGCTGCGCCGCTACGTGTACGGGCGCACTTTGATGGCGGACGGTGTTGCTGGCTTGCCGGCGGTGTTTGGCCTACTTTTCGCATCGTAATTGGACGGGCGTGTGGACTGCTGCGTGCCGGCGGTAACTGGTGCTTTTTGCATCCGCCAGCACGGCGGTGGTGCTTCCGCCCGCCATCGTAATGTGCCCCTTAATTTTGAATTATTTTATCATTTTAAATTTATATAAAAATTTACAAATATATATATGTGTGTGTGTGTGTACCAATAACATAAAATCTAATAAAAAAACATTCTATTATAAATTAAAACATTAAACTATTTAAAAATCTTCAAACTTAAATTTCCCACTCCAGTGAGTGCAACAGTAGGGAAAGTGTTGGATAGTGGAGGGGAAAAAAGTACTATTCCCACTCCAGTGAGTGCAACAGGAGGGAAAGTGTTGGATAGCGGAGGGGTAGAAATTACTATTCCCACTCCAGTGAGTGCAACATTAGGGAAAATGTTGGATAGCGGAGGGGTAAAAATTACTATTCCATCTCCAGTGAGTGCAACAGTATGGAAAGTGTTGGATAGCAGAGGGGTAAAAAATACTATTCCCACTCCAGTGAGTGTAATAGTAGGGAAAGTGTTTGATAGCCGAGGGGTAAAAATTACTATTCCCACTCCATTGAGTTCAACTGTAGGGAAAGTGTTGGATAGCGGAGAGGTAAAATTACTGTTCCATCTCCAGTGAGTGCAATAGTAGGCAAAGTGTTGGATAGCCGAGGGGTAAAAATTAATATTCCCACTCCAGTGAGTGCAACAGTAGGGAAAGTGTTAGATAGCGGAGGGGTAAAAATTACTATTCCCACTCCAGTGAATGCAACAGTAGGAAAAATGTTCGATATAGGAGGGGTAAAAATTACTATTCCCACTCCAGTGAGTGCAACAGTAGGGAAAGTGACATGACAGTTAATTCCATAGTTACTTGTTGCACACACGTATTGTTTCTACCTGCCCGCACAGTTAGGGAGGCAACGCTGTGGCCTTTGATAAATGTTTTCAACATAGGCTTGGATTCCCTGAGCAAACTGAAAGCCATGCTTTTTCAAAAGGATGAGGCCTTAACATTCGCCAAAGAGATGTTTCATCTCCAGGTTGAAAGGCACTCGTCCGAAATACAGATGCCTCTTCTTACTAACTTCCACTGCATTTTGGGGAGCTGGTTCACCGTATATTTAATATATCTTATACAAAGGGAGTAGCACACTTTTTTAAATGTATTGGCTTTAGATAGGTTAGCACCTTTCAGACAGTCTTCAGAGTAATCCATCATTCATACACTCCGTGCTGGGATTCGTTTTTGGAGGTCTTCCGCTTATCCTGCTAATTGTGGCAGGTATTCTTATTTTAATTTTTCTGCTCTGCAATGGATGCCACAGTTCAAAACGGAATGGAGACAGCACTGCCTCTGCTGCAATGGTGTGAGCACATGATACACTGCTTCGGCACACCTCAGCTTTGAGAACTGTTTAATTTTGCCTCTAGGCACCTTAGGTTTCTGTGTGCTTGGTCTTTCAAACAGTATGATGGCCTTTTTTATGAAATTACTTATAGGTGATTTTAGATCATTAGCACCCAAGACAAACACATGAAATGAAGTTCAATTCCACAATTTATATTGTATTTGTTATGACACAATCAATTTGTACAACATACTTGTATAGTACAGTTGCTCCAAGACAAGTGAAAGAAAGCAAGTGTTCAATTGAGTGCTTGTGAGAAGATGGCAATAAGAGAAAAAGGTGCAATTAAATATAAATTTCACAAAAAATGTGAATTAATGCTGTCTGACGAAATATTACATATTATATAATCCACAATTATGAGATACAGTATTTTAATTTCAATTATCTGGTTAGAATTCAAGTACATGTCAGTGTTTGAGAAATGTCGACGTTTAAACCCCAGGAAAGATGGACGGGCCAATAAATCCTTAGAAGGGGGTCCTCATCAGGACAGATCAGGATCAACCTACAAAATCAGGAAGGAGATATCATTGATTAATATCTAGGTGACAAATAGATTGCGTGTGCTTAAAACGTGGCACTGTGGCTCACCTGAAACACACTGTACTCAAAACGATGGGGGACTTGAAGAGTTGGGCCCCGTAAGCTTCTAGTCAGAAGAAGGACACGCGAGGAGCCTCCTCATTGGTCCTGGTGGGATCCACGAGGCAGTTGTGCTAAAATTAAATTAAAGTTGCACATCAACACCAAGGAATAATTGTAACGAGATATGGAAGCCTGAGAATTTCTCAGTATTCACCCAAGCGACTACAACGTACATGAAGCCCGGGTTTTCAAAACATTTCTTTGTTCATTTAGTACTATGCAAAGAATGGCCATATTAGTGGAAGCAGAATCAATCAGGTAAGGTTTCTAAAAAACGGGACCAAGTAGATGAAGAAACCATAGTTATTTGGTTTGTAGAAATACCAGAATTAGTGTCAAACCAAAGTTAAATAAATGCAAGATCATTTTATATGGCCTGATATTTAGGTCGACCCTTAGTATGAGGAGTGGGTGGTATGTGCCTGAGTTGGGCCCATGTAGCAACGCTCCACATTTTCTTAGATTGACCTCTTTCTGCACAATAACATTTTACGATAACCTTTTGCACATATTTGTGTGCGTGCCAATGTTGGATTAGTTTCTCTGAAACTGCTTTGCTTACACATTTTGCTTCGCGCAACATTATCATGATGCCTCGAACACCGAGTGCAAGGCCTTTGCACACGCTGTACAGTGTAATTCTATCTTCATCCATGGGGCGACAGTGCTATCTGCAAACCCATAACAATGCTAATATGTATATACATCGTAAGGATGCTTTTTACTATGGATAAATAAGCATTTCCAGAGATTAGCCAGAGGAGACACTTCTGCTAACATCGAGAGGTCCCTGCATGCTGATTTTTCACCAAGAAGCTGCCTAACATCTCAGTGAGGGGTGTCCAGTTCATGACCAAGACGGGCTCCTACATTCTGTCCCACCAGTTAATGGGGTTTGATCATCCCGTGGGGGGATTTTTGGCTATACACTCACACATACACACCCTGGACGCACGTAGAGTAGGGATTGCATAACAGGAGTTCGTCTGATTACTATATTGTTTATATGCCTGCATATATACACTGTTCTTAGCACCATGGTGGAACTAAACCTGCTGTTTACTATTTTGGTGCTTGTAATCACTTTCATATGCTTCTGTCTATTGATCATCTCTGCACATGTACTCTATACAAGAATAACTTTGGTTCAATAAATATATTGAAGAACGTCCCATTGTGTATCCTCTGTGTATTTCTCTGAGAATGAGAGTGCACAAGTGACTGAGCGAAAGGGTTCTAGATCTGTTACCACGATCGCTGAGGGGCCAGCGATGTCATGTTCAGTGGTTGCCAGAAACCATTCGCTCCCTGTTTAGGTTAGGGGGGCTTGTGGTGGCTCTGAGAGCTAGCTGGTCTCTAGTCCTACATATACTATGGATGTGCATGGCATCAGTCTAGACACCTCGCCCAAAGTTTATGTTGTCCACACACGTGCAGATCCTACTGATTAGTGGGAACTACACGACATTTAGGAATTTATTTTATGTTCCATTTAAAGAGTATAGTACATTAATCAGACAGATGTTTAAAATGAAGTAAGCCTGAACGACTTCAATTTAACAGAGCATTTGTTCTTATGTTTTTTCAGGATTTATACATACAGTAGAAATTTTTGGTCCTCTGATTGGTTCTTTGCTGGCGTCTTTCTGTGCCCAACTATATGTCGACGTTGGATCGGTTGAACTTGGTAAATAAAATATGTATACATATTGGTAATAAAAATGTATTTAGGGTTCTGGAGTTGTTTTTATTCTAAAAGTACCCCTTCTATACTCTCCCACTTCTCCTTCCACATTTCTGGTGGAGACTAGGGCTCGTTCACTTTTATTTAATTGAATTGACTCTGACATTAGGAGTTGGTTTGAAAAAAATATATATTCTAAGGCTTCTAACCTGGGACTCGATTACATAAACTGAACAAGTGATGCTATATTGCACATTGGATGCTAAGAATTACTGTACTACACGTTGTAAGGGATATGCTAACTTGCCTTTTATTTTTTGGTACTGGCCATTGCTGTTCTTCAGCAGCAAAATCAGTGTTTATATTTCATCGACACAGAAAAGAATGTATTTGTTTCCACTAAACAGCACTAAAAACGGGGCAAAAGGGATTCCATGTAGCTTGAGTGGCTTAGTCTGGTACAGGGAACATTAAAGCTTACTATGTATAGAGCTGCACTCTTTAACATGATGTTAACCCTACGCAACGTGAAAAGGATTACTATGATATTTATTGTACTCTACTGTTTAGAGACCTTTTAAAAAAAAGTAAAAACTTGCTAGAAGAGCTCCCAGTCAGGTATGGACAAGCCAACCCCACAGTCTTATCCGTCTCTGCCTCTGTGAACATAAATAGAGTATCTACTGTGAGTTTGCACAAAAGAGCCCTCCTTGTGTTCCTTTACAACGAGGTCCCATTTATGAAGCCGAGCTATCGCAGCAGAGTGGCCCTTCCAAGATGGCGAGCCTTATTGCAGAAAACATGAGTAATGCAATGCACCCTTTGGTGTTTTTCTCTAAGACAGGTCACCATCAGTGTTTACAACACCATTAGTTATATATTTGCCTTTTCTATCTATCTGTATGCCACTTATGTGACAGTACAAAACGTTTGCATTATGGACACTGGTTCATATGTTTTAAATACGACTTTGCCGTCCGACTATAGAAACTTCACAGCCTCGATTACCGAGGTTTGTTTTATACCCCTTGTACTTGTTTTGTCCCTTGTTCTAGAAAGGTCTACTTAGTGGTTTAGAGTTTACTCTTCACATCTTTGTCTTAATTTACCCTTCCCTTAGCGGTAGGCCTCGGAACACCTTGCTATTCGTTATTGCAGTATTCCCAGAGAGGCAGCATGGGCATGTGATTACAGTAAGTGCCTCTACACTTGCCTATTTCCACCGCCGTTGTTGATTCGAAACACATGCAGCCTTGCAACCCCTATGTTGTATAACCCATAGTTAAGCTTTCGTTTAGCAACACATACAATCTCCTTATCTCTCTCTGTCTCTCTCTCCTGCACGCACACACACACTCCGTCTATCCATCTCTTTCTTTTTTCCATCAATTAACGCATGACCTGCGACATTCATTCTTGGTTTAGCCAAACACTTAAACAGCTTTTAGAGTTTAAGGAAATTATTTCCAGGAAAGCAGGACCAGTATCCCAGTTTTATTATCCGCTGATTAAGTGGATTTTCAGATGTGGTGGAATTTTGGCTTGGCTCTGCTTGAGTCTAGTGAAGAATACATTTCCTATTTGGAATTTCTGCAGGTTTCTTCATTCACAAAAAGGAGTAGAACCCAATGGACACATTAATTCAATTTTCAGGGAGCACTGGAAAGATCTTTTAATCACCAGAATGTGCATTCTCCCCCAATTTTAATGAGGATCCACAAGTCACTGTGAATCTGGAGTCAATCTAGCCTGGCTGATGAGGGGTGATACACCGAAACCGGACCTAGGATGCCTGTTTCCAGTCCAGGGAGGACCTTGCCTGGCAGTTCGGACTGGACTGTTCCCATGAGGATCAGTGTCAAGACAGATTTGCATATGGCTGGGTTTAAACTGGAATGGCCAGGGGGGCAAAAATACAATGGATTTAGGCCCAGATCTCTGTACTGGGGTGAATGTTTGAGTTTATTCAAAAATCTGTCCATCAATTGTTCTTTTTGCAACTGTGAATCTAGCCAGAGTCTTCTCTTTTACAATATCCCAAATGCATGCCTGGAAGGTGGCACAGAGTGGAGGTTGAGTGGAGGACCGACACAGTGGGGCACTCGCAATTTCATGACATGGCCATTATGATGGGAGAGCTTGATCACATTTTTGACAGACATGCCCCCTTGCCCCAGAGCTAGACCACTGGATCACAGACAACAGCATCTTAGAGGTGATTAACTCTAATGCTGCATTGAACACACATTTCTTCTAAAGGCAATAAAGATCTTTTGCTTGATTCACCCCAATTGGGCTTCTTCAGCAACAAATCCTTACCAACAGAACTGTGACTATAGTTGCAAGGAAAATTATTTCCTTATGTCTCAGCCAGACACAGCGAAGGATGATGTAGACAAAAAAACAACAAGCGTTATGCTAAATAAAGGAATAATAAATTCAATGTAAAATATAATAAATTCATTTTCTTCTGATTCAGCTGATGTGACATTAGACCTCCATGATGCTCGTTGGGTCGGAGCCTGGTGGCTTGGTTATTTGGTAAATGGAGCAGTGATTCTTCTGTCTGCAATTCCATTCTGCTTCCTGCCAAACTCCCTTCCAAAGGAGGGAGAAGAAAATAAACCCGAACTGTTAGGAAAAGTTAAAGAATATAAGAAAACTAATGTTCAACAGAATCAGCAATCAATAGCCAAAGGTAAGTTTATACTTTTCTTTTTTTTATATATTAGTTTAATTATATCGTGTAACACAATGTGACAAATCGTCAATTCCAATTTGTTTAAGTGTCAGAAAACGAACAATTGTGACAGCGATAATCCATAACAACTAAACTCTTATTCTCAAGGCAACTGTGGGTGATGGCGAGTGTGGATTTGCATCAGTAAAAAACATTAAAATTGTTTGTCATCGGCTCTCTGCTCTTCTTATGGTACTGCATTATATTCTAGGATTTTTATAGCACGCCATACCCACTAGTTTTAAAACTGATATTGGGGACAAATGTCTTCAAAGTCTAAAAGTTTTATTTCAGGAACAAGGGATTTTCTAATCAGGAAATAGGGCAGATATTTATGATTAAGCTTTGGATTAGGTAGGCTGCCCATTCTTCTATCTCTTATTCACAATATAGAAGGAACCGCTTGCTGTAAAATGATGGAAGATGAATGATGGGAACAAAAACATCTGTCTAAATGCAGACAGTCTTGTTTTTAAAGCAAACACAGATTCGGGCATCATGAGTATAATTGTGAATCTGATGCATATAGTCTGCTGGCTTTACAGTAAGGGCCCAATTCTGATGCGGTTAGGAAATCTTCCCGATCGAATCGGTTTGGAAATGGTTTCCGACCGACTCGGACCGGGAGAGTCCGACCGACCGAGTAATATGCATCCAGATGCTTCCAGATATGATTTGGTTGGACTCCCATTGACTTCTATGGGAGCCTATGTTCCTAGCCGCATCGTAATCTGGCCCTCGGTCGGGAAGACACGTTCCCGATCCGATTCGGAAGGAGCAAATGCCGTTAGGAGGCCTTCCTTACCGCATCGTACTCTGGCCCTAGGTGGGAATGCTTTCCTAACCGCATCAGAATCGGGCCCTAAATGTTGCTTTATATGAATACTCTTCTTCTTCCAACAACTTCTGAAGCACAACAACATAGGAATCACCTCTCCATATACCTTTTTAAAACTGTTTAGGGCTAACGTCAAAAAAATACTCATTGAAAAAGTGGTGCAGTCACAATCCCTGTCATGGTGAACCACAAAAGTCAATAAATTAACCTGTGCTTAACTCTGTGGTAGCTAGGCAGAAAAAGCAGTCAGGCATAACTTTGAGGCATCGTGTAAAGTATTCATGCAGCACAGAAACAGCAATAAAGGGAAAACACAAGAAAATCCCACACCAATTTGGAAAAATAGAGGGAATTATAATAAATTATTTGACAACAAAACAACAAAAATGCAATTAATAACACCAGAGTTTTGAATTTTTAAAGTTTAAGATAAAAACTAGCACCTAAAAGATCAAAGCGCCAACCACGGACATCTAGTAGCGTGAGACCGGGTCAAAGTTAAATAATTGGCCAATGGTGATGGAGTGCAAGTCAGATACAAAAAGTGGATTGGGCCTGGTCAGCGCTTACCTTCGGACTTAGAAAACATTTCAGGAAACATTTTCTGAGAAGGTAAAATTCAGCAGGGCAAAGCTGCAAGCAATGTCAGAGGAGGAGGCCTTGTCGCTGGGGAGCCGCTGGACAAAGTTGCGGTGAAGATTTCTACATCCGGACTTAGTCTCTTTCTTGGAAGTCAAAAATCTCCATCAGAGCGGAACATGGGGCTGTAGCTGATGAGAGTTCCAAGAGGCCAGATACCCATTTGGAGAAGACCCGCAGAACAGTATTTGCTGCTGTGGAGAAGAACGTAGCGGGAGCTGCCATGAAGTCAGGCGGACCGGCAATGCACCTTGTGTGGATAGACAAGCAGGCTGGTCCTGGTCTCCTCTTGGTTCTCAGAGAAGTTCTTAGCCAAATATTTTCTTGCCCAAGTTTTGGATTTTAGCTATCTGGGCATTTTTAGCTCTACCACCACAACTTGGTGGGGTTAGGACTCACTCAGGCTTGGTTCATGTGCGGGTTCAAGATGGCTGGAGCCTTTTCTGTCCCTGATGATCTGATCAGGAGACAAGCCAGCTAACCCTTGGAGTCAATCTGGTAGTTCTGGATTCAGCAGTAGAACAGGGCTCAAGCAGCAAGACAGGCCTCTGAGGGTTCAAGGCAGGCTTCAGGCAGCAGAGTAGTCCTTCCAGGTGCAGCAAGCACCTCTGAAGAACACAGCAGGCCACGGCAGCAGGCAGACCTCTGAGAGTCTTTCTGCAGTTCCAAAAAGTGAACTGAAGTGTGGGTCTGAGTGCCCTCTTTTTATACGTGGTGCCTTCTTTGAAGTAGAAGAAGTTTCTAGAGAATTTCCTTTGACATGCTTTAAGTTTCTAGGTTCCCCTGCCCTGGCTCCAAGCTGGCTGCATCAACAATGTAGTGGTGACAAGTTTGTTGTGTGAAGACAGGACACAGCCTATTCAGTTGCAAGTGGGGCTTTGCCCAACTCCGTCCCCCATCCTGCCAGTTGATGGCCCATCCAGACACACCTAATCCCACTATAGTGTGACTGCTGGGAGAAATAAACAAAGTTTAACTGCCAACTATACCCAGTCATGTGACCCCATGGAAGAGGCTGAAGGCATCAAATAGCTAGGGCAGGAAAATGCCAGCTTTCTAAAAGCGTAACTTAAAATCCGACTTCCATTAAAGAGGGTTTTAAATTACAATTTTTCGGACACCAAACATGAAATGTTCTTCTGTTCCCAATAAAAAGTTAGCACTTATTAAATCTAATAAGGCAACCCAATGTTATTCTATGGAAGAGGTAGGCCTCACAGTAGTGAAAAATGAATTTAAGAGTTTTCAGTACCAGTACATCTAAAATTAAATGTACATGTTCAACATTTTAAACACAGTGCACACTACACCATGGGCTGTTTAGGTCTTACCTTAGGGTGACGTATATGCAATAAAAGGTGAGTTTAAGGCTTGGCAAGGGGGTTATACTAACAAGCTGAATTGGCAGTTCTGAACTGCATACAGGCTGCAATAGCAGACCTGGGACATGATTTAAAGGGCTACTTAACTGGGTGGCACAATAGGTGCTGCAGGCCCAGTAATATCATTTAATTTACAGCCCCCGGGAATATGGTAAATCACTTTACTAGGGATTTATAAGTAAACTAAAAATGCCAATTAGATGTAAGCTAATGTTCCCATGCTTTGGGACGTGAGCACAAGCACTTTAGCACTAGTTAGCAGTCCTAAAGCCAAGAAAACAAATTCAGAAAAATAGGAGGGTGAAGGCAAAACGTTTGGGGGAAGACCACCCTAAGGCTGACAGGTCTAACACTTATCCACCCAGCTGAAAGTGGGGAGAATTACTCAACCTCCTGAATGTACTCTTCACTAAGGCAGAAGAACCTCGATTGACTATCAGCATTGGAGTGGTCTGACCCAGGAGGGTGTTCCACCATGAAATCCATTCCCTGTAGGGAGATGGACCATCTCACCAGTTTTAGGTTCTCACCCCTCATCTGCATGAGCCATCTGAGGGGCTGTGGTCTGTTTGAATCCTGAAGTTAGTCCCAAACAGGTATGGTCTCTGCTTCTTCAGTGCCCAGACCACTGCAAAGGCTTCCCTTTTAATAGCATGCGGTATCCTTTGCATGCGCTTGTAGTGACACCTGATCATCAAGTTCTGGAACTTGCTCAGTGATTGGAATGTATTGGTATGAATGCTGAGGAGGGTTGAGCATTCACAATGAACTGGTCGTTGCTGGTGGGTTTCTGATGGATGAGGATTATGTTGTACACCACTAAATAAAACCTTTTGGATCACAGTTTACGTGTGAAGACTCACTTTTACATTGGTGATAAGCTGGTTCGAGAACCGAAAAACAAGCCTCAACATTAGCCAGATTTTTTAACCAATTTTTGAGAAGCAGAACAGTGGAGCAGAGAGAGGGCTGTTCAGAGTGGAGTGGAACAGAGAGGAGCAGAGCGAAAGCAACAAGAAACAGTGAGACAACAGGGAAGAGTTGTACGGGGCAGGGCAGTGTGAAGCAGGAAATAACACAACAACCAAGTGGAGCAGAACAACACGGAGCATAGCGGGAGAATATGGGCAGTAAGTGGGAGATAATAGAGCAGTCAGTTAAGTGCAAGCTAGCATTTGCGCTCTTGTAATGTGACTGACAGTGTTTCCCAGCGCTTCCCACCATGAACGGTCGTATGCACTGTGAGGGGCAAACTTAATTTACAGTTGAGGTGTAGGCACCCTTTGCATTTTTTGGAACCCCCAGTGTCTTTGGCAACCACGCTGGTATCTGCATCCTTTGGATCTTGCAATGGTCTAGCATCCGCGTCGACACCAGCGCGCTCTTGAGATGGTATCTACATGCTTCCTCTGTGTCAATGACGTTACAATCAGAGCGCAAAGTCTCGACCAATCCTCCAATGCGGAGTGTCAGGTAATGCTGTGGACACAGTGTAGACGCCATTTTTGTTGTTTCCTCAGAATGGCTTTTAGGAGAATCGCACTTCAAGTACATCACGCTTCGAGTGCTCACAGAGATATGGAAGCATCGCCCTTTAGGTGAGGCTCAGCTGGCAAAAGTACGGTAGCATCGCACTTCAAGTGGGCTTATAATATATAATTAGTGGCTTGAGACTAATTGCAGGTTGTGAGAAGAAGAAGGCGTCATAACATAACCCAGAAGTACTACCAGACTCGGCTTGTGCAGAGAAGAAAAAGCTGAAGTGGAACTTTTATTGTCACAGACAAAAAAAAACAAGAAGCAAGCCTGACAAACATTTGTTTGATGTGTTTTGTTTCTGTTTTCTTTTCATGTTTTTCTTCTTTTCACCTTCATAATATAGGTACTCGAGTATCGGATCAGATACCGGGGAGAAGTGTGTGTGAGATGAGCGTGTGCGAAGGGTGACATGAACTACAAAGTATTATGGTACTTATTATACACAAACTGCAAAATTTACACAAAGCTATATAACTAGCATAATACAGAATGTGATGATGACTCTGTTTTTTGTAATATCACTTGGGGAACCAACAATAGCATGGCAGAAGTGGAGCAAAGTATTTAGTCACTATGCCAGAGTGTGCAGTACATCATTAAGTGCGGAGAGGAAGATGCTATTATTGTTACATTGCCTACGCCGAGAGAGACAGGACATTTTTGGACATTTACTGGATTTAACCAATGATGAGGCTAACGCATTGAATGAATATGAGATATGTTTAAAAAAGCTAGATTTGCATTACCTACTAAAGTTGAGCACAGTTATGGAAAGATGCCACTTTGGTAGGAGGATGCAACATATAAGGGAATCTGTTGAAGATTACATCTCTGTGTTGAGGAAACTAGCCTCAACCTGTAACTTTGGGATAACGACAGATGAGAGATTGTGAGATCAATACATGCTGGGTTGTAGCCAAGACAGAGCAAGGGAGACCATCTGGTTAAAAGACAGTCCTTCACTAAGTGAAGTACTGATAACTGCAAAGGCGACTGAACACACACAAGCATGTATGGAAGTAATTAGAAAGAACACACAGAGTGAGGAAAAGAAAGATAGTGTGCAAGTCATACAAAATAGTGGATGTGTGCCTGGCGGGGGCTTCTCAAATGCTAAACAAGAAGTGAAAGGTGTGAAGGTAGTGAAGAAATTCCAGGGAAAGTGCTTCAGGTGTGGAAATGTCGGACACATGGCCAATAACAAGGAATGCCCGGGGTGGCACACTACTTGTAGGACATGTGGGAGGAAAGGACATTTCAGATCTTGTTTCAAACACCCAAAGGGTATAAAGAAAGTAAGAGGTGTTATGTGACTCTGATCAGGAAAGTGATGAGTTTGTATTGCAGATAAAGGAAGGTTCATGTGATGGTCCCTATCACATAGTAAATATAAATAGATTTCCAGTCAACATGCTATTTGACTCTATCGCATAAATAATGTTGATACCCAAAACATTTTTTGAAGAGAAACTAAAAACAATAATAAACTTGAGAAAACCAGACATAAAACCCAAAGTGTATGGTGAAAAACCAATAAAGCTATTAGGTAATTTTGTGGGTACTATAGAATTACAAGACAGAATAATTCTGGGTAAGATGTATTTGCCCCTTAGAGGAGATTCCTTAATAAGCTGGCATTATCAGAAGGACCTAGAAGTATACCTGGATCCCAAGAAACCCAAAAACTTAAAAAAAGGACACAAGGGTTGCCAGTGTGAGTGAAGATTCAAGGGGGAATTAGATATTGAGCAACAATTCCCAGAAATATGGAATAAAGACTTAGGATGTTTGGTGCACTACAGTCACCAAATAAAATCGAGACCCAGGTCTGTACCTAAAGTATTTAAGGTGAGGAGAGTACCTATCATGGGGAAGGAAGCTATGAAGTGAGAGTTAGAGAGACTGCAGAATGATGGAGTAATACAAGAAGTAGAAGGCACTGATTGGTTGTCAACAGTCATGATGGCAAGGTAGGCAAACAGGGAGAGAACTAAGGGGCATATTAACAACGAGGCGATAAACAATTATCGCCGCTTTAGCGTCCGTTTTCGGACGAAAAGCGGCGATAATCTTATCGCCTAATCAGCAGGGTCACGCTATCGCGTGAATACTTGCATTATCGCTCTTTCCCCAACGCCATCTTTGCATCTCTAATGAGATGCAAAGTGGGCGTTACTGGCGTACTCCGGATGGGCTACGTTGCAAATATCGCCGATGTGCACATCGCGATATTTACAAGGTAGCCCACAGGATTATAGCAGACGCAAATTTTGGCGAAAACGGCCGTTTTCGCCAAAATCTAACGTCTGCTATAATCCTGACTTACCTATGTTAGACATAGGAGGTGGATTCTGCTGATACGACCACAGGGTCGTATCAGCAGGTTATCGCCGTTTTGCAGGGAACATCGCTGGAAAACCAGCGATGTTCCTTGCAAAACGGCGATAACCTCGCTATCTCTGGAATTTTATCGCTTGGCGATGCGCGTTGTTGATAACGCGCTAACCGGGCGATAAATTGCAGAGATAGCCGGCGATAAATATGCAAGCGCTAAGCGCGCTTTGCGATATTTATCGCCAAGCCTTGTTAATATGCCCCTTAATAAGGAAGTATTAGTAGACCCCTTTCCCTTGCCAAATATAATGGAAATGCTATGCAGTCTAGATGGGGCAAGGGTTTTCTCCTCGCTAGACTTGACATCCGCGTACCATTAGATCGCCTTGCTTCCATCGTTTCAGGATCTCACTGCATTCATAACCCCGTTTGGTACATTTAAATATCTGTGCATGCTGTTTGGCTTGATTTCAGCAGCAGCAGTATTTCAGAGAGCCATGGAACATGTGTTGGGTGGCATCAAGGGAGGAAAAATGTATCAAGACGATGTTCTTGTATATGGTAAGACACATAGTGAGTGTTAGAAATGGGATCTCTGGTTGGCTAAGGCTTGCGCCAAAGCCAGGCAGAGACCACCACTCTAGTCAGGGCAAGGGAGTTACACGCCAAAGATAACCCCTGCTCACCCCCTTGGTAGCTTGGCACGAGCAGTCAGGCTTATCCCGGAGGCAATGTGTAAAGCGTTTGCGCAACACACCCACAGCAACAACATACTAGGCACACCACAAAAAGGAACTCCACACAAGGTTATATAAAAAATAGCCTTTGTATTGTCATAAGTACATTAGAAACATAACCACATAATATATAGTGTGCCAACTGGCACTAGGCAATATTCACAGGGGACTATTTACACACGACAGGGCCAATGGGGCCACTGTCATAACCATCACAAATCACCAATTGTAAATGTAGCACAAATAATAAATGTAGCGCACAACCAGTAATTACTGGTACAGTTAGGAACTAAGCCTGGGAACCTGCAATGTAAAACATAGGATGCATAAATCACCTTAGGCATAAAATGACATTAGGCCCAAACCTCCTTAGCATAAACACATTACGCAGTACAACCTCATAATCATACAAGTACATTAGAGGCATAAACACAGGGTGCGTAAATCAAAGTAAATGCAAATCACATTAGGGCCTGGCGCCCTATTAAACTCACAGCCCCCCCTGGTCAACTGGCCATCTCAAAAGGGCTCAAATGCCCTATGTCCCCAGAGTCAGGGCGCTGCCTAGGCAGCAGGAGTCAAGGGTGCGCAATTGCTCAAGCCTAAACGTGGCAGCTGCCCACTACTTGCTGGGCAGCTGTAAACATGAGCAAGGGCACTCAATGGGCCCTCTGGAGTCCCCCTCAAGGACTCTGTAAATAAAGCTTTGCCCCCAACGTTGCAGCTGCCCGCTCTCTCTCGCGGTGCAGCTGGAGAATTAGGCTTGGCACCACTGTGCCTTCTGAGCCCCCACTGGGACTCTACAACAATATGCCCCACGTCACAGCTGTCCACTGTCCGGCGGGGCAGCTGTGAAAATGACCACGGGCACTCACTGGCCTCTCCTGAGCCCCCGCACTGGGACTCTGAAAAGAATCTGGCCCAAAAGAGAAGTAAACACTGGCACCAACTGTGCCTCAAGAGGTACGACCACAGGGGGAAGGGCCCCGACAATGGGCCCCGACACGCCCCCCCCCACCGGACTTAGCAACGCGGCCCCACTCACCGGGCTCCTTCGTTGTCTGCTCCGTTTCCCTTTGGTGCCGCCTCTGGCATCCGCACTGCTTTGTGGAGCCCCCCTTCACTAGGGCTCCTCTGGCAACGACGCTGAGGCAGCGGGAGGGCACCGGCAGTGTGCGCAGGCAGCCCCACTCACCGGGCTGCTCTGGACGCTCTAGGCGGCACACGGGGCTCTCCTCACTCACAAGGGAGCCCCGCCTCGACTTCGCCTCGCCTCGCCTCACTTCACCCGGTCCCCCTTCTCGGGACCGGGACTTCGTTCTGGAGCCTGCGAGGCTCCCGGGCTGCTTCCGCCTCACGTCACGCGGCCCCGCCCCCGTCCAGGCAAGGCCGCCTGGCTTCCGGGTCGCGTCTGCAGCGGCCCGCCAACTTCTTTTCCTGAATCGGGGCTGGCGGCGATCTCCTCGATACGGGGTAGGCTCCCGGTATTTTTAAATAAGGTCACTTGCGGGGTGGGCACCCGCCAGCACACAAGCGGGATGGGCACCCGCTCAATTAAATGAAAAGGACGCGGGGTGGGCTCCCGCAGGAAGCCAGCCACGCGGGGGAATCCCTACGCCGGGATTCCCTCGAAATGGATCGCAGCTCCACGCTGCAGGGAAAACAGGCTCCTCTCCCTGGGAGCAAAATGAAAGCGCTCGCAAGGCGCTAGGAGCCACAGCTCCAGAAGTGTCTCAATGAGGCCAAAAATAAAGGGTCCTTGGAGCTGGGGACACCTCAGCAGCACAGCCAGGCAGGCCAGCACGCAGGGACCCCCAGGAAACAGCAGCTGGGTCCCGCGGCGGTTCCTCCTGGCAGAGTGTCCCCTGCAAGTCAGCACAACAGAGCAGAACAAGAACAACTTCCTGGGGTCACAGCCCCCTCTTTTATACACCCTTTTCCTTTGTCACATAGCACAGGGCTGGGGAAAAACCAGGTGCAACTGGTTTTGGGGGAGCTTTGGAGCACTTTGTTTTGCTCAGCTCCTCTCTCCTTTCACAGGACAGGCTAGGGACATCAGACGCACCACAGGGGGTGGAGCCAGCATTGTGGAGGGAAGGCACAGCCCTATTCAGGTCCCAGGTGCAACTCCTCCCTCCCATCTAGATGCAGATCTCCCTATTCACCACTGCGCTGACTCACCCTGCCCCTCCTGGAGCCACACACACCTCCCAGCCCCTGTCACCCACAAAGCCAGACATGCAATTCACATCAGGCAGGCAGACACAGAGCACACATAAATGCCAACTTCTAAAAGTGGCATTTCTACACCAGTCATAATAAATCTGCGCACACCATTGCGCAGCATTTATTCTCACGAGTTCGCACATACTAAACTCGCCCCTGCACTCCTCTCACACCAGGAATTACCATGGACACACATGTCCCCCATGCATTCCTATGGGAGGGCAGGACAATCTCATCACATGCACTCAGAGTGCGCACGCACTTTACACTGGGACACAGTGCTAAAGTGCGCAGAGGCCTAAAACCACCAACACTACACAGGAAAAAGGCCGGAGACAGGCAAAAGTTTAGGGGTGAACCTGCCAAAAGGGCCAAGTCCAACACAACCCCTTCCAGCCAAAACGCAGGGCAGACCAATCACCACCGTGATGGGCTTCCCTGCTTGGGGCGATAGAACACGGACGCGGGCCCGCAACTGCAGGGACACCCTCCTGTTCTACGCCACGGTGAACCCATGTGGTTCCTTCTGAAAAAGCTGTCCGGAGCAACTGGGCTACCCCACTGGTACTCCCTAGCTGTCCGCGGCCAGGACCAGGCCCTAGGCCATCCAGATGCCACTGGTCCTTGCCCATCCACAGAGTGGGGGTAGTAACCCCTGGCACATAGTAGCCATTCTCCACTCTTCCCCTCATCAGGGCAGGTCTAGACTGCCACTGATCCTCCAGCCTAGGGTCTGCACCCTCAGGCGGACCAGAAGTCATGGGTGAGGCTCTCCTCCCCTACCTCTCCTTCTAGGGTTCCGCCCTCTCCTCCTTGGAGAAGCACCCTCAGAACACAACTCTCCCACCAGTTCAGGACCTCTCTCCAAGAACTGGTCTCCCAACCTAGGGTTTAACCCCTCAGGTTGCACCGGGGTCAGAGGCGAGGACTCCCTCCCTCTGCACCCCCTTCCAGAGTTCTGCACCCTCCCAACTGGAGCGGTACCCCTGGAAGATGAACCGGTCAGGACACTGATTACAGATGTCCCTTCCTCCAGATCAGGCGGATCCTGAACCTGGCCTCCCAACCTTGGGTCTAAACCCCACGGCTGAGCATTTGCCTGGCACACCAGGACTTCCGGGGCGCACTCAGCAGCCCCCGAGGGTAACACATGACTCATGTGTTGCGTGACAGTCTGCGTGGCGCAGACCTCCCGACCCCTGTCCATCTGACAGTGCGCAGAGATCCCCCACGACAGAAGTGGTGTCACCATGGTCACTTCTAGGAGACTCAGCCCTTCTGGCTGGCCCCTGACCCACTGGTTCTTCCACTGGGGAACACATCCCCCTCTCACCCCTCAATCCGGACTTCTGTACCCTCCCAACTGGAGCGGCACTGCCAGACACCAGAACCACTGGAGCTCTATTTACAGATGCTCCAGGTTCTCCAGACACTAGGAGATCCTCCTCAAATGGACTAACAGGACAGCCTAGGCTCCCAACCTGGTGTTCCCTGAAGAAACCATCCAGGTTCTGAGACTGGGTTTCGGGCACCTGGGGACACTCAGTCCCACACTCACTCCTACTCCACTGAGACAGGACGTGAGCCCCTACACCCCTCCCACTACACTGGGACCCAGCTGGGCTACTCTGAACCTCTTCCCCAATACAGGACTGGAAGATACCTGAACCATTACTTTCAGAATCACTCCCCAATGCCTCATCAGAACCTTGGGCCTCCACCCAGAGGTCTGCCTCTCGTGTAAACTCCCATAGTTCAGAAAACCCACCCTCCAACAGGTGTTGGCGCAACCCCGGCAAACAACAACTGAGCAGGTGCTCTCTGAGAACCAGATCGAACAGTCCTTCAAAATCCTGTTCCGTGTTAACCGTTACCCAATCAGCCAGTGCATCATTACATTCATCCGAAAAATCCGCCCAAGACTGGTGAGACAGTTTCCTACTGCCCCTGAACTTCAACCTGTACTCCTCTTCTCTGGAACAAGGTACCATATTTTGGGAACTGGGACTTCCTGCACTGGACTGTATATTGCTGCCACCACTGGACCCCACCCTCACTGGGGAATCCAGAAAACTACAACTGCACTCAGGGGATAATCTACCCTCCCGAGCTAATTTCTCCCTGGCGAAGGCCCTCTCAGCCTCCGCCATCCTCTCCTGCGCTAAGACCCTCTCGGTCTCTAGCTTTTTCTCCTCCATACTCAGCTGCGCTATCTCCCTGGTATGCTCTAACCTGAGCTTCTCCAAAGCCAGCTGATTCTCCCTTTCTTCCCTCCTATCCACCCACTCCTCTGGGGACAGGAAAAGGGATGGGGCACTGCCCCCGACACTGGACCCAGCAAGGGACTCCCTATCTATGGGGTCCTCACTATCTACTGGCGTCCCTGTCCTGTCACTTTCTTCCTCCTCTTCAGACTCCTCAGGGCCCCCTCAGACCCACCACCCTCTTGGCGTGCGGCCAGGGCCCTCTTCTCCTCATTGCGCTCACAGTCCCATTCATCCTTTTGCCATTGGATCAGGTTGTCCCTCAGTTTTGACTGGGTGTCTGACCCGCTCACTGCTATGTCTCTCTCCTCACAGAACTCCACCAACTCCCCCATACTGTATCTAAAGAGACCACAAAAATCAAAAGCAGACTCCATTTTGGCAGGACGCTCAGGGACACGTGCAACACAGGAGACCTAGGTTTCTGAGCTGAAGCAAGAGTACACAATTTACAAATGACACTTTTAGGAGAAGAATTACATAACTAAAACTCCAGAAACAATAATCCCCACACACGTGATTATCTAAATGTAGAGTTTGTAGTGCAACCAGTTGTCGCTGTGGTACTGCGCAAACGCAAGTCCAAATCCCCACCGCTGACAACCAATGTTAGAAATGGGATCTCTGGTTGGCTAAGGCTTGCGCCAAAGCCAGGCAGAGACCACCACTCTAGTCAGGGCAAGGGAGTTACACGCCAAAGATAACCCCTGCTCACCCCCTTGGTAGCTTGGCACGAGCAGTCAGGCTTATCCCGGAGGCAATGTGTAAAGCGTTTGCGCAACACACCCACAGCAACAACATACTAGGCACACCACAAAAAGGAACTCCACACAAGGTTATATAAAAAATAGCCTTTGTATTGTCATAAGTACATTAGAAACATAACCACATAATATATAGTGTGCCAACTGGCACTAGGCAATATTCACAGGGGACTATTTACACACGACAGGGCCAATGGGGCCACTGTCATAACCATCACAAATCACCAATTGTAAATGTAGCACAAATAATAAATGTAGCGCACAACCAGTAATTACTGGTACAGTTAGGAACTAAGCCTGGGAACCTGCAATGTAAAACATAGGATGCATAAATCACCTTAGGCATAAAATGACATTAGGCCCAAACCTCCTTAGCATAAACACATTACGCAGTACAACCTCATAATCATACAAGTACATTAGAGGCATAAACACAGGGTGCGTAAATCAAAGTAAATGCAAATCACATTAGGGCCTGGCGCCCTATTAAACTCACAGCCCCCCCTGGTCAACTGGCCATCTCAAAAAGGGCTCAAATGCCCTATGTCCCCAGAGTCAGGGCGCTGCCTAGGCAGCAGGAGTCAAGGGTGCGCAATTGCTCAAGCCTAAACGTGGCAGCTGCCCACTACTTGCTGGGCAGCTGTAAACATGAGCAAGGGCACTCAATGGGCCCTCTGGAGTCCCCCTCAAGGACTCTGTAAATAAAGCTTTGCCCCCAACGTTGCAGCTGCCCGCTCTCTCTCGCGGTGCAGCTGGAGAATTAGGCTTGGCACCACTGTGCCTTCTGAGCCCCCACTGGGACTCTACAACAATATGCCCCACGTCACAGCTGTCCACTGTCCGGCGGGGCAGCTGTGAAAATGACCACGGGCACTCACTGGCCTCTCCTGAGCCCCCGCACTGGGACTCTGAAAAGAATCTGGCCCAAAAGAGAAGTAAACACTGGCACCAACTGTGCCTCAAGAGGTACGACCACAGGGGGAAGGGCCCCGACAATGGGCCCCGACACGCCCCCCACCGGACTTAGCAACGCGGCCCCACTCACCGGGCTCCTTCGTTGTCTGCTCCGTTTCCCTTTGGTGCCGCCTCTGGCATCCGCACTGCTTTGTGGAGCCCCCTTCACTAGGGCTCCTCTGGCAACGACGCTGAGGCAGCGGGAGGGCACCGGCAGTGTGCGCAGGCAGCCCCACTCACCGGGCTGCTCTGGACGCTCTAGGCGGCACACGGGGCTCTCCTCACTCACAAGGGAGCCCCGCCTCGACTTCGCCTCGCCTCGCCTCACTTCACCCGGTCCCCCTTCTCGGGACCGGGACTTCGTTCTGGAGCCTGCGAGGCTCCCGGGCTGCTTCCGCCTCACGTCACGCGGCCCCGCCCCCGTCCAGGCAAGGCCGCCTGGCTTCCGGGTCGCGTCTGCAGCGGCCCGCCAACTTCTTTTCCTGAATCGGGGCTGGCGGCGATCTCCTCGATACGGGGTAGGCTCCCGGTATTTTTAAATAAGGTCACTTGCGGGGTGGGCACCCGCCAGCACACAAGCGGGATGGGCACCCGCTCAATTAAATGAAAAGGACGCGGGGTGGGCTCCCGCAGGAAGCCAGCCACGCGGGGGAATCCCTACGCCGGGATTCCCTCGAAATGGATCGCAGCTCCACGCTGCAGGGAAAACAGGCTCCTCTCCCCTGGGAGCAAAATGAAAGCGCTCGCAAGGCGCTAGGAGCCACAGCTCCAGAAGTGTCTCAATGAGGCCAAAAATAAAGGGTCCTTGGAGCTGGGGACACCTCAGCAGCACAGCCAGGCAGGCCAGCACGCAGGGACCCCCAGGAAACAGCAGCTGGGTCCCGCGGCGGTTCCTCCTGGCAGAGTGTCCCCTGCAAGTCAGCACAACAGAGCAGAACAAGAACAACTTCCTGGGGTCACAGCCCCCTCTTTTATACACCCTTTTCCTTTGTCACATAGCACAGGGCTGGGGAAAAACCAGGTGCAACTGGTTTTGGGGGAGCTTTGGAGCACTTTGTTTTGCTCAGCTCCTCTCTCCTTTCACAGGACAGGCTAGGGACATCAGACGCACCACAGGGGGTGGAGCCAGCATTGTGGAGGGAAGGCACAGCCCTATTCAGGTCCCAGGTGCAACTCCTCCCTCCCATCTAGATGCAGATCTCCCTATTCACCACTGCGCTGACTCACCCTGCCCCTCCTGGAGCCACACACACCTCCCAGCCCCTGTCACCCACAAAGCCAGACATGCAATTCACATCAGGCAGGCAGACACAGAGCACACATAAATGCCAACTTCTAAAAGTGGCATTTCTACACCAGTCATAATAAATCTGCGCACACCATTGCGCAGCATTTATTCTCACGAGTTCGCACATACTAAACTCGCCCCTGCACTCCTCTCACACCAGGAATTACCATGGACACACATGTCCCCCATGCATTCCTATGGGAGGGCAGGACAATCTCATCACATGCACTCAGAGTGCGCACGCACTTTACACTGGGACACAGTGCTAAAGTGCGCAGAGGCCTAAAACCACCAACACTACACAGAAAAAAGGCCGGAGACAGGCAAAAAGTTTAGGGGTGAACCTGCCAAAAGGGCCAAGTCCAACAGTGAGCATGATGAGAGGCTGCAGGAAGTGCTTAAAAGGCTCAGTGCAAGTGACTTAAGATTAAAACATGAGAAGTGTAAGTTCAGGGTGACAGGTTGCAGGCGAGGGAATTCGTCCCAAAACAGCTTTGGTAAAGGTGATTGTGGACATGCCAAAGCCTTCCAATAAGGATGAATTAGTAACATTTTTGAGACAGCTGAGTACTGCAGCAAGTTTGTCCCTAACTTTGCAGAGAGATGTGGTACGATGAGGAGGCTATTAAGAAAGGAGACAGAGTTTAAGTGGATGGAAACATGTGAGCATGAGTTTCAAGGAGTAAAGGAGAACTTAGATGGGCATCTATTCTGTGCAGTTTTAAACCAGGAGCCAAAACGATCTTAAGAAATGACTCCAGCACCAAGGGTCTTGGAGCAGTGCTAGAACAGGTGATTGGAGAGCAGGTGAATACAGTTTTGTTTATCTCAAGAGGGTTGGGTGAAACTGAGATTAATTACTCAGTAATCAAAAAGGAGGCGTTAGCAGTCTACTGGGCGACCAGAGTACTCAGGAAGTTTGTGTGGGGTAGTCCATTTGACGTGAAGACTAACCACAAGCCTTAAGTACAGATTTTCGGCAGTAAAGGGATTGATGTTTCATCCAACAGGATAAGAAGATGGGTAGTGGTGTGGAAGGAATTCATGTTTGTAGTTTCGCATTTGCCAGGTGTGATGAACACAGTGGCAGATTGTTCTTCAAGGTTGTATGTGATGAATGACAAGAGTGAAGAACAGGAGGAAGGCGAAGATGAATTTGGGAATGAGAACTTAAAGGTGTGTCTAGTATTCAGTGGTATAGTGCATGAAGAAGAATGGAGGAAAGAGCAAGAGAAGGATGAGGAATTACAGGTTGTAAAGAACAAGGTGAAGGAAGGGTGGTCATTCAAAGGAGAATAGTACTCTCAAAGAATATTGTAAAGTCAAGAATGAGCTTTCAGTGGAAGATGGACTGATCATGAGGGGCAGTAGACTACTAGCGCCATTGAGTCTCAGCAGTAGACTGATTGAGTGTGCACATGAGGGTCATCTGGGAATCTGTAAATCTAAAGCGAGGGTAACAGAAAGATTCTGATGGCTGGGCCTGGATCTCACGTTCGAAAGAGAGAGTGAATAGAATTAGGCCTGGGCGGTAAATTCTGTTCCGCTCGCGGAATTTGGGTAATTTCGCGTTCTGCGGAGAATGCGGAATTACCAAAAATTCCGCGATCCGCCGCTTCGCGGAATTTTTTGCTTGTTCGCGCTTTCAAAATGCGTGTTCGCGAGATATTTCTCCCCGAGCACGCAAACAGCGTTCGTGAACAGGAAAAAAGCATCGCGAACGGGCGGAACAAGCAATTCCACGTGTTCGCAGAACTTTTGCGTGCTCGCAGAGATATTTTACCGTTTCGCTGAGCTTTGCGTAGCGCGACTACGCAAATTCCGCCCACCCCTAAACAGAATGTAAGCAAAGTGACAAAATATTGAAGTGTAGGTCTCAACCCATGGTGGTCAGAGACAGAGCATCTGGTCCATGGGTTGAAGTGACGCTATACATAATTGGGTCTTTAAAGATTTCTAGTACTGACAAATATATAATTACTTGCATGGACATGTGTTCCAGGTGGCCAGAAATTAAAGTGGTAAACTGAGTAGAGACTAAGCCTGGGCGTAGTTTGCATAGTAGCACTTCACGTAGCTACGTGAAGTACATTTTGAACTACACGTAGCTATGCAAATTGCAAAGTGCGTAGCTGTGTGCTTGACTGCACTGTACAATAATTGCCAAAGGCATCTTGCACAGTGTAAGTTAAACTCTGTCTTTATATGCTAAAAATGCATATAGTCATTTCACAAAAGTGAAAACAATAAATTAACAAGCAGTGAGAGAGGTGATGATTTTGGGATCCTCCCTAACCTAGGGAGAGAACCAAGCAGATGCCTTGAAAACAAAAAGCACATCTTTGAACGATTCAGTGGTGGTCCCATCCTCTTAGGACCACCCCAAGCACAGTTATTGGCAAAAATACAATCCCAACCAAAGGCCCTGCAAAGCATTATGGGACGAGATTAGCAGTGGGCAGTGAATATTATAGTATCCAATATCAAAATAATTCTACAAAGAGCTGCAGTTCCACTAGTCGTTACTAGATGTCCCTCACGAGTCAAATGCAAAAGCTTCATGAAAGGGTTTCAATGCTTTTGCATCTGACTCGTGAGGGACATCTAGTAACGACTAGTGGAACTGCAGCTTGATGTATTAATAATTTCAATGCTTTTGCATTTGACTCGTGAGGGACATCTAGTAACGACTAGTTGAACTGCAGCTCTTTGTAGAATTATTTTGATATTGGACATTATAATATTCACTGCTCACTGTTAATCTCGTCCCATAATGCTTTGCAGGGCCTTTGGTTGGGATTGTATTTTTGCCCATAACTGTGCTTGGGGTGGTCCTAGGAGGAAGGGACCACCACTGAATCGTTCACATGATATGCTTTTTGTGTTCAAGGCATCTGCTTGGTCCTCCCCCTAGGTTAGGGGGGACCCCAAAATCATCACCTCTCTCATTGCTTGATATTTTATTGTCAAAGTTCACTTTTGTGAATTGGTTATATGCTTTTTAACATAGAAAATTGCTTTATTAAAGCATTTCGTGGTGTTTAGTATACTGCTGCTACGCTACGTCAATTAGCACAGTTTTTCACTCTGCTTCGTCCAATTTGCGTAGTGCGTAGTAGCACAAACTTTGCATGTTCCGTGAGCGTAGCGAAGTGTTATGCCCAGGGTTAGTAGAGACCAATGTAGTCATATACTTCTTGGAGGAAGTTGTTGGAAGAGATGGATTTCCTGTATCTCTGTTGACAGAAAATGGAGTACAACTAACATCCAGTTTATGGAGGCATTCTTGTGGGAGAGAGGTATAAAACATATGAAAACTTCACTATATCACCCAGAAGTAAACGGAATGATTGAGCACTTTAACAAAGTTGTTGAAGAAAGCATTCAACACTCTTTGGTCAACAAGCTTAATTGGATGAAAGAACTTAAAACATAAGTGTACGTCTACAGGATGACACCACACTCCTCAACCAGTGTTACCCCATTCTTCTTGTGCAAGAAGAGATCTCCAAACAATCAAGTAGATCCCTCGTGGGTAAATAGGTTGAAAGCACTGGGAGGAGGTTGTGGATCTAAAACCAAAGAGAGTTGGGAGAACAGGGCAACTGAGGTGGTAAGGAAAAGGAAGGAGAATTGTGATAGGAGGATGGTGTGCATTAGAGATTGGATTAAAATAAAGAATCCAAGAATAGGTGGGTTGACTGACAAGTAAGGTCATAAAGTTTTTCAAGAATGCTGTCAAGAACAGTGGTCATTACATTTGGAATTTGGGAAGGATAGCAGTGTGGAGAGAATGCAAGGGATGTGACGGGGTCAAAGATACTTCAGAGAATGTACCTCATATGGAGAGGAATAAGAGCTCAAGAAACAAGTTAGTTTGATTATGTGTAATTGCCTGCATTGGTGAGGCTATGATACATACTAATTTGTATTGTGATTCAGTGCACTTTCCAGTTAATATTAGTGCTTTTGTGCACTTTCCAGTTTTATAAGATGTAATTTATAACATGCATTTATGTATTTATTACAGTGTTCATTTTTAAGCTGTTGGTGTATTGGGAGGGATGTGTGTGGTATCCTTGGCATGCGCCTGTAGGGACAGCTGGTCATCCAGTTCTGCAACAGCTGTAGAGTTGCTAAGGGATTGGAATATATTGATTTGAATGCTGTGAAGGGCAGAACATTCATAATGAACTGATGGATACGGCTTATGTTGTACAGCACTTGATAAACCCTTTGGGATCACAGTTTACGTGTGAAGACTCACTTTTACATAGCACTTCACCTCTGTTCCCTGAAAAGTAGCCCCCTAGAGATGAAAGCTGCAGGTTGATCTAGGTCCTCCTCATTTAACTGTCATAAGACTGCCCCATGCCATGATCTAATGCATCAGTCTGCACAAAGAATTCCTGAGAAACGTCAGGGGCTTTGAGTACAAGGGCTGTACACATGGGTTGTTGAGGGTGTCAAATGCTTTCTGACAGTCCTCTGTCCAGATCACCTTTTTCGGGCAGCTTCTTTGAACTCAGATCAGTTGGGGGGCAACAATGGTGCCATATCTCTTAACAAGCCTTCTGTAGTAACCCTTGAGGCTTAGGAAAGCCCACATTTCTGTTTGAGTTTTGAGGACTCCCAGGCCAGGATAATCTCTATTTTGGCCTGGAGGGTGAGCACCTTACTCCTCCACAAAGGTGCCCCAAGTACACCACAGAACCCTGCTCTATCTGGAACTTACTGGCTTTGATAGTCAGGCCTGCCTGTTGCATGGCCTGAAACACCTCCTGGAGGTGAAAGATTGGTCCTCCTAGCTGTTCCTTAGACAGCTATGTCATCCAAGTAAGCAGCACTAAGGGCCTCCATCCCAGCCAAGACCTAGTTTACCAGCCACTGGAAGGTGGCAACGGCATTCTTCAATACAAAGTGCATCCCTTAAAATTTAAAGTGGCCCTCTGGGGTAGAGAATGCTGATCTCTCTTTTGCCTCTTCAGTCAGGGCTATCTGGAAGTCCCCTGATGTAAGATCAAAAATACTCAGGACCTTGGCAGTCCCTAATCTGTCAATGAGCTCATCAACTCTGGGGATTGGATGAGCATCAGTCTTTGTGACTGAGTTGAGCCCTCTGTAGTCCACACAGAACCTAACTTCTGGGGTGGTACCCGGTGGGCGGCATTGGGTACAAGCACAACTGGGCTGGACTATGGGCTACTGGAGTGTTCCGTCACTCTCATTTCCAACATCTTGGAAACTTCCTCCTTGATGCTGGCCCTCACTTTGTCTGACAGCCTGTATATTTTGTTTTTGATAGGCTGGGTGTTCCCAGTGCCTATATCGTATGTACACAAGTGTGTAAATCCAGTAGTGAGGGAAGACAAGGAGGCAAACTGTCCCAATACCTCATGGTGACAGACCCTCTGCTGTTCTAGGGACAGGGTATTTGAGAGGTTGACACCTTCCACTGAGCCATCTTTCTCTTTGGATGCCAGGAGGTCTGGGAGAGGTTCAGTTTCCTCTTCCTCCCCGTCATCTGTCACTAACAGGATGGTGGCCTCAGACCTCTCATGGTGGGTTTGAGGCGATTGATGAGGAGTACCTTTAAGGGGTTTCTGGTGGTCTTGATGTCCACAAAGTAGATTGTCTCTCCCTTCCTTTCAATCACCTCAAAGGGTCCTGTCTAATTGTCTTGGAGGGCCCTGGGCTCTACTGGCTCCATAACCCACAACTTGCAGCCAAGTTGAAACTCCACCACAGTGGCCTACTGGTCATACCAGTTTTATGACTTCCTGGCTAGCCTCCAGTTTCTTAGAAGCCTTCTTCAAGAACTTGGTCATCTGGTTTCTGAGGACAAACTTCTGATTATCCATATTCTGTGGGAGGGTTGTCTTGGGAGTTTGCTTCCACCCCTCCTTGACTAGTCTGAGATGTCCCTTAACAGGGCATTCAAAAAGAAGTCTGAATTGGCTGAACCCAACTTCTGTCTGTGGCACCTCCATGTAGCCAGAGAGCAGGCATGGAGTTCTTTCACCTCCGACACGCGTTGCGGTACTTGGATACCTTATACTTCTGATTTGTGAGCTAAACTGGGATCAACTCTATTCTGAGCTCTAGTTTGAGGATTACTTGTGGTCATATAAACGTAGGTGCCTGACACTTAGATGGTTGCTCATCAGGTCACTAATACCTGACCCTAATTTAGTGGCTCATCGAGTCCTTTTGCCTCCATAGCGCTTTCCGAAATGAACTGCGCGAGGAGCGGTACCTGAATACAAACTTATTCCGGGGAATGTGGAATTTAGTGAATGCAACAGCCAGAAGGCCCTCTGGAAAAATCTTCAACAGCTCAATTCCCCTAGAGAGTGCCTCATCAGGTCACGAAGGGAGGGTGGGTGAAGGCCCACTTGACACCTCCTCACGGCAACATCGGCGCTGCAGCAAAAAGACAACACCCAACCTGACATCTCCTGAGGACCAATCCTATACTTGACAGTGTAATCTTAACAAGAGAAGAGGACCAATCCTATACTTGACAGTGTAATCCTGATAAGAGAAGAGGACCAATCCTATACTTGACAGTGTAATCTTGACAAGAGAAGAGGACCAATCCTATACTGGACAGTGTAATCTTTCAAAACACCCACTCACTGGAACAACCACAAGTCTAACTAGCCTCACTAACTCGATTACCAAGAGAAGAGCAAGACTCAACCCCGCCTCCCAGTCTAACCCCCTATGACCGACAGACTGAGGTTAAACCTGGGTGGTAACCTACACTGCTAACGGTGACAAAATGATTCCAGTCACCTAAACTTCCCTCTGCGCCCCTACAACGAACTACATGAAACCCCATGGCCCAAACTCTTTCTCCATCATCTTTCCCCCAATCTCTCACTCAGAGCGAAAAGAAACTTCAAGCACAGGCTGATTAGACAACACCCGGAAACACTATTCGCTGACATTTATCACTGCTCCTCAAAAGGCCAGCAGAAAATGGATCTCATATTCCACACCCTTAGCCCTGCGGAATGGAATACCATTTTGAGAACCCACCTCCACATATCCAAAACTACCAACACCCCTCTCAGCTGCAAACTGACGATCTCATCCTCCAACCGCCCGAAGCACAGTGGCAACACCTCAGCAACCATTTACAGCAACGGTACAGTACTGATCCAAGCCAACAATGACAATCTAGACTCATTTGACGCCCTCTTCCCCACGCTACATAATGCCCTCACCCATCTCAGATATGACCACTTGAACAACCCCCTGGCCACCAACAGACGTACCCCCCTGGAGAATTCACAAAGCAACCCCATGACACACCTCACCAATCCCAACTTACCCCCCAACGCCACCTTCTCCCCTCCCACTTCTCCCCTGACTCGCACAATACACACCTCTCAGCCAGAAACAATCTAGAGTACGTCTCAGCCGAGACTCTCCAACCCCATGCATAACTCCACCTCCCCCCATCTCCACAATACTATTCCCAACAAGCAGCTAGCGTAAGGGACCCCCAGTCATTGTCTCCTAACCTTCACCTTTCACCGGCACTCAAAAAACTGACGCTTGAATCACGACGTGCCTCTCCACGCCACATGACCTCGACCACCCCCAAGGACAACTCAACAAACACACTGTGAGCCACTCTCTCACTGGCAAGCTTTCTCCATCCCTGGACAGACACACTCGGGACAGCATAAACCTGAACCCCACTCCCCCCTCCCCTTCGATCATGACTCAGAGACTGACAACACTAGAAAACCAACTAGAGACTGTAATACAGGGCATCAACAATATCCTATTGTACCTCTCATCACCTCTGGAGCCTTCCCAATGCCCTCACCTCTCACCCACAGTTACCCACTCTAAACTCACAAGACCCCCCAAGGCTCAATGGCACAGCTGGACTACAACCCCCTCCTGACCGAGCCTCAATGACCCAAAAGAACAACTGCAGCAATGTCCATGAGCAAGGCAATTGATCTTGCCAACTCCTATGACGCTTCCTCAGTGGTCAACTCCGGCTCCAAAATCCAGGTGATCAAGGGATTTGGAAGAGAACACTCCCCACCCAGAACGCCGAGGCCTCCAGCCGTCCTCACTAATATCCCCATGATCCCCCCAACGAAGAAACTCAACCACAAGGGGTCGACCAAATGCATGCTCATTAATTGTAGATCGGCCACCAAGCATGCCACTGAACTGGCAGAAACCATCCTCACCAATGACATAGACATCACATTCATTACAGAAACTTGGCTAAATGAGTCCTCCTCCCCAATCATGGGCATGCTTGTCCCCCTGGGGTTCTCGATCATCAATAAAGATAGAACGAACCACCGAGGTGGGGGCATTGCGATCATCCACAAAAGCAACATCTCCGTAACGGAATCAGACTCCTTCAAATATAACTCATTTGAATATCTAACCTCCACGATTAAGATGAGTGACAACAAAACGCTAAACTGCCATCTCCTCTACCATCCTCCAGGCAACACCCCTCCATTCGGGGAACACCTTTCAGACCTGATAACCCACTGCTCTCTCCTAGACTCCAACAACATAATACTAGGTGACCTCAACCTACATTGGAACGATGAAAACAACTCTCTGATCCAATCCCTGAACGAACTTCTTCGCAACAACAATCTTACCCAGCACTGCACCAAACAAACCCACAACAGGGGTGCAATTCTAGATGCCATATTAGCTCACGAAGACACAATCACTATTGACCATATCCTTCCTGTCGACTGGTCAGACCACCATATCATTCTATTCCACATCAATCAGACATGCCATCACCTACCCCGTGCACAGGAATCCCCCCATTGGGTGAGAAATCTAAGACAGATCCCCCTTGCCGACCTGGAAGAAAGGGTAACCTCACTCCTTCCCACCACCGCATGCGACCTTTCGACAACTGAACTCACCTCGCACTACAATGCAACAATGACTTCCATTCTCAACCAGATTGCCCCCTGGAAACAAAAAAAAGCCAGGACCATCTCTTCGAGATCTTGGTTCAACAATGACCTAAACTCGGAAAGAAGAAAGCTAAGAGCTGCAGAAAGACTCTGGAGAAACAACCCGACCATTATCCACCTCGACCTACTCAAATCCGAATGTAGGGAATATAAAAAACACATCAAGAATGAAAAAACCTCATTGTTCTGTGATGCACTAAACAATGCCAAAAATTGACCCAAAGAACTCTTTAATATCATTAGACAACAAACTTCCAAGCCCCCCTCTTCCTCAGTGAAGGCCTCCAAAGAACTATGGGCCTCATTAGGATGGTGGGCGGATCCCTGCGGAGCTGGGACCGTCCGCCATAGGTGCGCCAGTCCCGCCTGCCGTATTAGGATGCGCCCGCCACACTGGCGGACGCATCCTGGTAGTTTAACATTGCGGACGGTGCTGCTGGCTGCAGTACCATATGCAATGTTAAACAACCATGTGTTGCATTGCGATGTACAACGTGGCAGGCACCGCACGGTGCCTGCCACCTTGAGCATGGCAATGTAGGGGGGTACCATGGGTACCCCCCCAGATGCAGCCCTACACCCCTGGGGGCCTGCAACGGGCCCCGTAGCAGAACTCTGTATGCCTTTCCATGGCGGCATCGCCGCCATGGAAAGGCCGGTGTTTGCCTGCATCCCAATCTGGTGGATGGTGCCTGCTAGGCACCGCCACCATTTTGGGCTCCCTGGACCGTCAGCCAGGCAATCGGTATGATTGCTGGCGGTGGACGGTCTTTGCGTCCGCTGCGACGTAGTCATGTTCCCACCGCCATCCTAATCTGGCGGTGGGAAATATCAGTTCGATGGCAGAAGGACCGCCACCGCAGGGCCGGCGGTTGCCACCGCCGGCCCTCCGGTGGCGGTCCTTCCGCCATCATAATCAGGCCCTTTGTAACAACTTTGCCAATTTCTTTAATGAGAAGATCACCAAGATCGAGCTCTCCTTGGACGACAACCGCAGAATGCCCATCATTAGCCCGCCCACCAGTAAAGAAGACCACAACCCACCCAGGCATTCCCCCATCAACTGGAAATCTTTCGCCCCCATCTCAGAAGCAGAGATCATCAAATTGATTACCAGTTCCAAACCCTCATCACACTTCTCGGACCCTATCCCTGCGCGACTGGTTAAGCAGCTCAAACTCACGCTAGTCCCGCTCTGGACCAAGATTATAAATAGCTCCCTAAGAACCGGAGTCATGCCAGGCTGTCTCTAAATTGGTCAAGTAACGCCACTACTAAAAAAAACGGGTTCTGACCCCAACGATCTTAACAACCTCAGGCCTGTCTCCAATCTCACATTTTTATCAAAAACCTAGGAAAGATGTGTCCTCCTGCAACTAACCCAACACATCGAGGACAACAACATCCTAGACCCTCACCAATCAGGCTTCAGAAAAGGTTGCAGCACTGAGACAGCGATCTTGAATGTCATTGATGATGTTCATAAATCACTAGACACTGATCAATGCTGTCTACTCATTCTCCTGGGCTTATCGGCAGCCTTCGACACGGTTGACCACAAACTGCTCATCAATGTACTGCGGGAAAGGGTCGGAGCAGATGAGGTGGTCCTAAAGTGGTTTTCCTCTTTCCTGCAAAACCACACCCAAATAATAAAAATTAAAAACTGCACGTCAGACCTACACCCCGTAAACAGGGGTGTTCCGCAAGGTTCAGTTCTCTCCCCATCACTATTCAACATCTACATGGAGCCCCTCTCCAAGATACTCAAAAAAGCTAACATCCCTTTCCACCTATATGCGGACGATACCCAGATCTACCTAGAAACTTCCTCCATTGATGACATACAGAGACTAAACATCACCCTAAAAGAAATCCAACACTGGTTATCCCTCAACCACCTGAAACTCAACCAAGACAAGACGGAAATCCTCATCATTGCCAACAAAGATAAGACCCCCCAAGTCACAGAATGGTTAAAAACCATTGACGCTCTCAATTGCAGTCTCACCCCGGCAGACTCTGTAAAATCACTGGGAATCACTCTGGACCCAAACTTAGACATGGTCAAACACATCAAGAACACCGCTAAGAGCGCTTTCATTAACCTAAAACCGCTCAACAAAATAAAACCATTCATCCCTCCCAATGACCTCAAACAAGCTACTCAATCCCTGGTACTGTCCAGATTGGACTACGGGAACGCAACCCTCACAGGCACAGCCAAATCCCACTTAGCTCCCCTCAGAACAACTCTAAATTCAGCAGCCAGGATGGTCACTGGAATGAAAAAATACGATCACATCTCTCCTGCTCTCAGAGAGGTAAAATGGATCCCAACAGAAATGCGTGCCAGCTTCAGAATAGCCTATCTCACACACAAAGCCCTGCATACCGGTAAACCAGCATACCTGGCCTCCAAACTTAACAAAGCCGGTCAGACTAGGAACCTCAGGAGTACTAACACTCTACTTCTCATTCTGCCAAAATCTCGCAAACAAAAAGCCCTATCACGCTCCTTCTCTGGAAATGCGCCCAAAATTTGTAACTCCATCCCAGTCAATATCAGGACTAACCCCTCCTTTCCGAAATTCAAAAGCCAGCTCAAAGACCTTTTTCTCAACCGATCTCTCCCGAATGGATAGCTGACGCTCGACATTGAACCTCGCCCAGGGCAGCACACAATCACTTTATTAAGAGGACCTATACTTCACCTACCCCTTGTCTCATTCCTTTGTCCCCCCTCCCCGAACTGGATTCATCACGAACTCAATGTGTTTATTTGTTACTCTTTATGTATGAACTGTACTCGTCACAAATCAATATGTTCTATTATTGTCACTTCTTGTGTCTAATGACATTCTGATACAATGTTGTAAAGCGCTCCGATACCTTCGGGTCTGGCTAGCTCTATATAAAACTCTCAAAATAACAATAAAATATATGGCAAGAGTACTTCCCACTTCTGCCTCATGGGCTCAAGCAGACCCATAATCATGCCTTTTAGGGTCTAGTTTAGTTTTATAGCAAGCCCATTGGTATTGGGCTGGAAGTGTGTGGAGAGCTTGTATGTTACCCCACACTCTTACCACATGGACGTCATGTATGGTGGCAAGAAGTTGGTGCCCCTGTCTGACACCACTTCTTTGGGGAACCATACTCAGGTAAAAATCCCTATCAGGGCCCTAGCCCCTGCAGATGCAGTCATAGTTCTCAGAGGGATGGCCTCTGGATATCTAGTGGCATAAGCCACCAAAACCATTATGAACATGTTGCCCAAGTCAGTTTTGGTGTCCAAGGGTCCTACAATTCCGAAGCCCACCCTTTCAAAGGAGGTTGGGGATTCAGGGGTGCTTTTAACTTTTTCCCTATTTTCCCACTAGCCTGGCAGGTGAGACAGGTCATGTAGAAAGTATCGGAGACTGTCCTCATCTGTTCACAACAAAAGTGGGAGACAAGCCTGACAAAGGTCGTATCTTCCCTCAGATGTCCTGCCTGGGGAAATTCATGAAGCAAACCAAGTAGGAAGGCCCTGTAGCATTGGGGGACCACCAACACATGTGTTGCTGCATGCTCAGGAGCCTTAAGCTCACTATAGATGAGGTAATTCTAACAATAAATGAGGTGCTCTGCAGAGGTGTCACCAGCTTCCTGGGCTTCAGCCTGCTGCCTGATGCCCTCTAGGGTTGGGCACTCCTTCTGTGTCTTACAGAACTCATCCTTGTTGGAATCCACCCTCTCCTTGCTATCCAGCCATTTCAGGCAGATATCCAAGGGAGGCAATGTTCTCTCTGTTAGCCTCTGGGATGGCCTCCTCGGGTGCCCTAGCTGTCTGTACTGTGGCAGTTTCAGGGACTGGTTTCTCATGCCCCCTGCCCTTCCCTTTCTTGTCAGCTGCCTGGGACATTCTTCCAAGCTCCGGGATGCTTCATCTCCCCTACTTGGCAGCCATGGACCTGGTGATCACACAGACCCACTCAGGTAACGCCAACATTTCCAGGTGAGACCTGAGCTCCGCTTCCTTCCGGGAAGTGTGCTCCAGGTCCTTTCCCAGCAAACAATCCACAGTCATTGCAGGTCTTACAGCAACTTTAACAGAACCTGAGACCCCTCCCCCATTCAAAGGGTATCAGAGCCACAGGGTAATGACTCTCACAGTTATTTGCTATTACAACCTGGTGAAATTTATTGGGTATCACGTGCTCTGGGGACACCAGATGACTCCTGATATTAGTCATGCTGGCTCCAGTGTCTCTCGGAGCCACCAACCCTATTTCCATTATCGGATACAAAAAGTGGATTGGGCCCAGTCGCCATGACTTCGCGGCAGCTCCCACTGTGTTCTTCTCTGCAGCAACAAACCCTGTTCAGCAGGTCTTTGCAAGAGGGACATCCAGCCTCATGAAACTCTTGTCAGCAATAGCCACCAGTTTGTCCCACTGGAGTTTTTTGACTTCCAAAAAAGAAACTAAGGGGTCGATTCCGATGTCGGTCGGAAGGCTCCGAATGGGATTTGGGTTTACCGAATCCGATCTGAAGCCCTTGTTTCCAACCGTCTTGTTCCCAGTTTTGAACAACCAAGTGCGATGCATGGAAACCATTAGGGCTGACCGAATCGGTTCCGAAAGGCATTCGGACAGGTCGAGTCTTCCCGGAGCCGATTCGTACAGCTCTATGGACTTTGTTTCTGAACAAGCGAGTACAATGACCGATTCGGACAGCCTTTCCGATTCGTTTTGCCCGGAACGAAACGGCTGTCCGAATCGGTCTTTGGGGGCCAGTAGCAGGGACGTCTGAATCAGAACCGTGGGGGTACCCATGGACCTACTCTTCCCAACCATGCACAGTGTGCCAGGCACCATGGGGTGCCCGCCACAGGGTGCATGTTTTACCCCAGCCACCCCTTTCTGCATTGGGAGCCTGTGTTCACGTTCGGAATACAGGCTCCCATTGAAGTCAATGGGAGTCTGACTGAATCGTATCCGGATGCATATGGATGCATCGTACTCAGTCGGTGGGACTACCTCGATTCGAGCCGTACGGAAAGCATTCCGGATTCGATTTGGTCGGTATGCTTTCCGAACGAGATAGGAATCGGGCCATAAGTCTGAACGTAGAAATCTTCACACTGACTTCATCCAGCGTCTCCCTGAAAAAAATGCCTCCTCCTTGGACACTGCCTTCAGCCTTGCCCCATTGAACTTTACCTTCTCAGAAAATTTTTCCTGAAATTTCTTCCAAGTCCAAAGGCGAGCATTGACCGGGCCCAATCCACTTTTAGTATCGAACTTGCACTCCATCGCAATCAGTCATATTTTTTTACTTTGACCCGGTCTTGTGTGACTACATGTCCATAGTTGGCGCTTTGAACTTTTAGGCACTAGTTTTTATCTTAAACTTTAAGAATTCATAACTCTGGTTCTACTAATTGGATTTTGTCGTTTGGTGTCAAATAATTTGTTAGAATTTACAAAATGTTTCTAAATTGGTGTGGGATTTTTCTTGTGTTGTGTTTTCACTTTATCGCTTTTTGTGTGCTCCATAAATACTTTACACATTGCATCTAAGTTAAGCCTGACTGCTTTTCTGCCAAGCTATTAGCGTGTTATGCATAGGTTAATTTAGTGGCTTTTGTGGTTCACCCTAACAGGGATAACTGCGGGTGCTTGATCAGGGTTAGAGGCCCACTCAACCAACTACCCAATCTTGCACACTGTCTGATTTGACAGAGAGGGATCCAGAGAAGCTTGTAGTGTTAGCTGACAATTGGTTAGCCAACAGGGTTCACAAAGGACTAGAGCAGCATGATTCTAAGCAAAAGAGGAAAAAGATCTCTCAACGGACTGGTACTAAACCAGAGGGTAAGAGACAGGTTAATTCAAACATGGGAATAGTAATGATTTGTCTGGGAAGGAGGATCATGTGAAGGGAAGTACTTCCAAGTCCAAGGCGGTGTCTTGCTTCAAGTGCCACCAGCTGGGACACTTTAAGAGAGATTGTCAGAAGAAAGATCCTGACTCAGCAACACCTGTGGTAGCCAATATGTAACACATAGGTGAAGGGACCCAGTAGCATATTCATCCTAACACGATGGGGTTTGTGCAGGAGGTTAGTATCAATGGTAGGAAAGTGCCTGCCCTGGGTGATATTGGAGTCTTCCACATTATGGTTGAGAGGAAGTACTTTAGGCATCAGGAGATGCTCCCTGGGACCAAGGATACAGGTTTCATAGCCAGTGGAAAGGGCATAGAGTGTCCGCTTGCCTGGGTTGAGATTGAGCTCAGTGGCAAAGCGGCCATAATTGATATTGTGGTAAGGAAAAAACAAGGTGCTGGATGTCTCTTGGTCAATGATATGATTGCCACTGGCTTGGTGCCAGGACCAGAATCCTTTATGGCTTGGACAGCATCAGCTGTGTTGAGCAGAGCACAGGCTCTACATCAGTCTAAGAGTTGGGCTGGGATCATTCCTGATTTGCAGGAACCAGGCTAGTGGTTTCATTAGTGCATAGGAACTTCCTGTTGTCACTGGCTCATGAAGTGCCCTTAACAGGATCCTTTGGGATTTGAAAATCTCAGGATAGATTGGGCCCTCTGTTCTATTGGCCAGGGATGTGCAGAGACACAAAGAGGTTCTGTAGAACCTGTCTTGCTGCCATAGGAGTGGTAAGACAGGATGGAGGACTCAGACACCGGTAGTATCTCTACCAGTTGTAGGTTTTCCATTTGAATAAGTGGTAATATGCGTAGTTTGTCCATTCAACCCCCCACAGTCAGACAACAAGTATATCTTAGTCGTGGTGGATCATGCCACCAGGTACGTGATAACTGTACCTCTGAGGAGCATGACTGCATGGGTGGTAGTGAGAGCTCTCCTGGGGCTCTTTGATATGGTCAGATTTCCAAGGATGGTAGTTTCTGACCGGGGAACCAACTTCATCTCCTCTTAAATGAGAGAGATGTGGGAGTAAGCTAGTGTACCATACCACTTCGCCACAGTGTACCACCCACAAACCAGTGGGTTGGTGGAGTGGTTTAACAAAACATTTAAGAGCATGATGGGTGCTCTGCCTGAGAATATCAGAAGGAAGTGGGATATTCTGTAATTTCTCTTATTTGCTTACTGAGTGATTTCCCCGAAGAGGGTAGGGTTCAGTGCCTTTGAGTTTCTGTATGGGCACCTAGTGCGCGATCCACTCACCTTACTCAGGGAAAGGTAGGAAGGAACCTCAGACTCTACATAGAAGGATGTGGTGGATGATGTGATTGGCCTCAATATGTTGATGGCGTAATACATGAGTCAGGCATAGTTAAACCTTCATTCCAGCCAAGGGCTGATAAGGAATAGTATGATCAGAAAGCTATGCTGAGTGGGTATCAGGAAGGTCAGTAGGTGTTGTTGCTAAAGACTATTAGTCCCTAATGTTGGAGGACAAGTAGTGTGGGTCATACAAGGTAGTTCAGAGGGTTTCTGAGATAAACTACATGGGTGACACAGGTAACCCAAGAGAGTGTTTCATTGTGAACAGACTGACGCCTTAACTCGGTTCACTGACACAACATCGATGTAAAAAATATCGATGTTAAAAATATCGAGTAAAAATATAGACAACAAAAATATTGACTCCTATACTAACATGTAAGTATAAAAATATCGACTAAAAAATATCGATGTAAAAAATATAGATGTTTGAAACATCAACTTTTATATACATATAAAATAAAATAATATAAATATTAAATACAATTTTAACAAAATAAAATAAATTTAACATACATTTTAATAAAATATAACAAATACACTTAATGAAAAAATAAACACACAAACATAATAATTTAAACATAAATTTACTTTAAAACAATTAATAAACTATTATTTTTAATTTATGTTAAAAGTTTAAAATAATATAAAAAATAAAAATACATATTAATGATTTAAAATATAAAAAACCAGAAATCTAATTAAAACATTAAACTATTAAAAAATATTTAAAGTTACATTTCACAATACAATCAGTGCAAGAGTAGGGTAAGTGTTGGATAGCGGAGGGGTAAAAATTACTATTCCCACTCCAGTGAGAGCAACAGTAGGGAAAGTGTTAGATAGCGGAGGAGCAAAAATAACTATTCCCACTCCAAAGAGTGCAACAGTAGGTAAAGTGTTGGATAGCGAAGGGGTAAAAATTACTATTAACACTCCAAAAAGTGCAACAGTAGGGAAACTGTTCGACAGCGGAGGGGTAACAATTACTATCCACAGTCCACTGAGTGCATCAGTAGGATAAGTGTTGGATAGCGGAGGGGTAAAATTTACTATTCCCACTCCACTGAGTGCAACAGTAGGGAAAGTGCTGGATAGCAAAGGGGTTAAAATTACTATTCCCACTCCAAAGAGTGCAACAGTAGGGAAAGTGTTGGATAGTGGAGGGGTAAAAATTACTATTCCAACTCAAGTGAGTGCAACAGTAGGGAAAGTGTTGGATAGCGGAGGGGTAAAAATTACTATTCCACTCCTGTGAGTGCAACATTAGTGAAAGTGCTGGATAGTGGAGAGGTAAAAATTACTTTTCCCATTCCAGTGAGTGCAACATTAGGGAAAGTGTTGGATAGGGGAGAGACAAAAATTACTATTCACACTCAAACAGTTAAAAAGAAATATATATATATATATTTAAAAAAATCATAAAATAAACAATATTTAAAAAATATAAATCAAATATATGAAATATATAAAAAGAAAACATTATAATATGAATTACATATAACAAAAACCTACAAATATTATATAAAATAAAATAATAAATACAAATAAAAAACTAGAAAATATTTACAAACAAAAAAATGAATTAATACATAAATGTATTTATTTTATTTCCTACCCTATAACACCACACCAAAAACAAAACACTTCAACATTTTAAATTAAATTTACTTCCATAATTAACATAATTGATAATCAATTAAAAAAATATTATTAATAAAAAAACTAATAAACATTAATTGACTACACACAGTTTAACACTATAATATTCACAACACACACCTAAATTAAACTAAAAAATAATAAAACACAATTAATAATTATTTTTAAATTACAAACTATTACTATTAACAACTAATGATAAAGAAATTAAAATGTATTTAATACCCACCCTTTACCCCTTTAAAAGTAAAAACAACACACAAAAAAATAAACAATTACCCAAAAGAAATATGAAATAATTTACATTAATTAACAACAATATATTAATTAAACACAAATTACTTTAAAATTAATTAACAACCAATTAATTCATAAATTAAAAATAAATTACTTCCCACCCCTTACACCTATAAACACCACAACACACACCTAAAATTAATTACAAAATTACCATAATTAATTACCGATTAATTAATTAAAATTAATTAACAACCAATTACTAATTAATTAATAATAAATTACTTTACACATTTAAAACTATAAAATCTTAATTAAGCAAATAAAATGAATAAAACATAATCAATTCATTTAATATCATTAAATTACTTCCCACCCTATTCCCCTATAAACCCACAACCCGCTATGGAACTAAAAACGCAAAATTCAAATAAAAAAAAAAATAATAACTACTAAAAATGTAACACATATATTAAAAATACAAACAATTCTTATACAAAAAACATACATCACATACATATAAAATATATACTAAAATACATAACATCAATTAAAAACACGATATTTTTAACAACTATATTTTTGCAAACGATATTAAACACTTCGATATTTTTAAAATCGATATTACTTACCCTAAGTCGATATTCTTGACTACGATATTCTTGCTGTCGATATTTCTGAACCACGATATTTATTACTCGATATTTGTGCAATTCGATATTTTTTTACTCGATATTCTGTATGCACACCGCCTTAACTCTGTAGAAATTGCACAATGTATGTCATGACTATGACCGAGGAAGTTAAGGAAGACAGTGAGCCTCTTGCTGACTTGCTGCAAAGTGACATGAAAGATGGCACTGTGAAAGGGATCCAGTTAGCACCTGAGTTAACACCTGAGCAGCAGAGATAATGTAGAGAGGTGCTGGGACAGTTTGCCAACCTCTTCTTGCTGACTCCAGGGTTAACACCTATCTGTGTGTATTACATACACACAGGTGACTGTCTGCCAGTAAAGGGCAGAATGTACAGAATTTCTGACCGGGTTCAGGAATGCATTGAGGTGGAAGTTGCCAAAATGGCATTCATTTATGTAGTAAGCGTCTACAGACTTGTGGATCTGTGCAGACTACCGAGCTCTCAATGAGGGAACCATAACCGATGCCTATCCAATTCCAATAGTGGAAGAGCTTGCGGATTTATTAGATGCTGCAAGGTTCTTAAGCACCTTGGATCTGACCAGTGGCTATTTGCCAGGTTGCTTTGGCACCAAATGACAATGAGAAGACTGCATTTTCTATGTGAGAGGGGCTGTATCAGCTTAAGGTGATGCCCTTTGGGTTGAAGAATGCTCCTGCCACTTTTCAGAACCTGGGGAACCATGTTTTCGCAAACCTGGAAGCGTTTTGTGTGGCTTACCTGGATGACATTGTGATGTTCAGCAATTTATGGCAGGACAACCTGAGTCACCTAAGGCTGGTGTTGGCTAGGAAACAGGAGGCTAAACTGACCGTAAGGGCAACCAAGTGTCAGGTGGTACAGTCCTTTGTACTTTATCTTGGTAATACAGTGGGGAATGGGAATATTCGCTAGTTGGATCAAAAGATTCAGTCTGTGATAGAGTGGGAAGTGCCAACTATATTTCATGACCCCCTGCTGCTTGCTCTCTGTCGCAACCCCCTCTTACATTCTCTGCGAAGTGGTCTAGCACATAGGGTTCATGTTGCTTAACCCCATGGCACTCTATGCAAGCTATGATATCATAACTGATGTTTTCCCCACATCCTCATGATCTATGTTCCCCAGCTACCTCATGACTGATGCACTCCCAGCATCCCTCATGGCTAGTGTTACACCCAGCACCATCATGACTGATGCTCCACCAGCATCCTTCATAACTGATGTTCCCCCAACTCCCTCATGACTGATGCACCCCATCCTCCCTCATGGCTAGTGTTCCCCCAGCCCCTCATAACTGATGCACCAATGGCATCCCTCATGGCTAGTGTTCACGCAGTACACTAATGACTGATGCTTTCCCAGCACCCTCATAACTCCTTCTTCCCCAGCACCCATAATTTCCATTATGCTTGATCCCCTAAAAGCGTTCTCCAAGTCCCATTAACCAATAGATTAACTGCTCTCGCTGTTGCTAGTGCCTTGGTGTGGTTTTCCATTAAATCCCTGAAAGTTTCCCCAGAATCCTGTGAGCCAATGGCAAGCCTTGCTCTCACTGTTATTGGGGCCTTGGTGTTGTTTTCTCACGTTCGAGCAAAAATTCTACATTTGTTCCCTGTTATTTGGTTCCGATAAACAAGTTGCACTTGACCATTCTGTAAGGTCAAAGAGAGTGTACGAATGTGTTTTTCCCAAGGTTCGAGAACCAGATGGCCACATGATCTAGCTACATCCATTGAGTCTTCGAGAGGGTATATAAACCTCACCCAAACCCGAATCGTGGCTTGGCCTCGCTCCCTGCAAGACAAGCTTCACCGTTCATACTCACCTGAAGAATTCTGCCGGAACCAAGAAGCACTCCAGTGTCCCTCAAGTCCATCCTAACCAGTGGTTCCAATGGCACCAGATCCCTCAACGTCTTTCTTCCCGATCTCTTCTGCACAACTACTCTGGACCCCAAGCTTCTCCCTGAGTCAAGGCTTTGAGATCTTCTTCAAACAAGTTGAACAACTAGGCTAACTACTTGATATCAGGTTAGTGTGCACTAAACCTCCTACAGTAGGACTAATTATCCCCTTCTTCAAAGACTATAAACATTTCTTCCATTTCCTCTCTGTGATTTACTCCAGCGCTTTTTGTGTGTTTATATTCCAGACCCCATCTACAACCTTGATTCTAGAACTATCACCGCACAAGTAATTTAGATTTTAGTCCTGTGTTTCTCTGATGAACAGTAGTGCCAAGAGAAAGCACTTCAAAGTCTTTGATATATGCATCAACCTTGTACCCCACCCTGTGTTTGGATTGTATCCCTAGGAGTGCAAGTAACTCCACCTTTGCTCCAAGAGTATTTCTAGGAGAGCAGGTAACTCCAATCTTTGCTCCGAGTCTATCCCAACCTATAATACAAGTTTATTCCTAGGATTGCCATACTTAAATCTGTGATTTTGGTTATTCTGATCTAATGCCGAGCTGCTGATGAAACCTGTAAGTTTATGTTACTGAAGCTAATTTAGCATTCATTGTATGTAGAGACTTTTAGTGTACTGATGGTAACTGACTCCTCTTGTTATTTTCAGTACATTGCAACATCGCAAAGTCAGAAATTCTGGTTCAGTTCACATCTACCTCGCAAACGTAGAAGGTCTCAGAAGTGACAAATCCTGTTACGCAGTATCACACAGCCGCTGAGCAGATCCAGTACCGCAATGCTCTCTGTTCGCATTTTATCCTAACCCCCCTGGCCCCCAGCTGACAGTGTGGACTCTCAGGCTTCAGTTCCTGGATCTGCATTGTCCTCTGGGGGGATAGAAGGTCCAGCATTGGCTTCAGTGTCATCCCCGCGGTTGGGACTGGTTGAGTGCATGACACTATACAGACTGAAGTGAGGGTGTTTTGAGCACTCACCCGGTATCACAGGAACTTTGCAGCAAACTATGGCAATACAGTTGCCCCATTGACTGCTTTGACCTCCAAGAAGCAGCCCAGAAAAGTGATATGGACTGCGAAGTTTCAGAAAGCATTTGAGGAACTAAAGAAGGCTTTATGCACTGCACCTGTATGGAAAGCACCTGACTACAGACAGCCTTTCATTGTACAGACCAATGCCGCTCAAAAAAGAGTTGGAGCTGTGTTAGGTCAACTGGATGACAAAGGTGGAGAATGTCCAGTAGCCCTTATTTGTAGGAGTATACTAGCCATAGAAAGGATCAGTGACATAATATCGATCACAAAAACATTGTGACACATAAATATTGTGTCAAAAATATCGATCACAAAAATATTGTTTCCCTATAATTATCAAGGTAAGTACAAAAATATCAAGAACAAATATCGTTTCACACTAATATCGTTAAAAACATACAAAAATATAGATTTGTAATATAAATATATAGTTTAAAAAAGAAATCTTAATTATTTTAATATATAACATTTATATATTGTAAACTAAATATATTTAAGTAACATTTAATACTATATATAAATGTATTCTTACATAAAAACAAATATGCATGTGTTTGTTCATATGTAAATATATATAACATAACACTAGTATTAAAAATAGATTTTACATTATATTACATTTTTGTGTTTTACTAATATACTACTATAAAATTCATATATATATAAATGTATATATATATATTATCTACTGGCGGTCGCCAGTAGATAGTTATAGTTACAACCTATTATCCATAGGAAATCCGCGACATTCTATTTGAAATAACTCTCTTGCCGGTTGACGTATCTTCGCAAAATGTTCAAACTTTGTGGGGCGCTCCGGTCCGCTCCTACCCTGAAAGTCTTGGGGGGATTTGTCAAGCGGGGGCCGAGAAAAAAGGGGGGTCCCAAAACGCGTTTTCCCCATGCAATTTTCAATAGGAAACTTTAGACACGGCTACAGCCCGAACTGCTGAACGGAATTACACCAAATTTGGCAAAGAGGTAGTTCTTGGTTCAGAAAGAACCCTTTTTGTTAAATGGTGTAAATCCGTTCAGTAGTTGCTGAGAAAATCAAAAGTAAAAAGATAGATATATCTATGGCCGAGTAGGGTCCGCGTACCCTCAGCGCACCCTGCGCGCACCGTCCCGATCACGAGCTGCATGTTAATTGGCTGTCAGCTGGCTGTCAACATTCCGATTCAGGAAATGTTGGCAGCCATTTTGTCCCTCGGTAGAACCGAGGGACAGAAACAAGTGCGCAAAGCGCACAAAGGGGGCAGGGTAGAAACACCCTGACCCCTAGGTTTGCTCAGGGGGTCCCACAAGGACCCCCTGGGCAAAAAAAAAATAAAAACATTTTTTAAAAAATCGGCAGGATGCGCTCAGGGTGCGCGAATCCTGCCGAAAAAAAAAAAAATCGAAGCGCGGTCTCCCGCGCTTCGATTGCATTTTGCCCCCGGGTGGCCCAAGTCCCGGGGGCATGGTGAGGGTGGGTATATTGTTTGTATGGGGGGCCTCAAGGGCCCCCAAGCCCCGGGGACCGCCACCCCCGGGGCTTTATAAAAAAAATGGTGCGGGAGGGCTCTCCTGCCCTCCCGCAGCCCCGGGGACCGCCACCCCCCGGGGCTTCTTTTTTTTAAATAAATAAGGTGTGGGGGGCTCCAGCCCCCACACGCCCCGGGGACCACCACCTCCCGGGGCACTTACAAAATAAATGTGGGGGTCCATTACGGACCCCCAGAGCCCCGGGGACCACCACCTCCCCGGGGCTGTGCAATTTAAGGGAGGGGGCCGCGCGGCCCCCTCCTGGAGCCCTTGATGGCCCTGGGGACCGCCACCCCCAGGGCCGGCTCCTGCAGTGTCCCGGGGTGCCTACCCCCGGGACACTGTAGTTTGCTATGGCAGGACGGGAGCCTCGCGGCTCCCGTCCTGCCATAGCAAACTGCTTTGTATATTGGAAGAGAGAGCAGGGAAACCTGCTCTCTCTTCCAATATCCAAAGCACATTGCTTTCCACATGGGGAGCTGCATCTTAGCAGCTCCCCATGTGGAAAGCAATGCCGGCTCCCAAGGGACGCGGGGAGCCGGCGGGACTGTGGGGGGATTGGGGACCCCCCACAGTCCCCAACGGAGAGGGCCAGCCCCGGGGGATGGGGTCCCCGGGGCAAGTAGTGGCCCGGGAGGAGGCCACGCGGCCCCCTCCCCAAAAAATAAAAATAAAATAAAAAGAAAACGGAAAGGCCGGCCCCGGGGGATGGGGTTCCCGGGGCCTTAAATGGCCTGAGGAGGGGGGCCACGCAGCCCCCCTCCAAAGAAAAGTGTTAATCCCTTTTGAGATGTCATCAGTGATGTCATCAGTGATGTCACTGACCATGTCATGAGTGATGTAATATGTGACGTCATCAGCAGTGCATTGCGGGGCGCGAGTTATAGTTAGCTGAACTAACTATAACGGGGAATTTCACGGGTTTTGTACGAGTGCAATGTCCAACTAACTATAACTTTCCCTAAAACCTATGGTTTTTTCAGTGAATTTCAAAGGTTTTTCAAATGCTAATTTGTAACTATAACATATCTGAAACCTATGGTTTTTTCAGTGAATATATATATATATATAATATAGATAGATAGATAGATAGATAGATATGTGTGTGTGCGTGTCCAAACAAATTTCCACAGCAAGGGAAGAAAAAGGAAAAAGCAGCACAGCCAGGTTTCATCAGCTCTGTGAGTTTATTTAGTTAGTCATAATGTGACAACCATTGGTGCAAACCAAAGACCAATGCGTTTCGGCCGGAGCCTTCAACAGGGTCATAGAGTAATCATGTATAGACAGTCTTTTTAAAGGAAAAACTCCCTCCCAATTCAACTTTTCCATTTGAAGGTATCTATACATGTTTTTACATATTTCTATTTTTTTGTACATTTTTGATGTTTTTAATTTTTTTTATGTGTTATTTTTTTCTATATAAAATACAGCTAAACTTTTATGCCACACAGAATGTTAGCTTATAAACAGTGAAAACCTTTCCAAAATTATCAGGTATCAGTGTGTGAATTGAACAGCGATAGAATTGAATTCTTCTACCTCTAATTTATTGTCAGTTGCTCCAATTATACTGTCTCTGTATATATGTGTATATATATATATATATATATATATATGTATATATATATATATATATATATATATATATATAATATATATATATATATATACATATATAGATATATATATGTATATATATATATATATATATATTGCTGCGGACAAGGCATATCGACATATATATATATATATATATATATATATATATATATATATATATATAAAGTCCCTTATTTGTTTTACATCTTTTTACGTCTTCACGTTGCACGCAATCATGTATTGAAAGGTGATTCCCAAACTTTGTAATTCCACCCGTGATCAAGGCGTGTATACGCCGAAACGCGTTGGGTTATTCGGCTTGGTACCTTAAATAAACTCACCCCAAGCACTATTGGATTGTGCCTTTATTTTGCGGAAAGGAGTGTGCGCCTGGCAACTACGTTGCGAAGTGAATCGGAGTTTGTTATAGGGTATCCTCGGACCCTGGCACGCACCACAGCTGTTGTGTCCCGGCTTTGGTGAGGCAACTGGAGTTGTTGATATATATTTATATATATATATATATATATATATATATATATATATATATATATATATATATATATATATATATATATATATATATATATATATATAGATATATATATATATAGATATAGATATAGATATATATATTCCAAACGAACCATGTGCCCCTCTTCCAGACACATGAATACAAGTCAACCAGCCAATCATTAGCGATGGTTTTATTTAATCCTGGCAAAATGTGCAGCATAACACATTTTGACTCTTCATGAGTCTTAATCATATGCATATGTGGGAGTGCACACTCCTTGAGTCTTTATAAGTGTAGCTTCATCGACAGTGAAGAACGACCCAAAAAATACATAGACACTAAAGACGTATTTAAAGCGGAAGTGGGTCAATCATACGGATATTGTAGTACACACCATATTTCAGAATCAGTAATGCTTGTTTTTAAATTTCAATACACTGATAAGTACAGAATTGAAAAGTTTTACATCCACACATTATTGTCACTGATTTAAGTTTCCCGATTCATGAAATTTACGGACCACAACAACCATAATGCTTTGTTGCTGCATGTATACAGTTTCCATGTCCTTCGTAATCACTACTTTAGTTCTCTCTTGCCTTCGTTTTCCCTGCAATGCACTGCTTATGACCTCATATATTACATCACTCATGACATGGTCACTGATGACATCATCCAGCGACTGTTTTTGAATAGTTTATGAGTGTTAAATATAAATACTAAGGTGTATTGGTGAATCAGTGGGTATATGAGTGTCTGTATGGATGAATCTGTGGGTGCATAACTGACTGTATAAGTGAGTGATTAGGTATCTCAGTGAATGTAAAGGTGAGTCACTGGTTGTATAAATGAGTGTATCTGTCTGTCAGATGATGTCTAAGTGGGTGTATGAGTGTGTTAGTGGGTACATGAATGGCTACATGGGTGATTGATTGTTTGTCTGACTACCTCTATGGTTGTCTGGGTGTCTGTGTGTGTGGGTGAGGAGGTGTGTGACTGCCTGTATGGATGAATGAGTCAGTGGCTGTATAGGATATTGTGTGTGTGTCTCAGAAGCTGTACGAATATCCAACAATTCCAGGAATGTGCATTGGATTACCCCACTGTTGGGTGTACACTTTCTTTGTTATTTTATGCCGAGCAGCAGGAGTGGACCCACTGGGGTGATAGTACCTTTAGCGAAAACAACGAACACCATCATGCACTTGTTGAACTCACTGAGAGGCCTACTGGGGGCGGAACTATTTAAGTTGATCAGGTGTTTGTTTTGCTATCGCTGCTTTGCTCAACATATGGCTTGTGAACAAGAACTGTTAAGTTTGAAACGCGTTAAGCCTGATGAATTAATTTGATGACCTTTTCAGGTTTTGTTGTAGCTGAAATAAAAGAGGAAGAAACCTGCTTGAAGTGCACCTCGTCGAGGATAACTCTCTTTTTGCATTTATATATATGTGTATATATATATATATATTTAATTTTATATTTATACTTTCATTTTGATATGCTCTATTTGCACAGTACTACAAGGTTCACAGTTATTGTGGTTTACAAGCACAAGCTTTATATCCAATTGCTGCTTCGCATTGGGTATTTAAACCTGGATGTTAAATATGGTCATTTATGTGTTAAATTGTAGAACTATATTTGGGCACTTGTCACTTTAAATTTTAAAAAAATGACAAAAAAGAAAAACACAAAAAAACAGGAAATGGCATTGTAGGGTATTTAAGCCAATTGTATCCCGTGTTGCGTGTCATGTGATCAAGGCCCTTTGAGGTCGAAACGCGTAATGCTGAGTGATTTTACTGGAGTGAAATAAATTTTAAATCTGCACTTACTTTGTGGTCCGTGCTCCTGTTCCTGCTCTGTTTGACAGCCTGAGCTAAGGTTGGAGTTCTTTGGATATATATATATATATATAAATATAGATATATAGATATTTATAGATACACATATATATATATATGCATAAAACAAGAAAAATTACAAATAAAAAAATTAAAAAGTTACTAAAAGTATTAAATAACAAAATTTAAAATTATATACATATGTATACACACAGATATACAACTAAACAAATAATAATATTACACATATTTAAACAATATTAAAAAAGTAGTAATGTTGGTGAAAAATAGATATACTATTTCCGCTCCAATGTGTACAACAGTAGGGAAAGCACTGGACTCTGAAGGCGTAAAATTAGCTATTCCCACGCCAGTCTGTGCAACATGTGGGGAAAGCGATGAACTTCGGAGGTGTAAAATGTACTATTCCCACTCCAGTCTGTGTAACAGTAGGGAAAGTGTTGGATACCGGAGAGGTAAAATTTACTATTCCCACTCCATTCTGTGCAAAAGTAGGGAAAGTCTTGGACTCCAAAGGGGTGAAATGTACTATTCCCACTCCAGTCTGTGCAGCAGTAGGGAAAGCGTTGGACTCCGGAGGGGTAAAATGTACTATTTCCACTCCAGTCTATGCAACAGAAGGGAAAGCGCTGGACGACAGAAGGGTAACATTTATTATTCCCACTCCAGTCTACGCAACAGTAGGGAAAGTATTGGACTCCAGAGGGATAATTTTTACTATTACCACTACACTCTGTGCAGCAGTAGAGAAAGTAGTTCAATTCAAACACATAACATATTTTAATAACTCTAATAATTGGAAAAAATAAAAAACTCTTAATGTAAAAATTCTTTATATATGTAAAAATAAGTTGCCTAATTATTCTATTTTCTAATAATTAATATCAAATAAAAAAGTTATTAATTTAGTTAAATTCCCACACTACACTCCCAAAAACCTAGCAGCTAACAATTCAAATATAATTACAATTTTAAAAATTAACACAATTAACATATTAAGTAATTATTAAAACACTTATTAATAAATGAATTATTAATTGTTAATTAATTATTTCTAAATTAACTTCCCACCCTATTCCCCTACAAACACAAGAACCTGCACCTAATATAAAGCATAAAAAATATAGGGGCCGATTATGATGGCGGGCGGACTTTGTCCGCCCGCCATCGCCCCGGTAAATGGGACCGCCCGCTATGTGTGCGGCGGTCCCGCACATGTGATTAGGATGCCACCGCCACGGTGGCGGTGGCATCCCCCATTTCCAGCATTGTGGCGGGCGGTGCTCACAACACCGCCCGCCACAGTGCTGGAAATGCAACGTGACAGGCACCGTGCGGTGCCTGCCATGTTGTATATGCAAATGCAGGGGGGTACCATAGGTACCCCCCATGTGCACCCCCCACCCCCCAAAATACCTGGGGGCCCGCTACGGGCCCCCAATGTCAGGGACCGCAAGCCTTTCCATGGCGGCGATGCCGCCATGGAAAGGCTCATCACCGCCAGCATCATAATGTGGATGGCGGTGTCTTGCAGACACCGCCACCATATTAATCCCTTTTCCGCCCGGTCGACTGATCGGCCGGGCGGAAAACATGCGGACGGTCTTTCCGTCCGCCGGGGTCCCCTCCGCCATGGTAATATGGCGGGGGAATTTGGTGGCGGACGGACGAAAATGGCGGGCGGATCGCCACCGCCATGCGGGCGGTGGCGATCCACCCGACATCGTAATCGACCCCATAATTCTTAAAGAGTTTACAATTATAAATCAATTAAATATTTCAATAAAATTTAATAACGCATTGGTAATTACTTATTATTTAATTAACTTCCCAACCTATACCCCTACAAACCCAACAACCACACCTAAAATATTACTTTAAAAATATAATCATTACACAATTTACATAATTAACTATCAATTAAATAATTAATAATAAATTAATGGTTAATTATTAATCAATTTTTTCTTAATTAACTTCCCACCTCATGCCCGTACGAACCCAATAACCTGTACCTAAAATATAACATAAAAATATAATTATTAAACAATTTACATAACTATAAATCATTTCATTTTATAATACGAATTAACTATTAATTGGTAATTAATTATTACTTAATTAACTTTCCACTCTTTACCCCTACAAACACAACACCCTCCCCTAAAATATAACTTAAAAATATAATAATGACAATTTACATAATTAATTATCAATTAAATAAATAATATTCATTGAAAATTAATTCTTAATTAATTATGCCTAATTAACTTCCCACCTTGTACCCCTGGAAACCTCACAACCCACTACAACACTGTAAATGACTATTTAACAATAAAATTAAAATTTAAAAATAACTTAAAATTACAAACAAATTTATTTTTTACAACTATTTTGTTGAAAACTATATTAACAACACAGATATTCTTGAAAACGATATTACTTACATAAAAAAGCAATACTTTTGTCAACGGTATTTCTGCATCATGATATTAAGGTATCACAATATTGAAAACTCAAAATATTTATGTAGCTTGATATTTCAAATCAAATATTTAGTCCAACTGCCCTAGAGAAAAAAACTAGGCTACTATTGGGAAGAAATGCTTTGCCAAAGTGTGCACTTTGTGTAAGTTCTGCCCTTATTTGTTTGGCACTAAGTTTGTTCAAACGGATCATAGTAAGCCGCTCAAATGGCGATGGCTATGAAGGGAGAGAATCCCAACAAATTGAGTCACAGGAACGCTGATGGACTTTCTCTCCGATTTTACCGATCTGACCACCGACCCCCTCCAAGTTAGGAGTTTGTTCTGAGTGTTTTAACATGGAGGGGTGTCTGTTGGGAAGCAAAAGTCCTGTTCATGGTATTGGACATAAACCCATGCCCTGAGTGTCCAACTGTACTGATGACTGGATCGCTAATGCTGATTTTCTTTTCAGAGGCAAACCCGGATCATACGTGTGTGTGTGGCATAGTCCTGTCTTATGGATTGCAGTCTTGTTGGATGAAGAGGGGCACCAAAAGCCCTACCCTCATAATTGGGGAATGCTACTGACTTCACCAGGAGTTAAGCATCATGAGTACAGTGGTGGCAGCATACAGTGCAGTGATCAGTAAGAGTGAACAGGTCCTTTTTAACCCATGTCATTTGGGGTAAGTCCTGCAAGCTCACTCATTTTAAAAGTTCAGCTGCTTGTGCTTAACTTACCCTTGGCCTTCATCAGTTTGTTGTGAAGTGCTACACAGCACAGAAGTGGTGTATCTGCACTAGGTGTATGTGTGCCTAGGTATGGTAGAATACAGGGGTAATGCAGTTCTGAGCAGTGCATGCATTGTGAGTGCATGTGCTGGATGTATGCGTGCCTATGAATGGTATAGCACGTGAAGGATGTAGTGGTGTGATGGATGGATGTGTGCCTATGAGCAGTACAGCACATGAAGGAGATAGTGCTATGCAGTACGTGTATTTGAAATGTATGTGCTGTATGTTTGTGTGCCTGTGAGTGGTACAGCACATGAAGGATACAGTGCTGTGCAATGTGTGTAGGCTGTATACATGCACTGGGTGTATTTGTGCATGTGGATGGTACAATACATGGAAGGCCCTGTGTTCCATTTTAGGAGACTCAGGTCTGTGTGGTGAAACATTAAAAGGAGTTAGCGAAATCCCCCCAGAAAGATTTGTGCATTGCTGCATTCCTGTAAGCTGGCTGGGACACATACTAGAGAGGGGAGAGTCAGGCTCCCCCCGTACACCTCAAAGGGTGCTCTTTGATTCATTAAAAGGTCACAAGGAAGGGACCTGGGAACATCTCAAGAAGGAGATAGGGTTAATAAGAAAATCATAAAGAGAAGGGCTTGTGCCCTGGGCTAACCTTTTGCTACACATATCACTGTGGCTGACATCCAGGTGTGAATTCTAATCACTCCCATGGCCTGTGTCGTGGGGCTGTCAGCTTTGGAGTCACTCCTGCTGTGACAGATGCTTTCAAGAGGAAGAGGAGGGCAGAGGATTGGGCACTTGAACAGAGGCAGACCCCCAAACATAAACATCAAAGACTCAGACTCTAAATTGCATTTGATGACTGGAAATGGACTATAAAAAGGGGAATTTGAGACCCCATAAATTGTCATTTGCTAAGCAGCCAGACAGCCTGTGTGAGGAGGGGAAGTTCTGCAGGACCTCTGCCTTTGACCAGGACTGGGGGCCAAGGCCTGCTAGTCTCCCTGTTGGATGAGGGGACATCACGCAGGGAATCCAAGACCACCTGCGCCGAAGCCTGGAGCACCAGTGCCTGTCTGCATGTCAAGACTAGTGTGCCCTATAAGGAAGAGGAGAGCATTGGAGGGAGCGAGGACAGTGAGGAGCACTGTTGAGTAGACTCCTTCTGTGAGGTGTGAGGAGGCGGCTAATGCACTGATTGGGTCATTGCCCATGTCCAGACTGAAGTTGACGACCCTCATCTGCCATAGGAGGGTTGCAGTGAATTGAGCCATGTGCATCACTGCACCATTTGGGCCAGAGCCTGTGCACAGTGGGAGAGCGGCGACTCTGTGTGTCAGGAGGGGCTGCTGTGAAAATACTGCTGTGAGGTAAGGGCCATCGCCAGTGTCTGGTAGTGGTCCAAGACCCCATATGCCAGGAGGGGCTGCCTCCAAGGACTTAACTGTGCCGATTGGACTGGAGTCCATGCATTGCACGAATACGGTGAACCTGTGTGCCAGAGGGGGTCCCCGGGGCCGGCAAGTTGTGAAACCTGGTTGGATTAATTGCCTTGAGGAGTGAGGCCGCTGTGAAGCCTGTGCACCTGCTCGGGAAGAAGGATTCATACCAGTAGCAATGTGTGATCTCCCCCTCCCATCGCGGGCAGAACCAGAGACTTACCCAGTGAAAAGGAGTCATAGAGAACCTACGGTCGCTGCAGAGGCATGACTGTGAGTAAATACTCGCCAACCGCTTGGGGCATGCAGCTAACTCACCTCAATCAATTGCATTCACTCCCGCACCCATTGAAGGGGCACTCTTAGGAACTCTGGTTGCTCCGATCCTGCGAGGCACAGGTAAGACTGACTTTGAGCCAGTAAGCCCTGTAGGAACTTGTTGCTAATTAGCGCTGCAGTGCTGGAACAATGTTGTGAGAATTGGGTCAAAGTGGACGCTTGAGGCTTGACCTGCTATTGGGGCATATCATAGATTTTGCCAAGAGTGAATGGGGAATAACCATTAGCACTAATGCAAGGAGGAAGTGGATCAAGGAGCCACCAAGAAAGTATTAGAGCCCTGAGCCCAGGTGGATCGTGTAGTTCTTTGTGAATGTTGTATTTTTCCTTTTATGGGTAGCGATACAAATAAATACTTCTCTCTTTTTATAAATATGGGCATTTGGCTGTGTTAGAATGGGGGTCTCTAGTTGGCAGAGGTATGCACCTTGGTCCAAATAGGGACCCTTTCTTCTAGTCAGGATTAGAGAGTTACACACTTTAGATAACCCCTGCTCACCCTCTTTGTAGCTTGGCACGAGCAGACAGGCTTATCCCAAAGGCAATGTGTAAAGTATTTGCACCCGGATGCACAGTAATTGTATTGTATTGTATTGCGTTTTTATATAGCGCTACTGTCACCCTACGGGTATCCAGGCGCTGTCACATAACAGAGGAATTCATCAATCTACAGAGTAGCACACCTTTAAGGAATGATGTTGGCATTCCTAGGGAAGAGCCATGTTTTCAGATTCCTTCTGAAACATAACAGAGTGTCGGCTTGTCTGATCTCTTGTGGGAGTTCATTCCACAAACGAGATGCCGCATTACTGAAAGCTCTTCCTCCCATCCTGGATGTTTTGAATCTGTTGGTATTAACTAAATAAGCACCAGAGGATCGAAGGGATCTGGTTGGTTTGTACCACGTAAATCTATCCTGCATAGGAAGTGGACCAAGGCCATGTACCACTTTATATACTATACATAGGGATTTAAAACTCACTCTTTCCTTAACTGGCAGCCAGTGTAATTCAGTTAGAGCCAGCGTAGTGGAAGCCCTATGTTGTCTTCCTAACGCCAACTTGGCTGCCATAGACTGGACCCTCTGCAACCCCTGCAGAATATATTGTGGGGCTCCTAAGTATAGGGAGTTGCAGTAGTCCAGTCTGCATAAAATGGTGCTTCTTACTACCAAGGGTCTGGTTTCCACTGGCAGTAAGGGGAGAATCTTCCTCAATGCCTTTAAAAGGGCAAAGCAGACATTAGTTGTTTTGTTGGCCTGTGATACCATCTGGAGGTTATCATCAATTAAGACACCTAAATTTCGAACCGTTTTAACTGTGGGAAGAGATGCATCCCCAGGTGAAAACTTAATTTCCATTGGTATCTGGTGTGTCAGTTTGGCCCCACCACAGTATACCACTTCAGTTTTTTCTTTATTAAATTGCAAGGAATTTTCCTTGAGCCAGCTAGAGGTTTGGCACATACATTCTTGGAAGATGTCCATAGTCACTGCATCTTTCCCTTCTATGGAGAAAACTAATTGAGTGTCATCAGCATAATTAACCAGGTCAATCCCAAATGTTTTTATTAGGGCAATCAATGGGCACAGATAAATGTTGAAGAGGATGGGGCTAATTGCCGAACCCTGTGGCACCCCATGGCGAACCTGGGATTTGGGAGAGGCATATGGCATCATCGAAACCATCTGCTGTCTCTCTGTAAGATATGATTGTAGCCATTTCAATGCTCGGCCTTTCACCCCTATCCTCTCCAATCTTCCCAGCAGTACTGCATGGCTCACGGTATTGAAGGCGGCTGACATATCTAACAATACTAGTATCGAGATGTTCCCATTGTCGGCTCGCCTACGAAGGTTGTCCATTACCATTGCCAGAGTTGTTTCTGTCCCATGACCTGTACGGAATCCAAATTGATCCCTATCTAGGAGGCTATTCTCCTCCAGATAGCATGACAAAGATTTGCTAACTAGTTTCTCCAAAACTTTTATAGGATATGGCAAAAGAGATATAGGCCTAAAGTTAACTGGATCCATAGGATCGGAAGATGGTTTCTTCAACCGAGGAGTTACCACTGCCTGCTTCCAAATTTCCGGGACCACTCCCTCCTCTAGGGATTGATTACAAATCAAACGTAGCCGAGGAAAAAGCTCTTGCCCCCAAGACTCCAGTGAAAACACTACAAATCGACACCACACCAGTTTAGAAAAATAAAGTGTCTTTACTTAAACCAAAATAAGACCAAATTAACAAAAATCCAACATACACAATTCAAAATATGACATTTAAAAGGTTTCAAATAATTCTTTCCATAGAAACCTAGGAATACGTAGGACTTTTACACAAAGTACCTCAAATGCGTCAAAATTCACAAGGCAAAACAGCCACAGAGAGGGGAAGCATCGAAAAACACAGTGATGCGTCAATTCTTAAGTCCTTGTGGAGGTGATGTGACAGTTCGGCTGCACGCAGGAGAAGTGATGAGTCGAATCTGGACTGTAGGGCAAAGTGATGCATCGATTCTAAGATGGTTCTGGTTTGTGGGTGATACGTCGGAAAACTTGTTGCACAGGTGCAATGCGTGGAAATCTGGGACGCACTGGAGGTCGATGCAGCAGCAGCAACAGGCGCTGCATCGATTTCTTCAGCTGCAGTACCATGATGCATTGATTCTTCCAGCCGCACAGCAGGGCCTGAGCCGACTCGGTGCGATGATCTTGGACTTCAGAGGTTGGTGCACGGGACTCAGTGTGCGGCCCATTTTTAAGCCACTGGCATGCAAAGCATCGATTCTTTGGCTGCACGTCAGCGAAGCATGGAAATTTCTCCTGCTCGGCAGTGCTGCATTACAAAAACAGGCGCTGGAAGGGCCATGCATCTATTTTCTTGGTTTCTGCAAGCTTACTCATCTCCCAGCAGCAAGAAAAACATCAAGAGGCCCAGAAATGGAACAGGCACTTCCTGGCAGGTCAGAACTCCCAGCAGTGGAGTCCAAGGAAGCTGGTGGTGAAATCTTTGTTTCCCTGAGACTTAAGAACAGGAGGCAAGCACACGGAAGCCCTTGGAGATTCTTCACATGCAGAGTTCCAGTCTTTGTCCTCTCCTTGGCAGAATCAGCAACTGCAGGCTAATCCAGCAAAGCAACACAGCAAAGGGGCAATCTCCTCCTCAGAGCTCTTCAACTCTTCTTCCTTGGCAGAGGTGCCTCTTGATTCCAGAAGTAATCTAAAGTTCTGGGGTTTTTAGGTCTAATATTTATACCCCATTTTCTCTTTGTATTCTTTGTTGCAAGAGTCTCCGAGCTCAGTAAAAAACTGTTTGGTCCTCCTTGGTCCAGCTTCACTATAGAAGGTGGAGAAAACATTGTGCAGAGCAGACACAGCCTATTCAGGTGCCAGAGAAAACTCCTATAACCAATCTAAATGCAGAAAGGTCTATTCAACCTGGCTATGAGGTCACCCAGGAAGGGCAGGACACACCTCAACCCCCCTTGTGACTGTCTAGAGTGAATGCACATCCCTAGCTCCTGTCACTCCAAAACTAAACAGTGAATACACAAACAGGCAGAGGAACACAGGATGGGTAAACCAGAAAATACCCACTTTCTAAAAGTGCCATTTTCAAACACACAATTTAAAAACCACCTTTACTAAAATGTGTGTTCAGTGAGGACTAAATTCTACTTCTCCATCTTGCCCCAGTTGAAAGTTCCACTTGTAAGATGTTACAAGGCAGTTCCCATGTTAACCTATGTGACAGACAGCCTTTCAATAGTGAAAACGAAATGCACAGTATTTCACTCTCAGGACATACTAAATACACCAGCACATGTCCTACCTTTCACATACACTGTACCCTGCCCATGGAGGTACCTAGGGCCTTTCTAAGGGGTGCCTTATGTGTAACAAAAGGGAAGGTTTAGGGCCTGGCAAGTGGGTGCACTTGCGAGGTCGACATCTCAGTTAAAAACTGCATGCAGACACTGCAGTGACAGGTCTGAGACCCATTTGAAAGGCTACTGGTTTGGGTGGCACAATCAGTGCTACAGGCCCACTAGTAGCATTTGATTTACAATCCTTGGGCACACACAGTGCGCTTTACTAGGGGCGTACCAGTAAATCAAATATACCAATCATGAATAACCAATCCGAATCACAATTTACCCAGGGAGCACTTGCACTTTGGCAAAGATCAGCAGTGGCAAAGTGCTTAGAGTACCTAAATGAGAAAAAATGAAATCCACCACATAGTCCAAAAATACAGGAGCTAGAGGCAAAAAGACAGGGGAAACCGTCTCAAGGATGCCAGCTCTAACAGGCTGGAGTGTGATTTATTGTTGATGCTGTATGCATTTTGAGTTTTGAACCTGTGTTCACTCCCCTGTAGCCACACTTCCCCTCCCCCCCGCCCGAGGTAGTTTTGGACTGCTCGAACCACGCTTACACTGAGAGTCAAGTGCAGAAGGGGTACTTTGTCCAGTTACTAAGAATCCATAGTAAGTCGGTGTTAGACCTGTCAGCCTTAGAGTGGTCTTCCCACAATCTTTTTGACTTCACCCCTCTCATTTTTGCTGACCTTAGGACTCTGTGCACTTTACTACTGCTAAAGTGCTTGTTCTCTCTCCCTGATCATGGTAGGATTGGCTTACACTCAATTGGCATATTTAATTTACTTGTAAGTCCCTAGTAAAAGCGGTACTACATGTGCCCAGGGCCTGTAAATTAAATGCTATTAGTTGGCCTGCAGCACTGATTGTGCCACCCATTCAAGTAGCCTTTAAATTTGTCTCAGGTCTGTCATTGCAGCCTGAGTGTGCAGTTTTAAACTGCCATTTTGACCTGGCAAAACAAATCTTTTTATTAATGTAGTTATGATTCACTCAATCAACTTGTTCATCAATGAGAAACCAAAGCGTCAGTAGTGTATTTTTTATTTATTTTTTATTTTTATTTAGAAGGTTTTATATAGCGCGGACAAGACCCTTGCGGGTATCAGAGCGCTTTACAACAAATAAATGAAAGAAAAAAGAGGGAATAACCAGAGGGAAATAGGTATATACATATAAAAATAATAATGCTTATAATAAGTCCAAACAGACGGTAATAGATCCAGCATAACACCCATCTATAGTCCTGCATCAAATAGATCAAGTGAATTTTGTCAGGAGAATCGATTTAACTTCCTTTTTAAATGATGCCGCGTGAGGGTTCTGTCTTGTATTTGGGGGTAAGGCATTCCAAATCCTAGGGGCCATTCCTGAGAATGAACGGTTATAAGTTTTCTTTTTTTTGAAACGTTGTGGTTTCAACAGGAGGTTATATGAGCTCCTGTTAGTTCTGTTGCCGCCCGAAGGAACTAGTTTCTCAGCAAGGTAATGTGGTGTTTTGTGATGCACTGCCTTGTGTGTCATACAGGCGATTTTCAAATGGATTCTGGCCTCAAAGGGTAGCCAGTTAAGGGTACGCAAATCCGGGGAGATGTGACAATTTCTTTTGGAGCCTGTGATTAGCCTGGCGGCTGTGTTGATAGATGCTCTTAGTGGGGCTGTCGTTGCTCTGGGGAGGCCGCAGAGAGCGATACTCCCATATTCCACTCTGGGTATTACTAGCGTTTGGACTGCTTGTTTAAAGTCATTTGTGGGTATGAAGGGTTTCAGTCTTCTTAGGGTGTTCATTTGAAATGTTGCTCCTTTTGCTGCTGCACTGATGTGCTTCTGCATATTAAGCTTACTGTCCAGAGTTATACCTAGCGATTTGGCCGAATCGATCATGAGCGGTTGGCCGTCTAGTGCTGTTAGGTGCTTCATCCACTCCATGATGGTGGTTGTTTGGTTGGGGGGCGCAATTAGGAGGAATTCAGTTTTTAGGGTGTTTAATTTTAAATGGCTGTTTGCCAGCCAGGTCTGCGTTTTTTGTAGCGTCGAATTAAGGGACTTGATGTCCTCAAGTGAATGTACCTTAATGTAGAGTTGTGTGTCGTCTGCGTACATGTGATATTGGATCTCTGCAGAGTTGAGAAGTTCTGTGAGTGGCTCCATGAACAAATTGAATAGTGTAGGGGAGAGGGAGGAGCCTTGGGGTACTCCTAAAGTGACAGGAGTAGGTTTGGATAAAGATTGATTGGTCTTGAAACTTTGTGTTCTGTTTTGAAGGAAGGAAGTGAACCAGTTGAGAACCGTTCCCGAAAGCCCCATTCTATGTTTCAGGAGGTCTAATAGACTGTCATGTTTGACGGTGTCGAAGGCGGAGGATAGGTCCAGTAGGATTAGTAAACATGCTTTGTTTTGGTCCAGTATTTTTAAGGCATCATCTATTATGTGGGTCATGGCGGATTCGGTGCTGTGCCCTGATCGAAAGCCGGATTGGAATTTGTCGAGCAGATTGAAGTGATCAATGTGGTGGGTAAGTTGCGTGTGAACACATTTTTCTAGTAGTTTGGCCAGGGTGGGGATGTTAGATATGGGGCGATAGTTATTTAGGTCAGCTGGGTCAGCTGATGATTTCTTTAAAATGGGGGAGACCTGACCAGCTTTGAGGATATCAGGGATGGATCCTTGAAGCAGAGAGCTGTTTATAATCCTGGTCCATAGAGGCACTAATGTCGGTATGAGGTCTTTTAGGAGGGAAGCTGGGAGTGGGTCAGCGAAGTGATTGGAGGGATTTAAGGCCGTAAGCGTTTTTAGAATAGCTTCTTCGCTGTAGAGGTTGAATGAGGACCAGTCTGCATTGTTTTTGGGGTCGAGCTTTGCGGAACAGCTAAGCGGGTTCCTGCAGGGGGTCCCTGAGGCGCTCATGTGAGGGTTGGAGAGGGCTGATAGGTCTTTCAATAGGTCTGTCTTAAGGTTTTCCGTTTTTTTTGTGAAGTATGATGCGAAAACCTCGCAGTTAGGGAGTGTTTCTGCATTCACTTGAGGTGAGTGGGAGACACCCTTAGATTACGCTTTGATTATTTCAAACAGTCTTTTGGGGCGATTCTTGGATTGGTTCAATTGATTGCTGAAGAAGTCGATTTTTGAGCGTCTAATTTTCCTGTAATAAGCGTTTCTTGTGTTTCTGAGTAATTTGAGGTGAGGGGAGGAAGGTGCTGCTCTCCATTGACGTTCAATTGTTCTTAGTGTTCTTCTGTCCTCATTTAACCTACCGTCATACCATGGGTTTGTAACTTTGTTTGAGATACTTTTCAATTGTAGTGGGGCTAAATTGTCTAATAATATGTTCATAGATTGGAAGTAGTGATTGGTTAGCTCTTGTTCTTCATGTGAGCTGTCAGATGGGGGCGGTAAGATAGGGCAAGCGGTTGCAAGTGAGTCGGGATTGATGTTTTTTAGGTTTCTCTTCCAGATTTTCGTTCTCTTGGGTTGGACATGGAGTGGTTTAACTACTTCGTTGATATAGAAAGTGATGATGTGATGGTCGGACCAGTCACAAGGGAGGATAGAATCCAATTGGGTGTAGTCCGCTTTGGAGATTACCAGATCTAGGATTGATCCTTTGTTATGTGTTGGGCTGTCACAAATTTGGGATAAGTTAAGGTCAGTCAAGAAAGTTTTTAGGCTATTGACCTCCGGGTCGTCCGGGTCATTCCAGTGGAGGTTGAAGTCTCCAAGGAAAATCTGCTTGTTCTGGAGATCGGCATTTGTAGCTAGGATATCCATTACGTGTTCGATAAAGGTAAGGTTGTTTCCTGGTGGATGGTATAATGAGTGAATTGAGCATATAAGAGTGTTATTATTAGAGATTTCAAGATGTAGGTATTCACAGGAGGTGAAACCCGGGGAGATGAGACGTTTCACAGAGAGGTAGTTCCGGTGTATGCAGGCAATACCTCCTCCAAGCCTGTCAATTCTATCTAGTCTTGTGATGTGATAGTTAGGTGGGACTAGTATGTCCAGGATGGGCGCGGATGAGTCGTTTAGCCATGTTTCCGTTAAGATTATGAGGTCAGGTTCGTAGTTTAGTATGAGGTCAGCTATATCAGCGGCATGACGCGCTGCTGACCTACAGTTTAGTAGGATACATTTTAACCTGGCCTTGGTAGGTATAATGTTGTGGTTTTGTGAGATGGGGACTTTCTTGAGGTTTTTTCAACAATACCTCTGGTGACGTGTCTACTGGTTCTATCGGGGTTGGGAGGGATGGCTTGGATAGAGGACAGTATCCGTGTGTTGTCTGTGTGCACCAAGGGAAGGGACGGAGATGGGGGTTCGTAGGACTGAAGTAGAGAGGTAAGATCTTGCGGTGAGAGTGAGTTTTTTATTCTGAATGGGCGGGTTAAGGCATTGGGGTCAGGTATTGATTTCCATCTAGGGGGGTTCTGTGACGTGGACCTAGCGTGTGATTGTTGGCGGAAACTCGCTTTTGTGTTTGGTTGTGTCAGGATAAGGTCATGAAGAGTTTGGATGTCATCTTTAATTTGACTTAGGGCTAGTAATATCTCCTCGAGTCTAGGGTCAGGAGCCAGAGTTGACTTATTTCTCAGCCGGTCTGTGGGTAGGTGAGGTGGGGATATAAGACTGTGTTTGTGAGGCGAGAAGTGAGGTGGTTCGATTAGTGGCTGTTTTTTAGTGTGGTGATCCGATGTAAGAGGGGAAGTAGAGAGGGGTGCGACGGGGTAATGTTTTGAGCTGTAGGGGAGAGGCGGTAAAGTTCGACGTTAGGGGAGAGGAGGCCTGAAGGAGTGCTGGCTGATCGGATGTAATGGTGTAGGGAGAGGTTGGGGCCGAGTTTGTAGTGGGTATGCTAGGCATAGCGAGATCGGTGGGGTGGGTAGAGTTGTGTAATGTGTGGGAGGGGGAATGGATGCGGGATGGGACAGCTAGAGGAGTGGGGACACTTGTGTGCAGAGTGATAGGAATAGAGGAAGTGTCAGTGGAGTTGTGGGAGGAGTAGGCCATGGGGAGATGTATGTCGTACAGTGTGGGGTCAAATGGGGCGGGGCAGGTGAGTGTAGACAATGGGAGCTAGAGGGAGGAGGACTAGTGGGGAGGTCATGTGGTTGGTCGGGCTGAGTGCAGGGAGAGAGGTCTGCTGGGGAGGTAGGAAGGTGTCTCACCACCTTATCTTTGATGTGCGGAAATATGTTATCCAGTAGATTCAGGTTTTGGTCTGAGGCTTGCATGAGGATGATTCCATTATGATATATGGTGATTGTTGCTGCCGCCTTATAGAACGTGGAGGGAATGATGGATAGTGTAAGCCCATGTGGTGTTTTTTAGTGGATGAAATCGAGAATAAGGCGAGAAAGGCTTTCCGCCATTGGGCCCTTCTCTTGGTATAGAATATGATGTCATTTGTTAGATATCCTTTATGGTTTGAAAAATAGGTGTCAGATATTGGGATTTCTGGGTGAGATTTTAATAAATAATGTTTGAAATTTTTTGCCGCTTTTTTTGTAAGGTTAGGGGGGTATTTAATGGAGTAAGTGTGCATGCCTGTTAACTCCATGTCTTTGTTGCAATAGAGTTAAGGGGTCAGAGAATGGAATTTCTTTTTTTTTTTTTTTTTTTGGGTGTGGGGTGGTCAGAGAGTATGAGAAGTGGAATGAATTGTTGCGTTCCCGAGGAATTAGGTAGGAGTGGGAGGGTCAGAAGTCTGCTAGATAGAGGGAATTGATAATTGATATACAATGAACATGTGTAGTTTTGGAATGAGTGCTGCCTGTGCTTGTATGAAAATTGTCAACAACTAGTAATCCTGCAGGTGAACTAGGTGAACGAAGGTGAACTAGACCCAGAACACACAACTGAATGCTTGAAGGCTGTAAGGATGATCAAAACTCATACAAACATTAATCCATTTACAGAATACTTGAACAATAAAGTAATGTAACTGTCATACACAGTTTATTCTTCAACATAACATAACATTATATCACACAACTTTCCAATGTTGAATCAAGTGTTGCTCCACACTTGAACAAAGATTATGTGAAGTACAATGGATGAGTCGAACACTTGTAAATGATTCTGGTGATGTGACCCGATGCATTTCTGGTAAATTACCCTTCATCAGGAGTAACTATAAACAAACAGAAACATCTTTTTGAGCAACATGTGTGCAAAATATTTTTCTTTAAAGAGAACAACATTCAGGAGGTCCCAAAGCACAATACGAACAAGAACAAGCATTGGTAAATGTAATCGGTTTCACCTATGTGCTTAATAATAAGCTGTTTTTTGTTGTAAGTTGTAGTCGGTGACTATTAAAAGCAGTGCGAGCTACTGGTTGGGTGTGTGAAGTGTACAGTAGCGGCTCCTGGAGGGAATGCTGTGGGGCGGTGAGGCGGGGTGGGGTGGGGGAGGGGTAGGGTGGGGGGTAGTAAACGCCGGCATACAGCCGAACGGAGGTAAGTACATAAATAAATAAATAAAACAAATTACATTGTGCACGCTGAAACGCCAAATGGCGATGCAGCATGCGCAATGTAATTTGTTTTTATTTATTTATTTATGTACTTACCTCCGTTCGGCCGTATGCCGGAGTTTACTACCCCCCACCCTGCCCCTCCCCCGCCCCACTGCCCCGCAACACTCCCTCCAGGAGCCGCTACTGGAAGTGTACGTTTTTTAAAATCACTGTGAGTATGTTGTGTGTGGTGGAATCTGGATAGGATTTTGTATGTGACAGAGTGTGTGTAAGAGAGCAAGATTGCTGAAGTCCGGCTTCAATTATGCATGTTTGGAAGTGCGTGTAAGTGAGTAAGCATTTGTGCCTGAGTGTGAGTGACAGTGTTCGAGTCTTTCGGTGAGTGTCTGCAGGAGTCTGGGTGACAAGCGCAGTAATGCATAGGAATGCTTCTAAATCCCTCGAACAGTGGTCTGAATTCAGCAATATAAAAATATTGTACACTTGTGTCATCATTTTGTTGGGTGGACCATTACCATGGCTTTCAGTTTCACAATTACTGCCGCATTCAACAAGGAAATGAAATGCAGGAGATACACTTTCTTGACAGATGTGAAGAACTCACAATTTTCACTTATTATAAGTTAATGTTAAGCTCCCAAATAATTCATTTTTATTATTATTGCGTGTTATATGAAAGTCTTTCAGTGCAATCACACAGGCACACACACATACCTGCTATTTATAAAAACCAATTCCATCTTACCAAGACACACAGTTTTGAATCAAAATGTCATTATTTTTTCTCTTGACAACTTGTGAAGTAACATGCAGTGTGTATCCTTCACTGCTGAGGAAGGCAGCAAGGCGTGAGGCTACCACTGTGCCTAGTCTGACCTCCCTCTACTCCCAGAAAAAACACCACTGGATTAAAGGAATTGAGGACTGTCAGCGAAGTGAGGCATTTACACCTGGCATGCACGGTAGAATGCTGCTGTGCCTGTCGAAGCACACAACGAATGTGTGTTTCGGTGTTAGCAGACTGCACTGGGACAAGGTCAGCATGATTAGACAGGTTGAGAAAGAACCTGTTTCCACTAAAGAAAGGCTACTGGAACAGAATCCGTCTGGTAATTGTAACTGCATTTATATAGGCTTATTACGCCTGACGTAGCACTTAGAAACATCTTGAAATCGCACATGAAGCTTTAAGCACACAATATAAGCACTGGACTATCGCATGGCGCAAATTGCACATATGGAGGAGCGAAAGTGCTTCTGCCCCATCTGAGGGTTTCACCCTCGATAGCAGCGAAGGAAGATGGCTCAACCTCGGAGACAGAGGGGACGCTTTCACAAAGGGCTATAAGTGTACAGAGCAGTCGGCAAGTAGATCATCCTGCCTTTCATTGTCATGCGAGGAGGGAGGCGGGTGGGTTAAAGAGAAGGACGGAGGGGGTAGTGGGGATGTTTTAAAAAGAATGAGGGGGGAGTCAGGGTGAAGGAGAGCGACAAAGAGTGAAACAAGCGTGAATCTCTGAAGCGGCGCTCCTGCTGACATTTTTAAAGCGATAGGGCCTGGGGCATAAAAGTGAAGAGTATGCTTTTCAAATACCCCTTTAAAATAGTTGATGAAATAAGTTCATACGTGTCATGAAATGACAGCAGTAAATGCCCTCCCCTCGGTACCAAGAAGGAACAAGCTAATGCCTGTGCTTGTGCGAAAACCCTCCCAAAACCCCTTGTTCAGTCTGGAGTGACCGGTGTTCTAACCATCTGCGCTCCCCTGGTTAGACAGAAGGGGAGGGGCTTCTTTACCTCTTGGATGGAGTTAGAAGCTTTTTCTAATGCTCAAAATAAATGAACTGGCCAATCAATTATAAGGTTCTTAGTAAGGAAAAATCAATAACTCTGATAAGTGCATGCATCGCGAGATCTAAAAAAGTGCTTCATGCAGGAGACTATCAAGCCGTAATAAGGGACCTCGTCAAATTCCAAAAGTGAATGAGCATAGCGGTAACCCAGAAATATTATGGTGTTCCATTAGGTGTCTACATAGAGAGAAACGCCACACCTGTTAGCACCAGCAAACAAATGTAAATATTGCCCGGAAACTTGTGCTGGTTCCAAATCGTGTCAACCACCAATAACTGATATAGAATATTCATGCTACTTAAAAAAAATGAATGCAGCCTATATTCGGTGTGAGGGAAGCAGCAGTGAAAAAGCATAAAAACATGGTTCTTGCTTAAACCTTTAATGTCACGGGCTCTCTGGAGAGGAAAAAAATGGTAGGTGAATTATCCACAAGCAAGATATCACCTCTATAGCGTATGGTCTGGACAATTGCAACACAAAACAAGCATTGGTACCTGAAGAGTGCTGTCTCAAGGTTCCATCCACTGCACGACCCGCAGGAGTGATGCAAATCACTGATACAAGTAGGTACCTGAAACTATGTGAGTGGGAGACAACTAGACCGTGTATATTGAATAATACCTGCAAAACTTGACTAACAGGTGAGCGAAGTGCTGCCACCCAACAAATCCGTAGTGTTTGTATTAATGCAATGGTTATTTAAACAGCTGAAATATGTGCCCATTATGTGATTTGTGTTAAACATAGACAACAGACCCAGCGTCCCCCATCATGAAAATGACAAAAACTGCTTGTCCAAGTGAATGGGATGTGATGGAAACCACCATTATTCTTTCATGAGAAACGCAATGCACGATATTTTTGATTTGAACCACCAGGGTTGCGGCGAGCCCGACATGTAATAATTTGGTAGTGACATATGGATAGCAAATCCAATATTGCAACACATATTTTAACAAAATATTTGATTCCTTAGTGAGATATGAAACAGACAGGGGGATATTCTCAAGAACGTGCGATAATCATCGCCAAAGAAGGCTAACGCACGTTTTCATATTGCGTGCGTGTTAACGTTGTATTTTCAACACAGCGGTAACATGCGATAGTCTCCCAAGAACGCGTCAAATGTCCGCGATAACATTACCAGGACGGCGATAAAAATCCAAACCCTAACGCGATAAAAGTCGCGATGGGCCCAACCGCGATACAAAAATCAGCGATAAGCAGCGCCAGGCCTGCAGTTCTCACACGTCAGGCGGGAAAAATCACTACAAAAGCAGAAAAAAAAACACAAACAAAAACAAAACAACGGCGAAGCACAATGGAGGTAGCAGGAACAGAGGACGAGCAGAACCCCACAAGCCCCCCGGAGGACCAGGCCGGGACCTCGGGGTCAGGGAAGGGCAAGGACAGGAAGAAGAGGAAGACGCAGTTCAGTCCGCAGGAAAACAGGATCCTGGTAACGGAGGTGATGAAATACCATCAACAACTGTATGTCACCTCCAATGTGTCATTGGCGACAAAAAATGGAATATGGCAGTCCATCGTGGCCAAGGTCAATGCGATTGGAGTGCTGAGGAGGACAATGGAAGAGGTCAAGAGGCGCTGGAATGATGTGAAGCGCAAAACCAAGCAGAAACTCGGCAACAACCAGAAGGCAGCAATGCAGACTGGAGGTGGGAGTCCAGCGCCACAGGAGGAGCTGGACGAGATGGAGGAAATGGTGTCCACAGTCATCAGTGTGGAGATGGTGGCAGGAGTTGAGGGACCGGACACTGCTCAACATGACCTGACACAACAGCAACAGGGTGAGTAACCACCAGGGACTGGGGGGACTGGGGGAGATGGGCACAATGGCACACATGCACAATTAAGTATAGCACAGTGCACACCCACAATGACTCTTGATCATGTCCCTGATCCCCTTGGCACATTGCAGCACACCTAGAAACAGCAAGTAGGCCCCCGGCGACTATGTGCCCAGAGGGGGCCCTCCCCACACATCACTAATCTCACAACAAACCCATTCACAAGTACAAACACACATCCATGATGTTGTCGAAATGTCCACTGTCCCGCATCAAATAGGCAGCTCCTCCCAAACAGTCACAATGTACATTGTCATGCAGTTTGTATGTAAACCTGTACAATGCGTCAACATACATGTGAAAACAATGTTAAACTGCATCTCCCCTTTACATTGCAGAGGGTGAATCAACACCTCCTGCCGAGCAGACGGTACACCTCTTCACTGATGATGAAGAGGACCTCCCCTCCAACGACACCGACGCCCTCCAACAGCTCATGGACAGCTTCGGCACCCCACCTCCAGGAGCAGGGCAGCCCAGCTGCATCGAGGAAACCCCACCCCCTGCACAGACCACACAGCAGGAAGCACCCACCACCACGGCTGTCTCCCAGGACCCCCACAAACAACACATGGCCTTCCAACGCTGTGTGTTAGGGTGCCAGGAGAAGATGGCTGATCAGGTGCGGGTGGGGTTCGACCTCATGGCAGCCAAACTCGATGCCATACGTGGGTGTATAAGTCCCATCAGGGACCACTTACAGTCCCTAACGGACACCCACAGTCCGCTCCATGCTCTCCAACGATCCATGGCTGACATCGCTGGAGTCCTGACTCTGAGACAAGGACAACTGTCTAGTCAGAGTGGCTCCAGCGATGTCAGCCAGGAGTTGGGACACATGCGGAGGATCATGGAGAACAGGGAGCGGATGCAGGTGGAAAGAATGGCTGCCACGGCTGCACACCAGCGTGATGTAGCTGGGATCTACCATGCCCTGCAGATCCTCGTCATGGGATTGCTGCCACAAGGCCTGGCGCAGATGAATGCTGCTGCTGCTTCGACATCCACATCTCCACCCCCTGATGTGTCAGTGCCTCACAGTGCGGCAGCCAATCCACCTCCGGTCTCTGATGTGTCAGTGCCACACAGTGCGGCAGCCAATCCACCTCCGGCCCCTGATGTGTCAGTGCCACACAGTGCTGCAGAGACAACACCACCACCCACATGTGAGGCACATGAGACATCAGAGGATGAAGATGCAGATGAATCTGCCCTACTGGTAGTAAGGCAGTGGTAGCATTCTTCTCCACCACATGGCCTGTTTCTGCTTGGTTCTGCCCTCTGCATCACCCCGATGCACTCTGCGACACTCACCTTGGACCTCGACATGGACTGCCATATTCTGTTTGGTCACCAATGACACAGCTATCAGACTGCGGACTGAACTCTTCCTCTTCCGCTGTACTTGTCATTCCCTGAAGGACTCTGGCTGGCCCTCCATGGGCCACAATGTAAAGTGGGGTTTGCATGGCCCTGTACTGCTCCAGCTACAACACTGAATGTGCATTAAACAATAAAATTCACACAGATGTGTCATGTCTATGATCATTTAAGTATGGAAGTATGGATGAATGTAGGGTCAGTGATTCCCCCTTACGTCCATGTTGCACATGTTGTGGGACTTGAGTCACAGGGTGCAACATTACCGATTGCGGACCGGGTGGCGCCGACACCACATCAGAGACACACGCATTAGTTACCTTCTTGTCTGGCCTAGAACAGAACCACGCCCAGAGCGCCGGGGTCATCGTTCACACCCCTATGCTGGCCTGGCATACGCCAGGCCAGCCCACTCCGCTTACGCTTACAGGGAGGGACGACAACGCTACATGTCCCAGGTCTTCCCTGTAGTGATCTGCTGATCACAGGTCTAGTTGTCAGCATGCCACAGCCACTCCCTGAGGGCTGGTTCACACCCACACCCAACCAGCACAGGCGTCACAGGACATGTGACCCTGCTAACAAAAGGGGCCGGGCGCACGTGCCCAAGGTCATTTCCACTATCTAGCTGAGTGTGTCCGTTTGGTCATTATTTATGCATGAGGGCCTAGGGCCCTACCACATCACATTCCCCACTGCCAGAGGTGACATGATGGCATCCACACCATGAGACTCAATCATAAAGGGCCCATGACTTGAGGTGCACAGAGTTGGTGGCATCCGAGGCACTTTGGCCGGCACAGGCCTACCGCCACGTGGTGATGACTTGAGATGCACAGAGTTGGTGGCATCCGAGGCACTTTGGCCGGCACGGGCCTACCGCCACGTGGCGATGACTTGAGGTGCACAGAGTTGGTGGCATCCGTGGCACTTAGGCCGGCACGGGCCTTCCGCCACAGGACGGTGACTTGCGGTGCACTGAGTTAGTGGCACCAGAGCTGAGCGGGTGTGCAGCCTGCGATGATGCGTAGGCCTCAATACGCCGTCCTGCCAATCAAGATTCGATTTGAATTGTGATCCCAGCTGGACCGCAGTGTACGCCGAGGGCATCAGGCTGCACAGGCATGACTCTGCAGCGCGGTGCTGTAGGGTGAGCTGGGGGCCTACGGCGCGGAATCCAGCGATCGGCTGAGGAGATTGCACCGGCACGTGGTGGGCCCTCTTGGAGATACGCCGGTGGCAACAGGTGAGCATTGAGGCCTGGGTGCACAGGGGCGGGCACTCATCGCTGGTTGGCGGACTGGTCTGGGGACCAGGGCTGGAGTGCAGCAGGCGCACAGGATCACCTAGGCACCACCGGTCACGGCGGCGCCCTCGTGGCTGGGTGGGGGGAGTGAAGGTGCAGGGGTATCAAGCTGATACAAACCGTGATGCTTACAGGTATGAGTAATCCTGCATCATGAGACCGTAACAGAAGTTAGTGTGACCGTAACCTTCCTTTTCTATCCTACGTAGGTTACGACCACATGTACTTCTGTTACGGTCTTTTTGTGCAGGATTTGTCTTTCCTGTGAGCATTCCGGTTTGTCCAAGTGCTATACACTGTACCAGATTAGGTTTGTGACTATACGGACGCTTGACCATTGTCACCATTTGTCTAACAGGTTTCTGGATACTGACTTCCGGAGTATGGAATGGTATTGGGGAGTTCCCGCAGCATATGCAGTTACATGAATCCACACATTGCCCTGATGAAGTTCCCCGTTGGGCGTTGGCTGTGCTTTTTGTATTGTTTTTTGGTGTATTTGTAATAAAGGACTGTTTTTACACTACTGTTGACTACTGGACTTCATGACCGTGCGCACCCCCATTTCAGTTACTACAGTATTGGGTCTGGGGCACAGTGGCGTCTGGCAACGGCTGGCGTTGGGGTTGGTTGCGCAGGAACACTACGAATTGGAACTGTTGTGTGGTGCGGATACAGTGGCCTGCCGTTGCTATTGTGGACATGCATCCATGACATGGGTGAGGAAGTTTGATAGGGCTGGCCGTGAGACTCCTCCGACTCTGGCAGTTGTTGTTTGGGAGGTACCAGGGGCCAGCAGGTGCAGCACAGCCAGCAGCTATTTACCTTGCGCGCTGCATCGCCGAGTTAGCGATGCAGTGCGCGCAAGGTAAACAGTTTTATTTATTTATTTACTTAGTTTACTCTGTTCCGTCGTATGTCTGAGTCCACTACCCCCCCACCCTGCCCCTCCCCCGCCCCGCCACCGCCCCGCAGCACTCCCTCTGCGAGCCGCCACTGATGAAATGTGACAGTACAAATGGTGAATAACGCTTCCAAACATGAAGTGTAACCAATGGTAAGGCTGAGCAGTGAAATGAGTGTGATGTGGCTAATAAAATTGTTTAACTGTTAAATGTTGCTAGAAACTGAAAGATAGTGAACACTAGCGGAAAAAGGCCCTTTCCAATTTATCATTGAGTCCATTCGGCAAAAGACTGAAAAGATGTTTGATTCAAAATGTCTCCCTTTGGGATAGGACTTTCTGAATGTTGGTATCAGAGTTAACACTGATACGTTCTAATATCGTGAACCTTAACTGTTCTGGATTGTGATTCCGGTTCTCTGTTGAAGGGTGATTTACCTGAGATGCATTGGGTCACATAAAAAAAATCATTGACAAGTGTTTGACTCGCTCATTGTACTTCAATGTAATCTTTGTTCAAGTGTGGAGCAACACTTGTATCAACATTGGAAAGTTGTGTAATATAATGTTAAGTTATATTGAATAATAACCTGTGTATGACAGTTACATTACTTTATTGTTCTGCAAATGTATTGATGTTTGTATGAAGTCTGATCAACCCTACAGCCCTCAGGCATTCAGTTGTGCCTTCTGGGTCTAGTTCATCTTCGGATTTACTAGTTGTTGACAAAATAAACCTTTTGCCAGGTCCAAACCTTCCTTATTTAATGCATATAAATCACCCCTAGGGTAGGCCCTAGATAGCCCACAGGGCAGGGTGCAATATATTAAAAAGTAGGACATGTAATTTTATGTTTAGTATTTTATCTGCTCTCTGGTTTTCTACATAAGACATGTTAACACTAAGAGGCAGATTTACTTACATTTCATACAGCAGAATGCAGCAAGACAAAGCGGCTCTGCGTGGCTTAGTGAAAAATGATTTTGCATCCGAGTTGCCACACAAAAGTGACACAACCCCGGCTCAAAATCTTAGTACATTTGCCCCTCATTTTCTACATGTCTCACTGTTAAATATGTGCAGCCTACCTTGTGGGCTACAAGGCCTGCATAGGGGTGTTTAATATTTAAAACTGAGGTTTTACCTGTTAAAAAGGGTTATTTTGACAGTTTGCAATGTAGGATTGCACTGCAGCAATCAGGCTACAATGGTTTTCCTTTGTCACATTAGTGGATGGCAAAATACATGATGCAGTCCAAAGATGACATTTAACTTTTCATGTCACTTTAAAGGTATCCTACAACCTTGTTATTTCAGTCAAATCAAAGACTGCATAACATTCCTGGTGCAAGCGACCCTACAGTGTGTTTGTTGATCCTCAGACACCCTATTGGTGTCATGCTTCATCATTGGGTGTCATCCTGGTCCCTATATACCAGGATGGGGTTTACTATTTTCTAGGGAGCACTTTTGATATGTAAATCTAGACAGGGTCTACTGCGATGATAGATAAAAATACCTACAGGTCACCAAGGTATCCCTTTATTCCGCTGCCTCTGGTACGGCTAACAACTGGTAGTTCTTGAGTCTCAAATTAAAGTCTAACATATCATTACACCCCACTTAGTCAGTCAACATGTTTCAGCTGCATGTGGCTAGGTCACTATGGGTCCAGGGCTTTTGTCAGGACCTAATTGTAGATACCCCGTGATCTACTGTCTTTAGATCCTGTTTGGTCAGAGTCCGGGTAACAAAGAAAACATGTAACACTGAGCATACATACCAGGCCGACTTGCTTGGATTTTCAATATGGACACTTATTGATAACTGTATGGTGAAAACAAAGACATGGTATACAGAATAGACAGAATTATTATTCACAATCAATTCATTTTTTAAACAAAAACAACGTAGGGTTGCTTGCACCAGGAATGTTAACCAGGCAGTGTGTTGACTGATATGACATGGTTATAGGATACCTTTAAGGTGACAACTATAGATTGGGAGGAAGTGTCCGATATCTCAAAAACAAATCTCACCCCTTCCCAGAACAATTAAGGATCTGGGTATATTTTTGTGGCATTTTCAGCCCAGCACACAGCTGTAGGGGTTACACATCAGTAAATAATAGGAACTGTAGAAATTTCACAGTGTAGTTGTTAAAATCAACAATTAGGATGGCAGAACAAACAGGACTCAGCTACTCAAATGAGGTAGTAGCTCATATTCTCCCAGCATCCCCATTAGTTAGAAATGAGAATACCATCAAGGTATTAGCCCAGATATAGGGTTGGGTCACACTTAGTGATCTTAAGAAGGGGCAGGTGAAAACACTTCTATAATGGGCAATTATGATAGAATATATCAGGGCCTATTCAGCCCCAGCAGGTCTAATAGTAGCTAATGTACTAAAGATATTCTTAAATGACAAACAATTTAAGAAGGATTGGTCCTTAATAGTGTGGTGTTGCAGCAGGAACTGGCTGCTTTCCGGCATCAATACCGTGTAGGCCATGCTAGTGAAGATCAGGATTAGGAAGGATAATATGAAAAGCCAGATGCAACTAAGCATGTTTAAAAAGAAAATAAAGGTGGTGCGCAAGGAAATATCAGATCATAAGGAATGCCTAAGACAAACCAAAGTGACAAAACCTAAGAAAGACATTGAAATGTTTTCCCACACTAGAGTTTAACTGTACACACAGGATGATTACTTACCAAAATCAAAGGACCAATTTTCATCAAAAGGTCCATACACGTAAAATGATTGGTCTTTAAGGTTTGTTTCAGAGGGATGGATCAGCGACAACTCAAGTCAAATACGAGTATGAAAAATACAAATTATAGAAGGGGATGGAAATAAAACAACCAACATTTCCACCCAACTCCACCACCACCCTACGTGTTCTTTTGGCCAAACCCGTATGGCCCACCACCCCCAATCGGACGGATGCACCCTAATCAGGGATACCGGCCTGTTTTATGCTGGGGAGGATGGAAAGGAAGAAAACCAGACTGCAGGGTACACTGGGAAGAACCAGATTGGGTAACAACGAGGCGCAAGACCAAGGAGTCCCAGCCACAGCCAGGGACAAGCAGCAGCTGAATTTGGTAGTTAATTTCACACCACTTAAAATTACACAAGAAGAAATTACCATACTGAACAAAGGACTGGGTTTTGTCCCAACGACACAATGTGATACATTTCCACTGAAGTGAGAACTAGCAGAATTCTTTAGGAAGATCAGGGTTCAGGCTTTCTTTTCAGAAACCCCCACACCAACTGCAGATCTATTCCACACAGACTTAAAGAAAAAATATTTCCTCAAACCCCTACAAGCATGATACTACCAGAGGCAACTGCCTTTGAACAAGCAGTTTCAAAAGAAATCGAGGCACTGGATGAGAGAAAAATATGATTTCACAACCTCACTAAGAAGGAACAAGTGGCCTTGAAGAAGCTCCAACAGTGTGAAGACATCATTATAAAACCTGTGGATAAAGGCAAAGCTAATTTGATATAAACTAAGGATGACTAACAACAATCGTGAGTGGACCTCCCATTGGACAGAATAAACTACAAGGTACTACCCACAGATCCCACCCCAGATTACTCATGAGGATCAAGAACCTAGTGGAGAGGGGATGGATCATCAAGAAGGAGGCTGAATTCTTATTCACAGAAAGACTTAAGATCCCATATTTCTATATCCTATCCAAAATTCACAAAAATAGGCATCCACCACCGGGTTGCCCATAGTATCAGGGATTTGCTTGGTACTTGAGCAAAGTAATTGGTACTTGAGCCTCAATCCGATTATGTGAACTGGTTCTTGAGATCATTGGTCAAGGAGATGCCCTCATGTATCAAGGATATGAAACACCTTTTGAATACTCTGAAAGATCTTCCTTTTGATCCAGATACACAGTACATGATGGCCTAGATGCTGAGGCTTTATATTCAAGCATCCTCCAGGAAGAGAACTTGAGAGCTATAGAAAATTTGTTGCAAAAAAAAGCCTGGGAGTAGAAAACCCCTGTTAAGTGCATTATGACTCTAGCTAGAATAGCACTTACAAGAAACTACTTCAAATTTGTTCGATGGTAGCATCTTCAAACAACAGCTTTGTACTTCTATGGGCATTGCTGTTGCTTGAACATGAAATACCTTGAAAAAACAAGAGACAAAAGGCATTTGGCAAAACAGGAACAGTTTGTTTAATTAAACAGGGCAGCCGGGAGAACAGTTGCAGGCATAGGGTCTGAGGACGGTCTCAATTTACAGTCGATCTAACATAGACTATTATAGCATTCATTTGATGCAATAAATGGTTCTGCCAGTCCTTTTAGGAAAGGAATGTGGATAGCTTTCTTTTGGAGCCATAAATTAATCTTTTGGATGATTAACCCAGGTGAGACTCGACCTTGTGTGGACACAATCAGCCTGTAGATAACGCGTCCAGATGTCGGGCATGGGGAGCACGTGATCACTATGTGTACAGTGTGTGCTGTGTCCTAATTTGCTGTGTGTTCCTAACTTTATGTAGCATCTGATTTTATGGGGTTTTGGGAACGTATGCACCCCTACGGCCATGTATGCTTTATTGGGGCCAATCTCCATGGACCATTGTGTTGTCGCTGCGTCTCTCTGTGGGTTTGATCTGAGTTTTCCTGTTCACGTGTTTGTCTGCTGGCTACATGCTACTCCACCTGTGATCTGTCAATCAGTGACCTTTAACCTGGGTCTCAGGGCCTCCCTAACTACGTATTTCTGAGTCGGGGTTGACATGGAGTTCAATTCAGGCGAATTCGTCAATAAAGATGCAAATTTGTTCTTGTATGTGACTGTATCATTATTCAAATTGACATCGACTTTTTCAATATTAACATTTCTTTTACCCAAAGCAAAGCTTGCCTAAACATACATATTTTTTAATAGAATCTTATTTGGACAAACAACCCATATTCTAGCTATATTAAATTGTGGCAACGCTATATCAATTATATATTCATAATATGGCACAGTTCAGAGGAACTGGCCCATACATTCATGACCTGGCTTAACTCATGCAACATATTTCGACAAGTTGCACTGACTTTAAGTAATCAAAAACTCCCCTTCTTAGATTTGGAGATTTAGCTGAAGGAATAACACTGAGGCTTACACGAAACCCACTGACAGAAATAGCCAGCTACATTTTGAGAGTGCCCACCCACTCTCTCTGAGGGAAACCTCCTCTTCTTCACTCTCCTCCAGTTCTTACCCATAAGATGTAATTTTTAAGGGCTGGAAGTCTACAAGGCTGAGGCCAATAAACTAACCTAGAAACTTCTAGACAGACATTACCCGAGACAATTGGTAAAAAAGCCAGACAAAAGGGTGAGACACAATAATAGGAAGACATTGCTGGGCAACAAAGAGAAAAAAGATACCAAGCTATTGATATGTGTTAGCACTTTTATGAATAGTTCAGATAATGTGAAAAAAATCATCAATAAGAACTGGTGAATTTTGAATAGCAAAAGACTGAAGTTGGAGAAACCATTATTTTCCTTTAAACGGAACACTAGTATGAAAAATCTCTTGATCCATACTAGACCTAAAACCACAACAAAAAAAACAGGCAATACTTTAGGACAAAAACTGTCCAAAATGAGTATTCATTCCCATTTAAAATACACAGTGACATACTACGCCATGAGATCACAATCCAAACTTCCGTGAACCACACTATTCATCAAGAATTCAGAGCATCGATGAATCGATGGGATTAAATAATTGTTTTGGACAGTTTTTGCCATATTTGCTTTCATTGAACTTGGTATGCGGCACTGCTATGAGAGATTGGGAGGTATAAAAAGAGAGTATTTTCCACGGCTGGCATGCTCATCCATATGGGAGTGTATTGACATTGAGGGCCTGATTTATGTATTGGTGAAGAGGGTACTCCATTGCAACGGTGACGGAGTTCCCTCTCTGCCAGTGTAGTGGTCCGCCGGCCAAATTTAATTGTGGGTGGACCTTAAGTTTGGACACGACAGAGACTACTCTTTCTCTGCCATAACCAAACTTCTCCGATGGGAATAAGGGCTGTTAGAGAAATGGCTATGTGTCCGCCCACCCAATTTAGACAGGCTCACATGTAGTCATTTTTACTGTTTCTTGCCGCCACGGAAAACCTGATGGTAAAAATTGTAATAATGCTTCCTCCTTCATGGGAGAAGACTCCAATGGTGAGAGGAGTATCACTTTCTTTTCTTTTCTAAAATAAAACCCTGTTTTGGGATTTTCTTTTTGAAAAGGAAAAAATAATACTGTTTAATACAGGGCTGCATCCATGCGATGTAGCCCCATAGGAAACAGTCAAAAGCATTGGCAGGAACCATCGTAATGCCGGTTCCTGCCAGTGCCTTTATAAATGACTACCTGCTTGGCGGTCATTTATAAAATAGGTGGGCAGCCTCTCCACCGTGGGTATGGAGTAATTCACTCCGTCCCCATGGCGGACCCACGGGCTGCCCGCCAGGGTCTAAATCAGGCCCCAAGTCATTAATGGAATAGGACAACTCAATTTATGTGGAAGAATAACTTTTAATTATGTGTTTCTAGAGGTATCCAAAGAGAGGAGTTACTTCTTGCTATTAACGGCCCTAAAGAAGCGGGGTCTCCAGCCAAACTCATGTTGGCTGCTCACTTGGACACTGGCTGCTAATAGCATTGCTAATACCGACATTGGATTCCAATATTGAACTAACTTGGCTTCTATAAGGAAATTTGAAGGCTGTGCAATGTGATCTTATATGCAGATGCCATCATTTTGTTTTGGGGAGAGGATGTGGCCTAACGGCTAGGGCGGTTTAGCTCGAAGCTGGGGAACCGGTAAATTGGTTGTGGATGTTTATTGTGTGTTACTTATTTCATGTATTAATATTTTTAAATGCCTTACACATCTGTCTCCAAAGTTGAACCAGCCTTCTTGTTGCCAGCTACCAAGGGTTGAGCAATACATTAATTTATAGAGACCCTAACTGAACCTTTATTATGTTTGTGGCTATATTATTAGTGGTAAGTCACTACTTATCAATACTAATAAACCACTTTCCAACATTGGCGCAAAGACTCATTTAAACAAAGGCACAGTGAACAACAGCAGTTTGGTTCTGTTGTTAACGTGCATTCATGATAAATATTGTCTGGGAAGGGGGCATTCACAGTAAATTTGACTGTGAATGGTGTGGAATTACACAAGGTAATTGCTTAATTTGTAAAATTTCGTACAAGCAAAATATGAAATTCTAAGGATCATGCAAATTACGACAGCACGATTTAAACTTTTCCCCGGCCTAGTCAGAATCATTTTCGTATCACACATAACTTCTGGCTTCAGGGGATATTGAGTCTGTTCCTGTGGTTTACTCTGATGAGGAATCTCATGTGGTCTAGAGTCTTTATCTCTCCTTGGTTTTTTTTAATGTTGGAGCTTGCTTTATAGCCCACACACATGCATATTTGTCCTTGAGGTTCTCTAAGGAGGAAGGTGTTTCAAGTATTACATCCTCCCCACAAGTTGTGTCCCTTACAATGGTAGGAGGGCAATCATCGTCAGCTAGGATGATATCACAGGTTTCTGACAAGTGTGGACCAGAAGATAACTTTTACAGTGCGTGAAATGTCACCCTCAATTTGTATTTCTACGTTGTCAACTCTATCAGGAGAATTTACTTGACCATCCAGCGTTTCTACTTGAATGTACCTGTAGGTGGTGTGATCAGATGCTTCTTGAAAGTCTGACAAAGTATAGTTGTTTCTAATGAGCTCCCCAGAAGTTGCTAGTGCCGATGTCCCATTCCCCAGAAGAACTCCCCTTCTCTGAGGTCTGGTTTTTTTCTAATCATTAATCAAACCAGCCACTTTTTTCACTTCATAATGACCTTTTGAAACTGAACGTTTCTCCTTCAACCTGCACCCAGTATCCAGAGACTGTCCCTTTTCACATTTCTAACTTATGTTTTCATCTCGTTTATGATACTCAGTTCAAGCACTCCTTTCATCTGCAGAGTATATGTCTGAATGCCTACTATCCCCAAAGTATTGTGAAATTTGTGAAAGGCTATAAGTATACTTAGAGCGATCAGGATTATTTATTGTATTTCAGTGCATCAAGTTAATACCACTCAAAGTGGACATCTGCTTTTGTGGAGATAGTTTGTGTTTTTTGCTAAGTCTTCTGTTTTTTTTTTTCATCAGAAAGTGATTTTTCTTACTGCACTCCATCTACCTACCTCAGCTTTATGCTTAAATTCCGAGTACCCTAAGGGGCATATTCTCAAGGAGCTATCGCCGAGTTATCGCCACGTTATCGCAGCCAAATCCGCGATAAATTTATCTCCCCAGTCCCAAGCTGGTGCTAACAGCCCATAACACCAGTTTACCTGCGATAGCAGTCGCAAAAAACATCGCCACAGATGCCCCCGGCAACTAACGCTAATGATATGCAGAGTAGGCGTTCCCGTGCAAAAAGCCGCAACCACACCACTCCACAACATTCTCAACGACCAGCCCGATCGGCGATAAGATCACAAAACATGCGATAAGGCGCGTTAGCAGCAGGAAATTAACACCTGCTCTTACCTGGTGCAAAATCGGACGACAACCTGCAACAGACAAGGGAGCACAGCCCATAGCCACACATGAAGAACAACAGATGCCATGGAGCCACTCACCATGCATCCCGGAGCCCCCAGAGGGCAACAACACCCACCGCCACCACACCCAGGACCCCCCCCCCCGGGCCCCATTCCGGGCACCCCCCACCCACACCCAGACAAAGATATGTCACATCAACCTCACAAAATCATGAACAAAACAATGTGCCCGATGTCGCACAATAACAACACCTAACATACATGTGTCGTCAGAAAAATGAGAATCATACATTCATCTTAGAATCAGCAAATAATTCGTTTCATACAGAATAAACACAAAATAACTATTTTGAAGAGTCATGGCGGGTCCTCTCAGGACAATCTGGAAGTCACAGCCTGCAAAACAAATTTCCAGATAAGAAGGTGTGTCATGCGCTCATCAAAGGACAGACAGCGAGCGAAAGTGAGAGAGAGAGAGAGAGAGAGAGAGAGAAAGAGAGAGTGAGAGAAAGAGAGGGAGAGGGAGTGAGAGAGAGAACTAGAGATATTGTACCAAGAGCGCAAGGCCAATTGGGCTCCTGGCTCATACATGCCAACTGTTGTGTGTGTATCGCTATTGGTGCACACTAAGTCAAAGGCCTGGCATCAATAGCAACGCGAAGGCCACATCACATTTCAAAAATGCAAGCAGTAGTCAGACCAACATCATGAATGAAAGCTCCATTGTCTCAATACACAAGGCTGAAGGACACCTGAACCCCTGACCTTGGTCCTGAATGCGGCTGGCACTCCCTGCGAGAGATACCAAACCAGATCGTGGCGACTCCCACACCACGAACTTCGCGAATGAAAGACCAACGTGTCCACACCCCATACACACTTGTCCCTGCCTGAGGCACACCTGCTTGGGATGCCCCTGACATATAAGTAAGAAACAACCCATACGCCCAAACGTTGCACACAAATACGACTCATTGCTCCGAGCAGTGGCATCTCATCCACACAACTGCCGCCTGTCAGAAGTGTGCCGGTGCTACCAGACCAACAAAGGCAATGGCTGGCAATCCCGGGCACATTCACAACCCCTGTCACGTGGAACTGTACCGTGCACGAATGCTGCATCTGTTGGGATCACTGCCACTGGCAGTGTTGCGCATCAGTTGCCGTCTGAGTTTCTGTCTTGCGTACGTCACCTGCGTCCAGCCCTAGTTCCACTGTCGATCATGCACATTCGAGTGGCCCATGGATGTCTGCCTATCCAACACAACGGTAGCTGAACTGGATTCTGACACGTGTGTGCGCCCCCTATTGGCCCATGAACAGGAGTGTAACTGTGACACCCGTGCATGGGATGCCTTGATATTTGGCGTATGTGCAGGCAGTTGGGCATGGGAGATTGCACAACTCCTCGTGTGCAGTGACCACATCGAGGCGCTCCCTTATTGGGCTGTGTTGCAGATTGGTGAAACGGCGTGGACGGAGCACAGCTGCCCGGACCAGGTAATGGATTGGCTCGCCCTCGCATACCTTTACCTCGACAACGATGTACTCTTGGAACAGATTGCCCATGAAGCAGCGCTCGCATACATGGACAAGTAACTACGTTCCTGCAGCCACAACTGATTGTCACCCACAGCACAGGTCCCCACACCTTGTAGCAATGTGAGTATGGTGCCCAACTTCTCGCCATGTAGATCAGGGTCATCCATCAAACCAGACTGTGTCCACACAGATGTGTGTGAGTAGGCATGGGAAGAGACGTTCTGTTGTCACATGTGATGGGGGACACCACTTAAGGACTGCTACCGAATGTGACATTTCCACACACAGCCCTATTTGATACATGGACGGGGGTCTACGTTTGGGGGCAAATGGATTGTTGTTACTGTGCAATAAGGCCACAGCTAGTTCACACCTTCACAGTCATCTAAGTGGCCATGTGGGTCAGGGTCAAACATGCGCATTGATGAAATTTACCAGGGTGTACCTTTTAGTGCAATCGATGTCCCTACATTCATCCAAACATTTATTCGTGAGTGAACATAGACATGACACATCTGTGTGATTTGGAATGTTTTATTCACATTCTGGGGGTGTCGGACCTGGAGCAGTACATGGCCACTTCAAGCCCACATAACATGGTTGCCCAGTGGTGGGCCAACCAGAGTTCATGTGGCAAGGTAAAGTTGATCTGAAGAGGAAGGGTGCAGTCCGCCGCCGGGTTGCTGTGTCATTGGTACCAGAGCAGATAGGGCAGTTCATGTCAGGGTCCATGTGAAGGCCGCAGAGTGTTTCGGGGGACAGTGGGAGGTGTTGTTCCAGGACATGATGCAGAGAGCACGACCAGGCAGGGACAGGCCATATGGCGGGGACGGATGCTACTACCACCTTCCTCACACAGTCATTACCCTCCACATCTTACTCCTCTGAGACGTCTTATGTGTCCGGTGTGTCAGGTGTGTGTGGTGGGGTTATGGCTGCGTCTCTTTGTGCCACTGACACATCAGGGTGCGAAGGTGATAGGGCTGCATCACTGTGTGCCACTGACACATCAGGGGGTGGATATGTGTGTGTCGAGGTTGCTGCAGCAGTCACCTGGAACAGGCTCAGTGGCAGCAATGGTAAGATGAGGATCTGCAAGGCATGGAAGATCGCAGCTACATCTCGCTGGTGTTCAGCAGTGGCAGCCATACTTCCAGCCTGCATCGGCGCCATGGTCTCCATTGACCTCCGCATCTGTGCCAACTCTGTGCTGTCATCACTTGGGCCTGTCTGCCTAGACAGTTCTTGTAACCGAGTAATGGACCCAGCGATGTCAGCCAAGGATTGTTGGTGAGCATGGTGCGGACAGTGGGTATCCGTTAGGGACTGTAGGTGCTCCCTGATGGGACTCAGGCACCCATGTATTGCATCGAGTTTGGCTGCCATGAGCTCGAAACCCAGCCGCAGTTGATCTGCCATCTTCTCCTGGCACCCTAACACACGGAGTTTGAAATCCATGTGTTGGTCTTGGGGGTCCTGGGAGGCAGCTGTGGTGGTGTGTGCTTCCTGCGGTGTGGTCTGTGCAGGGTGTGGGCTCACCGCGATGCAGCTGGGCTGCCCTGCTCCTGGAGGTGGGGTGCGGAGGCTGTACTTGAGCCGTTGGAGGGTGTCTGTGCAAATGTGCAGGGTGTCCTCTTCATCGTCACTGAAGAGATGTGTAGTCTGCTCTTCAGGAGGTGTTGATTGTCCCTCTGCAATGTAAAGGGGAGATGCAGGTTAACAGTGTGGTCCATGTATATTGACGCATTGTAGATGTTTACATTCAGACTGCATGACGATGTACATTGTGACTGTTTTGGTGAAGCTGGCTATTTGATGGGAGTCAGTGGACATTGCGACTACATGACGGATGTGTGGTTGTACTCGTACATTATCAGCTCACAGTGTCATGCATTGCCAGATGTGATTGGCCAGTTTCTATGCACGAGCGGCACCAGTTGTGTCCTCTGTCCTGTGGTGTAGGGGTTGCACTCTGTCCCACATTGTCGTCAATGTTGATGTACTGTGATTGCTATGTGTGTGTGCTGCGTTGTTGATGATTCGCCCCTGCAGCTCTGCATTGGCGGACCCTTATCCCTTTGAGTCGGTGTGCATTTGACTTGTGTGATTTTCGGGTGCTGGGATGTTTGCGACTTGGGTCATTTATGCTACTGGAGATATTTGGTACTCTTGTGCATTGTTTGTCTGCAGATGTTTTTTTTTTACGTCATGGTTCGTAGTTGCACGTGGATGTGTCAGAGTGTGACTTGCTCCTTTACGGATGTGGTCCACACTCAGCCAATTCAGTGTCGTCTCGTGCACCATGTCATGTATTGTGACTTCAGCCATGCTATCTGTCATGCAGTGTCACTTGCATTGTCGGTGTGGCTCACAGAGCCGCTACTTTTCGGGATTCAGCACATGTGCATGGGTAGGTTGTGGTATTGGTGATATGGAGGGGGGCCCATTTGTGCAGATTGTGGACGGGGGCCTACTTGGTGTTTCTATGTGTGCTGCAGTGTGCCAAGGGTATCAGGGACATGTTCCACAGTCATTGTGGGTGTGCAGTGTGCTGCACATGATTGTGAATGTGTGGCATTGTGCCATCTGCCCCCGTCCCCCCAGTCCCTGATCGTTACTCACCCTGTTGCTGTTGGGTCAGGTCATATCGGGCTGTGTCCAGACCCCCGACTCCTTGCACCGTCTCCACGCTGATGACTGTGGCCACCATTTCCTCCAGCTCATCCAGCTCCTCCTGTGGCGCAGGACTCCCACCTCCAGTCGCCTTTGCTGCCTTCATGTTGGCAGCGAGTTTCTGTTTGGTTTGGCTGTGCACTTCATGCCAGCGCCTCTTGACCTCCTCCATTGACCTCCTCGACACTCCGACTACATTCACGTTGGTGACGATGGACTGTCATATTTCTGTTTGTGTTGCCAATGATGCAGTGGAGGTGATGAACAGTTGTTGGTAGTCTTCTATCACCTCCGTGACGATGATCATGTCTTCCTACGGACTGAACCCCGTCTTCCTCTTCCTCTTCTCCTTGCCCTTCCGCGAACACGGGGTTCCTGGCTGGTCCTCCATGGGGCTTGTGGGGTTCGGGTTGTCCTCTGCACTCGGTCCGGGTGCATCCATGGTGCTACGCAGTTTGTTTTGTTTTTGGTGTTTATTTTTTGGTTGCTCTTATAGTGCACTTTCACGCATGTCGCGTAGGATTTGCGGGCCTGTGGCTGGTTGTCGCTGATTTTTGTATCGCGGTTTGGGACATCGCAGGTTTTTTCGAGTTCGTGTTTCGCATTGTTTCTGCGTCGCGTTGGTTATTGGGCGGTCTTTTGGCGCGTTATCCTGCTACTATCGCATGGTGCCGCAGGGTTGGAAATACCACGTTAACACAGTGTTATTTTCCAGCGATAGACTGCGATGTGAAGGGTTGCGTTAAGCAACTTTTGCGGTAGTTATCACGCGTTCTTGAGAATATGCCCCCAGGTGTCTTGACCGACAGAGGTATATATTTGCAAAATCTTGAGACTACTCCCGCTCCCACTTAGGTAGCTGCCTCCCCCGTATGTTACTAATAAGTACTAAAGAGATGGCATCAAAGTGGCCCTTCAATATTATACCCAAATCAACCTCCGGAGTTGCCCAATGTCCATATTTTACAACATATGATAATACCGCATGGCGGTGTGTACCATGCATAATGGCATATATGCTAGCAAATATGCTTTCTCATTTACCACATTATTCAAATTGTGGTATTATTCCCAAGGGAAGGCACATAGTTAATATTTTATGTTTGTCTTGGGGAATTGTAATAGGATAAACTGCCCGTAATTGGTTTTTGCAAGCAATCCAAATGGGATGTCGTCTTGCTTAAAGGGAACTTTACCTTTTACTGCATTTTTACTTTGGAGACTCATTGTTTGTTTCAGCACTTTGTGTGCAACTACTGGAGTCCCATTATTAGCCCCTGTCATCTAGAATTCATAGTGTCTCAGTCATAGATATAGTGTCACTAATTCTCCCTTAATTGATTTTCATTTAATCTCAGGTGCGGTGTGTACTCAGATAACACTGGCCATGTAGGTCCTGGACGGCTCATTGGCTCCAATCTAACTAGCTCCACTAGGAGCGGTAAATCCAAATTAAACCATAATCCATGCTCTTGTTAACTTATGGGGATCTTCTTTTTACATAAACTATGTATTGTACAGGAGGATGTATTAATTTATAGTGTCAAAATGTCCAGTAGCATCTTCAACTAGTGCAAACTCTTCCAATGAATATAATATTTCAAAGGTGATGAGCTGCTGGATTGCATAATGCTCGCGCTTATTTGGGTTATCTCATCCACCATCTCAATAGATTCAGAATATGATTTAAAGCTCATTCGAAATGTGAGGACATCCTTTTAGTAGTCAATCTCTTAACAAACCCTCCAACAAAATCTGGAGTTATGATCCGAACTGAAGGAGCATAAACCAGTATGACGGCGCATGTCTCCGTGTTAGTAATAACTGGCTCTAAGTACCTTGGGGCAGATTTACAAGCCCCTTGCGCCACTTTTGCGTCACTTTTAACATGGGAAAAGTGACGCAAAAGTGGCGCAAGGGGCTTTTAAATCTGCCCCCTTGTGTGTCCCTGATGGTACTCAGATATCCAGCCCATGAGTCGCCCGCCATATTACATTTTTACAAGTATTAAGTAAACATGACCCGGCAGATCCTTCTTGCAGACAGACTTACAAGCTTTGCCCAGAAGGAGCTGACAAGTCATTACCCACACACCTGTCTCAGTTTCCCAGGAAATAATCTGTCTTGGGCCTGTAACAACCTGCCTGAGACTGTCATATTTGATTTGCTGATGGGAGTTCTGGCAAACCTTTAACGTACAAGACATCCACACTGTTGCTTTATTGCAAGCCAATATTAGTGCAAAATAAATGAAGCACAAACATTTCAAATATTAATAATATCACAGAATATAAATATTATGCAAACAGGCAGCTTTTAATGCAATGCATTTTTTAAGTATCCCTACATGATAATCACTAAGCATCGAAGATGTTGTTATAATGAGGTTTCCAGTATTTACCAGAATAAAAACACATTCATACCTGAACTTCATAAGTTTTCCAGTCAGTGGCCTTGTTTGCGAGTCAAGGCTAAGTTATTTCTCTGCAGAAAAGATGTTATGAGACAAACAGTCCAAGCAGACTTGGTATGGCTCAGCTCAGAGCCGCTGTGCAGTCCGGAATGTCTTCAAAGTTCCGATTTCTCTTGCAAAGAAGGCTGTATACAGATATTATGTACTCTCTGAACTGTTTATTTTGAGGAGAATACACATTTATGTATCTATCTAAAAAATTGCTCTGAAGTGGTCTGAACTGTTTATTTTGTGAAAAATACACCTTGTGATTGTGAAGTAAGGTGAGAGAAATAACACCCTTGCACACACGTGTTTAAGTACTGATGCTTTTCCTAAGCACCTTCTATTTATTTGTATTTTATTTTATTTTATTTATATTGTTTTATTTTATTTTATCTATTTTTTTCATTTTTATTATTAAAACACAAAATAAAGGTAATGCACATTGTTGAACAGAAATCAAAATAATTAAAAATAAATGCAACATCTACTGGAAATAATTCATAACTTAAATAGCCTAAGCAACTCAGCAAACGCAACATATGGGGGCTGGGTTCCTACCAGACCAATAAGCCAATCCAACACTACCATTGTATAATGACAAGCATCTGCCTCTATAATGAATGGAAAATGATCATTTGAATGTTGCAAAGAGTTGCACAAAGAAAACTGTTTTTTCTGGAAATAAAAACTTGATCAGTGTTAAATCTAAAAAAGTTAGCAATGCCTAAGAAGCTCTGTCTAGATGTTATAGAAGTAGGTGTGTGCACATTACTTATAACTGAAACATTTTTGTTATCCATCTTAATTTTCTGTAGGCTAAAAATTACACTGAAGTGCTACACTTTTGCCTTGTTAGTTAAAGGATCATTTTTTAAGAGATTGGAGTATTACTTGAGTTGGGTGAGCCACTAAAGTCACTAAATAAACATGTGCTTAACTCTCTGGTAGCTTGACAATTGCACTCACAGGCTGCAATGGCAGGCCTGAGACATGTTTGACAGACTACTTAAATGGGTGTCACAGTTAGTGCTGCATCCCAGTAGTAGCATTTAATGTACAGGTCCTGAGAACCTTCAGTACCACTTTACTAGGGACTTATAACTTAATTAAGTGTACATATTGGGTGTCAGCCAATGTTGCCATGTTCTAGGGAGTGAGCACACACACTTTAGCACTGGTCAGCAGTGGTAAAGTGCACAGAGACCTAAGGCTAACAAAAACGAGACCAGCAAAAATTAAGGAGTGAGTCAAAAAGCTTAAGGGAAGATCGTCCTGAGGCTGACAGGTATAACATAGATGCATTCTTATTAGGAATATGACACTCCTACACCGCAACCAGCATAGACCACTGACTGACCACCTGGAACCAGCTCACCACCTAGGACAACACGGCCATCATGCACTCAGTTCACTCATGAGCTCCCACAGACCCTTGCTAACACCACATCTTCAACCTCGGAAGCCACAGAATCAGCCTCGAGCTCACCACCCTGCTCTACACCTCAAAAACCACTGCCACCTTCACCAAAGACTGGAAAGATGCCAAGGTCAAAATGCTACTCAAAAAGCCATCTTCCTACCCTGGTGAACTCAAGAACTACCAGACTCATCTCCCTGCTCCCTTTCCCAGCAAAGGTCCTGGAGAAGACCATCAACAGACAACTCACAAAACATCTGGAGCAGAACCTTCTTCTCAACACCTCCCAGTCAGGATTCTGCAGCGATCACAGCACCAAGACCACCCTGATCGCAGTCACCGATGACATCCGAGCCCTCCTTGACCGGGGAGAAACAACGGCACTGATCCTCCTTGACCTCTCTGCAACATTTGACACTGTATCCCACCACACGGTGATTACAAGGCTGCACCCCATCAGCATCCAAGGGAATGCGCTTAAATGAAATGCCTCCTTCCTCACCAGAAGAACACAGAAGGTCCGCCTACCATCATTCACCTCCAAACCCAAGAAAATCAACTGTAGGGTTCCCCAAGTCTCTTCCCTCAGCCCATCCTCTTCAACACTTACATGACCTCCTTGGCCAATATCGTCAGATCCCATTGACTCAACATCACATCCTACGCAGACGACACTCTTACTTATCCTCTCCCTCTTTGAAGACCCTATCACCACCAGACCAACTTCCACAGGTGCATGATGAGCATCGCTGACTGGATGAGGGACAACTGCCTGAAGCTCATCATGGACAAAATAAAAGTACTGATCTTCGGGAACATCACCACTCACTGGAGCACTTCCTGGTGGCATTTTGAGCTAGGAACCTCACCCATCCTGACCGACCACGCCAGAAGCCTCAGCATCATCCTGGACAGCAAGCTGACCATGAAGTCCCAGAACCACTTGGCCTCCTCCACCTGCTTCGGCACTCTATGCATGCTACACAAAATTTTCAAATGGCTTTCCCAGAACGCAGAAGCTCATCACCAGCTGACTGGACTACGCTTTCTACTCAGGGATCGCCACACACCTCCCACAGAGACTTCAAACCATACAGAACACTGCCGCCAGATTCGTCGTCGACCTACCTCGGTGAACCCACATCACCCCTCACCTCAGAGAACTCCACTGGTTCCCAATACAGAAGAAATGCCAATTCAAGCTCCTGACCCACGCATACAAGGCCCTACACAACCAAGGACCCACCTACATCAGCCACTGTCAGGACATCCACCAACCAGCCAGACATCTACAACCCACGTCCCTCTTGCTCGCCCACACTCCCTTCATCCACTGAAGCAGAAACGGAGGATGCTCCTTCTCCTACCTTGCAGTGAAGACATGGAATGACCTCTCTCTGCAGCTCTGGACCTCTCCTTCTCTACCGGAATTCCAAAAGGTGCTCAAGCCTTGGCTGTTCGACTAGTCCTTCGGGCCTGGCAAGCACCTGAATACCATCTTGTGTGCTAAGCACCGCTATATAAGTCTACTCATTGATGGATTGACAAATAAGGTAAAAACAGACTACACTGTTTATGTTATTGTTCTTGTCTGACGTTCATGACACAATCTTTGTAGTAGATATAGGTCCTGTGTAGGTTTCTTGTTGAATCACGAGTTGATCTTAATTCTCCTCCGAGGACATTTCGACATCATCAGGTTCACACGCAGCATGCATGTGATTGTGGAGAAAACCAGTCAATGCGTGCTTGTTGTCATCAGCTTGCACAGTAGATGACTAGCCAACTGTTGCAATTCCAAAGCACTCAGTGATGGTGAGAGTATCTCATTTGGAGTCTGAGACCATTACAGTGACTCAAGTCAATCCTCTGGCATCTCACCGATCCATCATAATTAGCATCTTGCAGTAGGGACAGACGCATTGCTCAGCATTGCCTCTAGTGTGATTGCAGGAGCATTTCCACATCTAGGAAAGCCACTGGGGGCTGCTCCAAAGTAGATCCAAGATGATTGCAGCTGGACCCTTCATACACCAGAATACAGGTCTTACTTGCATAGTTTCCATTTTGTGAAAAGTCAGCATCCAGTTTTCACTAAGTTGGGAAAGCCAGGTATGTCCCAGATAGCATTCTAAGGTTTCTCTGCATTTCTGTTCAGCTGGATATGTGTACTCCATGTTAATGATTTCCTTGCCAGATCAGGAAAAAACTTAGAATACCACAGCTGATGAACAGTAGAATGGTTGGAAATCCTCCAAAAATACTGGTGAATAAAGAGTGAAAAAATGATGGTATCAGCGAAAAATCAATTTTAAATCAGACCAGATCCAATGTTCTTCAAAGCACTTGGCTAGTCTTACTGTCCCTAGTTTGCCTAGTTCCAGTTTGTAAATGTTTTGGCTCTAGCATGTCTGCTTGCAGAGCATGCGAGATATCAGTGTGTTTGTCCAATATTTTGCTGAAAGCGTCGGAGAAATCAAGTCACACAATGGCTTCATTCGCTCAGCAGAGTGAGGTAAGGAAGTTTGTCTAAATTTAATGAACTCCAGCAAGGATTGTAACTTCTCCAGTGTATCAGGAGGTTGCAAAGTAGCACACATCTGAAGGAAATCAGAAGCCAAACCCTTTGCCCTCATTGGATAACTCTTATCCAAGAAAAGTCACCTGAAATTAGAAAACCTTTGACTTTTCAAAGTTAACATTGCAACAGTGTGATGTTAATAGTGCTACAATCCTGTCCACCCTAGTTAGGCATACGTCTAAATCAACATCAGTGAGATAGATATAATAAATGTATGATAATACTTCTGGATCTGGTTTTAAGAATGATGTGATGTTTGTTGAAAATAAGACAGGACTGTTTTTATAGCCCAAAGGAAAGTGTTAAAATGAGAACTGCTCCCCGTCGAAACTAAAGATAATTAGAAACTTGCTTTCAGGTGCTATGTTTTGACTAAGAAAACATTGGAGTTGTCCAAGGCTGTTTTGTATTTTTTACATACCAGGTTTGTCATTAAAGCTGTGGAATGCGCATTTTGCACTACTTATGTTTGCGTATGTGTTTTACATTTCTTTAGTCTAAAACTATCCTATAGAATCTGTCTTGTTTGGAGACTGGAAAAAGCAGCGTGTTCATTGGTGAAAGACAAGGCGCTTTTATGCACTGAGATTGCAATTTATCTAATATTGCTTTTATACTGCACTTTCCTTCTGGCTTTAAAGGGAATTGAGCCTGCGCTTGAGGTTTACTGCGTACGGGAATGACGTGGAATAGAGGTTTATACCACCCCACTTGGTTTCTGTATAAGGCCGGAGCCTGTCTAACAGCCCATTCACTGGTGTAAATGTACCTGATATATTCAGGTATTATGGGAGGAAAAGCTACCAATATTACCTTTGCCCCCCACCCCCCAGGATGCTTCCCTAATAAAAACTGAAGGCCAGTCATCTTCAGCTATATGATGTCATATTATTCAGATAAATGTTGGCTAGAACACTGCTTTAATAATGCGTGGTATATCCCATTTAATCTGTATCTCTCAATTACAAACCCTATCAGGAGGATTCAAATGCTTATCTGGAGTCTCACCTTGCAGGAACTCATCAGTTGGATTCACCACCAGAAACTCTTAAAGTGTCTGCTGCACTATTGTACTTTCTGCTGTGCAGTCCAGAAGCACTCACGTCCAAGTCTTGTTTTGCAGGAGTATCCGTAGCTGTGTCTGAATGCTTCTTAGCAAGTCCTGCTACTTTAATCTTCTTAACTGGAGTCTAAGGGAGTAACTGTGAGTTTGGCTGTCCATGGGACCTCCAGAGAACCGCTGCAACCACCAGGGATCCGCGATCCATGGCAGTGGCACGATGGTCTTGAGGACGCATTATGCTTGGTGGTGCCGCTGCGGCACAGCCAAGCATATTACGAGTTTCCTCACTGCCAGCGTTTTCATGGCTGTTCTCATGTCATGAAACTGCTGCCGGTAAGGAAACAAAGCGGACCCTACAGGGCCCCTCTTGCCACTGTGCATGTGGGTGCATGCAGGGGGCATGTGATGTGCCCCTCTGTGTGCATGCACCCCTGTTCCTGCACAACATGGACTGCAAGGTCCATGACATGCAGGAACGTGCATTGGTGGTCCCGCGGCAGTGCAATTCTTAGGCTCACATATGAGCTGCCACAGGACCACCAAGTCACCAGCCTGCCAGACCACAAACGTACTCATAATCTGGCAGGTGGACGGCGGTCCTTTTTGGCGGTGTGGAAGCGGGGCAGTGGCATGCTGGCCCACTCCCACACCGCCAAACTCATAATCAGGCCCTTAAAGTTCAATACTTTCTCTTCTCTCTTTGCAGTGACCAGAGTCTCTCATCCTGTTTCACTTTTTCTGCTGTACACTTCTTTTCTTCTGTACTCAGGTTGAGACCCTCTCTCTGCTCATTTACCATCTGTAGCCTGAAAAGAGCGTGAAAAGCGGCTATCAGAATACTAGTAGCATTCTCTTTTTTATAATCATATCACGGTCCCTTAACTTATAACCATCCCTACTGGATTACCCAACTGCAGGCGATACAGTCTGTCTTTGCTCTCTCTCCCTCTGTTTCTTCCTACCTTCTGTTGCAGATTTCTCCATAACGGAAAGTTCACTGTCACTTTTCGGTTCCAAATGTGGCTTAACGGCTCGCATACCCAAGGAATCACAATGCATAGAGGTATAAACCTCTGCAATTATTTTTATTAGTTCTCTTTCACGATCTTGAACTGGAACTCCTTCAAGTCTCTGACGTATAGCCAGAACTTAATCTTCTCCCTTAATATTACTCAAAATGATTGAGGACATTGTAGAGAAGTTCCCCATTAACTTCATTCTTGCGTCCAGAGCTGGTGCTGCCCTGTGCTCGTTTATTGCATGTTTTAGTACCTCAAGGAGAACTGCCTATGAAGGTGTTCCATGTGTGTTAGTAGATAGATAGATAGTTTATTTCGACCAATCATATGATCATTACAACAGCATACAAAACATACATTTAAATACAAAACTTTAAAAAAAACAATCAGATAATAATTACTACATCCATTTTAAACCCCCACCTCAGATAAAAGTTTAAAAGTAGCAGCAAGAGGACATATACAGGGATTAAAAAGTCAATTGTCCAAGGACATCACCACATTAAGTTCATTTCAGGGCCTTGGATCTCAACCACCACGCATACAATAAAAATCTTGAAACAGCAAAGACAATGCACTGTGAAGTGTCCGATCGTAAAATCCGAAGAGCTTCCATTGGCCTGGAGAAAGAGAACAATCGGCAGACTGGAATGATCCAAGCTCTCCTGATAGCCTTGAACATAGGACAGAAGAAGAGAAAGTGCTCAATAGATTCTTCTGCACTTAAGCATATTGGGCAAATAGGCGATAGTCCAGCATTTGTCCATTTACATTTCCAGAGATTCAATGGAAGTGAACCAAATCTTAGTTGAATATAAAGTGCTCGTGCATGGGGAGGTTCTATTTGATCCATAAAAGGTTCAAAATTAAAACTATATTTTACATCTAAAAATTGCATTGTTAAAACTCCATAAGATGTACTTTCAGTGCAAATAGAATTGATATAGACCCAGAATTTCTTTTTTAATATGGGGGCCAACTTTTTAGTTATAGTACCTGGGTTCTCCCACAGCGTTGCAAGGCCCAAACGGTGCAGCCATTCTTTAATCTTTGAAAACCATAACAAGGTGCCTTTCTGTTTTGGGAGATTTAAAAGTTCCACCACTGCCTCTCTTACTTTAATCTCTGTAGTATTTGCCCAAATCCTTATCCAGAACATCAAGGTTCTGAGGTCTGCATGATAAGAGATAGATTTCACACCCAAATCGAGACGCAGTGGTAAAATCGGAGTACTGGTCGGAACATTAAGTATGGCTCTAAGAAATTTATTTTCCGCTATTTCTAATTTTTTGGTATTCTCCATGCCCCATAATTCAGCCCCATATAGGGCTGCCCCATGAGCTTTCGCCCTATGTATCTCTAGTGCAGGGGAAATGGGGCGATAGGATGAGCCTCTCAGTCTCCTTACTATAGCACAATCCACTATCTGCAAAGTAGATTCACTCTTTAAAATTTGCGAAGACCATGCAAGGTTATCATTAATTCTAACGCCCAGGTAATCAAACACCTTAACCTGCTCAAGTTGTTGAGAACCCAATATTAACTTATTTTTGGAGCGTTTGTAAGGATTGAAAACCATAAATTTAGTTTTAGAGCAGTTGATTTCCAAACCTCTAGCCCTGCATGCGTCAGCAAATTTGTTCAAAATAATTTGGATCCCCTTAGGGGTCTTAGAGATGAGAAGTGTGTCGTCCGCGAAAAGTAACGCCGGCAGGAAATTACCTGCCAGTCTCGGAGGATCACCACCACATCCAAAGAGTTCCTGAATCAACCCATTTATGAACAGAGTAAATAATGTGGGAGCTAATACGCACCCTTGGCGCACACCTTTAAGGATTGGAATGTTATTCTTAAGGCTGCCTTCGGGGTTCCATCTAACTTTGGCGTAATTAGCATCATGCAATCGAATCAATAACTGGAGTAGGTCCTCAGGTAGCTCAAGGTCCCTCAAGACAGCCCACAACTTATTACGATCGATAGAATCGAAGGCTGTCTTGAGGTCAACAAAAACAACATATAGGTGACCTTTCAATATCTTCACCTCCTTCCAGATAAGCAATAAAAATTTAAAAACTTGATCTAAAGTGCTTGTGCTTGATCTAAAACCTGCCTGTAGATGGGAAATAACATTCTTTTCTTCCATCCAGCTCTGGATACGTAGCAGAATAATCTTACAAAAAAATTTTGTGGGACGTCTAGTAAACTTATTGGTCTGTAATTAGCCGGATCCCCTTTCTTACCCTTTTTAAAAATTGGGATTATTTCCGCTCCTTTCCAGGTTGGGGGAATTTCACCACCTAACTGTATAGCATTAAAAACCTTTTGGAGCAAAGGGGCCCAGATGGTCGGTTCAGCCCTGAATAAGTCTCCAGGAAGTCTATCGAGACCAGGTGCTTTTCCCACTTGGAGTTCATTAATTGCATTGATGGTTTCTTTTAGGGAAAACAGTTCGATCGACTCCTGGGAGGCTTCTAAAGAATTACCAAAAACAGGTACCTTTACTCCCTTATTTGTAATCGAGGTAACCTCACTGGCATAGAGCTTTGTGAGGTAGTCTTCCCATACCTGGGGCTGAATATAATAATCCTCAGTAGCAGATTGCTTTGTCGACCCTTTTGCTAGTAGGTGCCAAAACGTTTGGCCGTCTTTTCGCTTTGACGCTTATACTGTGTGTTAGTATAAACCATCCCAAGAGGAAGACACATAGTTAGTATTCTATGTTTTCTTGGGATGTAGTGCGCAGATTGGCTACTTCCAAATGGTGGGTTTTTCAAACAATCCAGGAGCCAATCTCACCACGCTTCAGGGGCCTCTTTCCTATGATAGCGTTTATAGTCTGTTGACTGATTGATTGTACCTGTGCCTGAACTAATGGTCCCACCGCTGGAGCAGGTCTAGAGTTTATGGTACGCAGTACAAACTGTAAAGGTCTTCTGTTAAGGTGACTGTATAATTCAAAATTCCTACAACATCAGCAATTGATAATGTGTCAGGACGTGGAATGGGTGTGTAACCAACTAATACTGGCCTTGTATCACCTTCATTACTCAAGGGTCCAAAATGAACATTCTTGTGAGTGTGTGTGTGTGTGTGATAACCTACCATCAAACCAGTTTTGGTGCTCTTGTTAAGTTAAAAGGATTTCCAGATCCTGGTATGCCCTATAGTGTGCAGGCAGCGCTTCAGGATAATAAGCCTTAAATTGTACTGAGGCAGCATCTATAGCCTCAAACTCCACCCATGAGTAAAAAGTCTCAAAGGCATTTGCCGCTTGTGCAGCTACTACAAGTGTAACTAACCTCCCCTCATGCATCGGAGACACCTCAAAATTTGAGATGCTGAGTAATTGCTTCCTGGTAATTTGCTCCTTTTTATAACCTTTTAAAAGTCAAGCTTGACAAGCCTATGGCAGCAGGTGCTTCCTTATGCCCAATAGGATGTAAGCATAATAACTACAGACATCTCTGTAATGATGGTTCACTTTTGTGTGAATATTGGAAGAAAGTACTCAAGGGTCTTAAAGTATCCATGCTGACAATGAATTGGCACCATGTTGCATAAAGTATGATTGTGGCTTGGCGTTACAAGGTTTGTTTTTCATGCCCACGGGTGACACAAGTCAACTTAGTTCAATGCGCTTGCGCTTGAATGTGAAAAACAGGTTATTGTAGCCCGGTAGGACCCACCTAACAAATAGTTGAAGTGGCATCAGTGTTTTTGGGTTACTAACAGTCCCTAAGCAGAGATTCAGGGACGCAATGGGTATTTGAGAAGCCCAATTTCACTCTCTACAATATCTCAGACACAAACTGCACTATGAAAAATACACTTTACCTAAAAAGTGTTTATTTCAACAGTCTCGTCCTGTTGCTTAGCACCACAACAAATACTATTAAAAGACTTCAAATGCATGTTGTGAACAATGAGACTAGAATGAACCTGTTTACCATAGTTCAAATGTCTCCTAGCAACTTAGCACCCTAAAACCAACTTCTATGAGCTACACTAGGGGATCATGGAATGGTGTAACTTGCATCTAGAGTTTCTTAGGGAGAATCAATGCACCTTATACCTGTTTACAGCAAAAAGATGTAGTTATCAGCATTCAGGAGCAAATGTTCCCTCGAGAGGAAAACACACATCTAATGTATCCTCTTTCCTCTCAGACTTAGCTCGATCTTAGCTTTCAGCATGGAACAAGATGCAGCAGCTTCACGGCAATCTGACTGTCAAGAGCTTCTCTGCCAGTATCTTGCACTGTAATCTGGGGCAAAGGATCTCTCTCCGCAAGTGGTCAATCAGAGAGCTTTTCATATTATAACTTATCTGAGATTGGAATTTCTTACATAACCTAAGGAATGTCTGACATAACCTGTGTGCAACAAGATGCTAGTCTTAGACACATTCTTATATACAAATAAGGTAAAAACACGTACATTCAGACTACACTGTTTATGTTGTTGTTCTTGTCTGACGTTGAAATAGAGATAACAAGACACTTGGTCCAGACTGGTGTCGCATCATGTGCCTGATCGAGGTCATTGTCTTGCATCAGGTGTCTTATGTAATTGCCTGAATGACTTGACACTTTCACAGGTTCTTAGAAAGATATGGGCAGATGACATCTACATCAAAAGCAGACATGTCAATGATTCTCCAAAAATAGAGAACATGGAGTCTCTGCCTTCTCAAGATGAAATCTGGCCTTATGGACTTTACATCAATTGCACTTTTTTCTGATCTCCCCTGGAGTGATATCCCTATTGCTAATATTCACCGTTCCCTGTTCGCTCAATTAAGGGAACGTTTCCGACATATAGTTAGAACCCCCCAGCAAAATTGTATACAAAAAGTAATCATTTGTGCCATTCTAGTAACTGTCGTAAAGCTAAATCTTTTCTGATCCACGCAATCATGTATTCAATCATTGATTAGAGCTGCTAGGTCACATTACAGGCGTATCATAAATGCAAGTAAGCGGAACTACGATGAGGGCATCTGGACAGATCTTATTGAGGCTTCTAGAACCAGAGACATGACTTCTTTTTGGCATATATTTGCCCATGGCAGCAAAGAGGAAAATATGCGCACTTATTTTTATATCCAGCCCTCAACTTGTGTTGTCATTTTGAGACTTTATATTCACCTACAAGCCCAACAGGGATCAGCTCAGATGGCGACTATAAACACCTTGACTGGCATTGTTTAATTCGCATCTACCACAAAAACCCAGGCTGCCATTGAGTCTGTGAAGATAGATAAAGCACCATACTCTGAGAAGATCCCATTGGATATCTTCCGAGTTAACATTACACTTTTGACCCTAAATATCAACTTCCTTTCTAACAGCATATTTGCCAATGCTGAGATACCTGAAACATGGCAGGGAGCTGAAATGATCCTCATTTATAAAAAGGGGCAGCGGGGCATTCCAAGTTATTACAGACCAATTAGCCACATGCACAATTTGCAAAAAAAATTGCTAAACAAGTTCTCAACAAACAAGCAATGGATGGCCGAAAAGGAGGTGTTATTACCTTTTCAGGCTGATTTCATACCCAAAGCTGGTACCCCTGACCAAGTATCCTGATTGTCCCTAATTAGATGGAAATACATTAATAATAAGAGAGAACATTTATACATTGCCTTTGTGAACCTGTGGGCTGCTTTTGATATCATCCTCAGACAGTTATTGTGAGAATCCCCTCATGAAATGGTCATGCCAACTATATTGCTGACAACTATAGCCGAGCTTCATGAGGATAATTATGCGCAGGTGTGCTGGGGCAAACAGGGGGAGATTACAGAACACATACCCGTATGCACAGGGGTGAGACAGGGGTGCATTCTGGACTCTACTCTCTTGCCTTTTTCAATGAATTATGCTCTTGATACACTCTTGGCTTGTATGCATGAATCTTCTAAACTTAATGATCTACCTATACTGGTCCTGCTTTTTGCAGATGACAGTCTGTTGTTATCTAGAACCCCCATTGGCTTGCAACATCTTATGTATAAGTTTAAACAGTTTTGCGATATCAAGGATTTAGAAATCAATACACAAAACACAAAGTACGTGACTATCAACCCACACAAGTCCTTTTGCGGTTGCATCTCCTTAGGATTTACATGTCTTGAGAGGGCAGAACGATTTGTTTACTTGGGGATAAAGGTCGATAGTACATTATCTTGGGCCCCTCAAATAGAAAAGGGCAAGTCAATACTTCAGCATAGGGCTGCAGCATCAAGGGGCATAATATCAAGATCTCCTTCCCCTGCCCTTGAGGTCTACAAAACCAAGGTGCAATCTGCTGCCTTGTATGTAGCAGAGACTTGGGGTCTTACAGACACAGCATCACTGGCTATAGGGGGAAATGTTTTTGTCAGATCTCTCTTAGACCTACTGCAAAGTTCATTCCATTATTCTTTGATATTGAGATAAAATGAAATTGAGCATATCGCTGCCCTCCCACCTCTTCAATTTTGGGCTAGATCATGGTCAACTGTTGAACCTGCCCCTTGCAGGGCTGGCTTAATTGAAATTTTAAACCTTGAAATTTTGGCTGTCCTGCCTTGGCTTTGCCACATAGGATCCTGGTTGGGCATATTGATTTTGGAGAACATGTGGATTGACCCATCTTCTATAACTCCTGCTTCAAAAGGTGTCATAAAAAGAGTTTTATTGGCCAACTACACAAAAGTGTATCCAAAGAAGCCTAGCGGCAAAATATTTTGAATTGAAACCCTTGCCCTCTTTTGAAGCATTGGTGGATTACATATATCCCCCACAATACAAAACACTTTTCATGAACTTCTGTGTTGGAACTCCTTGCATTAAAAGTTTCAGAACGCAGTGGTTTACTTGCCATGCCGCTAACATCTTCTGTCCCTTATGCAATAGCCAGGAAATTGAAAATATTGACCACATATCACTTTTTTTCCCACCCTTATATTGCAGGAAATAGGAAGTGGATTTGTCAATTATGTCTTCACCTGGCATTCAGCATTATCTGCCTGCTTTAAAAGTCCTTCAATCTGGTACTTTCCTGCTTATTGTGTTCTCCTGAAGCAGTTTCTTACATTGTGTTTGGTTAATTAGTAATCAGTTGGTATTGGCATTTTAGGATACTTCTGATCAATTATAATAGCGCTCAGATTAGTACCAGGCTGTGGGGTTTTCGATCTGAGGAGGTTGCATGTTTTTTTGCATCTGCTTCCAAAGGTTTTTGGCTTGTTCTTTAAACTGTGTGATAGCGTGGATTGGGGTCAAATATAAATAATATGGTTCACAGTTTCTATTTCCATCGCTTACAGGGTTAAGCCCAGTCCCCAAGCCGGCCTGTTCTTCTTGAGGCGATGAATCTTGGTCACCATATTATGATTCAAAGAGCTATTTCGGCATCACAAGCAAATTTCAAATGCAATTCCCAGTCAGTCAAGGATGAGTTCTGGATACGTTTAAAAAGCTTTATTCTCATTAAGAGATTAGTATTTGTCTTTTTATTCTTTGTGTTCATTCATATTAGTCAATAAATCTTAAAAAGTTATAGAAATCTCATAAAAATATTTGATTAGAATCAATCAGACAAATAAGGCATCAAGCGCGTTCCATAAAGGAATATGTTATGTTATGTTACCACAACTTGTAAAGTGCAACAGCTGCCCCAGCAAAGGGGAATATACCCTAATCTAAAGTTCGAATCAGGATTTCAGAGTTAGCAGAGCCGATGAAGAGTTCAAGATCAAAGGAAAAGAGTGAGATTAAAGGAGCATAAAGCTCAAAGTCAAATTTTAAGCAGCAGAACTCCCCATAAAGAGTAGTTCATGAAACTCAGCCTAGTCTCAGTCAATCAAGTAGATGATCAGACATTCGCAGTAGAAATCTGCAAAAATAAAGCCTTTAAATGAAGTAAGGATGAAAAGAAGCAGCAGTAGCCACAACTGACAGCCTCGGGAAAGCATCCAGAGAAGCATAGCCACTAGCTAGGAATATGCACTAATATAAAAATAAATGAATACATGTTGCAGACACTGTATCTGGTTTCTTCCCTCTGGACCAATCAAAGGCAGCTCTCCTCTGTGAGCAGGTTCCGTAGCCACAACTGACAGCCTCGGGGAAAGCATCCAGAGAAGCATAGTCACTAGCTAGGAATATGCACTAATAGAAAAATAAATGAATAAATGTTGCAGACACTGTATCTGGTTTCTTCCCTCTGGAACAATCAAAGGCAGTTCTCCTCTGTGAGCAGGTTCCGTTCTTCTTTTTCCATGAAAACACATGCAGATTGCAAAGCCTTACCACAAGTTAGCAGTAGACATTCTTACGTAGTTAAGTTCTAGAAATATAAGCCTCCATTCCCATAGGCATGGATCGTAGATTGTCCTTCTAAATTAACTTGTTTCACTGCATACACAATAAACTATGCTAAAAAGAAGAAACAGTGGGGCATATTAGCAAGAACCTGTGAAAATTATCGCAAAGCTTGCTTAGCGCGCGTTTTTCGATCGGCGGCTATCGCTGGATATTACCGCGGAGATAACATGCTATTAGCAAGGTTTATCTCCAATGCGATAAAATATCCAGCGATAGCGGCGAAACCCAGCAATAACGCGAGAAATCCAGCGATAGAATCCCCACGCTAATGCTGGGGACTTAACCTTACAATCCACCTCCCATTGACTAATATTGTTAAGTCATGTTTTTACCAGTACTAAAAAACCAGCGTTAATCGCGGTTAGCGCGCGTTTTTTTATCGCTTTGCGGTTATTGCTAATAGGCGATAGCGATGTTAGCGACTGCTTTCAGTCACTGTTAGGTTGGGAACGCCTCCTTTGCATGTCATTAGCGATAAATATTGCTGACATGCAAAGCGGCACCCAAACCAGTCGCTATCGCCTAAAAGCTGTCGCTAACACCTGTTAGCGACAGCTTGCTGATAGGGCGATAGAAATATCGCCGCTTTAGCGGCAAAAAGTGCCGCTAAAGCGGCGATAGAGCCCTTGATAATATGCCCCATTATTTTTTGCAAACATACTGTTTAGTAATGCATTTCATTAATACGAGCAAGAAATATTGTTTAGAATGCGCAACTGTTCTATTCAGTCATGTGAAATAGAATGAGATCCAGAAATGTGATCACTAAGAACAATATGTTGCTTTATAAAATAATACATTTGATTAAACCTGAACATTCTGCAGTTATGACGAACACACTAAGCATGTCATATTTAATCCTGGGCATAGCGCTACGCTCACGGAGCAAGCGTAGTTTGCACTACTATGCAAATAGCACGTAGCACAGTGCAAAAACTGTGCTAAAACACGAAGCGTAGCAGCAAAATGATCAACACCTACAAATGCTTTGATAAAGCAATTTTACATGCTAAAAAAGCATATAACCAATTCACAAAAGTGAACTTTGAGAATGAAAATATACGGCAATGAGAGAGGTGATGATTTTGGGGTCCCTCCTAACCTAGGGGGAGGACCAAGCAGATGCCTTGAACACAAAGAGCATATCATGCTGAACGATTCAGTGGTGGTCCCTTCCTCCTAGGACCACCCCAAGCACAGTTATGGGCAAAAATACAATCCCAACCAAAGGCCCTGCAAAGCATTATGGGACGAGATTAGCAGTGGGCAGTGAATATTATAGTGTCCAATATCAAAATAATTCTACAAAGAGCTGCAGTTCAACTAGTCGTTAAAAGATGTCCCTCACGAGTCAAATGCAAAAGCATTGAAATTATTATTTCATCAAGCTGCAGTTCCACTAGTCGTTACTAGATGTCCCTCACGAGTCAAATGCAAAAGCATTGAAACCCTTTCATGAAGCTTTTGCATTTGACTCGTGAGGACATCTAGTAGCGACTAGTGGAACTGCAGCTTGATGTAATAATAATTTCAATGCTTTTGCATTTGACTCGTGAGGGACATCTAGTAACGACTAATTGAACTGCAGCTCTTTGTAGAATTATTTTGATATTGGATACTATAATATTCACTGCCCACTGCTAATCTCGTCCCATAATGCTTTGCAGGACCTTTGGTTGGGATTGTATTTTTGCCAATAACTGTGCTTGGAGTGGTCCTAAGAGGATGGGACCACCACCGAATCGTTCAACAAGATGTGCTTTTGTTTTCAATGCATCTGCTTGGTTCTCTCCCTAGGTTAGGGAGGATCCCAAAATCATCACCTCTCTCACTGCTTGTTAATTTATCATTTTCACTTTTGTGAAATGTCTATATGCATTTTAGCATATAAAGACAGAGATACTTATATTATCATAACTTGCACTGTGCAAGATGCTATTTGCATTTATTGCACAGTGCAGACAAGCACACAGCTACGCAGTGTGTAGCACTTTGTGTAGCTGAATGTAGTTCAAAGTGTACTTCACGTAGCTACGCGTAGTGCTACAATCAAACTATGCACAGGGTTAGTCACATTAAGGTCAGACTTCCAAATTATTTGTGCACAGTTTAGCAAAATTAGGTTCACTTCTAGTTAAAGGAAGCTTGTTTCGTAATAGTTCTATGGTCTATACACATAGCTATGACTGCCTATTTCAGTTTGCACATTTTAAATGCGTGTAATTTCAGCTTTTAATTTTTCATGAATCGTTTGCACAATATTAACTGTTAATCCAAATAATTTACATTTTAATTAGTCAATCCTATCAGTCCCCAATCTGATGGTTATTTTAACCATCACACTACTTTTGTTTCACAAGTGAGATCTGCTCAAAGGGCACTATCATCGTCCGTTGAATCCTGTCAGTATCATTTCAAACTTTGGAATTTTAATGATTTTCGATTATTCATGAGGTCATTTAAATCCAAATGTTTATCAAATCTTTTCTTTCTTTCTCTGCTCTTTCTCTTGTGTAAGTAAAGCTTGCAGCCTTTAAATAAAGCAAATAGGCAAAACAAAAAAAGTTCTATTATTAGTATTGGCATAAGTATAGTTTTCAAAATACCTCCTCCTGCTGTTGTAATCCTATTCGCAATGGCATGTATCCTTTTCCCAAAATTCTCAAAAACACTAGGGGCCTCACTACGATGGCCAGCGGACCGCCAATGACAGGCCATCGGTGGTGGTCCAACCGACATCCAGGCCATCGGCCTGACCGCCGGATTACAATATCGGCAGTCGGAGCGCAGAGGTCGGGGGAAAGACTGCCGCCTCCGACAGGATCCAAGTTCCCATCAGGGCGACAGTCGGAATTTTATCCCTACAATGGAGGCTTGCCTGCGCAGGCACCGCCATAAAGAGTAGGATGTCCCTTTCTGACTGTCTTTTCATGGCGGTCCTACCTCCACGAAAGGAAGACAGAAACAGGCTTTGGGGGCCCCAAGCACGGCCCCCATCCCTTATTGGCTAGTGCTAAGCTGCATGGATGTAGTGCCCCCCCACACATTCATGTACCTTGTGCCAGGCACCGCACAGTGCCTGGCACAAGGTGCAAGGTTGTGCACAAAGTTATTTTTCTTCTGTAGCTTGTCTTGCAGCCCTTTTCCTGGGCCGCAGCACAAGCCACAGTAGAAAAAGGCACTTTCCGACCACCTGCACAGTGGTCTGATCGTAATAGACTGGGTGGGACCGCCCACTCATTGTCGGACGGTCACCTGCCGAAAACAATAGCAGTCGGTGGTCCAACCAACTGCCATCGTAATGACGCCCTAGGTGTCGCTTATTCTTCTAATTCAGGTTGTAAGTCTGAAATGTTCTTTACAAATTCAGGTATGTATGAGCAACAATGGGTTAATTTAAGCATTTTGCAGATTCCACCCTTCTCTGCAAGTAAAATTTCTAAAGCTAGACAATCTTGCAAAAACATTGATTGTATTGCTACAAGTTTGGTGTTTACTACTAATAAACCTCCAGAAGTACTGGGTGCCATCTTGTCGGCAGCAATTGACAGTTTTTTAATCTTTCCATCATTTAATGTGACTCCTACTGGTGGAATGATTTGCATTAAATATGTCTCCCACTAATTCACCTCCACTTTCTATACTACGTGTGTGTCCATGTGCTGGTGTGATTGTTAAGGCATCTATACTATTCACATGGTACATGTTAGGAAATAGCACAGCTAAATAGCATATACCCTCCCAGTCAGCAGGCAGCAAAAAGTAAGAATTCTGTCCATAACCAAAATAAACTCCTGAAATTGCAGATTATTCTCCCTGTATAATTTGCCATGTTCCTCTAGTTTGAATGTGTTTTTACAACTGCTAAACCATACATGTCTGTTTCTTTTGGGTGTCCTTCTGTAAACACAGATTTTCTCTTTATGTTGACTGTTTATATTAATTTTGGGTTAACCATTTTTTTTCTAAACTAGTCTTCTTTCTTTCAAATATTTTTCAAAACATCATTGTGTTTGTCTTTACTAAGGGGCCGATTCCGATCTCGGCCGGTAGGGCACCGAATCGGATTCGGCTTAACTGGATCCGATTCGGAGCCCCCTTTCCCGACCGATTCGTACGTGCGTCCGGCCGAGCGAGTATGATGTGAGCGCACGCGAAATCGCCGGCCGACTTGTTCGCAAGTCTGAAGCGCTCCGACCGACTCGCACGGACACGATTCGACCCGCTCTATGGAGTCGTTCCCCGGCCGGGCAAGTACGATGAGCGCCGCGAGCAGTCCGACCGACTCGCACCGTCCGGCTCGAAAGAGCAGTCGGAGCCGCACTTTGGGGGTCCGTGTCGGACCCCCCTGTACGCTTAGCCGCGTGAGTCGCACACAGGGGGGACCCATGGGTCCCCCCTACCTGTGCATGTACACCGCGAGTCGCTTTGGGGGCACCCTTGTTCGCCTCGCACCCATTGGGTCAATGGGAGCCCGCGTACGCGTTGTACGTCCGGCTTCCATTGACTCAATGGGAGTCCGACCGACTCGAGTCCGATTGCATGCGTGCGCATCGTACTCGTTCGGTCGGACTGCCATAGTCCGATTCGGTCGGAAATCTCTCCGGGTCCGGCTCGGTCGGAGAGATTTCCGGCCTGAATCGGAATCGGCACCTATGTGTCAGGTTAGTGTTTCTCTCCTGTAAAGTCATAATTAAAATGTTCTCTAGTGGTTACATCAAACAGGTTAAATTGTTTTGATAAGCTTTAGCACTATCTGTGTGGCTTACAGTAATACCAAGCTGTGCCCATTTCTTTTCCTTGTGGGTATAAATTCATGTTTGCTATGAAAGGCACTCTAGAAAGAATTAAATCATAATTAGAATAGAAATATTCAAAATGTTTGTGTCCTTATACAAGTGAAAGTAGTATACTACGTGTAATTCCATAAGATAACGGCATGTGATAATAAGTGACTTCTTCTGCTGAAGGTAAATGAGCACAGACATAACAGTTATTTGCGCCAAAGCATGTTTATATTCCTGCACTTATCTAGAATAAATGTTAGCTGAGTAATCCTCTCTACTGTAAGCGACAAATGAAGCTTTCAATTCCTCTTCATCATTCAGGTATGTATGCGTTTTTGTTGTGTTCACATTTCTAAATCTTTTCTCTGGAGTTAAGTACAATCTTATGAGCACTATTGTAATCGAGCACTATTGTAATCATTATTACTGTTATCACGAAGACTGAACACATAATATATTTACACCTATTTCTAAGGCAACACGTTTCTCCAAAAGCAGATTAGATGCAGCCAAGTTCAAAAGTTCAAAGTAGAATTGTGTAAGTAGCTTCATTAAGATGAGTTACTTTCAGCCAAGCAATCTTCTCATAGACAATCCTTAAGCCTGCTCCTTGTTCTTCTAAATTGTTATTACTACTCTTCCACAGCAAACTCGGGTCTAGGTACTCTTCTTAAAAATAAAAATATAGTTAAGTAGTTTCAGTCTCTTTATCTCTTTCAAACAGTCTTTTTGAAGTTTTTTTTCCTTCAATGTTTTTATGATTGCAACAGTTCGTTTTTGTCAAGTATCTTTTATCCCAACACTTATGATTGTTGTGAAATCATGGAGGTTTAAACAGTTCAGATCTCATACCACACAAATTCTCTATTGTGACATTCAGTATTTGATCCTCTTAGTAATACTACTCAGGTGCTGAATACTTCCGACAAGGCACTCTTGCTCTTTTTGATCTCCTCAATTTTGAATGATCTCCCTCTGTGTCACTTTCATCACTTAACTCTGGGCCAGATGTACGACTGTTTTTTGCGGTCGCAAACGGGAAATTGGACCATTTGCATCTGCAAAAAAGGGTCTTGGCATGTACAAACGCTATTAGGAAGTGGCATCCCTTCCTAATAGTGAGTCACAACGGAATGTACCATTGTTTTGTGACCGCGCTTGCGGCCGCAAAACACTTGCAGTTTACCACCTACTTCAAGTCAGTGGTAAACCACTCGCTAATCCGAAGGGGTCCCAGGGACCACTGCCTGCCCTTAATAAATGAAACAGAAACGTTTCATTATTCTTTTTTAAATGCATTCCATTTTCCTGTAAGGAAAACTGGCTGCATTTAAATAAAAAACTGCTTTATTTAAAAAGCAGTCACAGACATGGTGGTCTGCTGACCCCAGCAGGCCACCATCCCTGGGAGTGCTAGCCATTCCTAATGGGGTCACAAATTGTACCTGCCTCATGAATATTAATGAGGCATGCAATTTGCAACCCCATTAGGAATCGCAAACAGTGTCTGAGACACTGTTGTACATTCCAATTTGCGAGTCGCAAATTGCGAGTCACAAAACGATGTAAGTTGCGACTCGCAAATTGGTAGGGTCGTACATCTGGCCCTCTGTCTTCAGGAAAAGTTCTTGAAATCCAATCAGCTGATATGCTCTTTTTCAGTCTTCCTTGATTACAGTTCCATGGCTATTCAATGCTACGGGTGACTCTTCATGTTACAGTGTTTGTTTCTTCACCCAAATCTTCTGACTGTACTGATATTGTTTCAGTCAAGTTCCCAAGTTGAGAGTCAGTGTCTGCTTCTCCTTCATTAGAGACTTTGATGCCACTCCGTGAAACAACAGGTGCTTGGATTGGTATTGCAGCCTTTGAATTTTCACTCCTTTCTTCTCCTTGTTCATGCTGTGCTCTCAGTAACACTGCTCCTTGCGGTCTCTCACCTGGTGGTGGTACAGTCACCAAAGTTCTTCGTTCGGGATGAAAGAGCACAATTCCTTCTTCGGGATTTGTCACCTTCTTGGTGTGGAATGCATGCACCCAGTTTGGCACTCCAGCGCATTTAACAGCACTTTTAGTAACTGAAATAACCTGGAAGGGGCCTTTCCATCTCAGTTTCAAACAGGTCTTCCACACGTGCTTCTTGATCATGTCCCAATCACCTAGATTGAGGTTGTGGGGCTGTTCTTCATAAGGATCTTTAGTGGCAGCTGCAACCTGGTAAAAACAGAACGGGACACATCAGCCACTCCTTTGCAAAAATCGAATATCATATCATCTGTGGCATTCAAAAGTGCATTTGCAGGGACAGCAGGCAGCCTCATTGTGCGGCCCATCAGAATCTTGTGGAGCGATAAACCAGTCTTCCTATCAGGAATACTTCGAATATTCATCAGCACCAAAGGTAAAGCATTCAGCTATTTCAGTGATGTTGAAGTACAGGCTTTGGCTAGTCGACACTTAATAGTCCCGTTTATATGTTAAACAATACCTGAAGCCTCAGGTCAATAGCTGCAATGTAGTATTTGCTCAATCTGTAATAATCTGCAAAAACATCGTCAGGACCTCATTGTTAAAGTGGGCCTCCCAATCTGATTCCAGAGATACCAGCATTCTGTACCTGGGAATCAGTTCTTGTAATAAAAGTTTTGCTACTGTGAGACTGTCATTTCCTCTGGTTGGGTAGGCTCAACCTATCTCAAGAAGACACATACTATGACAAGGACGTATCTCAGCCTGTTGCAAACTGGCATTTCGATGAAGTGCATTTGCATTCTATTAAAAGGACCACATGATCTCCCTATCTGACTCAACGTAACATGTGTTCTTTTCCCTGCATTCATTTGTTGACATGTCACACAGCAATGACACACTTCTGCAAGCAACTTGAACCTAAGATTAAACCAGTTCTGTGGGAAGAACCTCGCCATGGAATCCCCCCCTAAAGGGGTGAAGCCATTAAAGTATTGTGTCATTGGGAATAACAAACTATCAGGTAACACTAGTCTCCCATCAGCTTACATCCATATATCATTTGTATTTTTCACACAACCTGCTCTGATCCAACTTTGTGGTTTCTGAAAGATTTTCCTGTAATTTCTTTCAATTCATCCCAAATATCTGTTACTTTCATCAACATTGAAAATGAGTATACACCTCGTATACACCTCAGATTTACATGTGAAACTTCCATTAAATGTACAGTACAATATCGTGCTACTGAATATGTATACTTAAAAACCGTGGCAATGTAGTCAATCCCATGTTGATGAGCTGCACATTTAACAACAGCAATTTCTGCAGGCATCTGTAAGGCTTCCAGTAAATTTTGCACTTGGACACTGTTTCTGATAAGTGTAACTGAAGAGGTTTTGAAACCTCATTTGGACCATAATTTCCAAAAATCATGGGCAACACCAAAGCCGTACTGACTATCCGTAAATATGGTCACTCTAATTTGAGTAGTCAAACAGCATTCTCTGGTAAGGGCAATCAATTCTGCAACTTGTGCTGAGGTAACACCTTGGAGACATGAAGCATCACCAACATCATTTATTGTACACACAGCGTAAGCTGCTCTTGGGGTACCTTCATTATTTCTTAAACATGAGCCATCAATAAAAATTACCTGGTTATGCTCAATCAGGGGTTCATCCTAGATGTCAGGGGACATCTAGCCATTTATGGGCATTAAAGTTGATGGATTAACAACTTGACAGTGTTTCAAAACCACATTGTCAGATGACAAAATTCTTTGCTCATACTTTGTGAGCCTATTATGGGTCATGTATTGGGTTTTTATTCGTGTAAGTAGAAGCTCCACAGAGTGTTGGACTATTACAGTTAAAGGATAAAGGATATCTCATCACTATGCTCTCACTTTTTTCCAGACTAGCGCTCACCGTGGCAACTGCTTTAAGGCAGCGGGCAGACCTGTGGCAACAGGATCAAGGGTAGTCTAGAAGTATGGATAATTGGTCGAACTGAAAAGAGATCTATATTGAGGGCTTAGCTAATGACCACCTTGAAATAGGTTTTGAATGTTGGTATTATGGAATATCGTCTTTTATAGAACATAGAGGTAGTATGTTTAGTCTTGTCCAAGATGGCGGCCGGGTTTGGAGTTGCAAGGTACTCATTCCATCCATGTCAGTATTGAGATGGTATGAGGCCAGAGTTTTTAGTAAAACGTAGTGCCTTGTACTAAGGGTTAAAGTTGTTTATGTTAAATACGGTAAGCTTGCGGGCACCGTTACAGATTTATTTACATAAGACTCTCTTTAAATATTCCGGTAGTGAATGTGAAAGTGGTTTTTTAACCCTCTTCAAGATGGCGGCTTCCATTGTGGCCTTTTTGTCTGTTTTTTATTTCTTACAAATTATTCGTGCATCCGGAAGTTAGCGTGCATTTGAGCCGGAATGCCGGTTGGTTTCATTTATCACAGAATTCGGAAGAAGCGGAGCAGGCAAGGAGACTTTTGAGTCCCGGTAGGTGATTATGGAGGGAGATATTATTTGAAGGAATGGTTAGAATCATGGGCATTTAGTCTATTTAATTGGGGTAAAGTACCTACTTTTTAGTAGTTCAATTGTTTTTTTTTATTGTTTAGAATCTAAATGTATGGCGAGTGTTCCTCTAGCACTATATTTTTTGTGGGCCACCTGTAGTAGGCCTAACGATAGTGGCCAGTTTGTTTGGTATAAGAGAATAACTGGGGGGCAGTTTTAAATGCAAATTGATTTTATATTTGGTATACAACAAGTTTGGAATGTTTTTCTCCGGATAAGCCGAATGCCTTTGAGGGTTAGGACCGGAGTAGTATTAAAAAAAACACCCGCGATAAATTGTGATAAATTGTCGTTTTTTGGAATTAACATTGCATAAAAAGGATAATGCACGGCCAAAATAAGGGAGTGTGACAGTCTACTAGAAGAGCCCTACAAAGTTTTGATAAATAAAACAGAAGAGGTGATGTGAATATGGGTTTATGCCTCATATATTCTCTTGGGGCAGCATGGCGACATGTAGAATTTAGAGGTAACCTATAACTTACCACAGTGTTGTTCTTTTATGCAGGCATCAACGTTTTGATTGAGGCTGCCAATAGGCCTTCCTTTTAAATTTGAGGATTTTATTATTGCCAGAAGTTCGGCATTCTTAACTTTCGAGCCACAGCTCCAGTGGCTAAACCTAAATGGGCTCATGATCTGGTAATGCACATATTATTTTTATTGTTATATTTATTTTTATTTTTATTTTCATGTTATAAAACAACCTGTTTAGTTGAAACGGAGACAAATAGGGCAGATTTAATAAATCGTTCTCTCCCCTTTTCTATACTATTTGGTGTTTTGTAGGGTTCTAAGGATGATTTTACCTACATACTGACTCCAGTAGATCTGTGAAGTTTATGGAAGTATAATCCTAAATCCTGAACAATTTTGGTTTTATGCTAAAGGTAGAGTTTCAGTTATCTAATAGACATCGACAAAAAAATGAATTCATATTTGGAGGAATGCTAATTACAATGGTTTTTTATTTGTTTGGTAATATTTTTCTCCCTTGCATAATGTATCCACAGAACAAACCCCATTATTATTGTTGCGGGATCGTGTGGTTAATGTGGAGAATTATAATCATCAAGGAAGGAATATAATATTTTTCTCTTCCCATTCCCTGTCTTTTCATCAGTTTAGGTGGGTACATTCCTTTACAACTAGAATTATCATTAGAGTGTGGCAGAATAGGGTTGGTGCATGAGTGGAAATGTCCCTCCCTCTTTTTATAATTAATAACGACCATGTGACTGGCATGATGAAAAAGGTTGGTGTAAAAGGAAATATCCTTTATAAAACCCATTCATATATATATATATATATATATTTTAAATCATTGTTAGTGATGGGTTTATCTACTAAGGAGAATATATATATTAAGAGTTTTTAAACTCAGGTTGTGGATTGAGTGGTATGTGTGGAATTATTAAATTTGAATCACCATGGATTGGACTGAAATTGTAATATAGATGTCTTTGTTGTATTTGTTGTATGTTTTATAAAAAAGTGATTAATTGTCACATGATATATTATGTATTAATGTTTTTTGGGACAAAATCTAATATGTTGATTTTATATGAATGTCTTTTTTAGATTATTGTGTTGGGAGACACCAAAATTAATTGCTAGCCTGAAGAAGGTGGTGTATTCGATCAAACCACCGAAACGCGTCGCTTTGTTTTGAAATCGCACCCAAGCATCACTGGTTTTTTACAATAGGGAATCGAATAGACACTTAGACCTGTTTCATGTAATGTTTAATCTCAAATGAAATACTGACAAAACCTTTGTGCCTTGGTTTGCTCAATAGAGTTACTTGACTCTATTGTTATTATAATTTTTGTTGTATTCTCCCATGAATTTTTGAATATGTATTTTTAATAATATTGTTTTCTATATGTGTTTTTTTAAATAAGGAAAAGAATTGATAACAATATGAATATATTTTTTAATAATATTGAATAAGGATCCTGTCAATAAAGATATTTTGTATTACATTTTTCTGGTGTTCAATTCCATTGATGGTGATTAGAGTGCATGTGAGATTGTTGTGGTATATCGCGTGTTTATGAGAAATCCAAAGGGATTTTGTGTTTGACATATAGGGGTCGATTCCGATTCGGGCCGGAAATTTCTCCGACCGAGCCGGACCCGGAGAGATTTCCGACCGAATCGGACCCGTGCAGTCCGACCGAACGAGTACGATGCGTCCGTATGTTATCGGACACGAGTCGGTCGGACTCCCATTGAACTCAATGGGAGCCGGTCGTACAACGCGTACGCGGGCTCCCATTGCCTCAATGGGTGCGAGGCGGACAAGGGCGCCCCCTACAGCGAAGTGCGCCGCGAGCGCCCGCGGCGTACACGCACAGGTAGGGGGACCCATGGGTCCCCCTGTGTGCGCCTCGCACGGGTACACGTACAGGGGGTCCGACACGGACCCCCAAAGTACGTCTCCGACAGCGAGTTCGAGTCGGACGGCGCGAGTCGGTCGGAGCGGTCGAGGTGCGCATCGTACTTACCCGGCCGGAAAACGTCTCCATTGCGCGGTGCGAACCGGGTCCGAGCGAGTCGGTCGGAGCGGTACGATCCGGGTACGAGTCGGTCGGAGCGGTCGGGTCGCCCGGACGAGTCGGTCGGCGAACTCGCATCGTACTCGCTCGGCCGGACCCGCGTACGGTTCGGTCGGGAAACAGGCTTTCGCATGGCTTTTTTCCCGACCGAATGGTATTGGGTGCGCCTCCGACCGAGATCGGAATTGGCCCCTAAGTCTAGAAGTATGCCACAGGCTTCCGAGCATCACCATGTGTTTGACTCAGCACTGAGAGATTGCAGCCCTCCCTCTCTCTGAAAAATAAGGTAAAATCTTTACTGTAATCTGGAATTCCTAATGATGGGGCACAAAAAAGTGTACCTTTCAGCTCTAGGAAGACTTTTAAGCACTTGTTGTCCTAAGGAAGTGGGTCAGACACATCCTATTGTGTCAGCCTCAGGAAAGGCCTTGTCACTAGGGAAAAGTTCAGTATCCACTATCTACAGTAGCCAACCATTTCCAGAAACATCCTGTCTTCTTTCTGTGTTCAAGGTGGATTCATCTGAAGAATTGCTTCCACTCTCTCTGGTGACAACTTTCTAGCTCCCTTCTGAATTATGTGTCCCAGATATTGAACTTGTCTCTTACAGTGCTGCAGTTTACCTGGTAACACGTTATGCCCATTTTCGGCCAAGTGATTCAACAAAGCAATAGAATATTTTTTGCAAGCTTCTTGTGTTTCTAATGCTCCAAGCAGATCGTTTATATACTGCACAAGGACTGATCTATAGGGCATTTGTAGTTATTCTAAATTCTTTTTTAAAATCTGATTAAAGATTGATGGACTCTATGTATACCCTTGTGGGAGTCAGCACCATGCTGAAACTCTCTGCTGAAAAGTTATCGAATGAAGAAATTGGCTACCTTCATGCAATACAAAAGGGGATGATGGACGGAACGTTTGAGCCAATCAAACACTCACCCCCAGTCAACTGATCTGGGTTTAATCCATCATCATTCTTTAGCTCACTCCACCACTCCAGTTCAGACATGGCCATATGCAAATCAGTCTGACCCTGTGCCTCATGGGAACAGTCCAGCCCGAACTGCCAAGCAATGTCTTCCCTGGACCGGAAACAAGCATCCTAGGACCGGTTTCTGGCATTTCAGCCGTCATCAGCCAGGCTTGCTTGAATCCAGTGGCAAAGTGAGCAAGGGACCCACGTCTAGGCATACCCCCGCCAACTTAGGGCGACCAAGCGATACAAAAGGGATGATGGACGGAACGTTTGAGCCAATCAAACACTCACCCCCAGTCAACTGATCTGGGTTTAATCCATCATCATTCTTTAGCTCACTCCACCACCCCAGTTCAGACATGGCCATATGCAAATCAGTTTGACCCTGTGCCTCATGGGAACTCTGAACTGGGGTGGTGGAGTGAGCTAAAGAATGATGATGGATTAAACCCAGATCAGTTGACTGGGGTGAGTGTTTGATTGGCTCAAACGTTCCGTCCATCATCCCCTTTGTATCGCTTGTTCGCCCTAAGTTGGCGGGGTATGCCCAGACGTGGGTCCCTTGCTCACTTTGCCACTGGATTCAAGCAAGCCTGGCTGATGACGGCTGGAATGCCAGAAACCGGTCCTAGGATGCTTGTTTCCGGTCCAGGGAAGACATGGCTTGGCAGTTCGGGCTGGACTGTTCCCATGAGGCACAGGGTCAAACTGATTTGCATATGGCCATGTCTGAACTGGGGTGGTGGAGTGAGCTAAAGAATGATGATGGATTAAACCCAGATCAGTTGACTGGGGGTGAGTGTTTGATTGGCTCAAACGTTCCGTCCATCATCCCCTTTTGTATCACCTTCATGCAATGGCAGTGACAAGAAAGCCTGGCAGAGATCAATGACAGTAAACCATTTCTGCAATACAAGGAATTTGGAACAATGTTGTGGGTGGATTCAGTACCACGGGACAACGTGGAACAACCATGCTGTTCATTTTCCTAAGATCTTGGGCAATCCTATATTTTCCACTGGGTTTCTGTGATCAGAGAGTTACAAGGACTTCCAATCAACTCCCTCAAAATTCCTTTCTGTATCATGTCTTCTATTACAGGTGTTATTTCTACAATTGTTTCTGGGGTCAAATTCTATGGTAGTGTTCTTGGAAACACTGCATTTGCCTTTAAGGTAATCTGGACTGATTCTACACCTTTAATCAGTCCGATATCTTTCTCTGTGAAATCCCATACTTCTGGCTTCACAGTTTCCCTCAAATCAGTAAGAAATTCTTCAATGGTCATTAATGCGAACAATCCTACAGCTGTCTTTTGTTGAGCCATTTTAAATTCCATATCCTCATCAGGAGTCTGGAATTCGACACCGTCCGGCTTACAGTAAATTGTACAGTTTAACATGAACAATAAATCTGTCCCTAATAAATTTACTGGGCTTGTGTCACAAACGACAAATTGGTGATTTTCTTCAAATTAGCATATTTTTACTAGGACCTTCTCTGAAACTGGATTGGTAATCTGTTCATTTGAAACTACTACAATTTGGATCTCTTTTCCAGAGAGGGGTAGGTCTGAGACTTCCAGAGTTCTAACAGTGGACCTGTAGCACCAGTATCTATAAGAAAAGATACGGGTTGGCCATTCACCTCACTTCTATGAATGGACCACTCTGGTCTACTTCTAAGACTGCACCAGGCAAAACAGGAAACTGCTGTAAGGCATTCTGATTTGTGTTGGGAAATTCTTGAAATGTATTTTGATTAGCTCTTGGCATCTGGTTCAAATAAAATCTTTGGTTTCCCATATTCTGTGGGAGCCTTTGAGCTTGTAGGCATCATTGGAACTTGTTTTTGGATTGGCTCCTATATTTGCTACACTGTTATATTTTGCATTTGCACTTCCTTCTGCATTTTCACATTTCCATTTGCATTATCAGGATTAAATCTACGCTCCCTCTTCCAATGCCCGACCCTGTTACCAACATGACAAGGCGTCATTTTCTTCAGCATTGCAACATCCATTCCTGAACCTGTATCAATTGGAACACCTCAGCCTCTACCTTGTGAAAAACCAAACCCTCCTGGATGTCCCTGAAAACCTACATGTGGAGAAAAAACACCTTGCATACCTGATTTCCTGCACAATAAGGATTCTGAAAACCTTTCTGTGCAAATTTCATCTGGGCCAACATGAATTTCTGTTTAATCTTTTTCTGTTTCATCTCTGCAATATTTTGCATAACACTCAATCTCATCAAGTGATTTACTCTGCCAGCATATTACACTTTGGGTTATATGCAAACTGATCTCGGGTCTCAATCCTAGAACAAACTGAGATCCAAAAATGCCTATGTCTTTCTCAGCAGGGTATTCTCGCTACCATGCCACTGAAACACCTGTAACAACTGCTCATGGTACTCATGAACGGATTCTGTTTCTTATTGTGTCGTTCAATTAATTTTTAACCAATCTAGATCTTTTGGAGGCATTCTACCTTTCAGAAAGGTAATCACTGCTTCATATTTTTCCATTACTACAGGAGATGGTGCTTTAGTTTGTGCCGCTCTTGCTGGTTCTTCATGTGGCCATTGTATAGCAGTCTTACACTCAGTCCACAAATCACTCGCTACTACAATATCAAAGAATGTATTCAAATCAATCCACAGCACATTTGAAATTTTCCGAAATCAACTTGAGTATCACTGTACAGGATTGTCTTTCAATTTTGGGAAATTGCTTCTAAAAGCTGCAACATCTCCTCTACTCCAAGGTACATGGACGTACACTCCTCCCGCTATTTCTCTCAAGGGATAAGCTGAAGCTCCTTCCTCATTCTGTTCATTCTATTGCCCAACTCAGGTCCCTTCTTTTTTTCCATGATTTATTGCCCATTTATTTTCAAATTTTTCAGTTTCACTGCATTTACCGATGCATTTTATTAATTCTATAATGTGCAACCTCATTCCTGAAGAACGCATTGTTTCAATTGCTTCATCATCTAGTTAAACCCTGTAACTTTTCTGCAAAGGAAAACTTTTAGAAAGATCTACCTCATATTTCCGAGCCAATTCAGTTAATTCATCACATGCATTTGCTGCTCGTCTTGTAACTTCTTTACACAAGTAAATTCATTCTTTCTCTTGATATTAACTCAAAAGATCTACTTCTAGACATCCCCTAAAAATTTCTTCCAATTCAACTTTTCATTTGGAAATATCTAATGGTCTCTTTTCAGGTTTGGGGCTTGCCTGATGCACAGTGCTTTCGGTCTTCGAAATTCCTGCAGCTTCTTCAAACCATGGTGGAAAAGTGTCCTATTCAAACAAATTTGTTTCCCCGGGAGCAACTGATGCTGCGAACACAAGCCTTCCCCCATCTCTTAATGCCTGGACTGTCTGAGGTGGTCTCCACACAACAATCTGTGAATTCTGAGAAGTCAGAATAAATCCTGGAGTCAGGAAACCTCCTAATGCTCCTTGAGCCTCTGGAGAAAGATTAACATTTACAGGGGCATTTACAACTGGTGTGAGTACTGTCTGTACACTTACTTGTTGCGGCACTTACACCGGACCATGCATAACTGGTAGATTAACCACAGGTGGAGGAACAGTCTGTGGCGGGGCAGCTCATGGTGGGGCAATCTGTAATACTTGAAGTGGTCTCTGAATTGATTTTACTCCGGTTTCTACAGGGACAGTGGTCATTGTACTGCTTGGTGTGACACCACTTTCAGTATTATCAGTTGGTGTTGCATAAGGAGGGGGATCGTGCAGCCAACAATTTTTCTAAAATATCTCCCCATGAATTACTATCTGTCTCATTCTCACTTTCTTTTTTCTCTTTATTTTTTCCCTCGGGATTTTTCTTTTTCCCTTTCTCAGGTATTTCTGTAGAAATAGCTCGATACAATCTAGTACCTTCAATCATAGCTTTCCTCCATCTCTGCTGTCCTTCATCCCATCAAACATCTGCATAATTACACATTGCTCTCTTGGTTTTTTTCTGATATTTCTCCTTTTCTTTCTCTCAGGCAACCTTTTCCCACATGTTCAAGGCTTCATATTGTGTAGGTGTAGGGGGCAGTTTCATTTTGTACAATTTTCCTACCAATTTCTCAATAATTCTAGTCTCAAAGCTTCCGTATTTTGGAAACATTGATGTACTTTCCTTCTCAATGATCTTGCACCATTGACAAAGCCACAAACATGTATATAATCCAATTTCAGTTGTCATATAATGTGCATGTGTACCCTCAGAAGGTGCCTCTGCACCCTCCCGTATCAGAATTGTAACATCATCCTTCACAAAACTCTTAAATTCTTTAAAACATTTCACAATTCTGACCAAATTGCAAAAACAGACAATTTCAATTCAATATTTTGATTCCGTTCCATAAACATCAGATCCTCTTTACTCCAAATTGGTCACAGTTGCTATTTTATTGAAGTCCCGTTAACAAATCCCAATGCAATATCTGTGATCTATCACAGCGTGGCACACTGATGTCACCAACTAATCCCAGCGCGAAAGAACACCAACCAACCAATCCCAGCACGAAATACTATGACATATAATTTCACTCCTCACAGCAGCTCACCCTCCTTTACAGTTTCTCTCGTAATTGCACAAATCAAAAAAAAATTCTCAAATGACAATAATAAACATAAATTATGGTGAGTATTTTCAAATGCTTATACAAGGTTGAGGTTTGAGTTGAATGGGGAAGGTTCCATTCCATTTATGATAGAAAAAGGTGTGAGACAGGGGTGTGTGTTATATCCCTTTCTATTTAATTTATATATCAATGGCCTGAAAGCTCACCTTATCTAAAAAGGTTTGGATATGGTCAAAGCTGGTGCTCGTGCCATTTCTATTCTGCTTTATGCAGACAATGTGGTTCTGATGTTCAAAACCGCAAACAGCCCATGGAGATTATTGAATGTCTTTGCATACTATATGGAAGAGCGTAATTTAAAAACACATTTGGCCAAATCCTTCACTATGACTTATGGACCAAGGGGTGCTAAAACATGAGCTCATATTGTACTTGGCACTAAGATTGAGCATCTTTTACTTATCTTGGGGTACAGCTTGATCCAGAAGGGAATTGGTTACATCTGAAAGATATAAGGAAGCAACAGTTTGTTAGCTCAGTGGAATCAATATTTAGATTTGCCAAAAGACTTGGCCACAAACCACTTAAGAAAATGTGTATACTCTATCATTCAAAATGCGTATTTGTGGCGAGGTATAGAGCTGGCGTTTGGGGCTATGTTGACTGTGGAATCCTCCAAAAAGCTGAAAATACTGTGCTTAAGAGACTCTTGGCGGTTCTAACAAGTTGTTCAAACCTGATAAGTCATTTAGAACTATGCCTAAAATATCTTGAAGATTTTGTCAGGTTGCGCCCTCTTTTGTTATGGCATGCCATGTGGACTAAAGCACCAAACCAGAAAAGGCATTCAATCATCTGATTTCACTGGACTGTTTTGCTCTAGATTGTGCGCACTATATCCCATGGTTAGCTTACATTGAAAAGGTATATTTTAATTTAGACAACAAGCCTGTTTTAGTGGCCCTGATACTTTGCGTAAGGCTCCCAATAATGAATTGGAGACCCTTTTCGTGGAAAATGCGTGATGCAATGGCAATTTTAAAAGGCTTCGAATGTTGCTTATTACATATGTTTAATCACAAAAGGCATGCAGTTTTATCTGTCTAAAATTACTTATTTTGCTCATAGGCAATTGTTTACATGTTTTCGGCTTAACAGAATTAATTTTAAAGTAGCATTTCCCATAATAGGTGAATAGTCATGTGATCTCGTCATTGACCTGTGATGAAATTTCTACGCAAACTATTATACATGATGTATTGTTTTGAAAATGTTATAAAGTGGAACAAATATCTTATATAAGAACAATAATAAAGAAATGTGGTTTTAGAAAATGTAACCTTCTTTGCTATTTTTACAGCAACTGCATGATGTATCAATTTGTTTTTAAAGGATATATTTGTTAATTGCACTATTAGCTTCAGAAGACAAATTATTTTGATGTGGTTTACATACTTCATGAACTATTGCATTTATGTCTTAATATAGCAATTTTATTGATATTATTATGCATGTAATGTTTGAGTTAATAAAATCTTTTACGGCTAAAACTAACTGAATAAGGATAACATTTTATTGAATTGAATTGACTACAGAACACAACATAATGTAAATGTACCAACCCATCAAAAACATTCCAAGGCAAATTAGTACAGTACAACAAAACACTCGAAACAAAGCACAACACACTAACCAAACAATGTAGTAATGCAGTATCATAACAGAAAAGCAAAAAACAAAATAATGCAACATCACCACAACAACTGCAACACAATAACACAAAACAGCTACACACCACCACAACAACAGCAATACAAACTAAAGACCCAACACATAATAAACGTGTAACACAGTGATACAGCATATAAACAACACAATGTCACAACACAAAAAATACAACATAACACATGAGTAGCAATAATACCATAATACACATTTACAATAGCACAGACAAGTGCCACAAAGGAAATGTTTTTATCACACATTACCATCTCCAAAAATCTGCTTTCACAATATTGTTGTAGAAAGGTGTTTGAACCAAGCACTGTTTTACCATTGAGGACGATAAATATAGGTTGTTTGATCCAGTAAGATATTTCTTTGACTGAAAACAGTGATTTGCCTCATGCAGCACTTATGTGTTCATTCCCCTTGTGAGTTATAATAATATTTTTCTCTACCATTACAGATTTTTTACCATTCCTAAGAAGTCTTTTCCGTAACTCCGTTTACGTATTATTCCTCTGTGTGACAGTAATGCAGTTTCTCGCTTATGCTGGCATGATATCTTTTATGCCAAAGTACGTGGAGCAGCTCTATGGGAAATCTACATCTGAAGCCATCTTTTTAATTGGTAAGTCTAAGCAAAAACTATTAGTTGTTTTAATTCTCTCTGTCATAGTGTGGTGTGTATAAGCACACAATGGTAAAGATGATGCAGCAGTTGATTCTGTGAGTCTATAGTGGAGCGGAAATGCAACTTTCCAGTATCCGCATTAACAATTCACCCTAAAGTAACATTAAACAACACAGAGCTATTATGTGACCTCCTTTACATTACTAAAAAGATGAATAGGACTAGCTTTGGCTGATATACATTTGTCATTTTAGCCTTTTGCCTTACTAGAGTGTAATGGGCAACACCATTTACAAACAGAGGTCCTAAAACCTGCATCTACAAAAGTAAGTCAGACCAGTCATTACCAGACTGAAACTGAACTTCAATCAACTGACCATTATCTTTCTAACCTAGCCCATGTTTTATTGTGAAGATTGGTGTAGACAATAAATTTACTAAAAAATCAAGCAATGCAGTCCAGCAAGTAAAGTTGATTGTGCTGTGTTGCGTGAATGAGAAAGAGCAGAACAGCATCATATCTACTAAGATGTGACACTCTTCTGCTCTCACTGCACATGCACACTTTATGATGCCATACACCAACACAGACACCAGTTGTGGTAAGCATAGTTTTTTTGTAGAGGACAGGGTTCTTCCCTGTACAAAAACTATGCTTTAAGGTGTTTTTCTCTTTGTATGTTTGTATGTGTTCTGCAGAATGCAGGACGCATGCAAAAAGGGAAAAACACAAAGAAATGAAAACATTTTCTCCTTGTTACGCCTGACTAAAGGAGGCATAAGATTTTGGTGCAAATCACTGTCTACAGTTCTTTGTGGATAGCGATTTTTGTCACAACCCATGGGTGTTGCATGGGTACACCCATGCAACATCCATGGAACGCCCCCTTTATGCAAAGTAACCAAGACAGTGCATTGCAAAGCTTTGCATTACTTTTAGTTACAATCCAACACAAATCCGAATTTGAGTTGGACTGTTGACACCACAACAAAACTTTGGGCCCGATTATGATGTCGGTCGGAGTTGCCTCCGACCAACATCATTGCGGAAACGGGACAGACCGACCTCCAGTCGGCAGTCCTGACCGCAGAATTAAAATGCGACCACACCATGTGCGGTCGCATACTCCCATTTCCCTATGGGAGCTTATGCTGCTGCCGTAAACCGGCCATAGCACAAGCTCCCATAGAGAAATGGGAGATTGTGTTCATCCCTGCACCACTTGGCATGCATCTCACGGTGCCTGGCACACTTTGTAGGGATCAACAGGGGGGCACCATAGGTGCCCCCTCGGCCCCCAACCGGAGGTCGCAAAGAGAAGGGGGCCCTGCTAGGGAATGTTGCAGAGATTCTGCACCTAAACAGAACTATGCGCAGGAAACAGGACTTCGGTATATAGGGGTGTACCTACCTATCACCTTAGTACCCAAAATCCCAAAACCGACTAGCTATAGTGTCTCATTTGTTCTCCTCCAAAAATCACAGAGCTACAAATGATTAGACACCCCAGAACACAACACTCCCGACTCTCTCAGGAATCGCGGTAGCAAGACATACTCTTTTGCTCAATCACTCGTACTAGTCCACAATAAGAATTGGCAGAGTCACTGTAAATAGTTCAAAATGTTTATTTTAACTATCGTGCTCTACAATACAGTATACGAGCCACTACCAGCAGCAAAATGCATAAACTAAGAATGGTTAGCATTGTTACAATTCCATAGAATACAAAGGGGGAAGTCATTTTATATAAAGACAGTGGAATAAGGACTAGAAGGCCTAACCACCCTCCCCTTGGCTGGAAGAAGTTTATTTTATATAAAAGAAGATCTCTGGGCTTTGACAGCAGACCCCATACCTTAAAGCCTGGATGTAAGGTTTACATCATAGGAACAGCGTAGCTCGTCTCCATAGAAAGGCTCTCTCCAAGTGTGTGTTAAAACAACATGCATCCCCGTAATATCAAAGCACGAGTCTCCAGTCTTGCAGCTGTGTTTAGCATGTTGTGTCTAGGTGCTAGGGACTGACCAGAACAGAATAACAAGGGGCATTGTTTATCGACCTTGCACATCGTGTTCAGACAAAACTCCAGGAACTTCAGCAAAGAACGCGAAAAGCAGACAGTTCTCAAGTGAAAGGCATAAACAGAGGCTTGCAAAAATAAAGTCATGTAGTAACGTGCGCAAAAGCAGCATCATGGCAGCAAAGCTCATGCTAACTTAGCAGTGTCGAGAATGTCCCTAAGGGCCATAAAACACCCTCCCCTTGGTAAGGTCATAGGACATAGACAAAAGACTAAAACAGAGTTCAAAAGTCAAGCAGAGGTCAAAGCGATGAAAAAAAAAAATTGAGGAAGAAAAAAAATATATGTACCTAAAAAGATCAAAACGTTCGTTGAGACTAGTAAGAAAGCGTGGTCTCCGGGATAATGTTATAATGGAGAAGGTGGTTAATCCATCAAAGTACGCGAACTCAAGAATACAATTCCCTCCAAAAGATCATCCCTATCGTTAGTAGAAAAAAGGGATGCCATCCAATCAAGTAAGTCGAATGAACAAACGTGCTCCTCATAATCTGATGCTTCCAAAAGCATAACTGGATAACTTGCGTGATATTCGATGAAACTCTGATGCAGGAAGGTCTGCGCAGCCGCACAGATATCCCATTCAGCCAATACTCCAAGTGCTGCAGCACGCGCCATACGTCCAACCCCCGAACAAGCCTGATCATGGGCCTCTAAAGGACCCATCAACTGGTTAAAATCCGGGACTGGACGCGACGTATTGGAGAGGCATAATTCCGTAGCCCAATAGAAGGGGCACCGTCGACAGTAAAAAACTGGTTGCACGCAAGTAAAGTAGGCAAAGCGAAAAGTCAATCCATAACTCACGCTAAGCGTTGCTAATGGCAAGCATCCAAAAACTTGTTGCATTCGATCACGGTACAGTTGCAACTGGCCTGATCTGTGCAGTACTACAAGAGGAGCAGCCATTGCGCAGCAGGAACAGAAGCAGGAGGACTCCACCAGCTAACGCCAGCAGTAAAGGGAATCCGCCAAAAACGCTGGAAAAGATGGAATGAATAAAACCCGGTATTACGCCAAATATCGTCTGAAAGGAAGTCACAAGGCCGGATCCCACATATTTAAAAAAATGAGCAAGGCCTTTAGTGTCAGATGCATTAAATGGCGGATTCCAACATACTCACCCCACCTCTTTATATGTCTCCGCTGCCAGCGCCGGGACACTCCAGTTGGGGGTAGCTGCGCGCTCTATAAGCTACATAATAATAATAATTAAATATTTGATGTATAATTTCCCCAAAACGGAGTGGGAAGTTAGTGTTTAAAAGGGACTGTATCTCGCTTGACGTCATAGCCACCTGTAATTCAAAGGTCTCTTGAGCCGAAGTGAGAGCAACCTCTTGTTGAAATAGTAGCGCTTTGAGCCTGCTCAACTTGTTTAAATCTGTTTTCAAAGTGGGAATGGAAGGCCAAATAGAACTATCTACACTCCCATGCGGGGGTGGAAAAAGCACATTCCTACAACAAGTAACTCGTTGTGAGACTGTTACTAAATAAGGAATTCCAGCCCGTAAACCACAGCAGTCTTGGTTGTTCAAAATAAGATAACTGCCGTTGGTAAAAGCGGGAATTATTGATGGCACTGGCGTTCCTTTTAAAAAACAAGCCAGGTTAGGCGCCGACGCGTTGCAAGCGCCGTGCAATTTTACGTGTTTACAAACTAAGGAATGTCCTACTGTGGAATCGCAGTCCTCCCCTGTAAGGAAAACTTCCTTATCCTCATGTTGACACCTGTAAGTGAAAGGCATGGACCATAATTCATGGAGAAATACACTACCAAGGGGTTCAAAGCGGCCAATCGGAAAATGTTGCATGCAAGATTTAAATTGAAACAGAGAAAAAGGGAGAGAGATAACCCCATGAATTAACCAAACAGCAGAGCCTGTTTCCGCTACAGAGAACGGTAAAGGCTCCAACTGTTCAATATGCAACAGCGTATATGCAGTATCCTTCATAGACATAAATCTCTGTTAATCAGTGAGATTAAACGGGAGAAACAAAGCAGTAGCATTTAAATAATCCCAAGGGACTTTCCCCAATTTGAGAGTCTGCAATGTCCATGCAAACTGCATAACAGATCTTAATTGATTTTGACCATGATACAACACAGAAATATCACTCTGAACAATATCAATAACAGAAGAAACAATATTATCCAATGTATAAATGCATGATGAAAGTGTATTGATGCTATTGTCGACCACTGCAAGGACTTTTTCTAAATTGGCCTGATCAATTTGGCGCAGGCGAAACCTGCTTCCATCTGCGAAAGTTTCCAAATTTCATTGTATGCGCCATAAATAAATCTCTTTCATCTAGGATTCCTAGGGCCTAAGATGAAATCAGCCAAATTGATGTCATTCGACAATAGCCTGAAGTGTTGCTTCACAGATGCTAAGGTGGAATGTCCCAACCATTGTTGGCATAATTTACCCACCGAATATGTGGTGACCGAATGTGTAAGTGGGTAACGAGGATCCGGTCTAGTCTGTGTGAAACCATGTGTTACATTATAAAAACACAATTGACATGCATTTGAATTTGTTTGCCACACCAACCATCCGGATGAATCAAATTCAGAGACATTGAAAGTGTCATTTCGAAACAACGCCTGTTAAGCATCTATAGTATAAGTTGTCTGAGCATTCCAATTGTCGTATTCCGCTGAGGACGGAATGGACAGATTATTTAAATTTTTTACAGAGGACAAGCCAAAACAAGTGGTTTGGCACATGGTATCATTTAAAAATAAAATCTGAGTCGGGATCAGGCAGGCACGATGTAAGGCTTCCATTCCCTGGACCTGCCAACTTTTAGTGCCCCAAATCGACTTTAACTCGATGGTCTCTTTCCAGTGAACATAACCCTGTGTGGCCAATTTCGCCCTAAAAGAGTTGGAGTAAATTAATTTAGTGTGGGTCAATATAAATTTAGATTGAGGTGACAAGTGTAGTTTAAAAAAATAGGATTCCGGATTAAACGTGTCATAATCGGTAAAATATGTGAACTTATCTCTAAGAGTTTTTGAACTCCTTTGGACAGGAGTAGGACAATTTCCAATTGAGTGTAATTAAGAACAGGACGTGGGGTGCTCGTTTTGTGCCAAAAATGATGCCCATAATGTTGATTACAGAAGAGATCAGCATAGTTGGCAGAATTTAAATACAAATCTTCAGCATCAAAAGCAGCATAGTATTTTAAATCTGAAAATAATGCATGTACTGCTTGCACATCCCAATCGTCAGAATGTATGTCCCGTGTTACCACATCTCCTAATGAGACGCAAAACACGTATGGTACCCTGAGGACCTCAGTCACACCATGGATTTCGAAGGCTACTTTATCCCAAACGATGCCATCTGCAACCGGGAAAGCTGAAATGTTCATAAGTGTCTGTTCACGTTTCATGATATGGGACGATGTGTGAGGGGCCAGAATTCCATCTACCAAGTTCACAGCAGAGCGTTCTGGTAAGTAATGACCATTGATGAGCAAAAAGATACTGTTATCAATCCAATTGACATGAAGAGGAAAATCAGGATAAGCACCAACCAAATGAAGGTCCACGGAGGGACCAGGTAAGTCTTTTTGAACCAAGAGAAAAACACACTTAATTTAGTCGATTGGACTGCCAAACTGGATGTCGGGGAGGATGAGTCAGAAGAGAAGCTGGCATGATCTCCAAAGTAACCACTTGTCATTCTGTTAATTAGTGGTGGTAGTGCCGGGTCCATCTGTTGTTGTCGAGGACTCATCTGTACTTCAATAGCGGACTCATCCCTAGGATATGTGTACTCGACGTCCATGTTGGAAGATGGAGACAGGACAGGTGAAAGGTCAATTACAGTGTCCATCACATCCTTAGGCACAAGAGGAACAGTGGAAGATGATGACATCAGTGGGTCCAATGAAATTGCGTTACGGGAAACAGCAGGCGTGACGCTATTCAGAATCGGCCACACGGTGTAACTTGACATTGTGTACTGATATGTATCTGTTGTCTTTGTGACCAGGTAAAAGTGGTAAAATGACTGTACGGGTACCCTTCAGTCCTAGCACTGGAACCGGTGCACGATAAGAGGGACCAAATTCTTTTTTGTTCTCCAACTTCTCTCATACCAGATCTCCGATTTTGGGAAGCCAGCCGGCAACCGGAATCAGTGGTGCTGCATCAGTGGAAGAGGGTAAATGTTCAGTTGCATAGTTGTCACAGGCCGCCTGAAGATCCTGTAACACAGTAGAATGATTATCTACATCAAAGGTTGCGGCAGCCGCCACAACGTCTAGACCGTCAAGGTCAGGCACAAACATTTTAATGCCAAAGAGCATTTCGTATGGGGTCCGCCCACCCAGAGATCTTCTTGGGAGATTATTGAGTGCATGATGAACCCCATACAAGTGGGCCAGTCAGTTCCTGCCAGTACCTACGACTCTAGCTGTCAAGGATTGCTTTAAGTCACGGTTCATTCGCTCCACAATTGAATTGCCCTCAGGCCTGTATGGAGACGAAAACTGCACCAGCACCCGCATGGACTTCATCGCATCCTTGTACGCCTTAGAGGCGAACGCTGGACCTTGGTCAGAATGGAAGGTGCCACAGGCAAACATCCCGACAAAGACACGCAAATCCCTGATGACATTTCGAGTGTCAGCCCCACGTTGGGCGCCATGTTGCGGGGATTCTGCACTTACACAGAACTATGCCCAGGAAAACAGGACTTTGGTATATAGGGGTGTACCTACCTATCACCTTAGTACCCAAAATTCCAAAACCGACTAGCTATAGTGTCTCATTTGTTCTCCAAAAATCACAGAGTTACAAATGATTAGACAACCCAGAACAGAACACTCCTGACTCTCTCAGGAATCGCGGTAGCAAGACATACTCTTTCGCTCACTATAAGAATTGGCAGAGTCACTGCAAATAGTTCAAAATGTTTATTTTAACTATAGTGCTCTACAATACATATACGAGCCACTACCAGCAGCAAAATGCATAAACTAAGAATGGTTAGCATTGTTACAATTCCATAGAATAGAAAGGGGGAAGTCATTTTATATAAAGCCAGTGGAATGAGGACTAGAAGGCCTAACCACCCTCCCCTTGGCTGGAAGAAGTTTATTTTATATAAAGGAAGATCTCTGGGCTTTGACAGCAGACCCCATACCTTAAAGCCTGGATGTAAGGTTTACATCAAAGGAACAGCGTAGCTCGTCTCCATAGAAAGGCTCTCTCCAAGTGTGTGTTAAAACAACATGCATCCCCGTAATATCAAAGCACGAGTCTCCAGCCTTGCAGCTGTGTTTAGCATGTTGTGTCTAGGTGCTAGGGACTGACCAGAACAGAATAACAAGGGGCATTGTTTATCGACCTTGCACATTGTGTTCAGACAAAACTCCAGGAACTTCAGCAAAGAACGCGAAAAGCAGACAGTTCTCATGTGAAAGGCATAAACAGAGGCTTGCAAAAATAGTCATGTAGTAACGTGCGCAAAAGCAGCATCATGGCAGCAAAGCTCATGCTAACTTAGCAATGTCGAGAATGTCCCTAAGGGCCATATAACAGGAAAGCCTATGGGAAACCTCTATATTTGTTTTGTCGATCTGAAAGCTGCATTTGATTCAGTTCCTCGTAATTTACTTTGGGCAAAGCTATCAGCATGGGGTGTACCGAAGCAGCTGTTATATATGATGATATTGCTGTACTCAAATATATGGGTGCACGTTAAATTGGGTGATGGAGGTTGTACCACACGCCGTTTGGAGACACATAGTGGCCTCAAACAAGGCTGTGTACTTGCCCAATGTCTTTTTAACCTGTTTATGGCCGATTTACCACACCATCTGCAAAATGTTAATGCACACTCTCCAAACTTTGCAGATTTAGCTGTAAAATATTTGCAATATTCAGATGACACCATATTATTAAGCCACACCCCAATAGGGCTTAAAAGACTGATAGCATCATTTAATCAATATATTGTAGCCATTGGTCTTCAAACGAATATCAAATAAACGAAAATTATGATAATAGGATCAAATAAATCGGACAAGAAAATATGGGAAATCAATGGGTTAGCTATTGAATCAGTAAAGCAATATAAACACTAAGGAATTATGTTGGACAATAGAATGAATTTTAAACAACATTTTATTAACCTAAAGGCCAAAGCAACCTCACTCTCCTTTTAGATCACTGAGAGATAAGCTGGTAAGCCCAAGTCATAAACACTTACTGAAGGTAATGAAGGCAAAACTGATTCCCTCGCTCACCTATGGTTCAATTATTTTCCAGGGCAAAGATAGCAAACTCCTTGTGAATTTACAAATAACAGTTTTTAAATCAGTATTTAAGATCCCGAAGAATGCAGGGCACGCCAATGTTAGATTAGAGTTTGGCCTGTTGAACCCATCTTTGGCGAGACAATCCGCATTTTTGAAATGTTTATTTTCACTTTTTTTATCGGATCGGATATTGCAGATTTGTGCTGGCAAGAAATAAAAGAGAAAGAGTATGCCAGCACTTGAAGACTATATTTAACAGAGAGCTTAAATACCTTTAAATCCCTGCAATTTGAACATCTGGGTAGAAATAAACTTGTCTTAAAACAGACTTTAAATCAGTCTACTAAAATGTTATAATATTTATTTGACCAGGAGGCGATTGCATATAAAAAGCATGCCTGGTCGATTATTAACTTGTATAATAAAATCGAGTCCCAATCTTACCTAACCACCCGTTTAAAACCGTTAGTGAGGGATAGACTTCTTATGTTAAGATTTGGTTGCTATCCAACTAAGGAAGGGACGCCAAGATAAGTGAAAAACTGGCAAACACAACACTGTAGACTATGTGGCTATGTCAATGAAACGTTACTACATATTGTATGTACCTGCCCAACTTTGCGGCAAGAGAGGGACACATTTGTAAGGCTAACTTTCAAAGAAATAGGAGTGAGAACGTGCCGCCAAGTAATTATAGCATGCCTTTTAGGGCACAACATTAATCTAACATTGCACTTTGTTAAGTTCATCCTGATAGCTGAGAAAAAATTGATCAAGGATGATGTTTTGTCTGTAGTATAGGAGTAGGCAGGTTGTTTTAACAAGACTCAGTTGAATACAGGATGCACTTTATAGATTAAGTTCTATTTATTATTATCATATATGGCCATGTGTTTGCACCAAATATAGCTTGCTCGAGGGGACAGTGTAACAGCATTTTGATATTCGATTATGAAAGCTATGATTGTTGATAAGGCAGGTGTTATTTTATAACTAGACATTATCAATAATAATTAAATGAATTGATATAACTAAGTTATGAACAGAATACTATTTTTATAAAGTTTTATGAGATTTCATGGTTCTTGTACGGTACAATATCTTTATATTACTTTTATATTGTATCTGTTCAAAATGGGTGATGTCTCTGTTTCAAGAAATTCGCTGTTTTTGAATTTCCATGATTGTAATCATTTTTATTAATTAAACAATAAAATTTCACTCACAATGGGAAACCGAGCATCGTAATCCCAACGGCGGAAACGCCGCCCATTAGGATTACGGGCCGGTCTCTGACTGGCTGACAGACTCCTTGAGCCCGCCGGAATCCAGCCGGAATGACCGCCCTGTTTCAATTCCGACTGCCTAAATTGTAATTAGGCGGTCGGAATTGAAAACAACGATCTTAGTCCGAAAGCCTCCGACCGAGATCATAATAGGCCTCTTAGTGTATGGTTTGCGTTATCAAAGTAATGCAAACCCCATACAAAGTCTTTGAAAATCAGGCCTTGATACCATGCAACCAATTTTTTTGCCACGTAAGGTCAAAAGCTGAGCACCTGTGCAACAGTTCTGGCTTGCAGTTTGTCTCCCTGCCAACATCTTGTCCCCCTTTGTCTCAATGTCTAGTAAGCATAAATAAGGACCAAATGCCAAAAACACCCAGGGATGTGACCCAGGATACAGGCTGCAGGTGCCAAATGGTTAGGACAAAAAGGTTTTCAGAATTGTGACCTAAAATCTGTCTTTGCAATGAAAGAGGGTTTTAAATATGAGCATAAACATGATATTCCTACGTGCTTCCAATCAAAATTATCACATATTAAATGTACTAAGATAACCCAATGTTATCCCATGGGAGAGATAGGCCTCACAGTAGTAAAAAATACATGTGGGAGTTTTTCACTACCAGAACATGTAAAACTTAAAAGTATATGTTCAACTTTTTTAATGCACCAAACTCTGCCCTAAGGGCTGTCCAGGGTTTGGGTAAAAAAAGGGCACCTGAGTATTGTCTGGGACTTTGGGTAGGCTTAAACATAAAGGACAGTGGTTCTGAGACCAAAGATATCACAATCAATGTACCAATACATAAAATGATCAATTTATTTAATTGTATATTAAAAAACATTGAAAACAATGACACAGTGCAGTGAGTGTGTGGTGAGAAATGTGCTCTCATACAAGTGATACACACATGTGACAATACTTGATCAAGAGTGTGTATCAAGTAAGAACAATATGTCCCATTTTATTCTTATGTACAATCAAATTGGGTCCGTAGAGCTAGTTGACAATGCTTTGATCCTTTAGACAGATAGAAGGATCATCATCAATACTCTAAGAATACATGAGCGTGAGAAAAATGGAAGACTGAAAGAGAGCACAGAAAATATAGCTCTACAGTAGTGAAGGCCATAGTATGGAATTCCAATGTATACAATGAGCGCATACTCACTGGGCACTAATCAAACATTCCTGAAGGCGCCGATGGACTCAATTCAGTTACATTATATATTCAAAATACACAAGACATCAGTCAAAATGACGGGAAAAAATGAGAGGGGAAGATAGTGAATGGGATTAGAGTAAATCCAGGGGGATCTAAAATGAGGTGTCAGAAAGTAATGTCAATCAAAAAATCACTAATTAAAGAAATTATGTAGGACTAAATGCCGTAGCATAAGGGTGCATGCCTTCTAAGGTGAACGGAGCAGAGTGGGCCACTTCTAGAATGTAAACGGCCTCCAGAGGAGTACCATAAGATCATCCTGGACAGCAGACATTACTGCTTGAAAAGAGAGTCGAGTGAAGTTGGTTGGGTGCGCTCCATAAAATGGCTGTTTTTCCTGGGTAATAGAAATGAAGGCAGGACTGCCCTAAATATGCACACCTGGATCATGAAAATAGAGGAAGGGCAGCCCAGTGTATACAAAAGGACATTTTATATCTAGTAGCTGACATCGTGGAAAAGGGGCTAAAAAATAAAAAAGATAATCAAAAAACATATAGATAAATGGGGAAAGTAAAAGAAAAAGGTATTATTATGAAAAATAACAAATGCAAGAATCACAAATTAAAGGAAAAATGGTGTCACAATGAAATACTGCAGTGTACATAATTGATGCCAAACTGATGAAACCCATTGGGACTACCCAGTAATGCACATAAAGACATTTCAGACAATATCCAGTCCATTAGGTTAAGGAAAAATGTCTCTGTGCCAGTTCAAATTAAATGAGTCCATTCCTACTTTCAGTTTAGCCCGATTTTCATGGTGTCCATCTTCGGAATCCACCTTAATTCTTCTTTATTAAGCAATGTTTCCATATTCCTTCCTCTTTCAGGTTATCTGAGGACACTGATCACTTGCCCTTGAATATCATTTTCTCAGTTAAGTAGTGCTCTACTAACGGAGGAGTGGGGACCTTACAGTGGATACGGCTATGATGTTGACAAAATTGTAGACATTGTTTGTGTGGTTTGTCAAATGTAAAGTATATCGCACGGACATGTTATTATATACACCACATTAGAAGTATTACAGTTGCAAAAACTTTTAAGGGGTACTGCAATGTTATGCACAAACGTTAAGAATTCTATAGAAAAAAGGCATACACTACAACTCCTGCATTTGAAATGGCCAATGGCTGGGGGTAGGACCCTATGTTCCGCCACTCTTTTGGGTGATTTATCTGATGCCTAGGAGCCTGGACAAGGTGATCATTGAGATTCTTTCCCTTCTTATAAGAAACATGGATCATTCTAGAGCAAGATCCCAGCTGCCAGTAGCCTCCAATGTTTTCCGATGCTTTTGGAAACCAAAGAAGAAATTGTGGAGAAGGTGGTTACACATGTATATTTTTCTTCCCTATGTTCCCTATCCTGTGGTGTAAGGAGTGTACCTAGAGGGCAATACCATGCAGTTTACAACTGCACACAGGCTGCAATGGCAGCCCTGAGACATGTTTAGAAAGGCTACCTAAGTGGGTGGCACATCAAGTGCTGAAGGTCCACTAGTAGCATTTAATTTACAGGTTAGTAGAGGTAAAGTGCACAGAGTCCTAAAAGTCAACAAAAACGGGTTCAGAAACAGGAAGAGTGAAGGCAAAATTTTGGGGAGCACCCTGCAGAGAGGACAACGTCTAACAGTATAGATCAAAAGGAGGGCTAGGCGTGAAATAGGGGGAAGTGTAGTAGCAGTGTCCGCGAGGTAGTGGGAGGCCAACCATCTGGATATCCACTGCACTTGGGCAGCCAGATAGTAGGGCTCAAGATTGGGAGCAGCCAAGCTGCCTTGTCCGACGGGCAGATAGAGCTTTTTAATAGAGACTCTGTGCCTAGAGGCCCCCCAGATAAAATCTCTGACTGTTTTTTCCAGCTTGCTGAAGAAGGCTGGAGGCAAGTAAAGCAGTGGGTTTTTAAAATAATAGAGGAGCCGAGGCAGTATCACCATCTTAGCGGGGGCAATTCTGCCAGAGATGGACAACGGCAATGATCCCCAAAAGAGGATCTGGGATCGAATGGAAGACACAGCTCTGGTAACATTGTCATCCAGTAGGTCTGTCTTTTGACGATAGATGTGAATACCCAGGTAGCAGAAAGTGCCGACACACCATGACACCGGCCGGCACTGAGTGAATAACCCGGATCTGAAGGTGTTCTCTATGAAGGGAAACAGAATAGATTTCAAGGCGTTAACCCACAAGCCCGATACATCAGCAAATGTGGACAGTGTCAGATCTAATGACAGTGGGATGGAGTGGAGGTCTCTGATATAAAATAGAATATAGTCTGCATACAAGGAAATTGTATGCACGCCATCTCCTAGCGGAATCCCCGTGTCCACCCTGGCCCAGATACACGCCGCCAACGGCTCCACCGCTAGTGAGAAAAGTAGGGGTGACAGCGGGCATCCCTGTCTTGTCCCACGACCCACTGTTATGGCTTCTGAGATGTACCGGCCAGTCCTGACTCGAATGATTGGGTGTCTAAATGACATGCGGATCAGATGCCAAATTTAGACTACGTGGCAAACAGGTAGTCCCATTCTAGCAAGTCAAATGCACTTTCTAGATCGAGTACTAGACTGCCTGAACGCTGCCACTCCAATGGGGCATATTCAGCCACTATGAAATAACGACGGAGGTTGAGGGAAGTGCTGCGGGCCGGCACAAATCCATATTGATCAGCGTGAATCAGGGAGGGGATGCAAGGTGCCAGCCTGTTGGTCATAATTTTGGCTAATATTTTATAATCAATATTCAGGATTGCCAGGGGCCTATAGGAATTCAGGAATGTGGGGTCCTTTCCAGGTTTTAGTAGTGAGACCACATTCGCTGCATATAGCGATGGAGGAAGCTTGGAATCATCAACTGAGGAGGTAAAGAGGTAGGTGAGGTATAATTGTATCAGCGTATGTCTTAAAGAATTCAGTTGGGAGCCCATCTGGTCCTGGTGTCTTTCCAGACGCTAGGGATGACAGTGCCTCACTCACCTCGTCTACCGTGATAGGGGAGTCTAACATGCAGAATTGTTGGCTAAAGGGAGTGAAAGGAATAAACAACATCAAAGAAGAAACAAAGACTACGTTATTGTTTTCTGTTTTCTAAATTGGACTTTACTTTGATTTGATCTGGATTACGTGTGCTTCAAAAATTGTAAACTAATTGATGAGGGGCCAATGTGGGCAGGTCGACCGCACTCAGAAAGGTGCTGATTTGCTGTGGAGACCCGTGAGCTTGGGAAGCATAAAGGAAGGTATACTGGTGAGTCATGGCCGTATAAATGTCAAACTGTGTGCTACGCATGATTCCTGTGTCGTCCTGTATGGTGTGTATTGGACCGTAAGGGTGCTCCTGGCGTATAAGATAAGCCAGTAGTTTGCCCGCCTTATCTGCCGTGGCGTGTGTGCGTGCAGAATGGGCTGAGAAGCTATGACATTGCAGCCTTTCCAAAAGAGTGAGCCGCTCAGCCTGCATGGCTTCGACTCTCAGCTTAGCCTCAGGATGTGTGACCGATAGGGATTCTTGCTGTAGGAGTTTGCTTTCGAGGGTGCCCAGGGAGGTGTCAAGTTGTTTACATATGTTCCACGTCAGGCCCAGGCAATGCCCCCGTGTGACCGCCTTGAAGGCTTCCTCGGTGGATGGGGAATCTGCGGTGCCCACATTGCACTCGAAATAGTCTATCAGTGATACCCCTAAGGAGCTTCGGAATGCCGGGTCCTCTAACGCTGCAGGTTGCAACCTCCAAATGGAGATTAAGGGGACCCTTCCCTCCCAGCTAACTGTCAAGCATTGTGGGTCGTGATCTGAATGTGTGCGCCCCAGGTATTCAGTGGTTTGGATCAAGGGAGCAGCGTGGGAGAGGCAAGGATGTGGTTTAATCACACATGCAAGTTATGGACTGGTGAATAGAACAAGTATATTCATGTATCAGGTTTACGCGCCAGCCAGACATCGGACAGAGACCAATGCTCCAGCCATTTACTCAATGCTTGTGCGTTAGATGATGCTGGTGTGTGTGTGAGGGGTGGAAAGGAGCGATCTGGGGAAACGTCTAGCACTGCATTGAAGTCGCCACCTAGAAGCTAGGGAACGTCACTCCAGCGAGACAGGACTCTGGATAAGTCACCCAGGAAATCATTTTGTTCCACATTAGGGGCATATATAGACCCCAGCAGTACTGGCTGCCCATTCAGCTTGCCCTTAAGGAGTACGTATCGCCACTGGCATCTTTTTCCACCTCTTCCTCCTCCCAGACAACTCCCGCCTTAACCCAGATCAATGCACCCCTGGCCATGGATGAGAAGTTAGTGCTGTACGCTACACCTCTCCATCTATGCCGCATTCTGGTAGCTTCCAGCTGGGTCAGATGTGTCTCTTGTAGTAGGGTGATACCAGCGGCTCTGCGCTGCAAGTATGCATATATGGAGTACCTATTCGAGGGGGAGTGAATCCCTCTCACATTCCAAGTAATAATATTAACTTGCATCATATGGGTGGTCTACAGTTATATACATACACTCCTATTGCCGCGGGGTTCAAAAGCATGCGGGCAGCAGTGTCCCATGTGCAAGCGGCAGATCTGAACAGGGGAAAAACCAATAAGCAACATCTAAATTGGGTAACCACATAAGAGCGAACCCCAACTGGGATTGACCCAAACAGTCTTGTCGGAAACACGGCAACTGAAGTCCAGCTAGGTTATGAAGGTGTTGAGGGAGGGGTGTGTAATGGCGTTCTGACCGGCCCATCCCTCAGTTTGGCAATATTAATTGAAAAGAAAAGGGAAGAGATAGCCATCAAGTGTGTGTGCGGGGTGAGTTAGCATGTAACAGCACTGAGCAGTGGATTCGGTGATTATTTAATAGGAGCTCAGAGAGTTGCAGTTCTGTATCCTGGGGTGAGGTTAGTCAGGCCAGGCCACACTAAACAATATTGTCTGAGGTTTGAGGGATGACATCCGGGGGACGAGGTGACCCCGAGACCCCGGACCAGGCTGGGGTGGAGTCATCAGTACCCCAGGATCTGGATGGGGACACCGTGGAGGGCAGCCGCCACTGGGAGGGCCTCCTGCCGTTCTGTCAGGAGCTGTTCCTGGGTCCGGCGTCCTTACCGACGAGGCCTGACTCCTTGCCACTCCTCTCCATCCTCTCTGCCATATATGCCCGCCCGGGCAGCAGTCCACTGTCGGGTGGTCTGGTTGACGTGGCCAGGCCTGCCCCCTCGAACCAGTCCCATGCATCTGATGGTGTGTCAAAAAATTGAGTTGTTCCATCCTTTACTTCCCTTAACCAGGCAGGAAACAGCAGGGAATAGCGCAGTCAAGTTCCCACAGCTGCCGTTTTACTGCCCCCAAGGAGCTTCTCCTTTTTTGCACTTGGGCGGTGTAATCTGGAAAAAGGAGTACTGTTGCATTTTGTACATTGGCCCCAGAGGTTTTCAGAGTCTCTCTCAATATTGCGTCTCTGTCCCTAAAGTTCAGGTGGCGGGCGGCGGGCAGGTACGCTATGGGCCCGCTCCACCACAAATTGAGGGGAAAGAACACCGGACGGAAGCAGTTCCTTCAGGCACCTCTCTACGTACTCCAGAGGGTTTTTTCCTTCTGCCCCCTCCGGAAGTTCCACCAACCGGCACATTATTGCGAAGGGACCACCCCTCTGCATCAACAATATTGTCCTTAAGGGTACATACACGATCCAGCAGATCTTGGAGGGTCACCGTGTGATCACGGGTCTTAGGCTGTAGGCCAGAGAGCATAAGCTTGGTTGCATGGATGCGCTCAGACAATTTCTGGTGGTCAGCTCTCAGGAGTGTGAAGTCTGAGACTACCTTGTCGATCCTGGTCCCAGGGAGGTATGCGTCTGCGCCAGTGTCATGCCAATTTTTTTGAACGTGGCCAGTACAGAGTCAATTTTGGATGCGAGTCCGCCGGTCCTGCTACCCCCGCTCCCAAGTCCTGGGGGGTCCCTCCCTGTAGAACAGTCGAGCGTGTCCTGTCGCACTGAGGGGTGGATGTCTCGGGCGAGCCTCCTCTCACCGGGTCACTTGGCCGCTCTCAAACACCAGTACTTGCTATTTATTGCAGGGGAGATCATCAGCCGCCCCACTTCCCAGTTGCGCCACCCAGTGCTGCCGCCTTTGTTTGCTTCTACTCGTGGAGTTCAACACTGTTCCACAGTATGGTGTGCGTGGTCCATAGACAGTTCGACACCCCAGGAGGGTGTCGGGCTTCTGGTGCCGATCAGTCACCTTAACACAGAGGCATAATGCTGTGGGACACAAGCCCTCTTTGTGTCACTAGGGTCATGAGAGGGAGGCATCCACGATAGGCAACACGTAGAATCGGTTATTCCCTGGGCTGCAGGGAGATGCAAAAAAAGGGGGGGGCCGCCCAGGCTCAATCCGACCCCCGCATCATGACCCCTGCATTGTCTAATGGTGCATGGTGAAGGCCAAGAGGGAGCCCCCATTCTGCCACCCGCCGCGGGCTGTCTGCCGCATCGCAGCGGGGCTGTTGCTGGGGGGGCCCTGAGGCCCGACCGACCTCCGGGTCCACCCCCCTCAGGTGCGCTCACCGCCACATTGCTCCCATGCCTGGTTCACCTCCACCACTGTGCCTGTTCGCGCTCCCCTCCAGCTAATTGGTGCCTGCCGCTCTCGAAGGTCTCTCCGGTACTCCAAGTGGGTGCAGGGTAGGACCTCTCGACTGATCCCCGCTGCCTCCCCAGCTCCGGCTGCACAAGTCCCTGGGTATGGCCACCTCTCCCACTAGAGCCAGGTCTCGGAGGGACGCAGGGTCTCTGCACCTTCCTCTGCTGGTGGCGTCAATGTCCCCTGCCCTGGTCCTCCTCAGGGGGCCCTCTGCTAGGTACAGGGCAGAGCGCCATGGCAACTTCTGCTATTCATGCCTCCTTAGAGTCACTAGGCTGTGAAAGGGGGCACCCACAAACAGCGGCACGGCGACTCAGACACTCCTCAGGTTGCAGGAAGTTGCGATGTGAAGGGGGGCGGCCAAGGCCCGAGCCGACCCTCGTGCCACCACTCCCTCCCTGTCCTGTAACATGCGGCTCAGACCCTGTCCCAGAGGGTGTATCACAGGGGTCCCCGGTCTACTTGTCTGTCATGGTGCCCCTCGCTGAGCCTTCTCAGTGTTGGTGCTGGGGGGAGCCTAGGCCCGATTGACCTCCTGGCCTCTTCCCATTAAGCGCGTTTGCCACCACATCTCTCCTGCACCCAGCTCACCTCTTCTACAGCGTCAGGTCTCAAGCCCTGTCAGCCAAGTGACGCCCCAGTCATCTATTGCTCTGCTGTTCTCCTGGGCCATTCAGGTGCTGTGGGTGAGTGTGGGCCAGGACCTCTCCGCTGATCCCCGGTCGCAGCCCCAGTACCGGCTGCACGCGTCGCCACCAATTCGGCACTGGGTCGCACAGGATGCAGGGCTCCCATGCCCCCCCTCGCCAGCAGCCACAATCCTCAGCCCCCTCCAGAGAGGGAGCTCCACTCTTGGCGGTACCACGGCTCGCAGCAGGCCTCCAGGCCTCACCTTCTGCTCTGGGCCTACGAGCTGTTCTTTTAAGCCGTCTCTCTTAGCGGCTCTGAGCTCCCCGGGTCTCGAGAGTCCTGCATCTGGCGCCGCTCACTGCGCTTGCCTCCACAACCCAGTCCGCACCAGCGGCTCGCTTCTGCCATGTAACCCTACAGTCGGGCCACGCTGGGTCATGCGTTCTGCGTCTCGGCAGGTCACGCCTCTTGCATCGGGGTGTCAGGGCAGTCCTCATCCCGTGCAAGACGCTGCTGCACTCTCCGATCCCTAGACAAGGCACACCATACTTTTACTGCGCTAATGTCAGCTGGTTGACAAAGGATGGCCAGGATAACAGAGGGATAGGGCACGGAGCGATCTCAATGTGCGTCCACCATGTTAGGCAGTTGGCCGCGCCCCCATGGGCACTTGCAGCTTTTTGTGTAACTGTAGCCACACAGGAGGTGAGGCAACTGACTGTTGGAGTTTACTTTTTTGTCTTGGTAAACGTGTGAGAAGCCCTGCCATTCTTCTCGTAGGACTAAAGCTGCAGGTGTAGTCCTTCTGTTCTTCAACAGGTCCACAAAGTGTTCTCAGAAGGGTTCCTTGGGGTGACACATTTATGGCTGGCAGTAGCTAGAGGGTGAGGGTGACTTCTCCATAAGCATAGTAGTAAAAGATTCCGGGGGCAACTCTGCCTTATTTTGAGCAGTTCCTGGATGTCCTACTGTAAACAATCCCACAGTGCTCCTTACTCCTAAAATCCAAGATGAGGAAAAACGCTCTTCCTTGTGCATAGCCTATGTGCCAACTCAGAGGTGTGGTCATGGAAATTAGCAGTTTGGTGCCAATCTGGCTGGGGAAAGAAAGGTTTGCCTTCTCCCGGTCTCACCTTACATTTACTTGTGAAAGGATAGGCGCCTTTACAAATTAATGAAATTCCTGGTCTTTCTGCAAGGGAAAGAAAATCACTTTTGCATACCAAGTCCATTGTTCCTGTTCTGGGAGCAGTTTTCACACCTCATTAAGGCCAAGCACTGACTTGGCAGCTGCAGGAAGGCTAATACAAATTAGCCTCCACTCTCTAAAGGTAACTTTTCCTAAATGTGTATTAATAATGTAGCTTTGCCATTATATTGGATTTTTAATAAATGTTAAAAATAGTGGATGAATCATTTTTCTAGCTGGTTCAAAGCAAGAGATAGCAGAATTAATCTTTTAATCTTTATTCTAGTTTGCTCATAGGACAGCCAGAGCCTTCCAAAGTGAAAACAACTTTTGGGGCCTGTCACTGCAGGGACATGGTTACATTAAGTGTTTAGATGTCCCATTTTTAAATACCATGTACGCTACCTTGTGGCTACAAGGCCTACATAGGGGCGACTTACTACAATCTAAAAGGTGAGGTTTGTACCTGTCAAAATGTGTTACAGGTTACACTGCAGGTTCAAACTGCAGCAGTCAGGCTACAATGGAAGGCCTGAAACCATGTTTTCCTTGTCACACTAGTGAATGGCACAATAAGTGTTGCATAGGAGAGTTAAATACGTCAATCGGGGATTAACCAATTCTACATGTTTTAGGGGTCATAACACATACATTGGGCAATTGACAGCAGTACCAAATTAAAAAACTGGCAATAAAAGTCTGCAAACAAATGGTTATGACCACTCCGAGAGGTGCATTTTCTCACACTCATAAAACAGTACCTTATATTTGGAAATATGAGCCTGATAAAGCCTTTCTATTGTTAAAGAAAAGATGTACAGTAGCCTAAGTCTGGCATACTAAGGCAGTAAGTAGAATCCTTTTATACTGCAAGAGATACTGCCGTAGACATCACACTTCAGCAAAAACAATATGATGGAAATTTACATCCAGAGGCATACTATTCTCGTATATTGATCGATATTAAGATTTTAGAAAAGAGCTATTAAAAATACGATCTGCATTTATAGGGCGGTTGCACATCTTAGAAGGATCCCCTCATCAAATAACAGTCTTTTCAAATCATAAAAATCTCCAATACTGGAAGAATTTAATGAGTTCTAAATCAACATTCAGTATGTTGGTCATTATTCTTTTTTGATTCGATTTCCAAAACACATTCACATCTGGAAAGTCTAATCAATGTGCAGATGTATTCAGTGCTGGAAAGATAACCAATCCTGAGACTCCCTTTGTTTTCTCACTGCAGCACGTTGCAACATTTGTTTACAAATTGGGAGACAGAAAGCTTTTTCTTGCAACTAAAACATCAGAGTCAAGAGAGTAAATAAACTACACAAATCTAAACTGAAACATTTCTAATAAGATTAACCATGATGCGACGTTATAGTTAAGCCTTGTAATGATATAAAAACCATCATTTTAAAACAAACAAAAAATGAAATTCATCACTTATAGTTTACTGAGTTGGCTATAACTTGTGCCCCGCCAAGTACTGCTTGTGACCTCACATATTATATCACTAATAACTTGTTAACTGGCATCATTGATGTCATCACTGATGACTTCTCAAATGACATCATCGATGCCATTACTAATGACATCATACAATCAAATTGACACTGTTCAGTAGGCCTTAAAATATTTCTACATACTACAGATGCGAAATATTTTTGCATTTATGTTAGTCGGATCACACTCACAAATATTTCACACTATCTGCATTTTTAAGTGAAGAAGTTGACAGATATACATTTGCTACTGAAAATACCCTTTTTCGCAGCCCCTATGGACTGCACTCCCTAAATTAGTAAGATATTGTGAGATGTATGTTAATAAGATCATACTTTACTTTGAAAAAGATCGAAATTCATTGAGAAAACAAAGATTAAACTGACATTATAGTTAGGTGTGGTAATAAGATCTTAGTTTATGTTAAAAACACCCTGAATATTACTGAAAAAACACAAAGATTAAAGCGATGTTATAGTCAGGTACAGTAATAATATTTAATTTTCCATAAAAAAAAAAACTAGAAATACACAGAAGAAAACAAAGGTTAAAGTGTTGTTAAAGTTAGGCCTTGTACAGATATGAAAGCTATAGTTATAAAACAAAAGATATTCACCAGTGTACAGAACTGGCTATAACTTGTGCACCACCATGCACTGCTTATGATCTCACATATAACAACACTTACAACATGTTCAATGTTACCATATTACCATACCTCACATTAACCTTTATTCAGTCCAAAAAAATATATATATATATATATTATCTACTGGCGGTCGCCAGTAGATAGTTATAGTTACAACCTATTATCCATAGGAAATCCGCGACATTCTATTTGAAATAACTCTCTTGCCGGTTGACGTATCTTCGCAAAATTTTCAAACTTTGTGGGGCGCTCCGGTCCGCTCCTACCCTGAAAGTCTCGGGGATTCGTCAAGCGGGGGCCGAGAAAAGGGGGTCCCAAAACGCGTTTTCCCCATGCAATTTTCCATAGGAAACTTTAGACACGGCTACAGCCCGAACTGCTGAACGGAATTACACGAAATTTGGCAAAGAGGTAGTTCTTGGTTCAGAAAGAACCCTTTTTGTTAAATGGTGTAAATCCGTTCAGTAGTTGCTGAGAAAATCAAAAGTAAAAAGATAGTGATATCTATGGCCGAGTAGGGTCCGCGTACCCTCCCGATCACGAGCTGCATGTTAATTGGCTGTCAGCTGGCTGTCAACATTCCGATTCAGGAAATGTTGGCAGCCATTTTGTCCTCGGTAGAACCGAGGGACAGAAACAAGTGCGCAAAGCGCACAAAGGGAGCAGGGTAGAAACACCCTGACCCCTAGGTTTGCTCAGGGGTCCCACAAGGACCCCTGGGCAAAAAACAAAAAACTTTTTAAAAATCGGCAGGATGCGCTCAGGGTGCGCGAATCCTGCCGGAAGAAAAAATTGAAGCGCGGTCTCCCGCGCTTCGATTGTATTTTGCCCCGGGTGGCCCAAGTCCCGGGGGCATGGTGAGGGGGTTAATTTTATGTGTGGGGGCCTCAAGGGCCCCCAAGCCCCGGGGACCGCCACCCCCGGGGCTTTATTGCAAAAATAGTGCGGGAGGGCTCTTCTGCCCTCCCGCAGCCCCGGGGACCGCCACCCCCGGGGCTTCTTTTTAATTTGAATAAGGTATGGGGGGCTCTAGCCCCCACACGCCCGGGGACCACCACCTCCCCGGGGCACTTATAAAATAAATGTGGGGGTCCATTACGGACCCCCAGAGCCCCGGGGACCACCACCTCCCGGGGCTGTGCAATTTAAGGGAGGGGGCCGCGTGGCCCCCTCCTGGAGCCCTTGATGGCCCTGGGGACCGCCACCCCCAGGGCCGGCTCCTGCAGTGTCCCGGGTGCCTACCCCCGGGACACTGTAGTCTGCTATGGCAGGACGGGAGCCTCGCGGCTCCCGGACTGCCATAGCAAACTGCTTTGGATATTGGAAGAGAGAGCAGGAAACCTGCTCTCTCTTCCAATATCCAAAGGACATTGCTTTCCACATGGGGAGCTGCATCTTAGCAGCTCCCCATGTGGAAAGGAATGCCGGCTCCCAAGGGACGCGGGGAGCCGGCGGGACTGTGGGGGTATTGGGGACCCCCACAGTCCCCAACGGAGAGGGCCAGCCCCGGGGGATGGGGTCCCCGGGGCAAGTAGTGGCCCGGGAGGGGGCCACGCGGCCTCCCTCCCCCAAAAATAAAAATAAATTTAAAAAAAACCGGAAAGGCCGGCCCCGGGGATGGGGTCCCGGGGCCTTAAATGGCCTGAGGAGGGGGCCACGCAGCCCCCTCCAAAGAAAAAAATAAATCGAGGCCATGCCCCGGGGATGGGGTCCCCGGGGCCAATACAGGCCCAGGGAAGGGGGCCACGCGGCCCCCTTCCCGTTTTTTTTTAATTTAATTTAAAAAAAGGGGTAAGGCCCTGGGGATGGGGTCCCCAGGGCCCAAAAACAGGAAAAAGGAAGGGGCCACACAGCCCCCTTCAGGGGACAAAAAAAAAAAACGATCGGGCCCGCAGGCCCCGCCCCTTCCTTCACCACTCTGCAAACGCGCCCCTGGCGCGTTTGCAGAGAGGAACGAATTCCCCTTGAATACTGGGGGTCCTGAGGGCCAACTAGCCCACCAGGAACCTCCAGTATGCGCCAGGGGCTGCGTTGCAGAGAGGTGTACAGAGGCCACGCTCCTTTTTACACGTCTCTGCAACGCAGCTCTGTGGCGCTTTTGGATATACCTGTTGGGCTAGTTGGCCCCCAGGGACCCTCAGGATTCAAGGGGAGTTAATCCCCGACTTAAAACGCGCCACGGGGCGCGTTTGCACAGTGGTGAAGGGAGGGGCGGGCTTCAGGTGACATCTGTGCAAACGCACCCCGTGGCGTGTTTTAAGTTGGGGATTAAATCCCCTTCAATCCTGAGGGTCCCTGGGGGCCAACTAGCCCAACAGGTACATCCAGAAAGCGCCACAGAGCTGCGTTGCAGAGAGGTGTAAAAGGGGTGTGGCCTCTCTACACGTCTCTGCAACGCAGCCCCTGGCGCATATTGGAGGTTCCTGGTGGGCTAGTTGGCCCCTAGGGACCCTCAGGATTCAAGGGGACTTAATCCCCCAACTTAAAACGCGCAACGGGGCGTGTTTGCACAGATGTCACCTCAGGCCCCACCCCCTCCCTTCACCATTGTGCAAATATTCTTCTAAAATCATCCGAAATACGAATTCCGATTTACTCACCTGTTATAAGGAGAGACCTCAGTGCTGTATCTTTCAGTCCAGTACTGGTCCTGAAAAGTAATTTTAACCGTACTTACCAGTAACTTGAATTTCCTTCCATAGGATATCATTGCCTGCTTTTTTGCTGAAAATGTTTCTAAGTGTTGATTTTTGAAACATACAAATATTCCTCTAAAATCAGCCGAAATCCGAATTCTGATTTACTCACCTGTTATCAGGAGAGACCTCAGTGCTGCATCTTTCAGCCCAGTACTGGTCCTGAAAAGTAATTTTAACCGTACTTACCAGTAACTTGAATTTCCTTCCATAGGATATCATTGCCTGCTTTTTGCTGAAAAAGTTTCTGTTGATTTTGAAACCTACAAATATTCCTCTAAAATCAGCCGAAATACGAATTCCGATTTACTCACCTGTTATAAGGAGAGACCTCAGTGCTGTATCTTTCAGCCCAGTACTGGTCCTGAAAAGTAATTTTAACCGTACTTACCAGTAACTTGAATTTCCTTCCATAGGATATCATTGCCTGCTTTTTGCTGAAAACGTTTCTAAGTGTTGATTTTTGAAACATACAACTATTCCTCTAAAATCAGCCGAAATCCGAATTCTGATTTACTCACCTGTTATCAGGAGAGACCTCAGTGCTGCATCTTTCAGCCCAGTACTAATCCTGAAAAGTAATTTAAACCGTACTTAACAGTAACTTGAATTTCCTTCATAGGCTAACATTGACTGGTTTCACTTGGAAATTCTTCTAAGTGTGGAGTTTTGGAACTTTAAATTATTCTTCTAAAATCAGCCGAAATACGAATTCCGATTTACTCACCTGTTATCAGGAGAGAACCCAGTGCTGCATCTTTTAGCCCAGCACTGACCCTGAAAAGTAATTTTAACCGTACTTACCAGTAACTTATCTTTTCTTCCATAGGAATCCATTGTCTGGTTTTCAGCAGAAAAGTTTCAAAGTGTCGATTTTCACAAACTACAAATATTCCTTAAAAATCGCCTGTATGACTTAAACGCATTTTTCAACTGTTTACAGGAGATGCACCAGTGCTGGATCCAGGATCCAACACTGAGTAAGAAAAAGTAACGATAACAGTTTTTACCTGCTAAGTGAATTTCCTTCCATAGGATAACATTGGTGATTCTATGAGGAAAAGTTTCTAAGTGTCAACTTTTAAAATACAATAATATTCCTTAAAAATCACGACTGTAACCAAAACGCTTTTACTCAACTGTTTACAGGAGATGTCCCAGGACTGAATCTAGGATCCAGTCCTGTGGTTAGAAAAGTAATCCATAAAGTAACTAATTGCATTTAACTAGAAATTCACATTGAGCTGAATGTTGCATTGTGTTTGAAAATGTGTTGCCCATTGCAACAACTGTAACTACTGTACTTAAAAGTCTATTGCCTATGTGCTAAGTATTTAAACTAAAATAATTCATTCTGAGAAAGTATTTTTTGTAATGTAATGTATAATGTAATTACAATGTAATTTAAAAAATAAAATATGTAAAAGAAATTGTTTCTAAAAATGTAGTAAATCAGTATGAAAAAAATTAATATAAAAATTAATACATTTAAAAAATGTCATTTAAAAAACCTTTGAAATTCACTGAAAAAACCGTAGGTTTCAGGCACGTTATAGTTACAAATTAGCATTTAAAAAACCTTTGAAATTCACTGAAAAAACCATAGGTTTCAGACACGTTATAGTTAGAAATTAGCATTTAAAAAACCTTTGAAATTCACTGAAAAAACCATAGGTTTTAGGGACAGTTATAGTTACAAATTAGCATTTAAAAAACCTTTGAAATTCACTGAAAAAACCATAGGTTTCAGATATGTTATAGTTACAAATTAGCATTTAAAAAACCTTTGAAATTCACTGAAAAAACCATAGGTTTTAGGGACAGTTATAGTTAGTTGGACATTTCACTCGTACAAAACCCGTGAAATTCCCCCGTTATAGTTAGTTCAGCTAACTATAACTCGCGCCCCGCAATGCACTGCTGATGACGTCACATATTACATCACTCATGACATGGTCAGTGACATCACTGATGACATCACTGATGACATCTCAAATGACATCACTGATGACATCATCCACGTGATAATCTGATGCAGCTCCTCACACCCTAATATAACCTTTGATACACCCAATCCAAATTACAGACTGCCATTCGCAAAACTATAGACAATCCAACACCAATAACTACATACCCACTCACTGATTCTTAGGTCTACACACACACATCCACTCACTCACCCGTACAGTCACTCATACTTATGGTCACTCAGTACAGGACTATCATATGCACTCTTACTCCTATATAGACACTCAAACACCGCCACTCATCCATAGAGGTACTCACACACCTAGTCAGTCATGCAAATAATTAAACACACTGCCATTTACTCACCTATACAGTTATACACACACCAGCTCACTTAATCATACAAATACTAGCACATTGTTACGCTCTTATACAATCACTGATACAAGCACACACTCATCCATACAGCCACTATCACAATCACTCACTCTCGCTTATAGCTATTTTTATACTCCAACACACATATATACTGCCTTTCACATATGTAGTTACTCACACATGTACCACTGGGACATACATTCACTCACTAACACACTCTTACACACACTTACCCACCCATACAGTGTATCACAGATGCACTCTTGAAACCATCCACCCAGTGAATCACCCACTCACACATCTATGCACAGAGTCGCACACACCCCACCCACACAAACACTCAGGCACCCATACAGATACTCAGACAACCAATCAATAACTCATATAGACACTCATGTAGCTATTCACAAACCCATGCAGCCACTTACACAGCAACAGACAGACGGATACAGACATTCACCCAGTTTAGTCACTAACCCATGCATTCAGTAAGATACGTTAAATCACTCACTTATAGAGTCAGTCACGCACCTACTAAATCATCCATACAGACACTTACACACCCACTCATTCTTCAATACGTCTTTTCCTATATATGTTAAAAATATTTAAACTTTACAGAAACACACAGTAACTGGATGATGTCATCAGTGATGTCATTTGAGATGTCATCAGTGATGTCATCAGTGATGTCACTGACCATGTCATGAGTGATGTAATATGTGACGTCATCAGCAGTGCATTGCGGGGCGCGAGTTATAGTTAGTTGAACTAACTATAACGGGGGAATTTCACGGGTTTTGTACGAGTGAAATGTCCAACTAACTATAACTGTCCCTAAAACCTATGGTTTTTTCAGTGAATTTCAAAGGTTTTTTAAATGCTAATTTGTAACTATAACATATCTGAAACCTATGGTTTTTTCAGTGAATATATATATATATATATATATATATATATATATATATATATATATATATATATATATTACCTACTGGCGGTCGCCAGTAGGTAGTTATAGTTAGGACCACGTTTCCATAGGAAAAGCATTTTTTGATGTGCTTATAACTTTGGCGTCGTTTGACGAATCTTTACGAAATTTTCCAAAAAGTTCCTCTTTTCAGGTCAGCTCCTATCCTAAAAGTTTGGGGGGATTCGTCAAGGGGGCTAAGAAAAAGGGGGTCCGAAAACGTGTTTTCTCCGTGCAATTTCCATAGGAAACTTTAGACAAGGCTACAGGTCAAACTGCTGAACGGAATTACGCCAAATTTGGCACAGAGAAAGGTCTTGGTCCAGAAAGCACGCTTTTGTTTAAATCGGGTAAATGCATTCAGTAGTTTTAGAGAAATATCAAATTTTCCAGATATCGATATTTAAGAATCCTGACATCTGATTGGCTGAAGCGTTACGAGCACGAGCTTGCGGCTCATTGGCTGCTAACTGTTGAAACTAGGAAGTGTTGGCAGCCATTTTGTGATTCAGTCCGTCAGCTCACAACTCTCCCTCTGCAAGGCATCAGGTCTGTAGTTCTACCTCTGCGAGGCAACACTAAAAATATACTGCAGCTCTGTCTGTGTGAGATACCCCTTTCACGGTCCCTCTCCCCACATCACCAGCTCGCGGCTATGCCTTTAGAAGCCAGTCCGTCGGCTCACAGCTCTGCGACTGCGAGCTGTGAGCCATTTTGTGACTCAGTCCGTCAGCTCGCATCTCTCCCTCTAAAAGGCATCGCATCCGTAATTCTACCTCTGCGAGGCAATACTGAAAATATCCCGCAGGTCTGTCTGTGCGAGATACTCCTTTTACGCTCCCTCTCCCATATCATCAGCTTGTGGCTATGCCTTTAGAAGGCAGTCCGTCGGGCCCGCAGCTCTACCTCTGTGAGCCACCTCGTTAGCTCGTAGCTCTGTCTGTGCTAGGAGGCTGGTCGGCCCGTTATTCTCCCTCTGCGAGTTAGCCCGTCGGGTTGCAGCTCGAAGGGCTCGCAGCTGTATCTCTGTGAGCCAGCCCGTTAACTGATAGCTGTGTGTCTGCTAGCAGGCCTGTTGGCCCGTTGGTCTCCCTCTGCGAGTCCGGCCACAGCTTTCCCTCTGCGAGCCAGTACGGTGCTGTGCTTTTGCGAGCCAATGGCTCGTAGGTCTCCCTCTGCGAGCTGAGCCCACAGGCCGCAGCTCTTCCTCTGCGAGCCTGCCCGACGGCTCGCAGGTGACACTCTGCGAGCCGAAATTGGGAATATAAGGCGGCTCTAAAAAGAGCCCTTGTGTTTATTAGTTGGAGCTAGATGTAAGTGCGAATGCACAGCTTCAAGTTAATCAGGAAAACTCGGTTTCCCTTATCTGTGAAGTGTACTCCATCACTTCTGTAGATATCAGCCATATCAAAACGTATGTTGTTGTTGTAAATCGACCCCATTCTATGGTCTCTGAGGTATGCAGACACAGCTTTGTTGACATTCTTCCTAGATTTTTCAATCATATGACAAATTTGTTTTGACCATTTCCACTTCTGTCTTTGGCATATATTGGAATATACAAAGACAGTTTGAGGCAAAAGTAACATCAATTGTCCAAAGGTGTCTTTCATAAGCATTTCCAAACCTACCCCAGTCAATGTGCCTAGGTCGTTACCACCACAGTGCACAATCATGAGATCAGGCTGTTGGAGATGCAAACAGGTTTTAACCAAAGGGAGCAATTGGTGCCACTTCAATCCTCTCTGTGCAAACCATTTAATGTGCACATTTTGTAAACCTAGGTCTAAGTTAATACATCTCTGTTCTGCCTACCTCTTGCACCAGAAAACATAGATATGTCCTACAATCCACACTAGCATTTTGAAGGTATGGCTACAAGATATGGATAAATGTCTGTAGCTCATGCAGTCTGTTCCTAGAATAAGAGATATGTTTAAACATGGGGAACTACTTTTTTTTTACATACAAAACGTTAACCGATTGGGAGATGAAATGTATTGTGTCCTAAAAAGTAGGGTGTATATTAGTTTTGATGAAAAGCATCTTTGTGATTGGTTAATAAAAAGCAGTTTATACGTGGAGTACATATTATAGGATGAAATTTGCTCAGCTCAACCAACCTTGAAAGAATGGTGAACTTTTGACCTCCACGTGCCGTTAAATGTTGAAAAAAATGTTGCAAAAAGAAATATCGGTAGGTTTAAAAAATTATGAACTTTTAACCTGCATGTGTCGTAGAATGTTCTAGAAAGTGGTGATACAATACCTTGGACTTTTCACCTGTATGTGTCCTTAAAAAAACTGTTTATATGGAAAGTTCAAAAATAACCAATAAAGAGAGGTTTTGCAATCTAAAAAAATAAGGAACTATTTTGATTTGTTCTTTATATGTATTTATGTGTGGAGCAACAGGGAAATTCTGCCATTACTGGTTCCATTCTTGATGAAAGCGGTGCATTAGATGTACTGTGTGACAAGAAAAGAATTGCATGCGTTTGGAACATTTGAAATCTGCATACCAACTACGAAGGTAAATTAGAAATTAAGAAGGTGTGTTATGTGTTTTGTAGTAGTGGTTAAGTATTTGAGACGATATTTTTAACTTTCAAAGTGAATGACAACAGATGCAATGGAGCCAACGATCATGCAGCTCGGACACCCAACAATGCTCCGACACCCCCGCCACCAGCCCCTTGTCCGCCATCCCCCTCTCACCTCCCCCCCACACAAACAAATGTGACAGCAACCTTAGGAAATCTGGAACGTAACAAATTGGCTGATGTCGCACAATTATAGTAAAGAAGATGCATGTGAGGTTGGACAAATAAGAATCTCAATCATCTATGGATTTACATATAAAACATTTTATTTAAACAAAACAACAAAATAAAAGAAGGTACCGGTATGGCGTGTCATCCCTCGACAATTTGTGAATCACAGCCTGCAAGACAAAAAGAAAGATAAGATTGTGCGTCATGCGTCCATGAAAGGAGAGCGAGAGAAAGAGTGAGAGAGAGGAAGAGACAGAGAAAGAAAGAGTGAGAGAGAGGAAGACAGAGAAAGAGTGAGAGAGAGAGGAAGCGAGAGAGAAAGAGAGAAAGAGTGAGATACAAGGAAGAGAGAGAGAAACAGTGTGAGAGAGAGGTAGAGAGAGAGAGAAAGAGTGAGACAGAGAGGAAGAGAGAGAGAAAGAAAGAATGAGAGAGAGAGGAAAAGACATAGAAAGAGAAAGAGTGTGAGAGAGAGAAAGGAAGAGATAGAGAGTGAGAGAGAGAGAAAGAGTGTGAGTGACAGAAAGGAAGACATGGAGAGGGAGAGTGAGTGTTGACATTGTGGAAAAAATCCTCACAGCTCACCTTTCTGCCACCGGTGTGTCTCCAGCCACGTGCCGGGACATAGTGCAGTCTTGAAGTTTAGTCATCTGAAACATAGTATAGAATCAGTAATGGCAGAGTACATACAACTGCACACGCCTAATTCTCTGTTTTGCCGCTGCGCACGCAGGCTGCTGCACCCCATCGACTCCCGCCGCCCAGAGGTGTCTGCCCGCCTCTGCGCACCCAGGCTGCCGTACCCCATCCACTCCCACTGCCCAGAGGTGTCTGCCTGCTGCTGTGCACCCAGGCTGGTGCACCCCATCCAGTCCCACTGCCCGGAGGTGACTGCCTGACCCTGCGCACCCAGACTGCTGCATCCCATCCACTCCCACTGCCTAGAGGTGTCTGCCCGCTCCTGTGCACCCAGGCTGCTGCACCCCATCCACTCCCACTGGTTGGAGGTGTCTGCCCGCTCTTGTGCACGCAGGGTGCTGCACACTATCCACTCCCACCACCCAGAGGTGACTGCTCGCTGCTGCGGAAACAATCCTCTCTGCTCACCTTCCGCCACCGGCTGGGTCTAAGAGGGTCCACCACGTGCTGAAGCAACCTCCTCAGGCGTTGCGTACATGCGGTCAAGCCGAGCTCACAATTCAAAACAGGGTTTTGATTGGAGGATGGCCACACATCATCGCAGGCTGCACATGCGCTCAGCTCTGGTGGCACTAACTCAGTGGAACTGAAGTCATCGCCTCGTGGCGGGAGGTCTGTGTCGGGGGGGGTCGTCGATATGTGAATCACAGCCTGCTAGACAAAAAGCAAGATAACATTGTACGTCATGTGTCCATCAAAGGAGAGAGAGAGAGAAAGAGTGACAGAGAGGAAGAGAGAGAAAAAGAAAGAAACAGTGAGAGGTAGACAGAGAGAAAGAGTGGGAGTGAGAGGAAGAGAGAGAGAAACAGTGAGAGAGAGGAAGAGAGAGAGAAAGAGAGAAACAGTGTGAGAAAGAGGAAGAGAGAAACAGAGGAAGAGTGAGAGAGAGAGAAATAGAGAGGTAGAGAGAGAGAAAGAAAAGAACAGTGTGAGAGAGAGGAAGAGATAGAGTGAGAGAGAGAGGAAGAGAGAGAGAAAGAGTGTGAGCGAGAGAAAGGAGGAGATGGAGAGGGACAGTGAGTGCACACACTGTGGACAAAACCCTCACAGCTCACCTTTCCGTCACCGGTGTGTCTTCAACCACGTGCCGGAACATAGTGAAGCCCTCAAGCTTACTCATCTGAAACGTAGGATGGAATCAGTAATGGCAGAGTACATACAACTGCACACGCCTAATTCTCTGTCCCGCCTTTGTGCATCCAGGCTGCTGCACCCCATCCACTTCCACTGCCCAGAGGTGTCTGCTCACTGCTGCACACCCAGGCTGCTGCACCCCATCCACTTCCACTGCCCAGAGGTGTCTGCCCGCTGCTGCGCACCCAGGCTGCTGCACCCCATCCACTCCCACTGCCCAGAGGTGACTGTCTGCCGCTGCGCACCCAGGCTGCTGCACCCCATCCACTCCCACTGCCCGGAGGTCACTGCCCGCCGCTGCGCTAACAAGCCTCTCTGCTCACCTTTCGCAACTTGCGTGTAGAAAAGAGGGCCTACCACGTGCCGCTGCAAGCCCTAAGCCCGGGGCCCACGGACACGGCACCCTGCATATCATGCAGCCCCGCTCCGCAGGCCACTAGGTCTCACATTTGGTGCTGGGTCTTGATTTCGCCATGGCAGAGGACATACCAGTGCACCGGGCTTTTCATCGCAGGCTGCACACCCGCTCAGGCCTTGCAGTGCCACTAACTCTGTGACCAGTGAGGCGACACCACGTGCCGGTAGGCCTGCGCTGTCTGATGGCTCAGGCCTACACTGCGGTCCAGCAGGGTACACAAAACCTGAGCTGTCCAGACCACTGGGACGGGCCATCACCGCAGGCTGTACACCCACTCAGCAGTTACGGTACCCGTACCTCAGTGGACCGAAAGTCACTGTCCCATGCCGGTGTGCCTGTGCCGGCCGCAGTGCATACGGTGCGAGCAACTCTGAAATGGCGTCGAGCACGTGCGCCCGGTCTTTTTTATTGGCAGGGTCACGTGTCCTGTGACGCCTGTGCTGGATGGGTGTGGTGTGGGTGTATACTAGCCGTGAGGGAGTGGCTGCGGCGTACTGACAACTAGGGTGTGACCAGCAGATCACTGCAATGAAAATCTGGGCCATGTAGCATTGTTGTCCTTCCCTGTAAGCGTAGCGGAGTGGACTGGCCTGGCGTATGCCAGTCCTGCGTGAGGCTGTGAAGAATGACTCCGGAGCTATGGGCGTGGCTCCGTTCTGGGCTGTATGAGGAATCAACTGATGCGGGTGTCCCTGTTGTAGGGCTGACGTCACCCGGGTCGCAAGCGCCAATGTGTCACTCTGTGAGCCAAGTCCCACAACATGGCCAACATGGAAGGTACGGGGAATCACTGACCCTACATTCATCCATAGTTCCACACATGAAAGATGGTGGACATGACACATCTGTGTGGATATGAATGTTTATTGCACATTCAGTGGAGTGTTGCAGCTGTAGCAATACAGGGCCATGCAAAGTTCAAGTTTCAGTTTTTGGCACATGGAGGGCAGCCAATTAGAGCCAAGCTTGTGTTCGGGGTTAGGCTGCGCCAACATATGTACTTATACAATTACTCCACCAATATCCAAGCACTTATAAATTCACTATACACTCTCCTTGCAGTACTCTAATGATCCAGTCTCTACGTACGTACTTGTACAATGACCGAGAGAAAGTTACATAAGCAAAGTTTTCCCCACTGCCAGAGGTAACATGGTTGCATACCCTGTCCACAGCACAATGTAATGTGGTAGGGCCCAGGGGCGGCATCTTGCATACATAATGAACACACGGACACAGATAGATAGTGGAACTGGGTACGGGCACGTGCGCTCGACTCATTTTTATTACCAGGGTCACATGTCCAGTGACGTCTGTGCTGGATGCGTGTGGGGTGAGTGTAAGCCAGCCGTCCGGGAATGGTTGGTGCTGGCAACAAGTACAACAGTAATCATTTGATCAGACACACAAATTCAATCATAAAGGGTCAATGATTTGTGCTGCACTAAGGTAGGGGCAACAGATGTGAAATAATACACACAAGATTGTATCGTAAAGGGTCCATGACTTGTGGTACACTGAGGTAGGGGCAGCAGATGTGAAATTATACACAAAACATTGTATCATAAAGGGTTCATGAGTTGTGCTGCACTGAGATAGGGGCATCAGAAGCATTCAGCGTGTGCGCAGCCAGCGATGATGCGTGGTGCGGGCGAGCCGCACTGGGAGCAATGTCTGTTGCCTACTGGACTGAGTCATCTGCAATCGCGACTCGATGTGAATTGTGAGCCCTGTTATCCGCAGTGTAGATCGAAGGCAGTAGTCAGCACACACATCGAAGAATGCTTTTAGTCACTTCCTGTTTACAAAATTCGAGGACATAGAGTACAATTCTCTCTGCAATAAATAAATCATGTCTCAATTTAAATTGTGAGCTCTGCTAACCGCAGTGTAGGTGTATGGAACAAAAGATGAAACATTTATGGAATACACTGTTGAAATATGTAGGTTTCAGGGACGTTATAGTTAGTTGCCTACTGGACTGGATTAATGAATGAAGACTGAATTTGAATTGTGAGCCCTGCTGAGCACAGTGTAGGCCCTGCTCACTGATGACATCATCCATGTCACAATCTGATACACCTTCTCACACCCTAATATAACCTTTGATACACCCACTCCAAAAAACAGAATACCATTTTTTAAACCATAGACACACCAATACTACTTACTACATATCTAATCACTGGTTCTTAGGTCTACACACTCATCCACTCATTCACCCATACAATCACTCATAATGCAGTCACTCATCAATACAACACTATCATATGCACTCATACACCTACACAGACACTCACACAGCAGCACTCATCCAGAGTTACTCACACACCTAGTCAGTCATGCAAATAATCAATCACACTTCCATTTACTGACCTATACAGTTATACACACAACACATCACTTATTCAAACAGAAAGAAACGCATAATTAGTCTCTTATACAATCACTGATACAAGTACACACTCATCCATACAGCCACTCTCACAATCACTAACTCTCACGTATAGTCATTTATATACTCCAACTCTCACATACACTGTCTTTTACATATGTAATTAGTTGGACATGTACCACTGAGACATCCATTCACTCACTAACACACCCATACACACACTCGCCCACGCATACAGCTGTTTCCACATGCACTCTTGAACCCATACACCCAGTGAATCAACCATTCAAACAATGTATGCACAGAGTCACACACCTCCCACGCACCCACACACACACTGAGGCACCCATACAAATACTCTGGCAACCAATTAATAACCCATATAGACACTCATGTAGCTACTGACCAACCCATGCAGCAGCTTATACAACAGCAAACAGACTGATATAGACATTCACACAGTTTAGTCACTAACCCATGCATTCAGTAAGACACATGTAATAACTGAGTTAAACAGTCAGTCACACACCTACTAAATCCTCCATCCAGACACTTATACACCCACTCATTCTTCAATACACCTTGGTATATATATAATACATATTTAAACTTTAAAGAAAAACACATTCACTGGATGATGTCATCAGTGATGTCATCAGTGATGTCATTTGAGATGTGATCAGTGATGTCATCAGTGATGTCACTGACCATGTCATGAATGATGTAATATGTGATGTGATCAGCAGTGCATTGCGGGGGCGCGAGTTATAGTTAGCTGAACTAACTATAACAGTGGAATTTCTATGGTTTTGTACGAGTGTAATGTCCAGCTAACTATAACGTCCCTGAAACCTATGGTTTTTCAGTGAATTTCAAAGGTTTTTTAAATGATAATTTCTAACTATAACGTCCCTGAAACCTATGGTTTTTTCAGTGAATTTCTAAGGTTTTTTAAATGCTAATTTCTAACTATAACGTGCCTGAAACCTATGTTTTTTCCAGTGAATATATATATATGTATGTATATATATATATATGTATATATATATATATGTGTGTGTGTATATATATATATATATATATATATATATATATATATGTGCGCATGCAGTATATATATATACTCGCAGCTCCTGTTCGCCTTTCACACAGGTACAGACACCGCTGAGGATCAGTTCTCCAATTTCAAATTTATTTTATCTCAATATGGCTTATATATTGGTGTAACCAGTGCTAAAGTGCTTGTGCTCACTCCTTTAACCATGGTAAGATTGGCTTACACCCAAGTGCTGGCCATTTTGGGCAAAAACTAAATATAATCATTATCTCAGCATTATTTCTTGTGCGTAAAAGGGATGTCTTTGAATGGGTAAATTCCTATATAATTTGTGCAACCTCCAAATCTTCTTAGATGGTTTCATTCAATCCATAGAAGTTTCAGAACAGCCATGGTCTCAAATATCAATAGACTGCATCGCAGATTTACCACCTTCTGAAAGGATGATGATGATGATAATTACTGTGTTTATTGATTTTGCCACCAAGTTAGCTCACTTTGCGTGTTCTACAAAGTTGCCCACTTCGAAAGAACTTGCTAGACAATGTATCTTAAAAAAGTATTGTTTACACAGATAATTTCTGACTGAGGAAAACAATTCACTTTCAAATTTTGGAAGGAATTAACCATACAGCTACATATCCAAACCTCATTAGCAACCGCATAATCATCTCAACGTGGACACACAAATGGAACATCTACATAAAACTTTCAAACCATATTTATGATACTTTACTCAAGACCATTAAAAAGACTGGTATCAATATTTACCCATAGTGGAACTCACGTATAAACACACAACACTTCAAACATTGAAAAAGTCACCATTTCATTGTACTTAACCATATCATTCATGATTTGTCTTTAGCTCCAGCAGTTGATGAATTGAATGAATTCATACAAAAGGTTCCAATTGACTCACATCAGCATTTAAAAAAGGCACAACAACAAGTTAGGCAAATTTCAAGAAGAAGATAAGACAACATATATGAAATAATCAAGATTTAGGCCCTCATTATGATGGCGGGCGGACCGCCACTGACAGCCCGTCGGTGGTGATCCACCCGCCAACCAGGGCAATGGTCTGACCACTGCATTACAATGCAACCGGTCGGGGTAGGACTGCCACATCCGACAGGATCCAAGATCCCATTGGGATTGTGGTCGGATTCCTAACCCCACAATGAAGGCGGTCACTGTGCAGGCACTGCCATAGGGATTAGGATGTCCCTTTCCGACTGCCTTTTCATGGCGGTCCCACCGCCATGATAAGGCAGATGGAAACAGACTTTGGGAGCCACAAACAAGGTCCCCGTCCCCCATGGGTCACTGCTAAGTGGTCTGGGGGGCACATGTAGTGCCCTCCACACATCCATGCACCATGTGGCTGGCACACAGTGCATGGATGTGCACAAAGTGCATTTTTCTACTGTGGCTTGATCTGCAGCCCTTTTCCTGGGTCACAGAACAAGCCGCAGTAGCAAAAGGCACTTTTGGACCACCTGCACGGCAGTCTGATCATAATAGGGCAGGTGGAACTGCCAACTTATTGTTGGGCAGTTACCTGCCCAATATGATGGCAGTCAGCGGTCCGGCTTACCGCCATTGTAATGAGCGCCTTAGTTTGGTTATCGCCTCGAAATATGCATTTTTTAAAGAAACAAGGAAAGTGCAAATCAATGTATATATGTTCATTTCATATCATGATCATAATCCTGTAACCGTCAAATTGACACACCTATAAATGGATGTTTCATCCAGGATTTCATACATCTTTAAAATAAACAACACATACCAAAATGTGCAATTTATTTGCATAACCACAGCCCGTTACTATGAGAAGGTCAATCAGAATATGAAGGCAAAACATTTTGTTACTGGGATATAAACAAGGAAACAGTACTCCATTTATTCGAAAATGTATGGTCCAGAAGTCCAGAAAAATGCAAATGGAAAACGCTTCAGATGTGCATGCCTCTCAATTGATAAGAGCATACATCTGTTTTAACCTCATTGAACTAATTCTTCCTCAGTTGTATTATTCCACAGAGGAGAGAAATGTTTCATATTTCCTAGTTGGTATGGCATATTTTTTAGTTTTACCTCAGAAACAGTTGCTGCTGGGCAGATTAGCAGTATAACATGGACTAAGATCACCCGTCAGCTTTTGCTTGGCGTCCTAAAACTAATGTGCGCATGCATGCGCAGCAAGTGTCTCTGGATAACTCAATCACACATGAAAAATTCTACTACATGTGACATGCTTTTTTGTCACTATTTCTGAAGATGATACTTTGCAACTGGGTATCCTGCAGTTCAAGCTCTGCTATATTGATACATTTTTTTTCTGCCCTCTTGCCTGTGTTTTCAGTGTTCAGCCCTTCAACTTATCTATTTGCTGCCGCTCTTTGCCAGCTTGCTTTACCAGCGTCACAAGAATATCTGCCTTGGCTGTAGCTGTGTAATTTTCGCCAGCTTTCAGTGCAGATTTGCTTGTATTGCAAACCAGCCTGCAGCTTTCCTCATATTCCAAACCAGCCTGCAGTCTGTTCCCGCAGAGTACTCTTCTGATTTGGCTGTTGGACAAGGTGCATTCAAGTTTACATGTGAATAGCCACCATCTCTTCTGAGGAACTAGATTCTGGAAATGTTGCTAATTCAAGCCAACTCAGTGCAAGTTATCTTAACAGACACCTCCTTCTTTAAACCCTAAAAACTCCTGGTACATCTTAAATCAGCAACCAAAGTATACTTCCATCTCTTCAGAGGTACTTTATATAAGGCACTTTGAGAGGCTAATTCTCGGCTGCTCTGTGTTATTTTATTTTACAGAAACAACAATTTGTTTGCTACTTTTGCCGTTCACTTCTTTTAAACCCCTGACAGTACCCTGGGTGTGGGACTGTGCTGTCATGAAGTTCATTATAGTATAGGAATTGAGAGTTGCCATTTTAAAGCACCACATCCAAAAAAATGAGCTAAGACAATGGTAATTATCTCTGAGCCCTAGGAGGCTATGCCAGAGAAAAGGACATTTGGTCATTTGATCACAATACCAGCCAATTTGACAACTTCGCAAAACATATAATATCAGTATAAATAACCAATATCCAACATTTGTCGGATATTGGTTACCTGATTTTGTTGTACTTATTTACCGACATACTGAGAAAATTAAGTTTATAGCTATTTCTTAACATATATCACCAAGAATAGGTCTTAGGCAGCAATGTGCTTAAAAACACATCCATTCTGCAGCCCTTTGTGAGAAGATGCCTCTTTAGGCGAGGTCAACCCGATTTTATTCTCAATGTTATTGTTGTTTTTTTGCCTCTGCACATTACAACACTTCTGTATATGTGCCTTGACCCCAAAAACATGTAAAACTGGAAAATCCCTGATTGGCATACTTACATCTCTTGTAAGGCCACAGTATATGATGTAAAAACTACAGCCATGGTATGGAAAGTTAAATCTCACCTGTGGACTACAGGAATTATGTTTGAGTAAAAGTCTTTGGTATAACACGAGTAATAATTAGCAAATCCTAAGAATCTTCTTAACTCTTTGACATTTTGTGGCTATACCCATTGTAATACTGTTTGAAACTTTTAATGATCCATGGCTGCTCCTTGTTGAGTTCGGTGGTACCCTAATCTATCTCTGTCTGATTACATTAGCATTTTTCAAGTTTAATATAAATTGATTCTAATGAAGATGTTGCAATACTTGAGTTACATATTTTCCATGTTCAGAGATAGTTTTTGAATGTATTAAACCAAATACAATGTTACAAATGTAACGATAAAAGCTTTAAAAAGGTTTTGTTGATGAATTGTTTAAATGTGGAAGACCCATTGCAGTGTCCAAAAGACATCACAAGATACTCTCAATGCCCAAATTGCATATGGAATGCACTCTTCCATTTATCTCAAGGAAGTATTATTAATAAATTGTAAGTGTATTGTACATTTTTAATATAGTGTACCAACAAACTATATGGAGTTCATCTAATAAGGGTTGGATTAATAGAGGAGAATACCTTGTCTTGATTTTCTTTAATTCACAGTAATCGATTTAAGAGTATAATTTCCCATTTTCATAACAAAGAACAAGGGTGTTCCAGCAGGTGATTGTAAAACTCAAATAAAATCGTTTTTAGACTGAAGGTAATGTAATTCTGTGAAGTTTTTTTTTTCTGGGCCATTTAAGTGATAGATCTTTCCACAGTCATATGGTCAGTTTGGTGGTAACTGCTCATCTTCAGTCTCATTGAATATGTCAGCAAAGGAGAAATATTCCTGAGGTCAAAATATTAATGCTAGTGAATGCTGATCTTTTTCTATTTTGAGTTGTTCAGGAAAATCTCCTCTACTTGTGACTTGTGAAAACAGTTCTGCTTACAGTACCACAAGCTAAATGTTCTGCCACTCAATATGAGAGATATGCTAAGTTACCCATGTAATTCCCAAAATATTCAGGAAAGCCTGTGTCTGCTTAAGGTCAAATCAAATATATTATAGGTGGCGCTGACAATTCAGTAGAAGATTTGATATTGAATGTGTGACTGAACTGGATGTTATTTGTGTACCAGCCACAGTGGTATTTTTTCAGACTCTTCCTTGGACAAACGAGGAAATTGCAAGTTATCAAAACAATTATTGTCCATATAACTCCAATTAGCCCCAGTATCAGCCATAGCTGAAGCAGTCATTACATTGTAGAAAGTAATTGTAATTCTATCAGCAAGAAAAAACATATATCAATGGAGATTATTGAGGAGGCTGGGTTGATGACGTTATCTAGCTCAAAACTTCCAACACCTTTAATGATGAGCATTTGCATTTTCCCCTGGAGGATGAGCAGGGCAATTACCTATGTAGAGATTTTCTTTACTACAGAGTGACGCTAAAGAATATGGAGCCTCTTTTTAATTTTTCTCTACACAGAGGTCCTCTTTGACTGGATCTAATTTGCAGTGGTTCTCGTAGTGTGTCATTAGACTTTGGATGATGGCAAGTTTGATTTGATAAAGATACGAGGCAGTAATATTGGCTAGATCTGCATTCTTGCTTTCTCTCTTGAACGTGTTGTTCTTTTTGCAACAGCAAAGCGATAAGAGGTGAACAAGTCCATGGTATGGTTCATCATTGATATCTTCGCTCAATCTTGATTGGAAAGGAGCAGCAAGAGCTTGATGGTTCCAATCAAAGTTTGATGCTAGATGTTTGAAATGGCTGATATATCTTATTAAATCTTCATTGCCTAGTCCTAAATCTAATAGTTCAGTCTTAAATACATGTTTAATACTTTGCCCTTGAAAAGTGCGTTGAAAATATTTTTAAAGGTGCCAAAGGAGGCCAATAATCTATGATGTGGGTTTGCTTTTAGTGGCACGACTCAAAGTTTCACATAGCCAGTTATATTCCCAAGAACAAACACTATCGTAGTTTAAGCATCGATAAATGTTTCACCTTTTTAAATGTGAAGTGAACTGGCATTTATTCCCCAAAACTTGATAATTCCAGAACTGAAGTACCGCTTTCAGGTTTGGCACATTTCCACTCCTGCAGTGGCTGCAGTCTTTTAGTATTCATAATTGCCAGGTTTCCCATGAAATAAAAAATCAGATGAATTGAACTGCGTCCTCCTTTTTGGACAACTTGGGGACAATAAATCACTGCAGTCTAACCATGGAGGGCTGCATCACCACTGGAATACCATCTGTTGCCACAGGAGTGGAAATGTGCCAAACCTGAAAGCGGTACAGCAGTTCTGGAAAAGCCAACCGAGCAAGTTGCTTTCTGAAGCCCACTGGAGGGCTGGAATTATGAATACTAAAAGACTGCAGCCATGCAGAACCCACTGAAGGGTAAGGATTGTTTCAAAAGTCACTACATATTCCAACATGCCTTGCGAAAGGAACTCACCTGTGTGACCCACCGGAGGGTAATTGAACTTAACAGTATGGAAATAAAGATGTCTATGTGGTGCATCTGCGCAGTTGCAATCAGCCTCTGATTAACGAGCTGAGGGCTCCCAAACGCGTCAGGCCTGTAAAACCGATCAGGATGCAACATGCCGGTTTCCACTGAAATAAAAATTCAGATAAATTGAACTGCAGTGAGTACGTCCTCATTTTTGGACAACTTGGAGACAATAAATCACGGCAGTCCAGCCGTGGAGGGCTGCACCACCACTGGAATACAATCTGGGGCCACAGGAGTGGAAATGTGCCAAACCTGAAACCGGTACGGCAGTCGTGGAAAAGTCAACCGAGCAAGTTGTTTTCTGAGGCCCACTGGAGGGCTGGAATTATGAACACTAAAAGACTGCAGCCACGCAGAACCCACTGAAAGGCAAGAATTGAATCAAAAGTCACTACATATTCCAACATGCCTTGTGAAAGGAACTCCCTGTATGACCCACCGGAGGACAATTGAACTTAACAGCATGGAAATAAAGATGTCTGTGTGGTGCATCTGCGCAGTTGCAGTCAGCCTCTGATTAAGGAGCTGGGGGCTCAGAAACATGTCAGGCAGCGTAATGCCAATTGGGATGCAACATGCCGGTTTCCCCTGAAATAAAAATTCTGATGAATTGAACTGTAGTGAGTGCTTCCTCATTTTTGGACAACTTGGAGACAATACATTACGGCAGTCCAGCTGTGGAGGGCTGCAACACCACTGGAATACAATCTGGGGCCACAGAAGTGGAAATGTGCCAAACCTGAAAGCGATACAGCAGTTCTGGAAAAGCCAACCGAGCAAGTTGTTTTCTGAGGCCCACTGGAGGGCTGGAATTATGAATACTAAAAGACTGCAGCCATGCATATCCCACTTAAGGGTAAGAATTGTTTCAAAAGTCACTACATATTCCAACATGCCTTGCGAAAGAAACTCACCTGTGTGACCCACCGGAGGGTAATTGAACTTAACAGCATGGAAATAAAGATATCTATGTGATGCATCTGCGCAGTTGCTGTCAGCCTATGATTAAGGAGCTGGGGTTCCGAAATACATCAGGCAGAGTAAAACCGATCATCGGAATGCAACATGCTGGTTTCCCCTGAAATAAAAATTCAGATGAATTGAACTGCAGTGAGTGCGTCCTCATTTTTGGACAACTTGGAAACAATATATATTCATCTGTATATATATATATATATATATATATATATATATATATATATATATATATATATATATATATATATATATATATATTTCACCAATATTCCTCTTTAACCAAAAGGATGACGACGCCTTGTGTAGCTGGCTCAAAATTACTTTATTTCAGCCTTCTCGAACGCGTTTCAGCTGTCTTGCAGCCTTGCTCACCGATAATTGAAGTAATGGGAGCAGCCATTTTAAAACGTGTAACATTGCGTGTCACGTGAAAACTACAATACAATAAACAGTGTAAACAGACTTGTAGTACTTTAAGGTTTTTCCACATTTACCTTTGTTCATATGCGTTTTATCCTTTAGCGAGTTATTTCAAATAATTTTCTTTGAAATTATAACTCCACATCCAAAATTATCATTAAGCGCAATACTTATGGTTTTCAAAAAAGAAGGAGAAAAGAAAGACCGTGACTAATGCTCCTACGGTTCAATACATCGGCAAAACGTCATGCTTCAATTTTGCATTGTTTGCGATCGTATCACCCATTTTGCCCTAATGGGCATAATATCCAGTTTTACAATCAAGCCCCTGTGGGCTAACTACCATTGATCGTATGGTGCCCATGCCTACTATTTTCTCCTTTATAGAACACATACTTTATCTACTATACTGGAATACCTTATCAACTACTGTGTCTGCAAAGTGAATTAAAAACATCTTATTTAAAAACATTGACCTTATTATGCGATTATGACAGACAGACTTGACACGCAATGGTACACTTTTTAAAATGGCTGCGCCCATTACTTCAATTATCAGTGAGCAAGGCTGCAAGACAGCTGAAACACATTCGAGAAGGCCGAAATAAAGTAATTTTGAGCCAGCTACACAAGGCGTCGTCATCCTTTTGGTTAACCTCTTCGCTGCTAGGCCTTTTCCCCCCCCCTGTGCTAAGCCTTTTTTTGGCTATTTGGGGTAGTTCGCGCTTAGGCCCCTGTAACTTTTTGACCACATAAGGTATCCATGCCAAATTTGCGACCTTTTCTTCCAACATCATGGGGTTTCTAAAGGTACCCAGGGTTTGTGGATTTCCCTGGAGAGGACCCAGAAATTAGCCAAAATACAGCTAAATTTTGGGGGTTTTGGGAAAAATGGGAATAAAGTGCTGCAAATGAAAGCGTCTGGGTTTTTCCCTGCAAATGGTATCAAAAAAGGGTTTGTGGGGCTGGAATCCCCATTTTCCCAGCTTTTAGGGAATGACAGACTTTTGTCAGAAAACCCAAATTTTTACACAGTTTTGGCATTTTTCTGGGACATAGCCTATTTTTGCTTTTTTTGTGCTTTCAACCTCCTTCCAGTTAATGGTAGAAATTGGTATAAAAGCAATAATGGATCCTGGAAAGCTATACATTTTAGAAAAGTAGACAGAATTCTGAATTCAGCAAGGGGTCATTTGTGTAGATCCATCAAGGTTTCTTTATAGAAACTAACAGTTAAATATAGGAAAAATTGAAAATTAGTTGAAAAAACAGCCTTTTGTTGCAACGTTTTCACCTGTAACTTCTTCTAATTATGACAGCTCTTTGAAAACAATATACCGTTACATCCGCTGGACCTTACTGGTTGTGGGGATATATAGGACTTGTAGGTTCACCAAGAACCCAACGAATCCAGAGCCAAAAACTGAGCAGCAACTTGCAATGGTTTTTTATTATGTACCGGGTATATAGCAATTATTCTGGGAAAATGTATACATGGAAAAATCGGTATGAAAGACACCTATGTATTTCTGAAATGGGAACAAAATATAGAGTTTAGAAACAGTAGATATTTGCATATTTCCGAAATTGGGAATACTCATACTAGCATGAGAATTATCGGTCATTTTCAAAATGACTTCTTTTTACACATTGTCTTTCATTTGGAAGGCAGAAATGCATCGAAAGTCAATAGGTAATAACAGTTGCTTAAAAATCTGAATTACCCTAAGTCTCCCGATAAAAATGGTACGTCACTTGTGTGGGTAGGCATAGTGCCCACAACAGGAAACGGCTCAAAACGCGACGTGAACACACCACATTTTCACAATGAAAAATTACCCTTTTTTGCAAAGTGCCTAGCTGTAGTTTTTGAACCCTAGCTCTGCCAGCACCTAGGGAAACCTAGCAAACCTATACATTTTTAAAACTAGACACCCAGGGAATCCAAGATGGGGTGACTTGACTGGCTCCCACCAGGTTCTGTTACCCAGAATCCCTTGCAAACCTAAAACATTGTCAAAAAAACCACATTTTCTTCACATTTCTGTGGTGGAAAGTTCTGGAATCTGCGTGGAACCACAAATTTCTACCCACCCCGCATTCCCCAATGTCTTCCAAGAAAAATGGTACCTCACTTGTGTGGGTGGGCCTAGTGCCGGCGACAGGAAATTGCGCAAAACGCAACGTGGACACACTTCAATTTCACAGTGAAAAATGACTCTATTTTGGCAAAGTGCCTAGCTGTAGTTTTTGAACCCTAGCTCTGCCGGCACCTTGGGAAACCTAGCAAACCTATACAATTTTGAAAACTAGACACCCAGGGGAATCCAGGGTGGGGTGACTTTACTGGCTCTCACCAGGTTCTGTTACCCAGAATCCCTTGCATACCTAAAAAATTGTCAAAAAACCCACAATTTCCTCACATTTCTGTGGTGGAAAGTTCTGGAATCTGCGTGGATCCACAAACTTCCACCCACCCCACGTTCCCCAAAGTCTTCCGAGAAAAATGGTACCTCACTTGTGTAGGTAGGCCTAGTGCCCGCGACAGGAAATGGCGCAAAAAGCAACGTGGACACACCACAATTTCACAGTGAAAAATGACCCTTTTTTGGCAAAGTGCCTAGCTGTAGTTTTTGAACCCTAGCTCTGCCGGAACCTAGGGAAACCTAGCAAACCTATACATTTTTGAAAACTAGACACCCAGGGGAATCCAGGATGGGGTGACTTGAATGGCTCTCACCAGGTTCTGTTACCCAGAATCCCTTGCAAACCTCAAAAACTGTCAAAAAAAACACATTTTCCTCACATTTCTGTGGTGGAAAGTTCTGGAATCTGCGTGGGTCCACAAATTTACACCCTCCCCGCGTTCCCCAAAGTCTTCCGAGAAAAATGGTACCTCACTTGTGTGAGTAGTCCTAGTGCCTGCGACAGGAAACGGCGCAAAACGCAACGTGGACACACCACAATTTCACAGTGAAAAATGACCCTTTTTTGGCAAAGTGCCTAGCTGTAGTTTTTGAACCCTAGCTCTGCCGGCACCTAGGGAAACCTAGCAAACCTATACATTTTTGAAAACTAGACACCCAGGGTAATCCAGGATGGGGTGACTTGACTGCCTCTCACCAGGTTCTGTTACCCAGAATCCCTTGCAAACCTAAGAAATTGTCAAAAAAACCACATTGTCCTCACATTTCTGTGGTGGAAAGTTCTGGAATCTGCGTGGATGCACAAATTTCTACCCACCCCACGTTCCCCAAAGTCTTCCGAGAAAAATGGTACCTCACTTGTGTGGGTAGGTCTAGTGCCTGCGACAGGAAACGGTGCAAAACGTAATGGGGACACACCACAATTTCACAGTGAAAAATGACCCTTTTTTGGCAAAGTGCCTAGCTGTAGTTTTTGAACCCTAGCTCTGCCGGCACCTAGGGAAACCTAGCAAACCTATACATTTTTGAAAACTAGACACCCAGGGGAATCCAGGATGGGGTGACTTGACTGCCTCTCACCAGGTTCTGTTACCCAGAATCCCTTGCAAACCTAATCAATTGTAAAAAAAAACACATTTTCCTCACATTTCTGTGGTGGAAAGTTCTAGAATCTGTGTGGATCCACAAATTTCCACCCACCCCGCGTTCCCCAAAGTCTTCTGAGAAAAATGGTACCTCACTTGTGTGGGTAGGTCCAGTGCCTGCTACAGGAAATGGTGCAAAACGCAACGTGGACACACCACAATTTCACAGTGAAAAATGACCCTTTTTGGCAAAATGCCTAGCTGTAGTTTTTGAACCCTCGTTCTGCCGGCACCTAGGAAACCTAACAAACCTATACATTTTTAAAAACTAGACACCCAGGGGAATCCAGGATGGGGTGACTTGACTGGCAGGTTCTGTTACCCAGAATCCCTTGCAAACCTAAAAAATTGTCCAAAAACACATTTTCCTCACATTTCTGTGGTGGAACGTTCTGGAATCTGCGTGGATCCACAAATTTTCGCCCACCCCGCGTTCCCCAAAGTCTTCCGAGAAAAATGGTACCTCACTTGCGTGGGTGGGTCAAGGACCCACGACAGGCAAGGGCCCAAAACCTATTGAGGCGTCATCAAAATTACCTATCACAAACCAACCTAGTTTTGCAAGCGGGTTCCCATGAGTTTTTGGCCCGGGGCTCGCGCCCATCTAGGGAAACCTACCAAACCCACACATTTCTGGAAACAAGACACCCGGGGGAGTCCAGCGAGGTATGGCTTGTGTGGGTCCCCCAACATTCTCCTACCCAGTATCCCCTGCAAACCTCAAATTTCGCTGAATAAATCACTTTTTTCTCCAATTTCTGTGTGGGAAAGTTCTGGAATCTGCGTGGATCCACAAATTTCCTTGCACCCAGCGTTCCCCCAGGGCTCCTGATAAAAATGGTACCTCACTCGTGTGGGTGGGTCAAGGACCCGTGACAGGCAAGGGCCCAAAACCTATTGAGGCGATATCAAAATTACCTATCACAAACCAACCTGGTTTTGTAAGGGGGGTCCCTTGAGTTTTTGGCCCGGGGCTCGGCGGCCATCTAGGGAAACCTACCAAACCCATACATTTCTGGAAATTAGACACCCGGGGGAGTCCAGCGAGGTATGGCTTGCGTGGGTCCCCCAACATTCTCCTACCCAGAATCCCCTGCAAACCGCAAATTTCACTGAAAAAATCACTTTTTTCTCAAATTTCTGTGTGGGAAAGTTTTGGAATCTGCGTGGTTCCACAAATTTCCTCCAACTCAGTGTTCCCCCAGGTCTCCCGATAAAAATGGTACCTCACTTGCGTGGGTGGGTCAAGGACCCGCGACAGGCAAGGACCCAAAACCTATTGAGGCGACATCAAAATTACCTATCACAAACCAACCTGTTTTTGCAAGGGGGGTCTCCTGGGTTTTTGGCCCCGGGCTCGGCGGCCATCTTGAGAAACTACCAAACCCACACATTTCTGAAAAATAGACACCCTGGGGAGTCCAGTGATGTATGGCTTGCGTGGATCCCCCAACGTTTTCCTACCCAGAATCCCCTGCAAACCTCAAATTTAGCTGAAGAAACCACATTTTCCACATTTCTTTGTGTGGAATCACCGTGCCGGCACAAATGTCCTACCCCACAGTGTTCCCCTTAGTCTCCCAAGTGAAATGATACCTCACTTGTGTGGGTGGGGCAAGGGCCTGTGACTGGGAAGAGCCCAAAACATAGGGAATAAGGGTTTAGC